>OY728156.1:1540714221-1541984721 GCA_963277665.1 Viscum album
TCACCTATAGCTAGGTCAGAGGCCATTAGGATACTACTTTCTTATGCAGCTCATCTGAATTTTAAAATTTATCAAATAGATGTTAAAAGTGCTTTTCTAAATGGGTATATAGTTGAGGATGTGTTTTTTGAACAACCCCTGTTTTGAAAAATCCCCATTTTTCAAACATTTTTTTTTAAATTTCTAAAGCTTTATATGGTTTAAAGAAAGCTCCAAGATCTTGGTATGATAGGCTCAGCTCTTTTCTTATTTCAAAAGGTTTTACCAAAGGAATAGATGATCCTACTCTCTTTATTAAAAGAATTTACAAAGATGTATTGATAGTAAAAATATATGTAGATGATATAATTTTTGGATGTTCTAAAAAATCTTTATGTACTTATTTTTTAAAACTAATGTAAAATTAATTTGAAATGATTTTAATGGGAGAAATTAAATTTTTCCTAGGATTTAATATTTTTCAAAATAAAGATGGTATTGTTTTAAATTGAAGTAAATATATTGAGGATATTTTAAAAAGTTTTACTTTGGATGGTAGTAAAGGTATTGATACACCTATGAGTACCACTTGTAAGTTGGATGCAGATGAAGCTGGAGAACCAGTGGATAAAACCAACTACAGAGGTATGATAGGGAGTCTTCTCTACCTTACATCTAGTAGACCTGACATTATGTTCAATGTATGTATGTGTTCTTACTTTCAAGCTAATCCAAAAGAATCTCATTTATCTATTGTTAAAAGGATTTTCAAATATCTCAAATATACTCCCAACTTAGGACTATTTTATCCAATAATACAATCATTTGATTTGATGAGTTATTCTGATGCTGAATTTTCTGGTTTCAAGTTAGATAGAAAAAGCACCTCTAGAACATGTCACCTTTTAGGCAAGTCACTAGTATCATGATATAGTAAGAAACAGAATTTTGTTGCATTATCTACTACTGAAGCTGAATATATAGCTGCTGGTAGTTGTTGTGCTCAAATTCTGTGGATGAAACACACTTTACTAGACTATGGATATCAATTCAAAAATTTCTCAATAAATTGTGATAATACAAGTGCTATTAACATTTCTAAAAATCCGGTATCTCATGCTAGGACAAAGCATTTTGATGTGAGACATCACTTTTTGAGAGATTGTTATCAAAAAGGTGATATCACTCTGGAATTCATTGGCACTAAACATCAATTGGCTGATATATTCACAAAGCCCTTGAATTATGAGAGGTTAAACTACATCAAACATGAGTTGGGGATGATTAATTTCATTATAGGGAACCTAACTATTGAACCTCACTGTTATACCTCACTTTTGAACCTCACTGTTAGACCACACTATTGAACCTCGCTATTAGACCTCACTATTTAACCTCACCATTTCACCTCATTATTAGATCCTCACTATTAGATCTCACTGTTGCGCCTCACTGTTAGAAACTCACTATTAGAACTCATTGTTGCAACTCATTGTTAGAACCTCACAGTTAAAACCTCACTGTTGGGTACCTCACTGTTGGACTTTACCATTACTTCCTATTTTATGTGGGAATCTAAACCATTTTATTAGTATTATTTTTCTCGATTTGTTTTTGTTTCAAGCCCTAAATGATAAAATTATACCACAAACACATTTCGATCCACTCTCTTCCTCACTCTCGAACCCCTGCTCCCAAAATCCTTAAACCCTACCATTTCGCTGAACCCTCAACCCGCTTCAAACCTCAATGGAAAGAGTCAAGCGACCTTTGGTTGATGATGGAGATATGCCAAGGCCTAAGAGACCCTAAGGAAAGTCCAGTGGTGGCAATAATATATCAACGGATCCTATTAACCCACATCTTTCAAAGAGAATGATTGTGGCTGAAAAGGAGTTAAGTGAAGATTGGTTACCCTCGAGCAAATCCTTAGTGCTGGAGTCACTATAGACTCAAGTATAGGAGGAGTGATTTCCAAACAATAATGGGCCGTATTACCCAAGGCTAGTCAAAGAATTTTACAACTATCTAAAATTCGAGAAGTCAGATGATGAGAAACGACTGGTGTCAAGAGTAAATGGAACTGAGGTGAGCTTTTCATCTGCTGAGTGGGATTCATGTCTAAGGGTACCTCATGAGGGTATATGTGACTACTACTCTAGAGTGATTCCTTCAGATAGTGAGATTTTTGTGTATAAGAAAGCATTGGAAGAGATGACAGGAAATGGGGCCTCAAGGAAGATTATTGTTGTTGAAATGAATGGAGGGGATAGACTTATATTCAAGTTTTTCCAATATGTGATAAGTCCCAGGTGAGAGGACTTCACTGTATTGAAGTATCAGGACATATTCATATTATATTTGTTGAATCATGGACATAAGATCAACATGTGTAGGTTTTTTATGGCTCAGTTGGAAGACATGACTAAGGAAAGTTCTAAATCAAATGCTCTATTTCATGCCAAGCTGATTTTTGTGATGTTGAAGGTTAAGGGCATTGCTGGAGATAAAGAGGAAACAATTGTATCCAAGAACAATTTTTGTATCTCTAAGGTAATCTGTAAGTTTATGAAGATTATTTGGAATCCCTGTAGAATATAATGGTTAAATGATGAAGGGAATCTTTATGAGAAGTTTGATCCTATAAATAATCCTTCTAGGCCAAAGGATAAGAGGGATCTAGGTCTGAATCCTGATGAGGCAGAACCAGTATATTCTGATGAAGAACTAGAGGAGGCTATGGAAGCTGAAAAAGAAGGTACTCCTATAGATGATAGGAGTGATCCCAATCTACCAGCTAGTCCTCTAGTTGGAATGGTAGCTTTTGGAGAGGCTAGTCCTCCAAGAGAGTTACCGAGGAGAGAATATGTCCTAAGGGACAGTGAGGATGAAGAAACTAGTGAAGAATCTTTTGATAAGGATCATATGATTGTTAGAGATACCTCAGAAGAGGAAGAAGCTACTAAATCTGGTCATTTTGGCCAAGAGGAATATGGGATAGACACTGATGAAAGTAAAGAAGAGGATCTCAGTCTAAGTCCTCTGATAGGCACTACAGAAAGGGAAGTAAGTGATCAAGAAGAATAGGTCGTGTCTTCTTCTGATGCAATAGAGATTGTGGATGACTCAGTAGAAGTAGGGACTCACTCTACTGTTGGGTCAGTTGATCAAGCAGGATCAGTAGCTAAAGGGGCAAGACTGGAAGAGGTTGATGTAGTTGTCCAGGAGGTAGCTCCACGTGAGGGGGAGCATCCTTTTTCCGAAGGATCAGTATCTATTTTTCATGACATTGATGGTTGGGCTGAGGACCTGGGGTTTATGGTGTTGGGTCTAGATTATGATGACTTGGAAGATGAAAGGCCCAGCAGAAGACTTCCAGTGCCAAACTTCATTTTTGTACCTCTAGAAACCTCTTTCCCTCAAGACTATGTCAGTAAGGAAGACCTTGAATCCTTGAAATCTGACCTACAGAAAATGTCTAAGGATGGATCCTCTAATATGGAAAGGACTATTTCTCTAGTTCATGAGAATTCAGCATCTGATTTAGCCAAAATACACTCCAGTATTCAATCTAATCTGCTCCAGGAAGTAAAGCAGTGTCAGAGTCAAATGAGTGAGTTTTCAGAGTCTGTGGATCTTCTGAAACAATTAGTGGTGATCTTGAATTATCTTCTTACCTCTAGGGCTCAGGTAGACAAGGATATTCAATATGTCATAGGTGTAGTGCAGCAAATGGTTATAATATTTAAGGATTTTAAGAAGACTATGAAATCCCATGTGTAGAGCCAAGATGATGATGTGAAGAGGTTGATCAGTGATCTGACTAAATCCTTTAAGGAGACAGCAGCTTTCTCTTTGGCACCTTTGAGTGCTTCTGCTTCATCTTCAACCTATCCTTCAGTTGACATTGAAGCTTTCAGATCCATTATTAGAGAAGAAGTGGAAAAGATCTCTGGTTCTAGTACCTCAGACTCTCAGGTCATCTCTATTACCAGAGAAATTTATACCCTTGTGGGAAATTATTTAAGGGAAACTACCCAAGACCAGAAGAGAACTAAGGAATAGATTGATTACTTTTACAAAAGGGTTTATACCAAGCATCATATGGATGGGAACTTCAAGTTTCTCTTGGAAAACCTGATGATTCCTCCTGTCACCCGAGCTTTTAAAGATCAGATCAGCAGAGTGGGACAGTTGACTCCTGCCTTGGAGAAATTTATGGAGAATAAGGATGACTTTATCTCAGCCATAGATAGAGGTGGAAGCATCATAATGGATTTCAGAAACCTTCTCCTACCCTTCCTCCATGTGGATTGTACACCCATCATTGTTCCTCCAGTATTACCTTCTACATCCACTGCCTCAGCCTCAGCCAGTGCTTCTCCAATGATGTCTCCTGCTCAAGCCATCAGAAGCTTGACTCCAATGATTCCTCAGATATTCACTCCCTCCAAAGCCACTAGAGCTTCTGTTGTAGCTTCTCCCACCATCCTTAATGCTATCCCTTGGCCTCCACCTCCAACTACAAACCCTCCTTCTTCATTTTCCAAAGGGAAGGAATCTTTACCTATTTATGATGTGGATTGAGTGTGGTTGTATCTTTTGATAGGGATTTCATTATTCTCTTTGAATCATGTAATGATATTTCATTAATACAAATATTCTCTTTTGAATCTTATTGTATTTATTTTTTCTAATCACAAAGGGGGAGAAAATACAAAAAAAATTAATTCAATATCCATATCACATTAACCTCTGCTATTACATGTGTGATAGATGTATGATAATCTTATCTGTAACACCTATTTATTTAGTAACGTACCTCTAATTTTCATTATCTTTGATAATCTTGTAATTATTCTAATGTTTAATGGCATAATTTGTGATTATCAAAAAGGGGGAGATTGTTGGACTCATCTATTTTGATAATCCCAAATCATGTTTAATTCTATAATGAGTTAGTTATTTGACAATCTATTTCAATCTATTTTAATCTCATGAATTTGCTCACATTAGTTTACAATATAAAAAGTCTCTATGTCAAAGGTCACTATTAAAGGTTACTAGTAAGAGTTAACTATTTTAGGTCACTGTCACGGTTACTGTTGACAAACCTACAACTAAACCTTACCGCTTGAATTCATTGGTGAAAAGGTCACCATTGATGACCTTACTCATGAAGGTTACCATTATAAGAGATACAGTTATAAAGTTATTGTTGGAAGTCACCACTACAAGGTCACTGTTGTAAATCCTATCGTTGGAGTACTTACCAAAGCATACAGATGCTAAGTTGATGTAATAGGTCACTGTTGTGACAAGGTTGCTGTTACAAAGATTTTTTGTTAGAAGTCCACTGCTAGACTTATTACTGGAAGTATACTGTTGAGTAGTCTACCACAGAAGATCTCACTAATAAAGTCAACCACTGGACAAGCCTACTATTGTACAAGTCTACCGTTAGTGAAGCCTGCCATTGGACAAGCCTATCGTTGGTGAAGCCTACCGCTGGATACTCCTACTGTTAGAAGTCTACTGCTGATTAGGCTTGCTGTTGAAGATTCTACCGATTGAAAGGATACTGTTACCAGTCTACTGATAACATATTCTATACTTTATCAATTTTTCTTTATATTATCATAACGGTCATATATGATTGATTTAATGCATCTGATATTAATTAATATTGATTGTAGACATTTCAGGAGACAGTATCTGGAAACTGTATGAAGTACGAGGAAGACCACACATGGTTCGATCATTCTTTTTGTCGGCTCTGTGGAATTAAAAAGGGAGATCAAGTTAAAAGATTTGAAGAAAGGGAAAGATTAAATAGACCATATCTGACAGCATTGAAGAATAATAAGAAGAACAGTGATTACTCTGAAAAATCAAGAGCTTTATAAATATCATTTTGAAGAACATATTCAAGGTTGTGGTTCAAGGAACCCTTGTACCAAGAAGTTTAACATCTCAGTACCTAGAATCCAATACCTAAAAGTTGAGACACTTTGTTTCGGGAGGAAACCTGTAGAGAATAACAAAACCTTAATTTCATCAACTCTAAGAAGTCTAGAGCTAATCTTTAAACACATAGAGCATTCTAAACTCAACTCAAATTTCTTTAGCTCTACTGTGTTCCTTATTTTACATTTCTAAGAAGTGTGTGTTTGTTACACACACACACTGTCTCCTGTGATTTAACTGGGGGATACTGAAAATACCCACTCAAAACTCACTTAACTCTTGTTTCCCATGCATAATTGTGGAAGAATCCTTGTGTGGATTTGTTTCTTGTTTTCCCATGTAGAATGGTGGTAGAGGTTGTAGAACCTGGGAAGTTTGTAAAAATTGTTGTAAATCCCGATATAGGTTGTGTATCAAATTTATTTATATAAACTACTTGGTGGTAGGTGATAACCAAGTGGAGAGGATTAGGTCTCGTCTTGAGACTGAACCTCTTGTTTACATTTTCGTGCTAATATTCAAGTACTCTATTTTATTTTATCCACTGCTTACATTTTTCAAAGACAGAAAACTGTTTTTGTATTCACTTTGATAGTTAGTTTTGGTTAGTGTGTGTATATGTTGAATTCAGTAAACTTGTTTCAAAAGTTGAAGAAGTTTTTTATGCCAATTCAACTGAGGACTAATCACCCTTTGAGAAACATGTTGACCAAATAGACATTTACATCTCTACTGCCTTAATTAACTGGGCTGTTTTGAATTGGGGGATTTTAATCAATAAAGTTTTCAACCAAAATTTTAATTGGAAATCAATTCACCCCCACCCCCCTCTTGAGTATCCACTCCGACCAACAATTTTTAAAACTATGAATATAGGTAATCATAAAGTACATATAATTCTATTTGAGGGAACCAAATCCAACAGACTCCCACTTACACTGGATCCAAATGTTGAAAACCTTCATCCCACTATCTCTCACATGATAGTCATGCATATGAAAAAATAATTTCTTAGTTAAGGGGTCTACCACATTTTCTTCTAACGAAACTCTGCTTACTATAAATTTACTCCTATTAGAATAACTCTCAATAGGTGATACTTCTATAGTATGTAATTTTTTTTGTGAACTTGGAACGTTTTTAAGAGTCTATACTATAGTATTATTAAAACATAATGTGATACTATCTTTACAGCTAGGTGCCAAATCAATCTATTGAACAAGGTTTCGTATTCAATCATCTTATTTGGATACATCAGAGGCCACTATATACTCAGACTCCACTATAGAATTAGATACAATTGGCTCCTTTAAATTGTTTGAGCTCATAGCTCCTCTGTTGACACTAAAGATGTATCCTAACTATGAATTCAGGTCATTTTAATATGTTTGAACACTAACACTTGTATAAACCCTAATGACTAGTTCCTTTCCTCCTCTATACACAAAAAATACCCTTAGTTCTTCTTAAATATTTAAGAATAACCTTAACAGTAGGCCAATGTTGTTCACTTAGATTATCATGATATCATCCTACCACTCTATTAAATACCCATTTTCATAAAATAGTATTTATATCAATTAGAAGATCTACTAGAACCAAAAATTAGTTTTTATACATAGAATTCATTTCATAATTCATTTCTTCTTACCATCTTGTATCTTTTGACCTCTCTATTTCCTCTTTATAGAATAGCATTTCATTATTTTCAACCAATAATGATTCACCATATTTAGTGACTATAAAACCTCATCTCTATGGTTCAATTACCTCAATGGTGCTCCCATAGACTACTTTTGTTTCTTGAACAACTTCCTCTAATGAGACTAGTGTAATTTTTTCCTATACCAACTCTTGTGTATCTTGAGCATCAACCTCATCTACATCAATCTTGCACCCACTATCCAACTTAAGGATGTTCTCCCTCTTAGGAAAGACAATTTCATTTTAAATTTTAACTTTATTATATGAGAGGTTGTATAGGTAGTATCCCCTAATTTATTTATGATTCCCAATAAAGATACACTTTGTTCCTATGGGTTCTAGTTTTTTTACCTGATATAGAATTAACAAATGTGCCATAACACCATTCATATGTATGTGACAAAATAGGTTTCTTTCTATTCCCTACCTTGAATTGAATTCTATTTTCCACTTTAGTTGGTACTCAATTTTGTTTTTATGCTTCAGTATATAATTCATATCCCAAAAAAGAGAGTGGAAGACTCATCATTGACCTTACCATTTCTACAAAGGTATGGTTCCTCATTTTAGTAACACCATTACACTGTGGTATGTTAGATGGAGTTAATTAATAAAGAATCCCAAAATCCCATAGAAATTCTATAAAATATTGGTTAAGATATTAACCACCTCAATCAGATCAAAGCCTATTTATCTTTTTACCAATATTATTCTCTACTTCATTCTTGAATTATTTTATTTTCTCAAAGTACTCAGACTTATACCTCATCAATTAAATATATCCAAATATACTAAAGTCATTAGTAAAAGTTATGAAGTAAGAATATACAACTGTAGATTCTTTTAGAAATTTTCTACATACATATATGTGTTCCAATACTAGAATCTCTATAGCACTTTCACCATGTCCACTGAATGGTGGTTTAGTCATTTTTTCTTGTAAACAAGCATGATATCTTTTAATTTCTATTTATCACTAAAGAGTCAAAATAACCATCTTGATAGAGCTTTTTCAGAAGATTCTCATTTATGTGAGCAAGATGGTAATGCCACAACTGGGTGTTATATGAGTCCTATAAACATGATTCTTTATATATTTATAATACTTGGTTTTAATAATTTAATACATAAAGACCATTTTTTAAATGTTTCATACCGTAACATATGTTATCTTCATTAAAGAAACAACCTTTATTTTTAAAATTTATAAAAAAACATTTATATCTAGGAAGTATAGAAAAATTATGTTTTTGGTAACAGTAGATACATAATAAAAATAATATAAAACCAAGATCATCTCAGTTGGCAATGTAAGGTGGTAGTATCTAATGGATGGAGTATCCAGCCTCACACCATTATCAACTTACGAATCAACTTATCCTTTGGAAATATTTCAAAATATACTTACTACCTATATTTTGAAACATATGTGAGAAATAAAAGCTATAACTAATACTCAATGTATAGATATATAAATATTACACTCGATAATAAACACACCTTTAGCTTCCTCTTACTATCAGGTGTAGTTCCTCTTCCAGTGGCCATGTTTTCCTCATGAAAAAACATACTAATTTATTTTCCTTTGTATGGATTTGGATTTCCCTCTTCTTGGAAGGACGTTCCTCGGGATCTTTAGACTTTTTATGAGTCTTCATAACCTTTTACTTGTTATTACTTTTCTTTTAAACCATAAGGACCACAAGTTTTTAACTCCTCATGTCCTTGTCAATAGGGTGAATGAGACTAAGAAGTTCTAAAAGACTCTTCTCATTATTTCTCATGTAATAATTAATAATAAAACTAGAACAAGACTTGTGTGGTGAGGAAAGTATGATATCTATGTGAAACTCATCTTAGAATTTAATGCACAATATATCTAAGTGTTATATATATCCAATTACCTTGAATACATAAGTCCCAACTAGCACCGACTCTCCAAGATTGCATATAAACAATGCATTGGAGATCTTGTATCTTTCATTTCTTTCCTTCTCTTGATAGAGATCATGAGGTTGAGACGTCATGATATATATATCCATGTCCTCATGTTACAATAGAATCTCATTGGTTATGGATGATTAAATAAAACATTGTAGATATATGGAATTATCCAAATGTTTCTAATAGGGAGACAACTCTTCCTCGCTAGCCTTTTGGCCAAGAGTTTCAAGATAGGGTTTTCCAACACATATAATTTCCTTTTATGTAATAGGATAATGCATAAGCACATTTTCCAATATTGTAAATTAGTACTAGGGGAAAGGTTATCCTAATAAAGTATGGATTGAAAAGATATATTTTAAGTCATATTTATTATTTTTTCTAAAATTATGAAGAGAAAAAAAAAGTACTTTATTTGATAAAAGCAGATAATTAATATTATATTTATTAATCTCAAACTATTTTATTGAAACCCAATAACCCTCACCATTGGATTTGTGGAATCTTGTTACTCAAAAATTCTATTAGAAAGGAACCATATTCCCCTTCTCATAACCTTGACTTTGTATTGTTAATTTATTTGAAGGGTTTTATGTAGGTATTAAAATTTCCAACTGCATGAACTCACAGTTCCTTGATCTATTGAGTAGAATCCCTAATCCTGAAATGCTTAAATTTGATTTATTATACCCTTGCCTCTTAATTATTCCATGTCATGTTTGGGTATTCAACCCTTGATGTGGATTAGGATAAGTTGACCCAAAACCTCAAGTTATAATTCACCAATAATTGAAATCACCCTGACTTGGGTTGGTCAAGCACTTTAAACTATGGTTTGATTTTTAACTTAAGTAGCAGAAGGCTATACCAACTTAATATATATATAATAAGTATTTTTTATAAATATGTGAAAATTTACCATCTTATATTTATTAAATTATTATTAATATTAAGAGTATTGACTTAAGTGATTAACCATGTCTTAGATAAATTTTATGCATAATTCAATTTATTTCAGTTCTATCATGCATGATTGTTAATTAATTAATTCATGTGATCATTAAAAAATAACCACAATGAAATTAACCAAGAAAATTTATAGAAATAAAATAATATAGTGGTATGATCATGATCTTCAACTAATGGTTAGTTAATCAAGTGGATGATAAACTAACTATCAACCTAGGGGAAAACACCTTGAGCCATAAATTGGTTTGTGTTGTATTTTTTCACCTATCATCCCATGTACCTCTTAGATTGGATTCTACTCAACTATAAACAAGAAATGTATCAACTTTATAGGAATCTACATACATTATATAAACTTTTCCTCACATTTATATAAGGGGAACCAAATGATTGGTTAAGGGGTTTACATAAAAGGAAACTATGGGCACGCAGGCCCTTACATAATGAGAGGTGGGATGATTCATAGACCATCAATTTAATTTAATAATAAACTAAAAGAAACTAATCGCATGCAAAGGTCAGCTTTATGCTCATGATCATTCATATACATGAAATGAATTACACATTTAATAAAAAATCATTCAATTCTAATAATTCTTATTTAATATTTTTTTTAGAAAAGGGAATTCCCCTGTGTGGCTTTTTCGAACCCTCCACACAAGGGAACCCCCCTCCCCACAAAGGGGTCACTTCAGAGAGAGCCCCAACCAGAAAGGAGCCATTGCCAGCCAAGATGGCAGAGCGTCCCGGAGGGTGACGGCCCGGCAGCGATGGTCCGTCAAGCGATCTGTTAGAGATTGGGTCGCGCCTCATTTTTCCCGCCCATAAGAGACCGAGCGACCCGGAAAGGTGGGTGGATCCTGGGGGAGAGGCTCACCCCGAAAGCGGACTCCCAGGATTCAAAACTTGAACCTCCCAAAGAACAGCGTGGATGTTCCACTCACCTTCACCACCACACCACCACTGAAGTGGCAAACGAGTTGTGGGTAACAAGGTATAGGTGATTTCCACACCACACTTATTTTGAATCAATTAATTTTATTCTTTAATTAATCAATTATTTTATCATAATTATCATCTTAAATTTATTTATATTCTCATCCATCATAATTTTAAAAATATTAAATAAATTTATTTAAAATTAACTACCTATAAAATATGTACCTTGGAGGCAACACGGTGAGTACCCGTCCAAATTACCCAAAGTGTATTATGTTTGTATACTGTTTACTCATGTTGCATATGGAACACAAGAATTATCACATAATTTCATGGTGTGTTTGAGTAAACTAAATGACATACAGAGCATATGTTATTTACATAGCGTATTATATTTCAATACATATAGAATAATGATTGTATTACAAATAATACACGATATTTAGTTTCAAAAATTACGTAGAAATTAATTGGAAAATTAATATACATATATATATATATATAACCCATCACATGGCATGTAAATATTTAGATAAATGACACATAGAACACATGATGATAATTTTTAGGTAGTGTAATTAATTAATTTTGAATTATATGTAAATAATTAATATAAACGATTTATAAAATTCAACTACACATTGTGTATAGTTATCACCATATATTTATGGAAAAATATTAGGTACTCTATGTGTAATCATGAAATAGAAATTAATAGATTACATGGTGTGTATATGGGTTACACGTTGTGTGGTCTCTGAGTCACACGGTCGCCATTCATGTACATCATGTAAGAAAATATATGTCATGTCATTGACTAATAGGATACACATCATGTACAAATGTTACATGTCATGTATTATGGATAACCATGTTCCAGGTTAACCTGGTCAACATTAAGTGTATTTAAATAATAATTGTATGTAATAATTATACAAATACTGATTTAATGCTAAATTAATTCATGAATTACCTTGGTGTATTTAACACGAGTACATTGAATGTACCAATTGGATACAAGGAGTGTACCCTTGTGTTTTCAATCTAGAATCCCTGACACCTACAAATGAGTTCTTTTTTAATGTTATTTCTTTATAAAATTAATCAATTTTTATTATATTTGTGAGAATGGAGATAATGAAGAGAAGATCTCTTGATTCAGATTAAATAAAAATTAAACTTGAATTGAAAACTAATGATAAATGCATAAATCTAAAAAAAATATTTATATGTTTGAAAATAATTATGAAACCCCTTGAATACCACTTAGAGATTCTAGGTGCAGTAGAAGTTCCATATGGGGCATTTTTATCAATGATTAATCTATGATGTACATCTATGATAAATGCCACGACCAATGAAATTTGAATAAAATATTAATTAATGAGATAACTCTCTAGCCAAAATTTGGGATCATCACATAATGATTTATAATTAATGTAAGTAAATAAAGAATTACCTTTTGATGAATTCATTATTCATTGATGGGTTTTATAATGTATTGATGTTATACTGTTGTTTCATTGTAATAATTAATTGTAGATTCCCTCCAATGGTAATTCACACGTGCTTCATGTAACTATGAATGTTGTCATAGGAATTTATACATGCTAGCATGGTAGATCCTAAAACTTGTGTTGTTTATCTTTGATCACCCTAAGAATCACTTCAAAAGGGTTATCTTTTATCACTCCCTATAATTGAGAGTGGTGGTGGAGGAATATTGATCCTCGTTCTTGAGATCCTTCTTAGAGAGGGATCTCTCTATGGATTTGAGATAATTCTCTCGATGTTATTGTGAAAAAAAACTAAACAAAACTCTTTTATTGGTTATATATATTATAATTAGGTTTAAATAGTTTTAAGGTTAGAAAATAATAATTGGGCATGTTCCCTTGTTATTTTATTAATCCTTCTGGAACCCCATTTATATTCTAATAATATTTTTATTATCATTTCTTGGCATGCACAAAAATAGAGAATTAATTAATTATTATTTAATAAAATAATATTTAATATATATTATTTCTTACTAAACTAATAAAATTGGTCCTGCATTCCTCCGCAATATTTATCATGCCTTGAATAATGAATATTTATTTAATAAATAAATATCACTTCATTATTATTTAATAAATAAATAAATATTATATTAACCAAATAGAAAATAAATATTTATTAAATATTCTAGTCAAAAAATATTCTCTCAAATAACTAGTGATAAACTATTTATGACCAATAAAACATGAATAATTATTAAACCATGAGTGGTAATAATATTTTTTCAAAATTTTAAATAATATTATTATTTAACTAGGGTTCTGAATACACTTAGTTTGGGACCCCCTATGACTCTTTATTAGTGGAATTAGGTGAAGTATCCCATAGTCTAAGTTAAGCATCTAATAACTTTATAAGGCACCCATAGAGAAAGAAGTCAATTTCACAATGACATAGAACCTTATACAGATTCTTATTGTGTAATACATTCCCTTGATCATGATATATCTAGAAAAGAAATATGTATGATGCTTCCATAAACCTATGTGTTCAATGTTGCTTTCTTTGAATTTTTCAGAATTGAACTTTCCCACAAAACACCATGGAAATAGATTTATTCAGGCAATATCATTGGTGTCAGGGGTCTAAGATATCATCTTCTATTAAATAAAAAAAGGTAAATATATTTTCTCACATTATTCATTAATTAAATATTACTTATGATGCACCCAACATATCCTACTTCACCACAAACATATGTATTCGTGGTTTTCATCAATACATCAAAGTACACAACTCATAATATTGATTAATGATAACACTAAAGTCTAAGGATAAATACACACTTCTACAAATAAGAATATCCCATGATGCATATAAATATGGATTTACTACAGGCGGGTCTCGTTCTCATAATTTTCAACACTAGAAATTACCAAGGGCATACACCATTAGTTTTTTCCTAAATTTCCTATAAGTCTCCACCCTTGATAGCCTATATCATTTTTTTCCCAAATAATTTCATCTGTCTATAAAACATATATATTTAATAAAATTATCATGGCACTTTTGGGTTCTCACCGTGGTAGGGATCTTCTATGACCTTTCAGTGCGAAGGATACTCTTACGACATTATCACATAATATTTCATACATAAGACTAATCATGATGTGATATGTAGTTCATTAATATCCAAAATGATGAATATAAAAAATCATAAAGTACACCAAAGTTAGTATTGGGGCACAAAATCTAATAGTTTTGCACTCTTTTAGAATAAGCGTGACGGTCATTAAAAAACTATAAATTAAAAGTAAATAATTTAAGCTTATTCTCAGTGTAATTATAAGGTAAATTAATGGAATGGTTAGGATAAAATATAACCTTATGTAATTGTATAACTGTCCTGATTGAAATTATTTCCAACAGTAATCTTAGAAGATAATATCTGTATTCATTTACTCCTTTTTTATGATAAAAGTTTTATTTAAATATAATTTTTCAATTCAAAATAAAATTTTAAGTACCTGCAGCCAAAATTTAGTAATTATAAATGAGAAGTCACTTTCAGGAACACATATTTGATCTTTTCTTTCCTCTTTCCTATTGTATCTATTAATAAATTCCATGCATTGTTTTAAAATGATATGTATTAAATAAATTAAAATTCATTATAATATATAAGTATTCAATTAATTTAATGCACATGTCCAATGATTCAATAAAATTTGCTTGCTCATCTCCATGTATGCATAACCAGTAAGTTATCTTCTCTATTGGAAGAAAAATGAAAAACATCCAATGTCCACTAATATATAAAAAATATATTTAGAGTGGTTATTTAGTTAAGATAAATAACACAGTAAGAAATTTATATTTTATACCCTTTATGATAATGACGAATCCGACACTGGATTATGTTATTTTCAAATCCATAAAAATATTTTTCTATATATTTCATTGCCTTCATTATTGGTGAAATAAATTGTAGGTAAAAAATACATATACTAATGCCATATCATACTAAATAACATTCAAAACAAATATAAGTATAATGTTTAACTAAATTAAAATAATTGAAATGAATGTGATAATCAACTTACATGGAAAAGACTTTCATCATGTTGACGCCCAAAAAATATCTAGTTACAAGATATGTGATATCTCTCTTTAAAATCATCATAGTTATTTTGTTCTAATAAATGTTAGTATCCATTAGAATCTCATAAAAACCCAATAAAAAATATTAAAATGTTAATAATTTATAAAGTGTATAAGAATTAGTATCTAAATCCATAGCAGCCTATAAATATTACTATCTAACCAGTATGTCCTTACCTTTAAAGTATTCCTATAGAAAATATAGTTAAATACATAAATATTGAAATGTTAAAACAAATTTAAATTCAATATTATATAAGGATATAATATATAAATACCTTGGTTGTAATTTTTTGAACAAGTCTAGATGGCCAAACTAAAAAAATGATACTTTGTCCAACCGTAGTGACCTCATCTATAGAAAATGGTACTATTACTGATCAAACTGTAATATCCTATACTATGAAACTAAGATGATATATCTCTATATATTAATGATGAAAGGTGTCCTTAATATAATATATTAACCTATATTAAACAATATAATGTTGTGTATCCTCAACATATAACTTGTAGTAGATGGAAAGTTTTGATGGAGGAGATATAGGATTGGATATATAGGTAGAGATAAAGGAGTGGGATATGCAGACAAAGGTGGAGGAATGGGATATTATTCCTAAAACTACCTATACATGTCAATAAACATTGATATTTTTTAAACTTTAATCCTATCCTCCATTATCTCTCCCATATCTTGAACTTTAACTTATAAATCCTCTATTTTTTATATACATTATCCTTTTAAAAAGATTCAGATTGATCAAAAAAAAATTTACCAATATACCTACCTCGTATCCTCATACATGACCCAAGTGTTCTAGACTTCCCAATGCAGTAGTTAAATATTCATCTTGCCCTCATGTATGAAGGTCTCGTGTTCCACCTTCTCTTCAAGGGATTCCCTTATAAAATATTTGAAAAATTCATTCATGAATCACAATATTTAATTATTTGAAAAAATTTAAATAACACTTTAAAATTATATCATCAACATACCTTGAAACTTCTATATGGTATCTTCCCTTTTTTATCATTCAAAACCTCTTCCATTTTCTATGTTTAACTAGGGGGAAGAAGGGTCAACCTCTGTAGAGCCTGAAGTCTCAACTCTAATTTTTTGAAAATTTCCAATTATCAATTTTTCTTCTAATAACGTATACCCTACACAAGATAAATTATGAGAGTATATATTATTAGATTGAATCTCTTGATGATATCTCCATAATTATTATAAATTAAGGATAAAAATCTTTAATATGGTCAGTATTGTATTTAAAAACCTATAAAAGCTAACATTTCTCTTACCAAATATGATTATTGTCATCTATTTTTAACAAACGGATTCCATGTATCATCATCTAGAAAATGATATATATCACGTGGATTTTTTATTTGTATTTATCCAAAAAAGAGATATAATGTGAGTCTTGATTTAAAATCCATACATCTCCTAGAATCCAAAGATAAATGTTTCTTCCTAACTTCTATAATGTCAATTATAACATATGTTATCTACTAACAAGGGATAAAACATATATTATTAAAATCATGTCATGATAAGTAAAATAATAATAAATGTGATTACCAAAATTTTCTCCCATAATTGAGATATTTTCTCTTTATCAAAACTTTTTCAATAACAAATCCAAAAGCCAAATTATTCATAATATTTTATTGAAAAAAAAGTATTAAATTAAATTTAAAACCCTAGGATTATAATTGTCATAAAACTTAACATATATGATCCGAATGGAATAAAATCCATGAAGAAGAAAGTACGATCACTGAGAAACTGTTGAAAAAGATTAAAAAATAGTTCTTCTTTGGGGTTTTACCTTATATTCACGTACTCTTCTCAGTTATTATTATTTTTTTTTGCTTTTAATAAGAGGCCCAGCCTCCATATTTCTTAAAAAAATAAAAATTAACATATATCCACTAGTCCTGGATATGAGAAACTGATAATTTTGGTAAATGTTTGCTACCATGATTTCTAACCTCGGAAGCCATCTCTTCACCTATGGAAGTATAAGGATATTGTGTAAAAGGATGAGAAGGATCCTCAGTAGAGTATGTGTATGGGCCTACCTAAAACCTTCAGTTACTCATCTATTTGATCTAAAATTGTCCTAAAAATGACATTAAAAAACAATTATTACACAAATATACAAATCCAATGGTTACATATAAAATTAAATGAAAAATGAAAAATGATCCAAAAAAGGTAAACAAAATTAAACACACTCTTGTTAATATTTATTAAAATAGTAAACGAAAATACCAATAACATTAATGTGAGATAAAATGATATAAATAGAGGAAAACTAAAATTATTTAAAATAGTATACAAATCTAAATGTTACATAAAATTTGAATAAAAATGTTAAAATGATACAAACAAAAAAACACAAAACAACCCACTCTTTATAATATTCATTAGAGTAGTTAACAGCAATGTTAAAAATAATAATTAAAATATTTTTATCTTATTTTTTAGTAGTTAACAATGTTAAAATAGTAGTGAAATTATTTATAAAGCATAAAATGATATATAAAAAAGAAGATAAAGTTGATGAAAAAAAATTATATAAAACAAAAAATTACATATACAGTTAAATAATTGAAAAATAAGACAAACAAAACTAAACTAATCTAAGAAAAGTATCATATTTTATGAAATTTAAAAATTAAAACAAGAAATAAATACATGTTACCTATAAAATCAGGAAATTTGTAAGGGATTTTTTTCCCATATTCCTTCCTCGTGATCATTCAATATGTAACAAACCATATCTATGACATGGTTATCAATATTCTATAAAAATTATTCTATAGAAGTAGGTATCTCGCATGAATCAGCATCATCTTTAAGTTTTTCATCACAAAAATACTATTTATTTCCTTAAAAATAGACCACTCCAAATTTTATGGATTGAGAACATACAAGATTTGTTCTCATGTGCTTCCATAACAAGAGGATCTAATATGTATTCCAATCTATTTAAGATAACTGAAATCATACCAAATTTATAGTTCTTGAAACGGTTGTTATTGATAAATCATTTATAGTTAAATAATCGAAATTAAGATTTAATTTAATTATTCTCCCAAATTTCTCCAATAACTTCATAATATTCACTTAACACATAGATTGGTTTTTTTTATTTTTCACTCAAAAAATTCATTACTTCTATGAATGCTAATAAACTATTATTCTGAACTGCACTTCTATAGTCATAGTATTTAGTATAAAGTGTATAGCCGTTATTTTTATACCCAGACCATGATATAAAATTTAAACTTGGGTATCCTACTAATAATATCAATGTATATGATGGATATAATCTACCATACATTGTCTACTTAAAACAAGGAAAAAAATTATGCTCATTCAATATCCACATTTCTTTCTTATTGGGATAATGTTTTGTTAACACATTAATATGAAATGTCATATATGGTTGAGAATCATATATGTTATTCAAGATATATAAATATACATACTTTATCTATTCACCTATAAATGATCTTACCTTTAATCCAAGGATCTCATTTTCCCCAAAACTAACTCATTTATAGAGATATGTAGGTAAATCGATGTGCTCAACTCTAGATTAGTAGTTTGTACAAAACTCTACAACCTCCTCAGAAATAAACTTTTCAATAATTGTGGATTTTGGTCAAAATGAATTCTTAACATATCACTTCAATGTCTTCATATACCTTTAAAAAGGACACATCCAAAATAGATATATAGTTCCAAAGATATTTATTTATCACAAAAAAATGAAATATTAAATGCACTATGATATCAAAAAAAGATAGCGGAAAGTACATTTACATTTGGAAGAGTATAGAAACTACATAGTTATCTAGTTGCTCAATGAATTAATATCAATAACATTTTTACAAATAAAACTGAAAAAATTAAATACCTTTATAATAATCATATGACATGAATAGGAATTATTCCATATAATAAAACTAGTTTTATCTATTGAATCATGACATTAAAATCATGAGATTTCATGCATTTTAACATTAAATATTTTAGTGACATGAGATTTTTTACATTTAAAAAATAACTTTTTGTAACTCTAATACCATGGAGGCTTAGAAAAAAACTAATTTTCTCTACCTTGGATAACGTATAAAAAGCTACAGGCAGGTATGTTTGTCTTCCATTATGATTGGGAGCTAACTGCAAACATATTCTCATTGAATGTAAGTAAAATCATATTTCAACCCATAATTATTCATTCCTTTAATATCAATAATTATCCAATAAAACTATCATGGATATTCTTATCCACATACATGACATCAATGTTATGTTTGATATCATGATATCTCCAATATGGAAGCACAAAAAAATATAATCATTTCATCCAAATATTTCTATCATTACCTGATTTTTGTGTCTTTTTGAATGTTTCATCAATGTTTTCTATAATTACCTGAGTTGTTGAATTCATTTTTTAATATTTGATAAGATTTATCTATAGACAAGAACCTTTTATATCCAATGTATACTATTTTTCTCCCATGTTTTAGATGATAATATGAAGTTTTTTCTTTTCAAACTGGGCAATATTTATTCCCCTTAGCATTGTATCCAGAAAAAATTTCATATTATAGGAAATTATTTATAGTGAACATAATCATTTCATATAGTTGAAAATGTTTCATTTTATAATAATCATATACTCTGATACTTTCCTTCTATAAAAGTTTCAAATAAGCAATCAATGTGTTTTCACTGCTTTTAATTCTGGCATGTTTTCTGCTAAAGAGTTTAGAAAAGTTTATATTTCACAAGGGCAACATGATATCTGGAATAAGATAGTGTGGTGTAGCAGCATTCCATTGAAATTTAATTTCCTTGTATGGAGAATTAGAAACCAAGTGATTTCCAAGGATGGAAATGTGAAAATAGGGGGCATTAATCTAGTTTCCAAATGCCATTGTTGTGGTGTGAATAAATAGGAGAACTCCAACCATTTATTTTTTTGAGAGTGAATGGGCCATGGTTGTATGGAGGTGTTTTCGTGTTTTCGTGAATTTCTTAGGCTCTTTTTCTGATGAAACTTCTTTTCTGGATAAATGGTTTCATTTTTTGAATGATGTAGTCCCGAAAATGATAGCTAGAGTAGTGATTCTTAGTGTAGGGTGTTGGTGTATTTGACAGGAAATAAATAAGTATCGTTTTGAGGATACGCATTCCATAGCTAGGTATGTTATCTTGAGGACAAGATTTCTTCTAATTAACCTGGTTTGGTGCTCAAAAATTTCGAGTGACACCCCTTCTTTGAGGTACATGCAATCATATATTTTTGTTCTATCTCCTTCAGAACATGTGACAAGGGGGAATAGGGTTCATTGGTCACCTCATAATATGGTCTTAAAACTGAATTTTGATGGATCATGCAATGGGGAAAACATTATAGGTGGTGGTGTTGTTTAGGATAGTAGTGGAAGCATTCTACTTGCATTTACCGCATCATATGGGAGGGGAAATTCTATCTGGGCTGAGGCCGAAGCCATGTATACCAGCATCTTGTTGTGTACTCAGCAGAAGTTAGCTCTTAGTCAAATTGAAACCAACTCCAAGATCATCCAGGACTTGATGAATGGTAGGATTCAGCCTCCATGGTCGATTTCTTATGTTATAAGGAAGTGCAGAGATAGCCTTGTCAGTAACACCATCCAGTTTATTCATACATGGAGATAAGTTAATAAAGTAGATGATTACTTGGCGTCCATGGAGTCTATGGTGGTAGTTGATAAAGGTAACAAAATTTTTTGTTTTTCTAGTTCTCTTCAAATGAACCTAAAATTAGTAAATTTGATTAGGGGGACCATCTTGGCCTACATTATTTTAGGCCACCCTAATCTTGTATGTTCTACCCATGTGATGATGGGGTTTCTTGTATAATAAAAAAATACTGCATTGGATGGATATCATTTCCATGTTATTTTTCTCTAGAAATAATTAAACACAACATGATATATTTTCAATTCATACAAAATTATGGATATTAGTTATAAATTACCAAAAATATAGTCCATAAGATATGTTTTTGACTGAGGTTCCAATATAGATTAAATTTATCTGTGTACAGTCCATGTTTTTTATTTCTAACTTCATTTATGAAGGTAAGAAACCAGTGATCAATTTTTATCCATTGTGTAAAATCATCTCGATGATGTAATTTTCCATCACATATTCACTTATATACATTCCAACTTAAACTTTTTGAATCATTCGAGTTTTCAAATAAATGATTTAAACAAGGAACTATATAACGATACAAATTTTTGCTATTATGAGTCTTCATAATTGTGAAATAAACATGTTATTGTAATTATATAATTGTATCCTGTAATTTGGACACTCTAATAGACTTTTGTATTCCTTTCAACATTTTACATTGTCATTCATGAAAGCATGTATTTTTTATACCCCAAACCCATCAGGAATAATATTTTATTCACATTATAATTTCAATCCATAATATCATTGTCATTAAGAAATATACATTTCAACAACTTTGGTGAATTTGTGAAACTCTTGTCACTCCATCCATTTTTTACTTCAAGTTAATCAATATTAACACCATTGATAAAATCATAAATTTCATACAACCTGGATATAATAGTTTTTTTAGAATTATCATATAGTCTCTCAATCATTAATTATTTATCAATTGCCTCTACCCTAATATCATGAGTTATTTCATCAATTTGATCAAACTTATCATTTTAAACATCTTTATCAATAATAGATTGGGAATTTTTACCAATTTCACCATTCCAAAATCCAAGGACTATAACTCAGATTAAAATAATGACTAATTAAATAATATTTGATTTCTCAACTTTCCAACTTCATCATATTTAAACATTCAAAACATGGGTAAAAAATAGGTCATTGTTTAGAATATTTTTTTATAACATTTGAAAATAGAAATAACTCCTTCACCATATTCATCATTTTTTCACCTTGCATTACTCCAAATATGACTCATTATCACCTATTATAAATTTCAAGTATAGAATATAAGTTTTTATATATTGAAATTGAATATAAAGACAATTTTTCTTACTTATAAAACTTTTCAATATTTTAAAAAATATTTTCAAAGTTAGGTTTTGAGTTGGCGTGGGATTCTGGGGTCCGAGGAGGCTTGGTATTAATATAATAAAAATATTAAATATATCATATCAAGAATGCATAGTTTTTCTGAATAATTGAATAAATCAAAAATGAATTATCATATGGGAAATATGATAAAACCATTAAATCAAAAATGTGGGTTTTACCCTAGTTGTGACATAACCTATTTTCATGCTAGATATCTTGCTTAAGTAAAATCATGGGCGGGTTCATAAATAAATAAATTATTTAATTAATTTGTTTATTTGATGGAATGACCATATCTTCTCTATTTAAACCCATTTATGGAAAATAAATATGCTTATCCTTATAACCCTAGGTATTCCCGAGGATTTGTTGGAGGATAATTCTTTGACGAACAACAATGGATCATGGTGTAGCAATCAGCATGCCAAAGAAGTTCATGAATCTTTACAACAATAGTGATGTGGAAACATTCTTCATAAGTGATCAGTCCAAACATGATGTAGGATGTTTTTTTTATGTTTTATTTTGTCCCCATTTTACTATCCTTTGTTGAACATGAATTAATCCTTCTAAAAAATTTATTCACAGGTCAATTGTTGATTTGTGGGTACTGTTTTATCTTTCT
Organism: Viscum album; assembly: GCA_963277665.1. Taxonomy (NCBI): domain Eukaryota; kingdom Viridiplantae; phylum Streptophyta; class Magnoliopsida; order Santalales; family Viscaceae; genus Viscum; species Viscum album. Next base: position 1,540,737,654 of record OY728156.1, read on the forward strand.
ATAATTAGGAATGGCTATTGTTTTGATAAAACATTGATTATTTCCTTAATTTAATTATTCTCCATTAATTAATTTGGGATAACTTGAATAATTTTCTAGGTTCATTCCTCGTGTTTGTATTTTGGGCTTTTCTATTGTTGTTCTTCGTGCATTCATTTTCGGTGTTCCCTTTGGCCGACGGTTCAACAAATACCTGATAAACGATTATTGCACAATTGTTCATTGGAATAATGAAATGATACTATGGTTTTGGGTTTAATATCAATAATAAAATTAATGTGTGTGGCCATGATGGAGGATGTTGGATCGGTTTGGGAGGCCATGTTTTTGTGGGAATGGTGTTCAGATGATTTAGTGCTACAGGAATCGATTCATGAGTAGATTACAGGCCAGAATTTGGCCCCTAATGATGACCAGAGTTCAGTTAACATATATACACATTTAATGGGCCAGATTTATATTATATTTAATGATAGAAAAGGTGTATGTTGAACCACATGAAACCCAGTGGGTTCTATAAAAACTCAACATACACAACATGTAGTCCAAAGAACACAGGTTATGTAGTCACTTGGTTGTGGCAGCTAGGGCTTTGGAAAAATAAAATATCACACACTATGTGGGACCTACCATATTCCATGTTATCCATGACTAGAAACTTGACACATACCCTTGGGGTATATGTGCACAAACATGGATAGTTACACGGGCACTGCTAGAGTACACAACCAGTTCCTAGTACTCGTACATGGCCAGAGTACCCTAACACAGCTTGGTACATAGACATGCATAAAGTACATGGGAATGTATTGGTACTCAGACCCAGCTAGAGTACCCATAAATGGCTAGATACATGGGCATGACCAGAGTACATGGTTTCATTTAGGTACTCAGACATGGCCATAGTACTACAACACAACTAGGTACATCAGAATGGCCAGAGTATATGGGCATGGCTCGGTACTCAAACATGGCTAAGGTACCCCAACACTGATAGGTACATAGGCACATACAAAGTACACAAGCATGCTCTAAAGTACACAAGAATAGGCCAGAATACACAAGCATACCTAAGGTGGCCAAGACATGCCATTTATACCCTATACAGTCTGTGTAGTTTTTATAGGGCGGTTTGAGTATCTAGTTCTTTTCAGTGTAGACCAGTATCTCTAGGGTGCTTCCCCGTGGTCTATCCCTCTGAGAGTATAGTGAGGAATCACATACTAATCATGGGATGTGATCCCATATATAGGATTATTCTTGAATATAGTTTAGAAATACCTCTATATGGTTGGAGTGTGATCCCTTGTCTTTTCTTCCCCCCAAAGTAGGGTCAAGAACCATCTGACTAACATACCGAGGTGTTTGATCCCCTACTTACCAGGTTATTTGATTAGGCTTAGGAATCCCCCATAGGCCCTAGGTGACATCCCATATCTTTCTATAGAGATATTCTATGTGCCTATGTGTACTTGTTCATCAAGAGACCCAATGAGCATGATCTCCTAGATAAGCTTCATTAGTGTTATTAGACTCATGGAGTGAGTTCTCCTAAAGGAATGTTACCTTTAAACTTCGAGCATAATCCTAGGTAGGTTGTATGGTTATGAACTTACCTTGATACTTAGTGTCTATCATGAGTATATTTAGGTTATTATTGTTATGTACCATATTTTGATTGGAATTCCTTTAAGATGATGAGCTAACTAATCTCTTGATTCTTTATGTTTGTTCATTTTAGGGTGTCCTTTTGGGTATGTATATGGTCACCCCGGTATGGGATCTAACCATATATTTTGTGTCTTATATAGGAGGAAAAACTTTTTAAGGTGCCCTAGGTAGACTGGGAGTTAGTGGAGAAAAGTTAATCTAGTCATATTATAGTTTATATTAGCTATTTCATTTTACAACATCTCCCCTTCTTTTAAGTAGGTTGGACACATTTTATAGTTTTAGTGGGATTATTTTGGACCCTTTTTATTTCTATTAATTTTTTCACACTCTAATGTGTGATATAGATGTATTCATACATTATGGTATCATTTGTATTTTACCTTTCAACATTTCATGTGTATTTTGAGGTGTGTGTGTGTGTGTGAAGGTACCTTAGGTTAAGGCCCCCCATGTGTGTGTGATATTCCTACTTAGAATTGGTTTCCAGACCCTATCCTATTACAGGTGGGCTTGGGGTGTTGCATTCATATTATCTTTGGATAGGTATGCCTCAGCGGGTTGGGACATGAAAGAGTGGTATCATAGTAGTCATATTAAAACCATAGCTTGGAGATTTTCTAGTTGTGAGGCTTGGTTTGGGAACAAGGGAAATAGTGTTAAAGTGTTTTTGAGTTCAAATCTCAGACCAGGGAATCCAGTGCTAATGAAATGGCCAATATATCCATTCACCAAGACTCTTATCATTTTCTTTTTGAATCAGTATATCAAGTCCCTATTTATAGGGAAAACAATGGTATATAAGGCATATAGTAATAGGTTATGATTTCTATATCCTTTTTGAGTAATCTCTCCATATATACTCTTTGATCATGGTATATCATGACTTATAAGGATAACTCCATGATGAAATCCATCTAGGATTCCATAATATATCATGAGGATGATCTTCTTATTGATAGAGAATTAGTATAGGGTCATGTATATGAGGTGGTAACCCAGAGTGGTTTTCCAATATCACTACCACCTATTGAGCAGTAGGTTTTACCAGTAATACTGACTAAGGATGTGTGTAGGATGATCACACTTCATGAGTTTCATAGATAGATACCTATCAGTTTTTGGGGTGAGTTAGAACCCTAGGCAGCTGAGGACTAGCTCAATATTGTTATTTGAGTTTTCCTCCTTATAAGTACCCCTCCATATCAGATTGTGGTCCTTAAAACGAGTCTTATTCATGGATCTATCTAGCGATGGAAGAGACTATTGAATTAGATATATGATAATGAATCCCTATTTTAGAATTATCTAGAGCATCTCTTTAGAGAGGAGTTCTACCCAGCCATGTTGTGAGAATTATGTATCCAGGATCTTCTAGAGATTCAAAAGAGAAAAATTGTAGTTAAAAAATATGGTTCACTGACCTATCATGATACTTCATGGATGCAGTTTGATATGTGTTCTCCCGAGCATGGACCATTAACCTTGGCCTTCATAGAGATATCAAGGTTGTAGTGATATATATTTTCATTACCACTTATGTTGAAGTCCTTCAATAAGATTTGGTGGTGGAGAGTTTCCTGGCAAATCAGTCACCAATAGTTGGTGCTAGTAGTGGGAACCCTGGAGTAGAAACTTTAGTAGCTAGTATCCAGTGTTAGATTCATGGGATTTAGGTAAGCTATTAATTTCTAAGGACAGCTTCAGGATCAAGGTTCTATAGTTCAAAACTTTCATGGAGGTTATATTCAGCTAAGGGAGAGGCGGTGTTACTCCTATGATGAGTAGAAATATCTCACATGGGATTGTTTAACCAGTCATGCAGATGACTAGGAAACAGTTGATGGACCACCTAGGAAGAGGTAGTGGCTAGAGAAGAGGGTATGTAGTGAGGTGGATATGACACAAGATCTAGGAGAGCAATAGTAAGTGGCTGATGATTTGACCTATTTCCACTACCACACACAGGTGGTCACCAGGCTCAAAGAGCTGGTGGTTAGGGATGAGGGTAGTTGTGGACAATGGAGGCCTATAACCCAAGGAATTTAGGGGTGTTTAAATGTATGGTGTATGTCTTTTATACCTTAGATAAAATACTAATAGATATAATCACAATCCATTCATTTCGTTCCACATCCCTTGTTTGAGATCTAGGGATTCTGATTAAGCCTTTGGCTCAACCCTTGTGCTTGGAGGAGAGAGCTTCCTTTGGGATATTTTTATGGTGGGTATGAGGTCTTAAGACATCATTATAGGTATTCAATGTCTGATCGTAGTTCATATGCATATTTACTATTTCAGGTAGAGGATGTGATGTGTCTGTATAGATAGGATGAGGTTTTCTTTTTTCGGTGATAAGGAAAACTAGGATGTATAGGATGTTCTCATACATAGGAGGATACATATTATTACTCATTTTTTTAGCTACTATTAACCTTGGATAAGAATATGTTATGGTATTTTAGATCCTTGTAGTGGTGATGGAGTATGACTATGTCTTCCTTGACGAAGTGTGGGGATTACCTCCCCACTGGGAGATATAATTCTTCATAGACATTCACCCAAGGTATACCTTGATATATAAACTAGTATATCATATGGATCCTGCAGAGCTTCATGATCTAAAGGTGTAGTTGAAGGAGTTATAGATGAAGAGCTTTATCAGACCCAGTGTTCTCTCTGGGTAGCCACAATGTTGTTCTCCAAGTAGACATATAGGTTCTTGAGGTTGTGTGTGGATTGTAGTCACTGGAATCATATAACCATCAAGAATAAGTATCCACTACTAAGAATCAACAAACTCTTTGACCAATTGATAGGATTGAGATAGTTCTTGAAGATTTACCTCGGGTCAGGCTATCACCAACTCTAAGTTTGGGATGATGATATATTAAAGATGACATTCAAATGTTTCTATGATAAATATTAGTACTTGGTGATGCCTTTATGAATGATGAATTCCTTAGTAGTGTTCATGGTACTTATAAACCAGATATTTTATACCTTTTTAGATCATTTTGTGGTAATATTCATCAATGATATCCTAGTGTACTTATCATTGGAGTATGGTTACATGAGACACTTGAGGATGGTCATGTAAATACTCTGAGAACACTAGCTTTATGGGAATCTATCAAAGTTTCAATTTTTATTCAATAAGTCCACTTATTGGTACATGTCATATCATAATAGGGAGTAGTAGTGGACCCGGTGAAGGTTGAGGTAGTGCTGTCATGGGAGTCACCCAAGAGTGTAACTATGGTGTGGAGCTTCCTTAGGTTATCAGGATACTATTAGAGATTTATGATTGATTTATCTAGGATTTTGGAACCCTTAACTTATTTTAGTATAAATGAGAATATTTTCATTTGGAAAGAGAGGTTTCATAAGGCTTTTCAGAAGTTTCGATAGAGGATGATGAGTGCCCCCATCTTGAGACTTCTAGAAGAGGATGTTGAGTATATAGTTTTCTACGATTCCTATAGAACTAGGCTTGGATTTATTCTGATTTAGAGATAGATGGTGATATCCTATGTGTCATGGAATCTAATACCCCATGAGTATAACTATGCAACCCATGATCTAGAGCTAGCAGGTGTAGTCTTTTCCCTGAATATATGCTCACACTGCCTTATGGGTGAGATGTTTATCATCTATTCTGACCATAAGAATATCAAGTATATATTATCATAGAAGGGTCTTGATTTGAGATAGATGTAATAGAAATAGTTCTTTTAATATTATGAATTCAAGATAGTCTATACTCCCAATAATGGGAAGGTGGTGGTAGATTCTCTTAGTAGAAGATATTTTTCACAGTTATGAAGCAAGGTGTTAGAGTAGTTGGCCTCATTATAGTTGTCCTTAGTGGATGAGGATGGAGAAGCTTACCTAAAATCGATGGTTGTTACATTTTTACTTCTATATCATTTTAGTGAGGCTCATCTTGGAGATACCGACTATGAGACATTACATGTTTAAATATCTATTAAACATGCTCCTAATGAATTTTTTGAAGGTGGGAAGCACATTATCCTATTTTTAGGGCAGATCATGGTACTAGTGAAGATGTGTGAGGAGGTTTTGAGGGAGTAACATATATCCCCCTTAGTGTTACATCCAGGAGTGGAAAAGATGTTCTAAGACCTTTAGCATCGGTTTTGGTGGCTAATGATGAATTGTGTTGTAGATTTTGTCTCTTGATGCCTCACTTGTCAGTCGGTGAAGGTTGAGCACTAGGTTCTAATGGATTTAGATCAACCCCTTGAGGTTCCAGAGTTAAATTGGGATGGTATATTCATGGACTTCATAATGGGGCTTCCACAATCATCTAGAGGACGTGTTGTTGTCTAGGGGATTGTAGACCGACTCACCATGTAGGCCTCCTTCCTAGCCATCCGAGAGCAGAGTTTGGTATAGTGCTTAGGAATCATTTATGTATAGAATATAGTTAGTATTCATGGAGTTTCATTGATAATCATTTCATACTATGATTCTTGTTTCACATCATGATTATAGAGAGGATTTCAGGAGTCCTTTGGGACTCAATTATGTTTGATCATGGCATTTCACCCCTAGATAGATGGACAAACTGGGTGGACCATTCAAGTTCTAGAGGAAATTCTTTAGGATTTCATGGTAAACATTTTCCATAGTTGGGAGGATCATCTAACCTTGGTATAGTATGTGACTTATAATAGTTACCACTCCACTATCAATATGGAACCATTTGAGGCCTTGTATGGGAGACCATATAGATCACCACTATAATGGATTTATCTAGGATAGTCATCACTCATGGGACCATAGTTCGTAAAATCTACAATAAAGAAACTTCAAATCAACCAAGAGTAAAATAGGACTACCAAGAGCTGTCATAAGTCTTATGTGGACTAATGATAGAGGCCTTTAGAGTTTGCTGAGGGAGACTGTGTATTTCAAAAGGTCTCATATCAGTGAGGATTGTGGATATTTTCCAAGGTGTCAGGTTATCTATATAAATCATTGTTCCTTTCTAGATACTGCATAGGGTCGGTGAGGTGGCATACCGCTTGTCCATATCACTATAGTAAAACGGGGTACACGATGTCTTCCATGTGTCGTAGTTGAAAAGGTATGTGCATAAACCATCACATGTTATTGATTGGGGAGATATGGACATTAAGGATGGGGATACTTTCACATAGTACTAGATAGAGAATGAGGAACAGTATGAGAAGATCCTCTATGGTTGAGATATTCCCTTGGTGTGTGTCTAATGGAAGCATGAGAACCTTCAAGCGAGCACCCGGGAGCTGGAGAACCAAATGAAAGCCTAGTACCCTCACATATTTAAGTTGGATTTTTCTTTTAAAGATGAAAATCCCCAAGGTAGGGAGAATGTAACAATTCTATTTTTTCCTTGTAAAACTTTGGAATGTTTTAAAGAATATTTTCAAAGATAGGTACTGATTCTGTGGGAGATTTAGAAGCCCAAGGATTCTTAGTATTGATATAATAAAAATATTAAATATAATATATCATATACATACTGTTTTTATGAAATAATGGAATAACTCTCAAATAGAGTCCTGGATAGAAAATATAATATTTCCATTAAATCTAAAATATAGGTTTTACCATAGGCATGATATAAACATTGTGCATGTCTAGTGTCTGGATTAAGTGGAATCATGGGAGGGTTAATAACTTAATTAATTTAATTATTTATTTGTTTGTTTGTTTGTTTTATTTGATTTCCTGGCCAAACCTTCTGTATTTAAAACCATTTATGGAAAATCCCTAGGGTTTGGTGAATAAAGTTATAGATTTTAGGGGATCTGTTATAGGATAGTTCTTGGATGAATGAAAACATATAGTGGTACAATGATCGGTGTGCCAGAGGAGTTTTTGGAACTCACCATCGACTGTGACATGAAACCATTCTTCATCATTGATCGATATAGACTCAAGTTAGGATGTTTTTTATGTTTTATTTTATCCCCATTTGATTATCCTTTTTTAACATGAATCAATCCTTCTAAAAAATTGATTTTTGGGTCGAATGTTGATTTAAGGGTATTGTTTTACCTTACTAAAATTATGAATGGATATTGTTTTGATTAAAAATTAATTATTTCCTTCTCTTGATGATTCTCCATAAACAAATTGAGGCCAACCCAAATAATGGATGATGTTTTCTTATCATGTTTGTGTGTTGTTATTTTTTATCATTGTTCTTTATAATTTCATCATAAATGTTCCCTTCGATCGGTGGTTCAACAAATACCCAGTAAACGATCGTTGAACAATTGTTCTTTAGTGCAATGGATCAATACCATAGATTCGGTTTTGAGATAGATAGAATAATTGGGGTGTGTGGTAATGATGGAGGATTTGGGATCAGACAGGAGACCATTTTTTCATGGGAATAGTGTTCAGATGATGTAGTTCCATGAGAATCGATTCATGAGTAGATTGGAGGTCAAAATTTGGCCACAAAAATGATCGGGGTCCAGTAAATATAGATTTTCATTTCATGGGTGATATTTATGGTGGATTTAGCAGAGTTAGAGGCCTAAGAAAAAACATGTGAAAACTGGAAAGTTTAGGAAAAACTTAACAATCATGGCATGTATTAAAAAGAACACATGTCATGTAGTCACCTAGATATAATAGATAGGGTTTTGAAAAAATATATCAAACACTATGTGGGACCTACCACACACTATGTGACCCTTTACTGGAAAATTGATGTGTTCCCTTGGGGTAAATAGGCATGGAATTACTGGGTACATGGGCATAGCCATAGCACATAGGCACTTCCCGATACTCAGACACTGCCAGAGCACTCATACACAGCAAGGTACCCGATCATGGCTAGAGTACATGGGCACATCCTGGTACTCAAACACACAAAGAGTACCAAGACATGGCTAGGTACATTTTCATATATAGATTACATGGGAAAGTCCCTATACTCAAACATGGTTAGGGTACCAAGGCACAGCCAGGTACATGGGAACAATCCAAAGTACACAGGAACAGACCAAAGTACACATGCACATATCGGAGTACATGGGTAGACCCAGGGTGGATGATCATTCCATGTATACCCTATACATGTTATGTAATTTTTTTAGAAAAATTTGAGGCCCTGGTTCTTTTTAGTGTCAACAAGTAATTATAGGGTACATCCCCTTATTCCATCCCTGTGAGGGTATAGTTAGGCATAGCATCCTAAGAATAGGATGTAATCCCCTCTACAGGATCAATCTTGGATAGAGTTTATGAATCCCTCCATGTGGACCAAAGTGTGATCCTATATCATTTATTCCTCCCTAGGTGGGTTAAGGAATCTTGTGACTAACATTCCAAGGTGTTTGATCTTCTACCTAGCGGTTTATCAATATATGGTTAAGAATCCCCCAAAGGCCCTAGGTGTGATCCCCTATTTGTGTATCAAGATCTTATAAATTCCATAATGTAATTATTCATAGAAATACCCAATGATTATAACCTCTCAAATGAGTTTTGGCGGTGTTATCAGGCTTGTGGAGTGAGTTCTCTTGGATGAATGTTACCTTGAAGCCTCAAGAGGAATCCTTGGCTAGTTGTATGTTTGTAACCTTACATTGAAACATAATGTGTATATTGAGTGTGTTTGAGTTATTATTAGTATGTCTCATATTCTGATTGACATGCATTTGATATGATGAGCTGACTACTCTCTTGATACTTTATGTTTGGTGATTTCTAGGTGTCTTAATAGGTATGTATGTAGTCACCCTTGTATGGAATCTACCCAAACATGTTGTCTCTTATGCAGATGATAGGCCTTTCGATAGATTCATGGGTGGACTAGGATTAGGTAGAGAAAATATGAGCAAGATAATTCATGGTTTGTATTAGTTATTTTATTTGAAATAAGTTTTCTCCTTCATAGCTGGTTGGAATCATTTTATAGTTTTGGAATACTTGCGCTCAACCCTTATACTTTCCAGTAATTATTTCATACTCTGGGGTAGGATATAAATGTATTCATGATTATGGTATCAGTTGTAATTTATCATTCAACATTGTATGAGTATTTGGATATGTGTATGTGTGTGTAGGTACTTTAGGAAAATGACTCCCATCTACGTTTGATATGCCTACTCGGTGTTGGTCACTAGCCTATGGCCCGTTAAAGGCGGGTTTTAAGGTCACATTAAACTTATCATTAGTCAGGAGGGCCCCAGTGGATTGGGTCATGACATTGAATTTAAAATTTACTTTTATAAATAATAATACAAGAAAATAAATATCATAATATAAATTACCAAATGAATTTTGAGTGTAAATAACTTTTTTTTTTGTTTCGACATATACAACGTGCATCTACACACATTTTTTTGAATTAAAATATAATATTTTATGAAAAAATGTCTATGAGTAATAGAAAATATAAGAAAATTCAAATAGGATATTGGTAGTTCCAAGCACTAAGTGAAATAGTTCTACAATGTCCTTTATTATTGTTAAATGTAATAATAAAAAAATATTTCATATATATTATCTAATATTGGATACAGACAAAACATGATTTTATAAAATTAATTAAAAATGGAAACATACAAAAGTTTAATAATAAACATAATAGAGTATTGTTGTTTGGAAAGTGATGTACTACACCATATTTATTAGAGCTAAATAAGGAGGTATTACATTAATATCATAAAGTAAATTAGGGCATGCTTTATAGAGTACCATTGTGTGAGAAAAATGTTATAACAAAAAACCATGTTATATCAAAAATATTTTTAAATCAAAAACATTTATTTATCTAATTTCAAAATGATACCATGATTTGTCAAATAATTCCACATTTTATCAAAATTAGTTTTATTAAATGTTATTTTTTAATTTAACCATTCAATGATTTATTTTTAGAAAAAAAACATATCTTAGAAAATAAAATACCATTTTTCCAATATTCCATAAATAAAACTATTTTAATAACCTAAAGGAATATCCCATTTTGAAAAATGTTTTATTAAATACCAAATTCCCAATATTTGATGTAAAATATATCTTTTTAATGAAAAATTTCCTATGTTAATGATTTCTAAGTTCACTAAATTAAAAATCCCTATTTTACACATTCCATCATTAGTTAGTATATCCAATGTATAAATCCCTATTTATATTTTCAAACTCACACCTACTAAGTCTTTCCTTTTATCCATGGTTATCTCAATAATTTTTAACCTTAACACAAACTCCCTAAGAAATCCATCCCCATATATGAATCATGGAGGTATCAAAATACGGTTTTACCAAAAAAATCATGCACACACCTGTTATGATTTATATAAGACCCAAGTTCAAATAAATATACCACAATTAAATAAAATGAAATTAAATGATGTAATTTATTTAATAAAAAATTATACACTTTTTATATAAGTAGTTAACTTTTCAAAATATTTATTCCTATATGAAGACATTATTTGTATTTCAAAATAAACCCAATAATTCCATATTAAAGATCCTGATTCGATATTCAATGATCACACCAATTTCCACTTTTTAAAATATTAATTTTAAAAAAATAAATGTAAATTAAATTAACTCAAATGAACATCACTAATTTTAAATTCAAATTTTTAATCCAAATTGAATGGTTATAAAACCCCCAAATTTCCCTTCAAAATCAATTATGCCAAAATTACCATTTTGTATTAATTTTTAATTTCCCGTGATTTTAATTGATGAAGTTCTCAATAGATCACAATCAATTAATAACATATAAAAAATAACTAAATATTATAATTTATATGATCCACCTACCTAATCCCATATAATTATGACATTTATAAATTTATCGAGCTAAAACACACACCAATGAGAATGAATCCTTTAATCACTAAACATTTTAAACAAAATACTTTGTTCTATATATTGGAATTTCCAAATATCATATAATAACTCCAAATTCATGGATAATTGATGAAATTGATAGATATAATAAAGAAGAAAATGAATAATTGAACCCTAACATTTAATTCCACACCCCAAAGATCAATCCTCACAATAAATATATTGTATTTATTTGGAAACCCATTAATAAGAAAATTAAAATGATTTATAAAAAACATTAAAAAAAATAATTCAATTAAACAACAATCCAAATACAAAGATTCGTCAAATTAAACAAACCTTATATGCATGAAAGATCATAAGTATAGATATAAACTATGAATAAATATCAAATAAAAGCGGCAACAGAGGATGGAAACATATGAGAAGGTGGTAGTTATGGAAATAATGATAATAATATTGAGGATTGAGGGAAGTGAAAAAAAATGGTTATGGTGATGAAGAATGAGAGATTTTGATGGTAAGGGAGGTCTGGGAAGAAAATTATGGTCCTCTATTAGTGAAATCAAACACATATCTCAAAACATAAAACAATATTGATGCTTTACCATTTTTTAAAGGGATTTATACATCGATTATTCAATAATAGACATATAAAATATGGTTTTATATGTCCATTAATAAATAAATAATGTTGAAAATCCACCCTCATGAGATTTAACATCGATTATTTTTTAACTGGTGTTAAAAATCATTTTTCAGGTCAGTTTATAATAACTTACATGATAAATTCAATAGTAAAATCCCTTTTTACACTAGTGTGTGTAAGGAGGAGTGACTTGGGATAGAATCACACAATCCCATAGAAATTTTATGAATTATTAGTTAAGATGCTCACTGCCTTGATTAGATTGACACTTATATATCTTCATACCAAGTTGATTCTCTACTTCATTCTTGAACTCTTTAAATTTATCAAAATATTTGGATTTATACCTCATCAAGTAGGCACATCAATATAAAATTTAGTCATCAATAAAAGTAATAATGCAATAATACCCACCTCTAGGTTCTACAAGAAATAGTCTATAAACATCAGTGTGTACCAATTCTAGAATCATTATAGCTCTTTCACATTATCAACCAAAAGGTTCCTTATTAATTTTTACTTATAAACAAGCATGAAATAGTTCAAGTGGTTTTAGCTCAAAAGAGTATAAGTAACCATCTTGATATATCTTTGTAAAATTACTCTTGTTTACATGAAAAAGATGATGATGCTAAAGATGAGTGTGAAATAAGTCAGGTGAACTTGATTCATTATCAATTTCCAATACTTGGTTTTCTTTATTTAATACATAATGAATATTATTTAAATGTTTCTTAAAATAAAATAAATATTTATAAAAGAAATATATTTTATTTCAAAACATGAAAATAAAACCATCTATATCATAACAGGATACAAAGATTATGTTTCTTGTAACTGTTGGTATATCATAAAAATATTTTAAAACTAAGACCAATCCAGTTGGAAAATGAAGGCGGTAGTCTTTATTGGATATAGAAACCAAACCTTGCACTATTGGTAGCTCATCAATACACCTCTCCTGTGGAAATATTTTAAAATATACATGGTTTCTATATTTTAATATAGATGTGAGAACTGTAATCTATATCTAATACCCAATGTGTAGATATATAAATATTGAACTTGGTAACTGTAATAGCCTATAAAGTTAAAGGGTCAAAAGACTAAATTTTGTTAGACATGTCAACAAAGTACACCTTTCTTTTCAAAAGCCTACCTAATTATAACTCCTTAGTTAAGAAATCATGTCCTAGAATAGTGTTAGGATGGGTGATCACCAGGGAAGTTTCCAAAGGTATGTGTGAGTGAAGAAGAATAACACTAAAAGAACATTTGTTTGCATATGGGGGAATTAATTAGTCTAATGATCTATTAGGGAACATGGATGGGCCCTAGGGAGGGAAAAAACATGTGCCTATGGGGAAACTGGTGGTGCCTAGTGGGATAGGATATGATGAGCATGTTAAGGTGGGGTAGATGTGCTATCAAGGGGACCAGTTGTTGCAGTGGTATGAAATGTTATAACGAACCATACTTTCCATAAATAGAAATTATATCTTATTAGATTAATATTCAATACATAACATAATAATCTCCTTTATAATCTTATAGGTCAAGTGTATTTGTAAACTTTGATACATAAACAACTAGTTCATAAGTGAACTACATCATCTCCCACTAAGTTCTTCATAACTAGAACCCTTCCTATAATTATCAAACCTAATACATTTCTTCATAACTTATAGAAAGGAAACATAATAAAGAGTGATATTATATGCTCAGTAAGGTTAATAAAGGGAGATATCAATGATCACTTATACATAACATGAGTATAAGGGTATGTGAACATGATCATAACATTTGAATACCATACCCCGCATATCATAGATCATAATCTTGAGTAATGGAATAAATAATGGAAGTTCATAATACATTAATCGTAAAGGAATCAAATGGAAAGATCTATGAGAGCATAACATTGGTATAAGACATTATTTTTTGGTATGCACATAAGCATAGAAAATAATTTTCTTAGTAGTCAAGGCTCACTTCCAAGACTATCATAGTGGATCGGGTTCACTCCCCATTTTATAGTAGTAGTCAAGGTTCACTCCCAATACTATTATACTAGACAAAGTCCCTTACAAAACTAGTTTCACACCCCATTTCAGTCCTTTTTATCTCATTATATATCCATCTTTACCTAATACATTGGAGTGCTATGTAATTCTAGGTCCACCAATCACATGATAAAAATAATACATATGTGTGCCACAAGACCATAAATTATTCATCATGTCATAACATGTGAGAAGGAAATGGATTTTACAAATATTTCATCATAGCATAACCCATGAAAATGAAACAGGCTATATAAATATTCCATCACTTCATTATAGAACAACCTATGGAAAATTAACAGGTTTCATAAAAATCCTATAATTATAATTATAAATCATCCAAATAAAGAATAAGGATGGTATCATTGGATCATATACTTGATATAACTTAATATAAGATGTCATATTATATTAAAAATTCATTTAAAATGTCACTTGGAATATTTCTTGAGGAAAATACCCTTTTCACATTGAAATCACATATTTATAATATAAAAATTTCCCAAATATTAAGTAAAAAAATATCTTTAAAAAACATAGAAACTTGTAAAGGAATATTCAAATCATTGAGCTATTTTGATGGTAGTAAATTATATTCATCTCCTATAAGTTAAAATAAAACATTTCATTCACACTTTTCTAAAAAAATTCAAAAGGTACCTCATTCAGAAAATGAAAAGAAGGTTAATTTTATACCTTTTTAAAAAAATCATTAGTAAAAATGACTTTAAAAATAATTAGAGAATAATAAAAATATTATTTAAAACATTTTTATAAAACATGAACATGGAAGAGAAATTATTTTTCACCAAATAAAGAAATAAATTTGGTTTTCCTTAAAAACATTATTTTGGTATCTTGAGTTATTAATGACAGGTAAATAAAAGGAAAACATGTAATTTACAAAAGTAACCATTTTATAATAAAATTCTTGAGTTTCTTGAGCATTAGACTATAATATTTCATTAAAAAATCTTAATCAGAAACAATACCAATAAACAATGATATTGTAACATAAAACTCTTTCTTAGGGGACATATCAAAAGAATATCATCAGTCCACTATATCTTGTGATCATGGGACATATCAAAAGAAAATGAGGCATAACATTAAGGTGTGAACAAGAAGAATATCATATTAATAGGGACATGAATAATAACATGGAAATTTGGATATAACATTTAACTGAGTCATGCATAATAATATCACCAAGTTTTATCACCAAAGTGTTATAAATGAAAATTACCAAGGTTATTCTCCAAGGTATCGTAGAACGTGTCATCTCTAGAAATTAAATTTCTTACCCAATGAATTGGAGTGATACCAGGGAACACCCTTCATATTTATTAATCTCATGCAGTCTAAATATATCATAATAAATCATTTCATTAATAACCTGTGTAGAATAAATAATGGGTTTCTCATCAAAATCTTGGCATACAAAAGAGCTTAAAGACATGATCATTATGTCATTTTTAACCAAAGATAGTAAATTTGGATTTAATATATTTAAATCCCAAAATAAAAAATTTATTTTTAAATATATTTTAATATCTATTGAAAATAAAAGAGGTTTGGGTATTCAATTAAAAAGAAAAAGATAATTTCTCATGTAAAAGAGGGAAATTTGAGAATTAAATTCAGTAGCATAATAGGTATAAAACATGGTTTTAAAAATAGGTAAAATGGGATGGAAAAAGGTTATACCATTAAAAAATACTATATTTATAGTAATGGGATAACATATAGTGTTAAAAATAACATAGTTTGAAAATTAGATGAAATTCCACATAAAAAAGGGAACTTGAATGGAAAATAGAAGTAAATATTTCCCTTACTTGAAGAGTTGTTCCTAAAACTGAAGGATGGAACCGGGGGAGATTTTAGAAATCTAGGGGGACTCCTTGTGAGGAAAAATAAACATAAATTCTTAGATGATGGATTGTAAATGAAGGGGAATGGTGAAATGGGTGGGTATTTATAGTAAAAGTGGAGGAATTGTTTAATAATTTCCAAATATAGGCCTTGAAAATATTGCTTGTGAAAAAAGAAAAACCATTGGATTACCCATGGTTTTTTCTCATGTTTTTAGGCATTTGGGTCATATTTTATGATATTTTAATCCAAAATAATCTAACACCATTTTTAATACTTCTTTTGGCATTGAAAAGTAATAATTCCACAAAGTAATGCTTTAAAAAATAAAATTTTCCTTTTTATGATTTGGAAAGTCACTTATAGTTATAGAAAATTATTAAATATATTAAAATACTTAATATTAATAAAATAACATGAATTAGGTATTAGATTGTGTTTAATTAATTATTACATAATTATGAAATAAATATGATGTCATAAAATATACCGAAAACCCAAAACTGTATTTTTTACTATTCGTGAAAAAATAAATTATTTTAGAAAATTCTCATTGATTCATCCTAAACTAATTTAGATGTGATTATTTCAAATATAATCTTTATTTTTCTAGAATAACTCTAAAATATGATAATTGTAACTTTAAAAAACATATTTATTTAAAAATAGAAGTTTTTAAGGCACAATCAAATTATTGACACTTATAAAAAATTTCCTAGGACATTATAAAATTATTTTATAATATATATTTAAATAAGAGCGTTTTTAAAGCCTATTTCATTAAAATAAATATTTTTCAGAATACCTTGGTTTATTATAATAATTTTATATATTTTCTAGAAAAAATATAATTATGTTTCATTTGCATCCAAAAATTAATTTATAAAGTTCGTCTCAATTAAACATATATTTTATTAAGAAATAATTTTCTTAAGAGGAATTAATAGAATAAAAATTTTATTTATACAAAGGAAATTGAACTTTAAGTAACTAAGGCCTAGAAACGTAACTCATTATTACACCCGCATACATCCTAAGGGTATAGTGTGTGATAGTGCTAGTTTTGTGGGGTGGCTTGGCTAACATCGAATGAGTTTTAATCTCCACTAACTTAAACTTATTCCGTGGGTGATTTCATTCAAGATTCACTTTTTGAAGATCGAATTTTTAATGGTCAAGGGAAAACCCCAGTGATGATACCTCCCTCCCAAGTTCTTACAAATGGTATTCAAACGACACGACTCTACTGGTTGAGACCATCAATTATACTTTCTATATAAATTATCCTTTGTCATTACTACTTATAATCACCAATTATAATGATAAAATTATCACCCATGGGTACATTTTCCAATAGTCAAATTGACTGATATTTATATTGACTAACAGTCATATTTGACAAACAGTCATATTAGAAAAATGGCCAAATAATGGTCGAATACCAATGGTTGAATTTCCCTTTATACCCTATAAATACCTCTTCAATATTTTACTCAAAAATTCACTAAAATTTATCCCTAAGGTTATTTTTTTATTTCTTAAGATATTTATTGGTTTACTAATATTTTGAATCATCTCTATAGAATTTAAAGTATGAGTGATGTTTCTAGTAGATTTATGTGATACATACTTTCCCATTTAGGATATTCTATTTTATATTATTTTTTCAGTTGTAATTTTTTACATTTTAATTGGTGTTATAGATGACTAATGTAATGATCATTGTTAATGAGATAAAAAAAACGGTTTATCTTTATTTTGTATGTATATAATAGTATATATTATGTAATAAACATTTATTTAGGAAAAAAATTTATTTAAAAAGTAGGGGTCATTGCACATATGATTTAATTATAACTTTTTATCACCTTTATATTAACAATTCTTTATTAAAATCATTGTTTGGGGTGATAAATGCTTTGTTTTTCATGTATGTGTTAGATTGGTAGTTTTATTCCTTTACTTTGATCATAGTTCAATCATAACTGAAATGTTAATAATGATCTAAATGTCATGTATATTCAATATATATAGATATATAGATTCATCCATATATGTAGAGATAGAAAAATGAATCACATTGTTCATGGAGACGGTAGACCGTACATACACATGAACGTTATTTTCACTTTTTGATGGATGGAAAAAAAGAAAGGTAAATAATTAGTAAGCTTTATGGAATTGTTATTATATAATATAAATAATTTATATTTCTAATTTACATCCTTATTACCATCCATGTAATTTTGGAAATGAAAAACGGTTCTCATCACCTCATGGAGGTGGTATCCCACACATACGCACAAGGACGTTATCATTTTCCAATGGATTGGAAGGTAATAAGGTATATATGATATTATCATTATAGGAGAATAATTATTTCATAAATACCATATATAAACATTAAACCCATCATAATACCTATCAATAAAATATGGTGATGAAAAATGAATTGTATCACTATGTGGAGATTGTAAGTTGTACGTACACACAAAAGATAATTTCACTACCCATTTGATGGGAAAGAGAGCGGATAATGGTGGTTTCATAATCATATTAACATTTTAGTATATTTAAGATACTTATGTTATTATTTTATGTTAAATAACATAAATTTGGAGTAGTTTAAAGAATAAGTAAAAAAAAGAAAGTGATCAGTTAAGATGACTACATCGTCTTTAAAAGAACTCATTTAGATTTCATCTTAAGGATCATAGGGTTGGTATTTTTAGGAGATCAAAACAAATATAATGTGTATATGGATGTTTAGAAGATAATTGGGTAGGTTTTGGTTGAGATATATGTCTCAAAGTGGTGTAAATAAAAGAGTGAATGGGTTTCCTTTTATAAGGGAGGGAAAGGACACACTTAGAATTACTAAAAAGATTAAAATATAATTAAGTCATTCTTAATTAAAATTATTAAAATGGGAATTAATTATAATAAAAATATTCTAGTGTTGAAATAACATTATTTAGTGAAATTTATAAAAGTTTTGGTGTCATTTTAAATAATATATATTTCATTAACCCCTTCATTAACCATTTTGACCTTAACTGTGGTAACAACTATTTCAATATTAAAGGGTAAGAATGTTACCATAAATGGAAAGTTAACTAATAAATTAGATGTGGTTGTAATTTAAACTATATTTCATTCACTTGTATAAATATATGATTTTTATGAATTTTAAATCATTTAATAAAATATTGTTTTTTATAAAATATCATTAATGTAAATGTTGGAACTATTCATTTAATTTGACTTTAAAGACGCCAAGATAAAGATGAAATTAAAATTTAATATTTTCATACATACCTAATATGTTATATTTATATAAAATATTTATGAAACATAATAATTCATTAAATTAAATTACTTTTAATATTTTTAATGTCATTAATTTTATTTTTATTAATTGAAGAAATATTGTATCAGTGTTGCATAAGCATTTAATGGAATTATATAATTACTAAAAACTATAAATAAATTACCATCATGAAAATAATTTAATTATACTCAAAATAAATGTTAATATTCATTCACAACTTTCTTTTTCTCTTATCTAGATACATAAGATATATTTAAAAGTAAGAGAGTGGCAATATGTGTTTTTCTTTGATATAAATATTATATAGGTTATTTTCATGGACAATTGTCCCTTAAACAGTTCAATTTAGGGTCCAAGGTGATAAGTTTCGAATTAAATTTATCAAATAATAATTAATATGAAAAATTATGATCTTAACATTTAGTTTTAACCTAGGTTAACCTGATTTACCATTCGTCAAGGTGATAAAGTTTACCGCGGTTACTATTCTTAATGCTTAAAAATAAAAGATGCATATTTTCCAAATTTGGAGATCTTGATTCCAAATATAGAATCCATTTTTCATAATTCAATTTCTATAAGTTTCATAAAATCATTTTAAAATAAGTGTGCAAAATGAGACAAAACGTATTTTTTAGAAAAATACATTTTTAAGCATAAAACTAGATTTTTATTTATCACATGCCTGGAAAAAACATTAGATAAATTTTAAACATTTGATTGAATACATAATATAAAAACTTCATTAAAATAATTCACCAATATTAATTATATTTATTAAGATAAAAACACATTGTGCGCATAAAATTAGTTTTTCAGAAAAACATCTCCTTTATTTTCAAATGGTTTTTATTTTCATTTCTAATTAATTGATAAATAGTGAATTAATTTTTTCATATATATTTCATCATTTTTTTATCAATATTTATGACCAATAATCCAACTAATAGTCAATAACTATCACATTAAATAATAATATTTTAATAGTATACCATGGTTTGTTTAAACTCGGTGTTTTATTTAAAGTAAGCTATCAAAGAAAAAAATATAGAGAACTATATCAAAAAATATCAAAGTGTTACAATATACACCCTTAAAATAAATTTAAGCCTCAAAATTATGTCACTATAATAAAAAAAATGAGGATATATCTATTTCATTACATCCTTGGGTTTCCAAGTAGCTACTTTGAATTTATGATTCCCTTGGAGAACTTTAACTAGGGGAGTAGTCTTGGTCTATAGCACTTTATCACTCTAATCCAAGATTTTTACAAGTTTTTATTTATAAGAGATATCATGCTTCAGTGGTATGACCTCTAATTTTAGTACATGTGAAGTATCATGTATGTACTTCCTCAGGATAGATACATGGAACACGTCATGAACTTGATAGTGGTTCGGTTGAAGCACCAAGTGATAAGCTACCATCTCTAATCAATCTAGAATATTGAAAGATACAATATACCTAAGGCTCGTATTTCCCTTATTTCCAGATCTCATAACCTTATTCTATGAAGAAATTCATAGAAACACCTTCTCACCAACTTCAAACTATAAATCTCACTAACAATTATTTGCATAAATTTTTTGTCAACTCTGAGTTTCCTTGATATGCTACTGAATGACTCTAAATTTTTATTCCATTTCCTTAGTTATATTAGGTCCCAATATATTTATTTATCTAAATTAATTCCATAACATTATAGTTTTATACTTCTTTACATATAGATCTTCATAAGGATCCATCCAAATTCTTGAGTGAAATATATTATTATAAGAAAACTCGACTAGAAGAAGGTGTTGATCCCAAATACCTTTAAAATTGATAGAACACGAGATCAATATATCTTGTAGGGTTTCAATGGTTCTCTCATGCTAACTATAAATATGAGGATGATAAATCATAATGAAATTAAAATCTTTATCCAAAATCTGACTAAATTATTCTCCAAAAATTTGAGGTAAACCTCGGATCCCAATCAGATAAAATAGAATGTGATACTCTAAATAAACTTACCACTTCCTTAATATAAATTATAGAAATATGATAGAGATAGAATTATTCTATAATAATAATAACGAAGTTTTATGAATTTTTAGGGTGATCGAATACAATCCAAATAGTATTATATCCTATTGATTTTTAGGGGAGTTTGATGATAAAATCCATGTTGATGTTTTTCCATTTCTATTCTGGTATGGGTAATGGTTATAACATCCCCTTAGAATTATATCTCCCAACATTAACTTTCTGACAGACCAAGCACTGAGATACATACTCATCAATATCTCTCTTCATGTTGTCTCACTATAAATAATCTTTTAGATCTATATATGTATTTTTACTTTTAGGATGAATAGGTGGTGATGAATTGTGATCCTCATCAAATAGATCTTTCAAATTTGTAATACATGTAACACATACATGGTTCTTGAACCTTATTATTCCACCAAAATAAAGGTTGAACACAGGAATATCTCAAACCTTCCTCTGTATTTCCACATATTACTTCTATGTCTCTTCAATCCTCACATGGATAGATGGTTGAACACTCATTTTATAAAGATATTATTTCTCCCATTTCTTTAATATTTCCATATCAATCCTTTTCAAATAAATAATTATCATATATTTTGTGATCCTTGTCGTAGATAAGCTAGCGTGATCCTTTCAACTCAAAGCATACGTCACCTTGTTTTCTTTCCTAGAGTGGTAATGTATTGAGTCATAAGCTTTAATTATCATGAAGCATAAGCTATAACCATATTATTCTTCCTGAGAATGTATCCTAGTACCTTATTCATTGCATCACTATATATTGCAAACCCTTCTCCACTGTAGGGTAATGTAAACATAGATACACTAATTAACCTTCTCTTTATTTCCCTGAAATTCCCCCCATATTAATATATCCAAAGGAACTTATATCTATTACTAGTTAATATAGTGGATGTATTAGACATCTATGACAAATTCTTCAAAAATAATTGATAATATCCAACCAAACTGATAAAATTATGGATCTCGGTCATAGTGATTGGTCTAGGACAACATTCAATAACTTTATTCTTAGTTGGATTCATCGATATACCCTCACTTGATATTATATGACCTAAAATTGAAACTTTTGTAGATAAAATTTACACTTTTAAATTTTTCATACATTTTCTCCTTCGCTAGGGTCTCTGGTACAATCCTCAAGTGATCTTTATTCTCTTTCTTATTATTTGAGTACATAATAAAAACATCTATAAAGACTACCACAAACTGATCAAAGTAATCAATAAAGACTTTATTCATTAAATCCATAAATATATTAGGTAAATTAGGAAGATCAAATGAAATCACTATATAATCATAATGTACAGACCTTTTATGATGTATTTTATTGGTTATATCCTTCTTCTTGACTCCTAATTGATGATATCCAAAATAAATATAAATCTTGTAAAAGTATTGAGATCTACACAGTTGATCAAACAAGTCACCAATATAATGTAGAGGATTATTATTGTTGATTATTTTCTTATTAAGTTCCTAATAATCAATTAAAAGTCACATTGATCCATATTTATTCTTTATAATAATAATAGGTGTGCCCCAAGGTGACGCGCTTGTTTGAATAAATCCCTTATCAATATTATCTTGGAGTTGCTTCTTTAATTCTTGTAACTCAATCAGGGTCATTCAATATAGAGTCTTTGAAATAGGTGTACCACCAGGTATGAGTTATATTGATAAATCAACTTCAAGATTCATTGGAAGGCTAGGAAACTCTTTCTAAAATACATCAACAAATTCCCACCCAATTGTAATATCATTGATGAGTTTCTCCCTAATAATATGAGAAAAAACCCCATTTGAATAGGAATAAAGACCCATAAAATGGATAAAATTTCCATTGGAATTTCATATTTATCATTAAACCAATAAATGATCATAGTTTGGTTTATAATATCAAACATTACTCACCTTCCTTAGTAATTTATGTGGCCCTTATGTAAATAAATCCAATCCATGACCAAAATAACATCAAATTCAACTAGAGGGAGAAGAGCGATATTTTTAGAAAGCACATTCCCAAAAACTTCAATCGAAGAAGAATAATAGACTTGAGATGAGAACATTTTACCATTGGGGGTTTTCTTTTATAATTCAACATCTAATCCTTGAGGTGGTAGTATGATACAAGTATCAAATTCCTCATATATAAAAGAGTCGGTAGATTCAGAATCAAATAATACATTAGTAGTTCTAGATTATATTTTAAGTGTACCTTTCACCACTTCATTGTCATACTCCACATCATAAATAGTGATCACATAATATTTCCCATTTTCTTTGGGATTTAGTGATTATTAACATAAATCATTGTCATTAACATTCAGGTTTGAGCACTGGTTAGTATATTGCCTATATTACTGGCATTTGAAACACTGGAGTGCGGGTGATGCATTCTATTGAGATTTTTCATTGTCCCTTCCATCGAATGGTCTCTTCACATAACTTAAATGTTTGATTTCTTGATGGAATTTTTTTAAACACTTAAAACACTTATCGTTACCCTTAAGAAAATTTCCTCCATGTTTCCTCGCATAAATTGAGCACAATAGAAAGCTCGTCTTCTTCTCTCCATGGTTTTTAGAATTTCCTTTTAATTCCATATTTCTTTTCTTATCAAAATCTTGAGATTAATGGGTAACTTCAATATCCATTTCCATCTTGATAACTCTTCTAATGATTTCTTCACTTATACTGAAGTCTCTTATGTGTAACACTCTTCAGAGACCTAGTTTTAATCCACTGAATAATTGATCAAACTTACTTTTAGGTTTGATGATAATACCAGAAGCATGCATTATATGTATTATAAAATTTTCCACATAAATACTAATAGAATCATTATCATTATAATTTATCTAAATTAATTATTTCTCTATTTTTTTATGAATAATACAGGTAAAATTACTTATTGAAAAATAATCTCTTAAACTCATCTGATTCCATGGAGTCAATTTCTTATGGTTGCCTTGTGTTCTAGAAAATATTCCACTATTGATATAATTATCCATCCAAATGATAATAACCCAAAATAACTTTTTTATGTTTCAAACACTATAGAGAATAAAATATATTTTAGTGGTACTAATACATTGCTCAAGAACTAGTGGGTCGAAATACCCTATAAAATAAGGTGGGTGTTTCCCCATGAAGGACTCAACATAATGTTGTTCCCTCCTTTACTCATTTAGAATTTCATCATTAATATTATCTTGAGAAACTTTTGTAAGCATAAAAAAATATTTTTCATTCCATATCTCATAAAATTTAGTTTCATAGGAGGACCATCATTTCATTTCGGTCACATTTAGCATTTACGTGATTCCTTGGGGTTCCATCTGTTGAGTAAAACCAAAACACATAGTGTAATCAGCAACAATCACAGGGGTAAACTACATAATCATGAGAAGTCATTTATTGGATTTATTATTCAAGAAAAAATTTTCAATATATGACACTTATTTTTAACCTAGGTCATCTATGATCATTACCAAAACATTAGGATCGTATCCTCTAATTAGACATTTCCCTAGGGTTCTCAAAAAAATTATCCTAGTTTTCAGAGGTAACTAAACCTTTCTATGTTACCAGCTATAACAACCCATACTTTTCATACATGTATTACATCTTATTAGATGAATATTTATTACATTACAAAATGATCAATTCTATAATTTTATAGTTCTAGTATCTTGTGAAACTTATATAAATAAACAACTACTTAATAATTGAACTACATCATCACTCACTAAGTTCTTCATAACAATAACCCTTATTAGAAGTATCATAATTAATACATTTATTCATAACCTAAGGAAATAAAACATAATAAAGGGTGATCTTATATTCTCAGTAAAGGTAAATGAGGTAAATATCAATGGTCACTTAAACATAACATGAGAATGAGGGTATGAGAACATGAGAATAACATTTGAAAACCATACCTTGTATATAATAGATCATAATCATAGGTTATGGAATAAATCTTGGTAGTTTATAATACATGAATCATAAATGAATCAAAGAACATGATCCATGATATTATAACATTGATATAAGAGATAATTTTTTGTCATACATGTATTCATAAAAAATAATTTCCTCAATAATTAAGGATCACTATTAAGATAATCATAGTAGATTGGGTTTACTCCCCATTCCATTTTAGTATTCAAGGTTCACTCCCAAGACTATAATTTTATAAAAATACCCTTACTGAACTTGGTTCACTCTCTATTATAGTTCGGTTTATCTCATGAGATATCCATCTTTATGCAATGCATTGGAGGGATATGTATTTCTAGTCCCACCCATCACATAATGAAAATCATACATATGTGTGCCATAATATCATAAATCATTCATTATGTCATAAACATTGAAAATTAAATGGGTTTCATAAACATTTTATCATATTATAACCTATGGAAATAAAATGGGTTTCAAAAAAAATCATCATTTTATCATATCATAACCTATGGAAAAGAAATGGGTTTTATAAACATATTAATATCATAATCATAAACCATTTAGAGAAAGAATAAGGATGGTATCATTGGATCATATCCCTAGTAAATTTTATCAAATGATGTAATCTTTGATTAAAATTTTATTTAAAAGATCACTTGGAAAATTTCTTGAGTAAAATACCATTTTCACATTAAAATCACTTATTTAAAATATGAAAATTTCCCAAATATTAAGGAAAAAATTTCTTTGAAAATAACCTTGGAAACTTATAAATAAATCTTCAAATCATTGATCGGTCATGATATTGCTGAATTTCAATCGTGTTGTATAAGTTAAAAGAAAACATTCCCTTCCCACTTTTATAAAAAAAAGTTAAAAAGTCTCAAATTCAGAAAATCATAAGAAGATTCATTTTCAACCATTTAATAAAAATTAAATCATGGGTAAAAATTAAATCAAAAAATAATTATATAATACTAAAAAAATTATTGAAAACATTTTAAGAAAATATGGATATGGAAGAAAAATAATTTTCAATTAAAGAGAGAAATAATGTTGGTTTTCTTTAAAATCATTCTTCTGGTCTATTGAGTTATTAAAGAGTGGAAAATGAATTAAAAACATGTAATTAAAAAAATAAAAAAATTGAATAAAATGAATGAGTTTATTGATATTTATAACATAATATTTCATAAATATAACTTAATCATAAACAATCCTGAAAAACGATGAGATTGTACCATAAAACCCTTACCTCGGGTCTGACTTCCTTTATACATGTTCAAACCTCCTATATAATAAATATATATTTATTATAAATATATAAAATGACCATACTCATATATATATATAATACTATATATGATTTAATTATAACCTTTAACCACTCATTTATTAAAAATTCTTTATTAAAATCATTATTCTGAGTGATAACTGCTTCGTTTTGCATGAATGTTTTGGTTTGGTGGTTTTGGTCCGTGTACTTTGATCATGGTTCCATCATATAGATAATTTTAATAATGATATAAATTTCACATATATTCAATATATATGTATATATATATATGTTCATCAATTAAATTATAGATAGAAAACTAGATTACATCGTTCATAGAGACGGTAGGTCGTACGTACACATGAACGTTGTTTTCACTTCTCAAAATATAGAAAGAATGAAATTTAAATAATAATTAACCTTTATAGAATTATTATAATATCATATAAATAATATATATTCATAAATTATATCCTTATTACCATCCATGTAAAGCGTAAATGAAAAAAATAATCACATCACTTTGTAGAGGTGGTAGCTCACACGTACACACCAGCGACGTTGTCATTTTTTAATGGATTGAAAGGTAAGAATTTAGATATAAAATTATCATTATAAAAGAAAAATTATTTTATAAATACAATATATAAACATTATAACCATCATAATACCCATCCATA
The DNA here is from genome assembly GCA_963277665.1 of Viscum album. Classification (NCBI taxonomy): domain Eukaryota; kingdom Viridiplantae; phylum Streptophyta; class Magnoliopsida; order Santalales; family Viscaceae; genus Viscum; species Viscum album. Next base: position 1,540,765,072 of record OY728156.1, read on the forward strand.
AAATATAGTGATGAAAAATGAATTATACCGCTACGTGGAGACGGCAAGCCGTATGTACGCACGAGCGAAACTTTCACTTCCCATTTGATAAGAAAGAGGGTGGATAATGGTTTTTTAATGAACATATTAATATTTCAGTGTATTTATTATACTGAAGTTATTATTTTATTATAAATACCATATATTTAGAGGAGGTAGAAGTAGAAGTAAAAAAAAGAAAGTGATCAGTTATGGCGCTCACCTATTCTTTAAAAAAACTCCTTTATATGTGCTCTTAAGGACCCTTGGATTGGTATTTTTGGGAGACCAAAACATATATAATATGGATATATATTTTTAAAATATAAATGGGTAGGTTTTGGTCAATATTTATGGCTCAAAGTGGAGTAAAGAAAATAGGGAATGGGAGTCCTTTTATAAGGGAGGGAAAGGACACACTAAAAATATTAAAATATAATTAAAATAATTATAAAATAAAATAATTCCAAATGGAATTTAATTTTAATAAAAAGATAATAGGTTAAAAATAACATCATCCAATGGAATTTATACAATTTTTTGTGTCATTTTAAACCTAATCAGTTTTATTAACCCCTTTGTAAACCATTTTTTACCTTAACTGTGGTAACAACTATTTCAAACTTAAAGGGAAAGAATGTTTGATGTTTCAAATTATATCATATTCACTTGGATAAAGAAAATATTTTTATGAATTTAAATCATTTAATAAAATATTATTTATTATAAAATATTAGTAATGTTGGTTCTAAAACTATTCATTTAATTTGTCTTTAAAGACTCCAAGAAAAATATGGAATTCGAATATAAAATTTTCAAACATCCCTCATATTTCATATGTATCTAAAAAATCATGGAACACAATAATTAATACAAATTATATTAATTTTAATATTTTTAATATCATTTATTTATTTTTTATTAATTGAAGAAATATTGTGACAACATTGTATAAGCATTTATGGTTATTATATAATTACTAAAAATTAGAAATAAATTACAATTATGAAAATAATTTCATTATTCTAAAAAATATTAATATTCATTCATAAATTTATATTTTCCCTATGTGAAAACATAAGAGATATTTAAAAGTTAGAGAGTGACATTTTATGTTTTTCATTGCTTTAAATATTATATAGGTCATTTTTATGGAAGAATGTCCCTTAAAAATTAAATTTTTACGAAAATATTATAAGGGTCGAATTAAATTCATCTAATAAGAATTAACATGGAAAATGGTGTTATTAACCTTTAGTTTTGACCTAGTTTAACCTTATTTACCCATTATGGAGGTGATAAATTCTACCATGGTTATAATTCATAATTCCTAAAAATAAAAGGGACCTATTTATCAAATTTGGACCTCAGGATTAAAAATATGGATTCCATTTTTCATAATTCAATTTCTATAATTGTTATAAATTAATTTTAATATAAGTGTGAAAAATGCGACAATAAATTATTTTTATAAAAATATATTTTTTAGCATAAAACTGGATTTATTCTTATCTCATGCCTAGAAAAAATATTATATGAATGTTAAAAAATTTGATTGAATATATAATATATAAATTTCATTAAAATAATTTACCAATAGTGATGAATTATATTTATTAATATAAAAATACAATGTGTGCATTAAAATAGGTTTTCAAAAAACCATCTCCTTTATTTTCAAATTATTTTATTTTTATTTATAATTAATTTATAACCAATGAATTAATTTTACCCTAAGTTTTTATTAATTTATTTTTTATTATTTATACCCATAAATATAAATAATGGGTGATAATGACACATTAAATAATAATATTCTAATAGTATATCACTGTTTGTTTAAATTTGGTGTTGTGTGTAAACAAAGTTATCAATTGAAACAAAAATGTAGAGAACTATATTATAAAATATCAGTGTGTTACAAATGTAACACCCTAGAAATTTAAAGAGTTAAAATACTAAATTTTACTACCCATATTAACAAGTTTCACCTTTATTTTAAGAATCCTACTTGATTAAAACTCCACAATTAAGCAAACTTGTCTTGGGGTAGTGTCAGGATGGGTAACCACCTGGGAAGTTTCCAATGGTGTGTGTGAGTGTGTAAAAATCACATTGAAAGAATATGTATTTTATTTTTGGTAAAATAAATGGTTTGATGATCCGTTCTAGCATGTGGGTGGGCCCTAGGGAGGGGACAACACGTGCCTGCATGGAAATCGGTGGCACTTGGTGGTCCAAGAACTGACAACCATGTTGATGTGGGGCACATGTGTTATCAGTGAGGATTAGTTGTTACAATATCAAATACACCTAAATATTACCCTTTTTTAATTAATTTATTGTAGTTCTTCTTCTAGTGGGCCAGCTTGCTACATACAAAACATACTACATCCTATTCCTTTGGATGCCTTTGGATCTTTCTTTTCTTGGGAGTATGGTGCTCAAGAACATTAAACTTGGAATGAGTCTTGGTCTATTTTTTCATGTTATTCCTTTTCTTATTCATGATAAAAACCATAGGATTTTTATGCCCCGTGTCTTTATCAACATGGTGAATTAATGTAAGGAATTACAATAGTGTCTTCTTGCTATTTCTTATATTTTAATTAACAATGAAACTAGAGATTCTCTTGGGAATTGAGGATTGAATGATATATGTGAGTAGATAATTAGGTATTTTAAATCCCAAGATGTCCAAGATCTCAATGTGTCCAATCATCTTGATAACATGAGGCATAGTTGGTGCCCACTCTCTAAGCTTTCATGTTAATAGCGCATTAGTGGTCTCATATCTCTCATGTCTCCCCTTGTTTTGATAAAGATCTGGAAGGTGAGACATGATTCTATATGTATTTATATCCTCATATTAATATAAAAGCTCACTGGACATAGATAAAAGTATGAAACATTGAGCATATGGGGAAAGGTTCAAATGGTTCATATAGAGATACATTTCTTCCTCTCTGGCCTCTTTTCCAAACACCTTAAGAAGAGGATTTTCTAGAACATATAATTTTTATTCATTGCATATCATAACGAATAGGTGCTTATACAATTCCTAGAAATCCAATATAATGAGATGGTTATCCTTCTCTAATATGGATCATAGTGATATAGTCAAAGTCGTGTGGGTTTCTATTTCTACAATAAATAAGTGTAGCTTTTTATTACTTAATCTAAATTACTGAATTTGATAACAAAATTAATTTAATTTATTAATATCCCACTGTTTTATTTAAACCTAATAACCCCCGCCATTAGTTTTAGAATATCTCATTGTATGAATATATTAGTGGAAAGGATCTATATACACCTTCTCATAACCCATACAGAGGTCTTACAAACTGGTTAAAAGTATTTAGGTTGGTGTAACTTGTCAACTACATTAACTCACAACTCCTTGATATGTTGAGTAGACTCTCTAATCTTGAAATTAATCCAAGATTTAGATTTCCTCGACACTTTAACTACTATTTTCACTAAGTCTCTCAGAGGTGATAAACCATTAGTGAAAGTTAGTTTAAGTCAACCAAAAACTCAAGATAAAGATTCCCCACAAATTTAAAGTACTCCAATGGAGGTTGGTCAATCACTTTGAACTATGGTTTGATTTTTACCCCTATAGTGGAAAGTCATACCAACTTAATATTTTATTTTGGTGTTTTTTTATCTTTATGTGTAAACTACCCTTTTTATCTTATTACATACTTATTAATATTAAGTATATTTTAGTTAAGTGATTTACCATTTATAGATAAAGTTTACACATATTATAATATTTATTTTAATTTAATATTCATGCTTGTTAATTAATTAGTTTAATGATTTAAACATCCATAAATAATTAACCATGAAGTTGACTGAAATAAAATAAATAAAGTGGTATGAACATTAGCTTTTATAATGGTTGGTTTATCTAGTGGATGATAAAACAACCCATAACCCTAGTGAATAAACTCGTGGAACCATGTCTAGTTCAAGTTAAAACATTCCACATGTGATCATGTGTACCTCTTGGATTGGTTTTTCCTCGACTCTGAACTTGAACCACCTCCACTCTCCTAGGTTCTCCATCAATTACATAATTTTACTCAGACACGGGTGTGATTAACTAAAGTATTAGTTAAATGGATTTAAATAAAATAAACTGTTGAAATGTAGGCCCTTACATAATGAGTGGAGAGGAATGACTCACATTCTATTATTTAATTTAATAAATTATTAAAAAATATGCAATAATAATAAATTAAATAAACCAATAATATAGACAGGTTGGTCTAAGATCATAGTCATCCACATATATGCAACAAATATGCAAAGGTACACTAGATAGGATTCACTTCAATTCATTCTTTATTATTAAGATAAACACACCTGAATTAATTCAATTAATTCATTCATTCATTCATGTTATCTAAATGGTCATTTGAAGTCTCTTAGAGATTCCCATCATAAATTAAACAAGGAAAATAAATGGAGTGTCTGGATAGATAATTACATGGAATTAACTGATCATTTATTAATTCTACAAACCTTATTACAAAGTCAATACATCAGATACTAATAGTGTAATTAGATTTTTAATGTTATAACTAATTATCCATTATGTAATTTAATTATTTTATTCATTGGGAGATTACACGGTGTGTACTAATGAGATACACATCATGTTATTTTCTTATCAAGTATTCGGGATAAATTCCTAGGGACTCGGCATGTATCTTGTCTGAGTTCCATGATATATACTAATTAATTACATGTTGTGTGTTCCTCTTATCATGCGTCCACATAACATTCCTGTGGACTCGATGTGTTCTTCAGATGTAGGAAATACTGAGTCACATGGTTTATACGCTAGCTAAACATCATATATCTCATTAATGATATAGTATTTCAGTATCATGCAGAATATACCACGTATTTGACTACATGGTTAGCTCAACTTTCATTGCTAAATCATGTAGACTATAATGAATGTATGTCAAATACACGTTGTGTGGTACAAGAGACCATGTATTGGGCTAGCCCAATCAACGCATGACATGCATTAAATGTACCATGTGTTATTACTACTTGGATCATCGTGTATCCCATGGAACATCCAGGTGTAGTGAACTTGGGTACACAATGTGTACTTTTGGTTACACAACATGTATTCATGTCTACCATCCAAAATCCTCAGCATCTCTCAATGTTATCTCTGATCATTCATCAACTATTCTTAGTTTTTTTAAGGTGATATGAAACTTTAATGAAGCATATCAATATATAAAAAATAAGTTAAATAAACTATGGATTAAATAAAAAAATACCCTAAAAGTGAAAAACTAACAAAAATTGAATATAATTGATCAATGAATAATAAATAATTATAATTTATTATGTGTCCACTCTGATAGCACTTGAAGGTTTTGGTCGTAGCGGGAGCTCCGGTTGGGCCATTACAAACATAGTTTTTTTTTCATAATCTACAAATATCTCATGGTTTACATGAAGAATAATCATTATGGACAATGGGATTAATATGAAGATTAATTGATAATAACCTATAACTAAGAAGATTTGTTATTTTCACATATAATTTATAATTAATTTAACTAATTAATTAATTAAGTTTTGTTTAATTATTTCTTCATTGTCATTGATTGAATGAAGACCTCTTGTTGTGCTATCATTTCATCTAGGGAATCAAGGGTAGATTCCCTCTAGTGATGAATCACACATGCTTCATGAACCTCCAATCATCATCGTATAATCTTCTTGGTACTAGCATGGAGGGTTCTAACACTTGTGGTTATTAATGTTGATCATACTCAAATACTTCAAGTGATAAGAGATTCTCTATGGTAGAGGGGATAAAATCTATTCGTTCTTTAAAGAGTTCTAGGGGATAGGGATCTAGGTATTTATAGAATCCTCACTAGAATTTGTTGTGAACAATAATATGTCTTTTTAATTAGAAAATTTCATATTTGGGTTTAAATAGTTCTATGATTAGAAAAAAAAATTGCGCAAGGGCCCTCATTATTTATTTAATTCCCTAAAAACATCATGTCTAAATAATAATAGAATTATTATTACTTACTTGACATGCACTAAACTCACTGATAAAATAAATATCATTTTATTGAATATATAAATTAATTTTTATTCAAAGAATATTTAATATTACATTGCTCATCAAACCATTAAATGTGGTCTCCACATATTCTTAAATATTTATCAGGTTATGAATAATGTCTATTTATTTAATTAATTAAATATATCTACATTATTCACTAATAAATGTATAAATATTATATTAACCAATTTAGTGAATAAATATTTATAAAATATTCACATAACTAAATAAATATTTTTTTATCTTTCCAATGAACCAGAATAAATAAATTTTATGTATTCATGTAATTAAATAAATAATTTCATAGCGAATAAAATATTTATTAAATATTCAACTCACATGTATATTCTCTAAAATAACTGGTGATTGAATATTTGTGATAAAAAGAAACATGAATAGTCATTAAACCATGTATAAGAATAATATATATCCCATATGTTAAATTCATAAGTAATTTAACAAAGGTTTCAAATACAACTGGTGTGTAACCCTCTAGGCTCTATTCTCAGTGGCATTAAGTTACACTGCCTAAAGTCAATAGTTAGCATCTATCAACACACCAAGGCTCCCATATATAAATAATTTAATGTCTCATAATCATGTAACCTCATAAAAACGTACACTATGTAATATAATCCCTTTATATTGATATCTTTAATCAAATAGGTTGCATTCTAGTGTCGTTAACCTTGTGTTTGATGTATCTTTATTTGAAATTCCATAAATGAACTTTCTAAAAACATCTCCATGGATATGGAATTAATCAAGTATTTAAATTCCCATTAAAGGTCCTGAGATATAAAATTTTATTAAATAATGAAAATAATAAATCCTTTCTTGATTTATTCATTAATACAACATCACTCGTGATGCACCCAATATATCCTACCTTGCTATGAGAATATATCATCTTGATTTTCATCAATACATCAAAGTGTGCAACATGTGATAATCATTAATAATAATATTAAATTTTTAGAATCATTACACATGTCCAAAGATAAGAATATCCAATGATGCATATAAATATGGATTTCACATTAGCAGGTCATGTTCTTATAATATCCAAAACTAAATATTATCATGGGAGTACACCATGAGAAAGTATCTCAAAGTCCTGTGAGACTTCACCCATGATATCCTGTATCATTTTTGTCTCATCAAATGATATCATCTGACTATAGAACTTATATTTAAGATTATTTTCATCACACTTCAAGGTTATCTTCATAGTATGAAACTTTTATGACCTTTCAGTGCAACAGGTTCCCTTGGGACATTATCACACACTATGTTACACATAAGAATAATCTTGATGTGATATGTAAATTTATTAATATTTAAATACATGAATTGAAGTAATCATAAATTATGTATAAGTTGGTTCTAGGGAACCAATACTCGCATGATTTTTAGTCTCCCAAATTGTTCCTTATACTATCTCCCTCCAATTTACAAAGGGTCATCCCAACTCAATCCTAAAAAATGTGTTCTATCTACTCAAAAATATCACTACATCAACTTATAAGATCTTTTTCCTTAGCAATAGGTCTTTGAATTCCAAAATATAAATATCTAACACAACATGCACATTGGCATTCTTCAAGTACCCAAACTTTTAAAAAATATGAAGGATGTGGATTGTTATCCTGACCCACTCAACTCAATATTATTTGAACCTTTTGTTATATCTAATTATAGATTCTCATAAATCTCTAAATTTCTCAACAAATTTGTTAAACATCACTAATGGTGCTTGTCCATCTCTCTCTCAAATATTTTTCTTTGGATTCTATGATATAGTCATATATAGGATAGGCCTTCATGCCTTCATCTTATTATTCCACTTATTTCTTATCTTCTATCTTTGATGATAATTGGGTATGAAATATAAGTACCTCATCAACCTTTTTCTTCATCCTTCTTCTTTAATACATAGAATATTTAATAGAATGTAGTATCTACTTCTTATTCTCATTGTTGTACAATATCATTTTCTTCTTTTCACTTTTGAATCTCATGAATATTACTTCCATATTTTATATATAAAAATTACATGATATTTGGAACATTGATATTCTCATTATTCTCAACCAATTTCTCAACATAACCGCATGGAACTACTGCCTAAAATCTCAAAATATTCCTCCTTTTTATTAATTGGTATTACAAAAATACCCATCATCTCATTTAAACTGTTAAAATATTTCTTCCAGTTATTACTCCAACTTTGATCACCATTAATGATTTTAAAATCTTCATATTTGAAAATCCAAGAATAATAAAGTAATGATCTTTTCAACACTCACCACATAATTTATAATGTCTCTGATTTTTCATGTTTTATTTTTGGATATTATATGGATTATTTTTAGGACCAAGCGTTGAGATGGCATGCGATTCTGAGACCCGATGTGCTCAGAATAAATGTTTGAAATATATTAAATAAAATGTTCATGTAGTTTTCTTAAAAATGTGGAATAACTTATAAATGGGTTTTTAGATCAGAAATATGATGGTACCAATGAGTTCATAACTCTAGTTTTACCCTAGGTGCGATATAACATTAGTCGGCATAGGTCATTGTAGAAAATTCACCACAGGCATGAAAATGAATAAAATAATTAAATAAATTATTTTATTTCAGTTTATATTGACACAATGATTGAAACATCTTTAAATATATGGTTATGGTAGAATTATAGGGTTATCCACATAACCCTGGAGACATTTGAGAGACCGTTGTAGAATTCTCTCAGGCGAATGATGATGTGATCATGGATCGGTGACCAACGCACCTCATATTTGAAGGACCTTGCCAACGAACCCGACGCAGCTTTATTCTTCATCAGTGATTGATCCAAATTGAGGTAGGGCATGTGTTTTTATTTTCTTATTTTCCATTCTTGATTTCTACGATGAAAATGAATCAATCAATAAATATATTAATCAGCGGTTTGATCGTTATGCAGGACGGATTTATTCTATGGGGGTTTAGTGGGAGAAATATCTTTCTGATTGTTGATTATTTCAATTTTCATTATAATAGAAACAAATATATATTGATATAAACATAGGTCAAGGTTTGTTCTACTTTATTGATTTATTCCTTTCTCCCTCATTTCATCATTCATCATGGGCATTCTTCATTTGTCTCATGGATTAACATATCTAGATCAATTGATCGGTGCGCACCTGTTTCTTGGTGCAACAATATGATATCATAGATCTAGGATCGGCACAACATGATGGAGTTTAGACGATGGAGATGGAGTGATTTAGACGATGGTGCATACCTAATTTTTTTCCCTTTGGTGTTCTTCATCATTCAATGAAGACTGAAGATTTTATCTATTTTTCAGGATAATCGGATGGCCATAATCTAATGAAAGATGACGACGATGCCCGATCGAGGTAAATCCATGAATCCTGATGATATTGGGCCCAAATTCCAAGGAGGTAGTGGTTCAGGCATGCATGGAAGAAAGAATAGGGTTTTTAGAAAAACCTTATCAACATGACATGCAATCCAGGATTACATAGGGTGTGGGGACCCCTGAGTGGCGGCTAGGGATTTTGGTACAAGATATGTGTCACACAGTATGTGGCCCGACCTACACGGTGTGTGACCTATCCCTAGATACTTTTCATATACTTTGGAAAGTACACGTACATGGGGTAGACTACACAGGTTGGATCACGGTGTGTACTCCCCCATATAGACATGACCTAGACCGAGTACATGGGCTAAGATGTGTACTAGTACATGGGTAGACATACACGGGATAGAACCATGTACTTACACATGGGTAGAGTACATGGGATGCCTACACAGTGTGTACTACTACATGTACATGGCTTGATGACATGGTCTGTTTACATGGGAAGGACCTGGGGTCAAGGGACATGGTGTGTGACCCCTACTACATGTAGTGTAATCTTTTATACATGGCATGTATCTCTTTTCCTCTATATATTGGAAAAAATAGGGTTTGTTCCCCTTTTCATTTCCCTTATGGTTGGTATAGAATTAGTTCATACTCCTAGGACTATGATCCATTCAGCAGGACTTCATGGATAGATTCGTTGAAATATGTCCGAGAGGACCAGAGTGAGATCCTCTATTCATATTCATTCCCTAGGTGGATTTCTTAGTATCATCATGACCAAAAATACACGGTCATCGATCCTATACTTATCGGGTTAATACAAATTTAGTTTTTGGTAGAACCCCGTGGCCTTGGCAGTGATCCTCATTTGTGTATTTTATTCTCTTCAAACTATCAGTGTGTTCTTTCTCGTGATGATATCTGATGAGTAGTACCTCTCGGAAGGATTTCATCAGTGCTATCAGACTTAGGAGTGTGTTCTCCTAGATGAGTGATTTGTGGAATCTTATATCTAAAATCCTAGGCTAGTATGCTATGGTTTTGACTTACCTTTAGACTATGTATCTTTTTTGAGTATATCTAGATATTCTTATTATATGTGTTTTAGAAATATACTTGTGTAGATATGACTTTATTTCCTTTGTTGTATGCTTTATGGTTTCAGGGTTTCCTGCTGAGTATTGTTATACTCACCCCTACATGGACTTTGCCCACACATGTCATGTATTTTACAGATGATTGACTTTTTTACAGTGTCTTAGTAAGACTAGGACTAGATGGTGATTAGTGATACTAAACAGACTGAGGTTTGTTCTTGTTTCTTTCTAACAGCAGTCCCAATACTTACTTTCAGGTTGAAAAAAAATTTAGGATCTTTTTGGTGGGATTGTATTTGGCCCTATTTACTTATTTTACTTCATTTTTTACTCTGGTTACAGGATCTAGATGTATGCATTCATGGTTGCTCAGTTGTTTTTACATTTCATCATTGTATAGGCTTGGATATGTGTGCATGTGTGCAGGTACTTAGGCTAAGGACTCCCATTTTAGTGATATGCCTTCTCGGTGCTAGTCTCCTACCCCTAACCTATTGGAGTTGGACTTGAGGAGTCATAGCTCAAGCCCCACTAGGATGGGTCATGACAGAGTAGTATCAGAGGATTTGGTTCTACTTATGGACCGAGAGTCTGTGATATTAGTTTAAGGTAACAATGTTAAGTGTTTTGAGTTTGAATTTCAGGCTATGGACTCTAGTGTTGGTGTGGTGGCCGATGTATCCATACACTAGGACTCTGATCAACTTCTTTTCAACTTGGTATATGAGAACATTGGTTGCAGGGAAAAAAATGGCACATGCATCATATAGAAATGGGTTGTGATTTCCATTCCCTTCTTGAGTCATTTATCCAGATATACTCATTAACCCTGGTACATCTTGTTTACTTTTAGGATGCCTCTGTGACATATTTCATCTAGGATTTAGCATGATGTCCACGAGTATGATCCCCTCAATGATGATACATTGATATAGGGACCAGTTCCTGAGGTGTTACCTTCAGTTGGTGCACCAGCCATACTCCCACCTATAGAGAAGCACATGGTACCCACAGTACTAGTGGATGAGGTGCACAGGCTGAGCGTGCTTCATGAGTTTCAGTGAAAGATACCCCTCAGGTTCCGAGGTGAGCCCAAACCAAAGGAAACTAAGGAATGGATTGAGGTTTTGACCTGTGTATTCTATCTAGTGAGGACACTATTAGATCATATAGTGGTCCTAGCGGCGATCTTTCTACACTGATTAGTAGGGTGATGGTGGGGTTTGGTTACCTAGTTTTACGATGAGGCGGCTCTTTCATGGATAGAGTTTTAGTGCCTCTTCCAAGAGGATTTCTCACCAGCTAAGTTGAGGGTTTTATGTATCCAGGAGATTCTACAACTCCAATAGGGTATCATTATAGTAGATTAGTATTCATTGAGGTTTACTAACTTCTCTAGGTACTCAATGGATGTTTTTTAAGATCATTTCTTCATGGATCAGACCTTCGAGTGAAGTCTGCATAGAGACATCCATGACAGTGTTATCCCTTTGTAAATTTCTTCCTATACTAGGGTGCTAGAGCGAGCTTTGGTGGTTGAGAGTTTCTTGGCTAAGCAGATACATATGGTGGTTTTCAGTAGTGGAAAAGTAGGAGTAGAGACCTTGGAAGTTGGGATACAACATCAGTCACAGGCACTTGGATGTGTGAGACATTTTAGGAGGAGGTCCCAATACAAAGGATATGTAGTTCAGGGCCCATAGGGTGGGTCCAATTAGCCTAGAGAGAGGTGTTTCTACTCATGTGATGGTAGGGTACATCTTTCTAGAGATTTTCTAACCCACTATACAGTCGATAGAAAGACTGTTTATGGGCCACTGAGGTAGAGATAGCAGGAGGAGTAAGTAGGTTTATAGGGTGGAAGATGTGGTAGAGGATCTGGGAGAGTAGGAGGAGGAGGTCGGCATTTTGACTTGTTACCACCACCACCCCAAGGTGATCCATTCCAGGCTCAGGGAGCTAGAGGATAGGGGAAGAGATAGCTGCAGGTGGTCAAATCTTACGACCCATAGGCTCTAGGAATGATTCAAGGTACGATCTATGTCTTATTTACCTTAGCTATAGTACTTGTAGACATAGGTTATAGTCATTAATTTATTTCCACATACCTTGTACGGGACTTAGAGATTCAGGTTGAACCTTTGGATCGACCCTTATGCTTAAAGACTCTTACTGGAGAAGGCTCAGTGATCATGCACTTATGTTGACAATGTGACCTAACTCTTAGAGGCGAGGGTTTCTATTGAAATATATTGGTAACAGCATCAAGGCCTTATGAAATCATTCTTGGTATGGACTGGTTATCTATAGTACATTCCTTGGTCAACTTTTTTAGGAGAAGGGTGTGGTGTGTCCACAGTGATGGAACTAGGTTTTCTTTTTTTAGTGAAAAGGAAAACTAGGTAGTGTAGGATGGACTCATGCATAGGAGGGTGCAGCTGATTACTCACTATTTGGATATCCTAACCCTTGGTGTAGTGGATGTTGTGAATTCTCATTTTCTTACAGTGGTGGTTGAGTATGAGGACATCTTTCCTGTGGATGTTCTAGGTTTACCTTCATACTGAGAGATAGACTTATTCATTGATCTATACCCAAGGATGGCACTGATATCTATGCCATCATATCGGATGGATCCTATGGAGCTTCGTGAGATGAGGGTGTAGTTGGGGGACTTAAAGAAGAATGGATTTGTTAGACCCATTGTTTCACCCAGAGCAGATATAGTTTTGTTTTCCAAGAAGGTAGATAGAAGCTTGAGGTTGTGTGTGGAATATTGATGCTTAAACCAGGTGATCATGAAGAACAAGTATCCACTATTGAGAATTGATGATCTCTTTGATTAGTTGATAGGGGAATGGTGGTTCTTGAAGGTTGGCCTTAGATCAGGCTATCACCAATTGTGAGTATGGGATGAAGATATACTGAATATGAAATTCAGATGTCGCTATGGTCACTATGAGTACTTGGTGGTTATCTTTGGAATGACGAATGAATCAGTAGTGTTCATGGGACTCTAAACTAGATATTTCATCCTTACTTAGACTGGTTCATGGTAATCTTCATCAGTGATGTCCTTGTGTACTTGGCATCTGAGGAGGATCAGGCGAGACACTTGAGGGTGGTTCTGGATGTACTCTAAGATCACTATCTTTATAGGAATCTCTTGAAGTTCCAGATCTGGATTCAATTGGTCCACTTTCTAGGAAACGTTATCTTAACATATAAAGTGGCAATGGACTCGGCTAAGTTCAAGGCAGTGTTAGCTTGGGATCCACCCAAAAGTGTAACAGAGGTGAGAAGATTCCTTGGGTTGGAAGGCTATTACCAGATATTCATACCTGATTTCTCTAAAATATCAATACCCATGATAGTTTTGACTTGAAAGGGGAAGACTTTGATGTGTAAAGAGAGGCTCCAATAGGATTTTTAGTAGTCGAGGTAGAGTTTGATGAGCACTCCCATCTTGAGATTGTTATAGGAGGGTGTTTAGTACATAGTGCTCTGCGATGCATCAGGAATTGGGATTGGTTGTGTTATGATGTAGAGGAAAGTTGTGATTGACTATAGTTCACACTAGTTGAGACCACATGAGCATAACTGCATGACCCATGATTTGAGTTATCAGTGGTAGTATTTGCTTTGAAGATGTGGCAACACTACCTGATGGGTGAGCAGTTCATCGTCTACTCTGATCACAAGAGTATAAAGTATATATTCACTCATAAGGATCTCAAATTGAGATAGAGGCTATGGCTAGATTTCCTCTAGGATTATGACTTTTAAATTTTCTATACTCCTAGGAAGGGGAATGTGGTATCAGACTCTATCAGTAAGAGATCTTGTGTGCAGTTGCTGAAGGAGGCATCAGAGTAGTTGGTCTCATTGTAGTTATCCTTTGTGGATCAAGATGAAGCATCTTACCTTCATTCGAGGGTTGTTACCCCACTCTCTTATATAAGGTCAGGGATTCATGGCTTGGGGATACTGATTGTGAGACCCTACCAACTCAGATATCCATAGTACATGCTCCTGGTGGATTTTCTAAAGGTGGGGAGCACGTCGTTATTTTCATAGGATGCACGATGGTACTAGTGATGTGTGGGAGGAGGTTATGAGAGAGTTTCATACGTATCCTTTAATGGTACATATAGGTGTGGAAAATATATATGAGGATCTCCAACATCAGTTTTGGTGGCTAAACATGAAGAAATGAGTTGCATGTTTTGTCTCTTGATTCCTTACTTGCCAATACGTGAATGTTGAGCACGAAATTCTAGTGGGTTTATCTCAACCCCTTGAGGTTTAAAAGTGGAAGTGGGATGGGATATCTATGGAATTTTTGATGTTATTACCACTTATTTCTATGGTACATGATTCCATCTAGGTGATCATGGACCAACTCACCAAGTTGGACCACTTTATAGCTATACAAGAGAAAAGTTTAGTAGATAGATTGGGTTCCTCTACGTTCAAGAGATAGTCCAAATCCATGGAGTCCCATGAATGATTGCTTCTAATCATGATGCTCGCTTCACATCCCATTTGTGGAAGGGATTAAAGGAGGATTTTGGGACTCAATTACACTTGATTATAGTGTTTCACCCATAAAATGATGGTCAGACTAAGAAAACCATTCATCTTTTGGAGGAAATGTTGCAAGCTTTCATGTTAGACTTGGGTCATAGTTATGAGGATCACCTACTACTGATGGAGTTTGTGTACAACAACAGATACCATTTCACTATTAGTATGGCACCATTTGAGGCTTTTTACGGGTCACCTTTTAGGTCACCACTTTACTGGACTCACCTATGAGATCCATCACTCGGGGGGTGGAGTTGGTGCGAACTACAACAAAGAAGGTGAAGATTATCTAGGAGTGTATGGAGACTACACAGAGCCTTTATAAGTCTTATACTGAAAGGAGATGAAGGCCTTTTGAGTTCAAGAAAAGAGATCATGAGTTTCTATAGGTTTCACCTCAATGTGAATTACAGAGATTTGGTCAGGGCAGCAAACTATCTTCGAGGTTCATTGGCCCTTTCTAGATAATGCATAGAATTGGTGATGTGGTGTACCACTTAGCTCTACCTATGTAGTTAGACCGGGTACACAACGTCTTCCATGTGTTGTAGCTGAGAAGGTATGTGTATACCTTATCACACGTTATCTACTGGGGTGAGATGGACATCGAGGATGCAGCGACCTTTACTGAATACCCGGTAGAGATCAAGGATCAGAAATAGAGTATCTTTCATGGGTGATCGATTCCTTTAGTGTATGTCTAACGGAAGCATAGGAATATCTATGAGAGCACATGGGAGCAAGAGGATTAGATTTGTGCTCAATACCCACATCTTGTTAGTAGCCCTTGTTTTGGATTTTTTAGATATAAATCCCTAAGTTTGGGAGAATGTAATGTCTCATATTTTTTTTGTATTATTTTTGTATATTATGTAGATTATTTTTAAGACCAGGTGTTGAGAGGGAATGTGATTTCGAGGCTTAGTGTGCCCAGAATAAATTTTTGAAATATATTAAATAGCACGTATGCATAGTTTTCCTAAAAAAGTGGAAAAAAATATAAACGGGTGCCTAGATTAGGAATTAAGGACACTATTGAGCTCAAAATGCAAGTTTTACCCTAGACACAACTTAACATTAGTTTGTGTGAGTTATTATAGAAAATTCATCGCAGGTGCGGAAATGAATAAAATAATTAAATAAACTATTTTATTTCAGTCTGTGTTGATGTAGTGATTGAAGCATAATTAAATAGATGGTTATGTTAGAATTTTAGGGTTATCCACATAACCCTTGAGACCTTGGAGAGACTGTGGGAGAATTATCTCAAGCGAACGATGATGAGATCATGGATCGGTGATCAACGCACCTCAGATTCAAAGGATCTTGCTAACGAACATGGCGTAGCTTCATTCTTCATCAAATATATATCTGAATCGATGTATTTAATGTGGTTTTATTTGATTATTCCTCATTATTTATTTCTAATATGAACATGAATCAATCAATGAACATATTGATCTGCGGTTCATTCGTTATGTGGGATGTGTTTATTCTTCAGGGATTTAGCGGGAGAAATATCTTAGTAATTGTTGATTATTTTGATTATCGTTCTAATGGAAATGAACTAATATTGACACAAATAACTATCAAGGTCCATTACTCTTGATTGGTTTTTACCTTTCTCCCACGGGTCATCGTTCATCGCGAGCGTTCTTCATTTGTCTTACAACTCGACTTATCCTGATGAATCGATTATTTCACAACCATTTCTTGGCACAATGATCTGGTATCATAGATATGGGATATACATGACACAATGGAGGTGATATGATGGAGATGGAGCGATTTGGATGATGGTGGATACCTGATTTCATGTTTTTTGGCGTTCAATGAAGAATGGAAATTTGATCTGTTTTTCAGGTGAATCAGATGATCGGAATCTGATGGCATATGACAGTAATGCCTGAGCAAGGTAGATCCATGAATATCAATGATATTGAGCTAGATTACCAAGTGGTAGTGGTTTGGTCATGCGCAAATGGAAGTACAGGGTTTCTAGAAAAACCTAATCAACACGACATATAATCTGGGATTACACAGCATGTGGGGCACCCTGAGTGGCGTCTAGGGTTTCGAGTAGGAGATAAGTATCACACAATGTGTGACCTAGCCTACATGGAATGTGACCTATCTCTGAAGACTCTGTGTGTACTTTAAGAAGTACACAGTCATAGGGTGGACTACATGGGTTGGAGCACGGTGTTTACTCCCCCACACTGACACATCCTGGACTAGATACATGGGCTAAGTTGTGTACTAGTACATGGGCAGGAATACACAGGATAGAGTCATGTACTACCACATGGGTAGAGTACAAAGGATACCTACATGGCATGTACTGATACATAGACATGGCTTGATGACATTAAGCATTTACACAGGCAGGACCTGGGGTTCAAGGGACATGGCGTGTGACCCCTACTGCACGTCGTTTACTCTTTTATACATGTCTTGGATCTATTGTCCTTTGTATCTTGGACAAGTTTTATTAGGGTTTGTTCCCCTTTTCCTTTCCCTAAAGGTAGGCATGAAATCATTTTCTAATCCTAGGACTACGATCCCTTTAGCAGGACTTCTTGGATAGAGTAATTGGAATCCCTCTAAGAGGCCCGGAGTGAGATCATCTATTCATATTCATTCCCTATGTGGAGTTCTTGGTATCTTCATGACCAATACTACACAGAAATTGATCCTCTACTTAGCGGGTTAATTTAGATTGAGTTGTTGGTATCACCCCATAGCCTTGGAAGTGATCCTTATTTGTGTATCATATTATCTTTATAATATCAGCATGTTATTTCTCATGATGAGACCTGATGAGTGGTACCTCTCAGATAGACGTCATTAGTGTTATCATACTCAGGAGTGTGTTCTCCCAGATAAGTGATTTGTGGAATCTTCAAGCTGGAATCATGGGCTGGTGTACTATAGTTGTGACTTACCTCTAGATTGTGTGTCTTTATTGAGTATATTTGGATATTCTTATTATATGTGTTGTAAACATATACCTATGTAGAGGTGACTATATTTTCTTTTTTTATTCTTTGTGGTTTTGGGGTTTCCTAATGAGTATTTTTATACTCACCTCTGCATGGTATTTTCCTGTATATGTTGTGTCTTGTGCAGATGATTGACCTTTTAACAGAGTCCTAGGCAGACCAGGAACAGATGGTGCTTAGTGAGATCAGATAGACCGAGGTGTTTTCCTATGACTTTCTGATAACAGTCTCAGTACTTACTTTCATGTTGGACTTGTGTTTCATACTCTTTGTGGTGGTTTTGTATTTGGACGTGTTTACTTATTTTACTTCCTTTCTTACTCTGGTTATAGGATCTAGATGTATGCATGCATGGTTGCTGAGTTGTTTTTACATTTCAGCATTGTATAGGCCTAGAGATGTGTGTGTGTGTGCAGGTACTTAGTTTAAAGACTCCCATGTCAGTGATATGTCTTCTCGGCATTTCATATAACCCTTAATTTTCTCATGGGAAGAACAATTTACCCTTTTTTGGCAGATTAAAATATTTATATATCCTTCAAAAACTTCATGTCACCCATAATTATCTTCCTGTTAACTCTTATATATACACAATAAATCGGGATCCACTCTTATGTATCTCAGTTCGTCTCTGGTAATTTATCAAATATTGATTCCTTTTGAGTACCATTATGTATCCCTTTGAAAATTTTGATAACCCTTATGTATTAGGAATATTTATTTGAAGTATCACAGTGTGATTTAGTACTTTTTCAATTTAAAAACTTTAAGGTTTGGATATATATCACATTCTTCCTTTACCATGGATACCTCTTTATCAACTCTTACATATTCTTCAGACTTATATAGTTACTCTAACATACTCAGTGTAAATTCAAGAATACCCTTACATATAGAGTATTTTATCAATTTATTTAATAATTTGCAACTCTAAATTTCCAAAACTTTTTCAAATAATATCAGGTATTCTATATCTATTCCAAATCATTTAAAAACAACTTAAATGAATTTATAAATTTATCAAACTTTCTCAAAAACTCTTTATCACAATTTCAAAATCATTATTTAGTATATATGAACTCTATTTGAGCCTTTCTATGAAACTTCATTACCTCAACACTTCATAATGTCAAACTCAATATTATATAATTCATTATCCAATTGCGTTAATGAATATATATAGTATCATTTAAGCATGATAACATATGGATGGGTTCTTTCTCCTTCCAGAAAGATTATGTGCTTCTCAAATCTCAACCATCCTCAAACTCTTCTCATAACTCCAGCTAGATTTAATCTCCTTTAAACTTATCCATAATGTGTAGTGGACTGTGTTCATCAATCATCAACCTATAAGAACTTTTCATGGACTAATTAAAAGATTATCACAATAATCATTTAATGTATAATGGTGCTTCCTTGAATCTATTTATCCAAGAACTCCAAGTAGTAGAAGACCTTTCCCATTGATAAGGGAAGTGTCTCAAACTTCATCTTCATTTCCAACATATAAATGGATCTTTCTTTAACATATTCAATGGTAGACAACAATTAATTTAATCTAGTGGACCTTCAGCTATATCTCACATATCTCCAATGATCTTTTGTAGTCACCCACTTTCTATAGTACTTCATCATGTATGGGGTTCTTTAAACTCTTGAAAACAAATACAAATATCTTCATCACAATATATTTGGGAACCTCATAGTGTTATACATAATGTATTTGGTATAATAGGGGTATATGGTTCATATTTGTAGTCCCCGCTACTAGAGGATGGTGAGATACCTGGCATGAGAACCTTCATATTTAGATAACTTTCTTATACAAGCCTTCAGACTTATTTAATTAGGGGGTGATTCAGTATATTGTTAATCATGTTGTTGCTTGGAGTTTAATTAAGATGAGATTTTTTCTATCGTATGAAGAGTATGAAATTTGGCCTCATGATTGAGATAGACTAAGTATGTGTACAATCATGGCTAGATGATACATATGATGTGCTTATCTATCAGGTGAAGGACATGTGATATGCTCATCCATTAAGGTTAATGATATGCGATGTATTCATTAACCTGGTCTATATATACTTAAATAATTAAGAACATATGAGTTAGCTATATGGGATTGACATACTTTATTTATCATATTCACTTGATGTCTTGGAAAAATGGATCATATGAAAATGCATTCTAGCATATGATGTAGCTCATGGGCATAGGTATAGAGATGTATGTGTTTGATGGAGATTATGTCAGATCCCTTTATAGCTTGAGTAGCGTTAAAGCTTTTCTAGAGGCTATTATTTTATTATATTTATGGATTCAGGAATTCATATTTTTTTATCAATGCTATAAAGGCTCATGGGGTCACACATTATGGTTGACAGAATAGGAATTAAGTTTGACTCGAAGACATACTCAAAAATTATTTTAGATTCTATCCCAAAAGAAGTTTAGTATGGGTATTCACAAGGTGTTACATATGATGTAATACATGGTGGAGTTAATGATGGATTTCCAAAAACATTTTAAAATATTCAAAAAATGAGTTTTGGATATGGTTTCAAAAGTTATTGTATATGATACAATATAAGTTGGAATGACACGTAGTCTATTAATCTTTAATAAAAGTGAGAGATTAAAGGAGATATGACCTAAATCCATTTTACATATGATTTTTTCATAGATGTATTTTATAGTACTATATAAGTGAAAAAAAGGTAGGCCATATGCCTTGTTAAGGGTGTGTTATAAAGAATGGTTATATCATGGTTCTACCAGTCAAATATTCAGTTTTTCATATTCAGATTATCTTAAACATTGGTTATTATAATTATAGATGTTTCATAAGATGAAATTCATGGGAGATTTAATGATGCATTCATGTGATGAATTTAGGTTAGGATTTGGGTTATAAATAGTTTTTAACCATATACATAACGCATACATTCTATTATGTATGAGGTAGTGTCTAGATGACTCAGGAGTGTCGTTGTAGGATATAATAGGGGATGATCATCATGAGATGGGATCGTTCAAGCTTTCCCAAGACTTGGATGAATCACTCTTCCTCCCTATCAAAGCTCCCTCCATTCTTCATCCTATGCCTATTGAGGTACCAATATACTGTGGATGTGAGGATGATCCCACTCGAGCGCCAGGTGATTATTTCTACCCATGGATACACCATGGAGTGTTAGGTCAAATAAGTGATAACATATGTCTTAGAGGGGAGGGTTGAATAGAAAAAAATTAAAAAAAATAAGGAGATGAATTGATTGTCTAAATTAATTATCAAAGTTAATCAATGAATTTAATTAATAGCAGAAAATAAAAGAAAGAACACAAGGATGTTTTTTATAGTAGTTTGATACAAAGTGAACCCAGTCTAATCTTATACCTCTCTACTCAATAAGAGAAGCATTATGCACTAATTATTTTTTGAAGGGGAATCATAACCCAATTACAATCTACTTTTTCTAGAGGAAGTATAACCAAAAGACACCTAACTTTTTTATGGGGATTCAAAACCCTATTACAACACTGACTTTAGATATTGAGAGTCACAACCTGAATGATCCTGAAATTAGAATCTAAAAGTCACAACATGAAGATAGATAATTCTTTGTATGAAAAATCATAAATAAAAGGTTAAAGAATGTGATATATGGGAAGAATTGTTGCAGAATCAGGTAATTAGAACAAAATAGATTAGAGAAGAATAAAACACAGGTACTGGTTATTAAGTGTTTGATCAGTTTGATTTTCTCTTAAAGGAAATAAAATAATTCATTGAAGTTTTGTTCATCCCTTGATAGATCGTTCAGCTGTAGTGAGAAATTTTTAGCACATGTAGAATGTACAACACTTCAGGGTATCAACATTGCCATGATGTTTATGTTGTATCACTTAAAAAATAAAATATATCATTGAAAAAGTATTGCATGACTAGTTTGTTACTTTCCAGCTGAAAAAAAAAGATCTTGATGCCCTTTTTAAAAATAATAAACTCAAAAAATCTAAGAGAGGTTAGAGAATTCAAAAATGATAAAACTAGATTATAAGAAAGAGGGAGAGAATAGAGAAATTATCACTGCATAATAATCACTCAACTCGCATCTAGTATTCAAAACAATAAATAATAATTCAAACCAATTTAAAATACCCATTAAATAATTTAAACAGCCTCCATAAAAATGGTTCAATGAAATATCCCATGAAAATAGCAAGTTTGAATATGAAATATGAAATTCAAAAACATCACATTTTAAACAAATAGTAAACATGTGGAGAATCTCAACAATTAATAACACTATATTAAAAATATAAAAACAAGTTTGAATGAGTTTAATATCAAATAATATTAATTTAGAAACAATAAAATAAAAAAACATAAAATAATAAAAATGATTTTTGATTTTTAAGTTGTAAGTTTTATGTGAGGAGATAAACTACCCTTTGATCTTCACAAAAACAAGTTTAAAATAATGGAAAACACTTCACAAAGGTTATACATAATTAATATGAATTTTTAAATTCATTAGGACAATTTAACTATTTGAAATAAACATGCATCAAATTAAAATATGAAACAATATGTAAAACAAATAAAATTTCTATATTTTAGAACAACCTATAGAATTCCATTGAACTATGTAGGCAAATTAGCATAGGGGTTTTTCACTTAGGTGTTTTTCTCTATGTAAGAAAATTGAAAACATAGGAAAATCGATGTAAATAAATCGATATAGTCAAATAACATAAAAAACTATATAGGAGAATCTACGTAGGTGATTCACATAAGGTAATCATGTATCTGAGTTTCTAAAATCCTTAAATATATTGACTTGTAAAATTTCAAACCTAATACAGACATACTAAATGGTATAATCTGATTTGGGTCTATTTGGATTATATTTAGACAATTTCATTATATTTTCAAATAATAAAGAATCACCTTAATTGGTTTCTATAACTCGGGTTATGATTAAAAAATAGAAGAAAAACAATTTTGGAATATAATAGAAATAAGACTAAAAATATATAGTGACTTCTAACCTAATTTCAGACATGATAAACATCGATTCAGAAGTTTGTTTTTTCTAATTAAATGTAGATAATTTTCTTTTATTTCCAAAAAAATGATTCATCCAATTTTGAGTTATTTAGATCATGTTATGGTTAAAATACAGAGAGCAACCAATTTTGGAAAATCAGATACGTAGATTACAAAACATCTACGTGAATTTCAAAATGGATATGTAGATTACAAAATGGCTACGTAGATTTTGATAAAAAGGCTATGTGGGAATAGTAAAAAAATCTCTAAAATTATATTTTAAGGTCTCAAATGACTTATTTATCCTAATAAAACTTCAATACACTTTTAGAACATTTTATGGCCATCAAAACATGAAATCTAAATAAATTTTATGTAAAAAAGTATCATGATACGATCAATGTTAAACATACTTTAATCAATACATAATTCAAAGTGTTAAGAATTTTAAAGGAAATAAAAAAATAAATATTTTTAATTATAAAAACATAAATTGGTTCAAGGATCTACTCAACATCCTTTCCCTTTTTGATAGTTACAAAACCAAGTACAATTTCAAAAATATATTCCCCTTTTTAAAATGATAAAAAAGATAAGGTTTCAAATATAAAAAATGGATTGTATGGTATAGGGTAATGATATAAATACAAATATAAATTTTGTATAAATTTTTTCTTAAATGTGTAATTTTTAAAAAACCTGTATCAAGGAGCCACTGCAAAGTCACCCACTGTTAAAGGTTAGGATTAAATAGAGTGAGCAAAATCTTTAAAAGTTGTTTGAGAAAAATAAAGAGAAATATTTTTAAAAAATAATATTTTATGAAAACTGGATGTTTAAATAGTAGGTTAACATCATATAGGGTTTATGAGTGGTTTTAAAATATTTATATAATAAAAAATATTTACAGAAATTAAACAATAGTAATCTGAAAAACAGATTATAGATTTCAAAGATTTCATTTAAATCTTAAATTTTCAGCATATAAATACATTCAAACTCCCTCTAAACACATGTTATATAAATATAAATTTAAATATCCAACATACCACATTAAAAATTTATTTTATCAAATCTAGAAAATTCTAAAGGCTTAGTAAAGATATCTACAAGTTTATGTTTAGTAGGGATAAACTCTAAAACAACATCTCCCTTATTCACGTGATCTCTAATAAAATGAAATATAACATCAATATGTTTTGGTCTAGAGTGCTATAAAGAATTTTTAGAAATATAAATTGATGATGTGTTATCACAATAAATAATAAATTTATCATGATAAATACAAAAATTACATAAATTTTTCTTGATCTATAAATATTGAGCACAAAAACTATCATCAAATATATACTCAACTTCTTCAATAGATAGAGAAACGGATAATTGTTTTTTAGATGACAAAAAAATTAAACATTTTCCAAGAAAATAAAACATACTAGATGCACTTTTTATATCAATTTTACATCCTCTAAAATCAGAGATAGAATACAATATTAAATCAAAATAATTATACATATAATAAAACAAACTAGAGTTAATGGTTCCTTTAACATGTCTAGTTATTCTTTTCACAACTTTAATATGACTCTTTGGGATTAGCATAAAATCTTGCACATAAACAAACACTAAACATAATATAATGTATAGATTCAGTTAAATAAATCATTCTACCAATCATGCCTCTATAAACCTTAATGTCGGTATATTTACTAGATGGATCAACATCTAATTTATAACTAGTACTCATATGAGTTTTCATAAATTTACAAGAATCGAGGCCAACCCTTTTAACCAACTCTTTAGCATAATTAAATTGATTAAGACAGATCTCATATTTTTTTTAAGAAATTTGAATTCCAATAAAGAACTTTAATTCTCCTCTTAAGCACATGTAAAACTCAGATGACATCAAAGTAGAAAAATCAATACAAATCAATTCAATAGAGGAACCAAAAACTATATCACCAAAATAAATTTGAATAATTAAAATATTATTTGAAATTATTTTAATAAAATGTTTAGGATAAACATTAACCTTTTTGAAAACATTATTCAATATAAATAAAGAAAGCCTCTCATACCAAGCATGTGGTGCTTGTTTGAGACCATACAAAGCTTTAGATAATTTAAAAACATGATTAGAAAATTTTTCATTTTCAAAACCATGGGGTTGCTTAATATATACTTATTCATATATAAAACCATTTAATAGATCAATTTTAGAATTCATTTTATATAACTTAAAACCTTAAAAATAATAAAAATCTAACAAGATTCTAATAGCTTCTAACCTGACAATAGGTGAAAATGAATCTTCAAATTTTATGCCTTCTTCTTAATAGTATACTTGGGAAACAAGTATAGATTTATTTTTGAAAATATATCCAAATTCATCCAGCTTGTTTCTAAATATATGTTTAGTTTTGATTTCCTGTTTATCCTTAGGCAATTCAACTAAAGACCAAACATTATTTCTAAGAAACTTTAACTTGGGTAATTATAGAACATGTTTATGCTTGCCTAATTTGTGTATCATTTGGAAATAATAATGTCCAAGACTTATATTCCATAGAAAATTATCTATTTCTATATCATTGAGACACTTGATGTTTTGATTAGATAAATTATTGAAATTAATAGAATAAATATTATCTTTTCTATTAGCATAAAATGAATCATTTTCATTTTTAGAAACTAAAAAATTTATTACCTTCAAATTTAACATAGATACCATCATCACATAATTTTGAAATACTAATTAAGTTATGTTTCAAAACTTTAATGTATAAAACTTTAGAAATTAAAAAAAATAGAAATATCCACTTCACCAAATCCCTTAACCTTGACTTTAAAATTATCTCCAAAATTAACAAAGCCTCAATCGTATTTGGGATAAGAGAGGAAATTTGATAGGTCACCGGACATGTCTCAGGAGAAACCATTGTCCATGTACCATGTGTCATTCTTGATACATCCAAGACATTTTTCCTAAAAAAATCAATTACTTTATATTTTTTGTATTCATGCTATTTTGGGTCCAACTAGGTTAGAAATATAATTCTTAGGTACCTAAACATATTTAAAACAATTATTATAAGGTACTCTAGCAAATAAATCTTTTGAAATAAAAGACATGGTATGACCAAGATATTGAGGATATCTAAGAGAAAATTCATTATCATAATGTACTTACATACAACATTTAAAGCATGTAACAAAAGAAACATTTCTAGGGTAACTTTTAACAAAAGTAGTCTTGTATAATGTAGGAATATGTGGATTATAACCAAAAAAAATTATCTTTATTTGATTTCATCATAGGCACCATATTTTTGTATTTTTTTCTTTCCTTGAAAAAAAGTGTATAATGTATATTTTAAGCTTACTAATTCCTTTCTAAGATTATCATTTTCCTTTTGAACAAACTCAAAATCATCATAGATCTTACCTTTATAACATGAAGTGGAATTTTTTATTTATTCCTTGAGATTATAATTCTCCTTATTTACTTTCATACTTTCCTTGATAATACTATCATTTTCTTCTTCTTAATTCTTTCTATAATTCAGTAACTCTAAAAATAAATTTTTTTAAGTTTTTCATTTTCTTCATGTAACTCATAAAATCTATAAATATTACTATTGGAATAATAACTCAAATCAAAATCATTACAAAACTCGTTTATATTTTTCTCCATTAAACATTGGTTGGTTTATTCTTTATCAATTTTGGATTCATCACTTGAATTGGATTCTTCGATGCAACTCCATCCAGCATGATAAGAATGTTTCAATTCTTTGTTGTTTTATTTATCTCTCTCTTATTACTTAAAATTTGGATAGCCATGTTTGGTATGTACCTTCTTTCTACATTCATAATAGGTTGAATTTGGTCCATATGTAGTAACCTTATTTTCTTTTCGATCATTATTTTGATCATTACTTAGTCACTTCTTGAACTTTTTCTTTCTCTTAAAAAATTATAAATACCTTTTCTGATATTTTTTCTTTCACCTTTGTCACTATCATGTTCTTAATATTCATACAAGTTAGAAATAACATTTATATGTGATTTTAAATCAATACCTTTCTTATTTTTAAGTCTCTTATTCTACAACATTCTTAAACTCAATTTTGTATTGAAGAAGTGATTAGATGAGTTCATCTAATGTTTATTATTTGAAATTATTACTTTCATCAATCGCAACATTCTTTTTATGTTATTCCTTGGGTAGATCTCTTCGGTAAAATTCAACAAGTGTGGATTTCTTTAAAGTTTCTCCAAGGGAATTCATTCGATCCACAATGCTTGTGAATCAGTGGAACATTTTATTAATGCTTTCATCTTTACCCATCTTGAAGTCTTGGTACTCCACTCGAAGTATTCCGAGTTTGGTTCAAATCAGCTTGTCTGAGCTAAGGTGAGTAACTTGTATAATCTTCCATATATCATGAGTTGTCTTACATATAGACACATGAATAAACACACTTCTATTAATAACACAGTATAATATATTTAGTTTTTTGTAATTTAAAACATATCTAGCTGCATCATTTCCTGTAAGAGTATATGGGTCAGCTTCTGGTAGCCTTTAAGGTTTTTCCATGATCGACCAGTGTTTTATGCTTATTTGTTTGAGATACGCCTCTATTCTAGATTCTCACTAACCATAATCCTTCCTATCAATATGAGGTGGCTTCTGATGAATCCATACATCATTTATGTTCATTATTACCATCTTATAGATTTTATCCTTACATTGTGAAGTCTAAGAAAACATTAGCACATTAAAATATAGATAACAAACTCTATAGAAGGATTGGAAAATTTTCAAAAGGAACAACCTACGATACCAATTGTTTGGTATCAATAAAAGGAATAAAATAGATAAATATCCTTAACAATTTCCATCCTTTGATACTAATTTTTAGGTTTGATAGGTGACAGTATATGGTTAAAAGAGGGGTGAATATACCGGATTAAAAAAATTAAGAAGTTGGATTATCTAAATTAATTATCAAAGTTAATTACTGAAGTTAATGAACAGCATAAAATAAAAGAAGCAAGGATGTTTTATAGTATTTCAGTTTAAATTGGATCTATTCTACTCTTATACCTCTCTAATCGGTGAGAGATGCATTGTGAACTAATATGGTTTTTAAAGGGGAATCATAACCTAACTACAACCTACTTTTTTTAGTGGAAGTATATCCAAAAGACGCCTGGCTTTTGTATGGGGGTTATAACCCAATTACAACCCTGAATTTAGATATGGAAGTCACAACCCGAATGGTCCTAACTTTAGAATATTGGATTCACAACCTGAAGATAGAGAATAATTTTTTATGAAAAAAACATAAAGATAAAGTGAAAGCGTAAAGCGTAAAGAGAGGAAGGACTACTCATACCAACCTCTATCGATGGAGACTTGATCAGCAAAGAATATGAAAGAAAAGAAAATGGAAAATGTTACCCAGTCTCACTTCAAGGATACTTTTCCGCATAGAAAACTAGTGGTTAGTGATCACCATTCCTCCATGTCAGCTTGCCAGCAGCGGGAGTCTGATGCTATGCCCGAACCGTCTTTGGATTTGCTCATGAGTTTGGAATAGGTTATTATTGAAACTATTCTAGCAATTAATGCTCCTGACAAAGAGGCTAAAAGAATGATGGAAATGGCTCTAACGGTGACTCCTAATGAGGATCGGGGCACCTGGATTGATAAGCATGATTTGATTTTAATAAGGGGATTCAATAAGGGGAAGATCGGTATTGAGGAGTACATCCAATCCTGTGACAAGCTGGCGTAAAGGTTCGAAGATTTTCTAATGGAGGAACCCGACACTCAGGTAAACACTATCCCGTGGAAACTATTTAGGAAGATTAGGAGTGGTAGGATGTAATTTCACTTTAATGGCTCGGTTATTTCCTTTTGTGCGTGAACTGATGGTTTCTCACTTTTTCCTTAAAAGTGTTTGATAATAAAAATTTAATTTTGAGTGAGAAATGTTCAGCACATGCAGAATGTACAACACTTCATAGTATCAACATCATCATGCTCTTCGTACTATATCATTTGAAGAAATGAAAGCTCTCATTGAAGACGTATCGCATAAGTAGTTTGTTACTTTCCAGCTACACAGAAGCAAAGATCAATGCCAAAAAAAATAAACTCTACAAATCTGAGAGAGGTTAGAGAACCCAAAATTCAAAAATGATAAAACTAGACTATTGGAAAGAGGGAGAAAATTGGAAAATTATGGTTACATAATAATTGTTCAAATCACATCTAGTATTAAAAACAATAAAGAATAATTCAAAATAATTTGAAATAACCTTTAAATAATATAAATAATCTCCCTAAAAATATGTCAATGAAATATCTCATGAAAATAGCATGTTTGAATTTAAAACATTAAATTTGAAAAACATTAAATTTGAAAAACATTACATTTAAAACAAGCGGTAAACATGTAGAGAATTTAAAAAATTAATAACACTACATTAAAAATATTAAAATAAGTTTGAATGAGTTAATATCAACTAATATTAATTTAGAAACATTAGAATTGAAGAAAACAACATAAAATAATAAAAAAGATTTTTGATTTTCAAGTTGTAAGTTTCATGTGAGAAGATAAAACACCCTTTGAGCTTTACAAAAAATAAGTTTAAAATAATGGAAAACACTTCGCATAGGTTCTACATAATTAATATTAATTTATAAATTCATTAGAACAATTTAAATATTTGAAATAAACATTCATCAAATCGAAATATGAAACAATACGTAAAACATAGCAAATTTCAAAATTTTAAAACAACCTATAGAATTTCACTGAACTATGTAGGCAAATTCATGAAGGGGTTTTTCATGTATGTATTTTTATCTAAGTGAATTGAACACATTGTGAATCAATATAAGTAAATTGGCATAGCTGAATCACATAAGAAAATTGACATAGGAGAACCTTTATAGACAATTCACGTAGGATAATCACATATCTGAACTTCTAAAATATGTAAAGAGGCTAACTTATCTAATTTCATAACTAAAACATACTAAATGGTATAATCAAATTTTGGTCTAGTTGAATTATATTTAGAAAATTTCATTAGTTTTCTAAAGAATCAAGAATAACCTTAATTGGATTTCTTTAACTCGTGTTACGATTAAAAAACAAAAGCAAAATAGTTCTTGAAAAATGCATAAATCAAATAGAAAACATATTGTGGCTTCTAACCTAATTTCAGACATAATAGAGATCGACAGAGAAGCTGATTTCTTCTAATGAAATGTAGATAATTTTCTAAGTTTTTCAAAAAAAAGAATCACCCAATTTGGAGTTTTTTATCTCAAGTTATGGTCGAAATACACAGAGTAAATGATTCTGGAAAATCAGCTACGTGAATTTCAAAACGACTATGTGGATTTTGATAAAAAAGTTATGTGGGAATAGTACAAAACATGTCCTAATGATATTTTAAAGTATCAAATGGATTATTTAGCATAGGAACACTTTATTACAATTTTGGAACATGTTATGAACAATCAAACATGAAATCTAAATAAATTTTAAGTAAAGAAATCACTACTATATATCAATCCTTTAACACCATGCAAAAAGGACATTTACAGTGCCAAAAGTGTTATTAACCTCAGCTTTATTAAAAGGGGTCCTTTTTATCAGTACTAAAAAAACGCTGATAAATGCCCCTTTTATCAATTCTAAAAAAAGATCTGATAAAAAAGTCTTTTATCAACCTAAAAAAAGCTGATAAAAGTTAAAAAAAGAAAAAAAATGCAAAACTGAGGGTTGGACCCCCCCCCCCCCTTTTAACAACGCTGGTTTAGCCTCATCACCCTTTAAACAGCGCTGGGAAGCCCCCTACCCCCTTTAACAGTGCTAGGGACATGCATCACTTACTCGCGCGCACCTCTGCCTTTGCTAGGTTTCAAACTTGAGACCCCCCCTCATAATCTCACACCTTTTCCACTCCCCTGTATCATCTTCTTTTATATTTTAGGATATATCTATATATATATATTTATATATATATATATATATTTATTTATTTATTTATTTAAATACATATATAAAATATGTTTTGTGTGTGTGTGTTTATAAATACATACATACATACATATATTTATATGTGCGTGTGCATCTATAAATATAATTATACATATTTATATTTATTTACATATATTATATATTTATATTTATATACATATATTAGAATATATACATAAATATATATCTTTTTGTCAATACACACACAAATATATATATATATATATAATATATATATATAAACATTGTATATACATTAATTGTATATGTATATAAATATTCATACATTTTTATTTTAAATAAAATGTATATTATTTTTTATTTAGACAAGATTTATATATTTAGAAATATACTTTACATGTAAATATGTTTACATATATATTTATAAAATTAAATTTCGATGTGTTAATGTATATAAAATATGTATATATTTTTATATATTTGACTATAAATAAAAGTATATTATGAAAAATAATAAAATTTCAAAACCATAATACCAATATGAATGTAAGCCTTTGGAAGACCTTTTGGACCTTTTTGAGCCGCGGAAAACATGATTGGGGGTTATTACTTGTCGTCAATGCATAGAGTTTGTCGCAAGCTTCGATTTGATATGTGGTAGAGCTTAAACAGACACCCGAATAAAAAATTATGGTTTTTTGAAGTTCGAGTTACGTTTTGAACTTATTTTCGATATTTTATTGATTTTTTTTGTTTTGTTTTCAAATTGTAATGAAATTACTGTTACTCGATAATAATTATCAAATTATTAATTAATAATATTTTTTAATTATTTTATAAGTCATTTTCACTAAATATCTTATATATTAAGTGTTAATATTTATTTAGCCTTATCTAAAACATATTTAAAATATATATTATATTTATATCAATATAAATATATTTATATGTTAATATATTGTTTTTAATGAAATATAATTTTTTAAAATATAACATTAATCAGCGTTAGTAAAAAAATGACGATAGAGACTCATTTATCAGCGCTACCAAAAAAGCGTTGATAAAGAGCATCCCTTTAACATCATTAAAAAAACACTGATAAATGGGGTACATTTATCAGCGCTAAAAAACACTCATAAAAGGATACTTTAAAAGTACATTTTATCAACGCTGTTAAAATCACCTTTTATCACCGTTTTTTTTAACGGTGATAAAGGTACCTCTTTTATAAGCGTTTTTTTAACGTTGTTAAAGGGTGGCGCTGCGTAAATTTGTTTATGCGGTAGTGAATATTATGATACAATCAATGTTAAACATACTTTAATCAATACATAATTCAAAGTGTTAGGGCTTTTAAAGGAAATAAAACAAATAAATCTTTGTAATTATCAAAATATAAACTGGTTCAAGGAGTTAGTCAACATGAAGGAGGAAATCCTTTGGGTGCTTCTTAGAGATCTTCATCACACACACTTATTGAAAATTGTTGCATCGATGTAAGGTACACACTTGAGTTCTTCATTTTATTTATTAATGGTTTTGGTTTCAAGCATGGTGAATCTTGGGTTTAAAGGTTTCGAATTGCTTATGGTGTGATAAATGACTGCCATTAAATCATTATAAACCGCGCACTTAAAGCAACATTATGGGTTTTGCCTCCTTTAGGGTAGGATACTTGAAATGTTTATGGTCTTTCATTTTTGGGTTCAAGGATTTCATGTTGTTTTTGTGTATTTTGTTACATATTGGCCAAGGTATGATGTATTATAGATGTCGGTGATTATGCTTTTAGATTTTCATATATTTTTATTTTGCAGTCACCTATTTTTATTAAGTTAAATTTGTTTCCCCCTCACCCTCTCTCATCACGCAGGGGATCAACCTTGTCATAAAGGACGGGATGTGTTCAATAATTGCAAACACCCCCAAAAGCATGACACATCCGCCCCCCATCACATCGCTTGCATGCAATCCCCTCCGCAAGTACGCCCACGCGTGACCCCTTTTCCCTTTCCCCAAACCCAAATTTTAAACAAAAAACAAATCTTAAATTTATTAATTATTTTAAATTTAAACAAATTAAATTCAATTAACACATAAAACTTTTAATATTTATTTTTTTAACATACGTCTAGTAACAGCGTTATTGTTGAGGATGCAATTTTTTAAAAAAAAACGATATTATAAATAGTTCACCCCGTCTATTTTTAATAAATTTGACACGATAAAAATTAAAGTAAGTTTTATATGCTTTATCACGTTGAATATTTAACGTGATCTAACATGATAACACACCACTTATCGCTGTATTTTATTTAGGTTTTGAAACCCAAGTTAAACATGGTTTTAACTATTTTGACTTATCTTTAATGTTTTGAAATAATTGAAGTTGTATTTATTTAATTTTATGACCAATAAGTTTTTATTATAATGAAGTTTTAATCGGAAATAACGAGATTTGTCGATCATCAAAGTGGTCAAATCATAAAGTCAAACTCATTCCAAAATTATATAAAAATAATAATATATCAATTTTTATAAAATTGATACGATATTTATGGATAAATTGAAATTCATTATTATAATATATTTATTGATTGTCGAAAGAAAATTTGAATATTATTATAATTTGTGAATTTGATATATATGCATTATGAGATTTATTTATATATCCAATGATAATAAATATTTATAATTAATGCACATGTTATTTCCAAATAAAATTAATTTAATTAGTATCAATTATGATTGTGTATTAGGGTATCGCTCAAAGGAGAACACTATTACACATTTCATGTTAAAGAATTTGTTTGAATCAACTTTTTTTTATAACTTAAAGCGTGTATTTATTAAAATTAGTCTTTATCATTTGCACTCACATGCATCAATTGCTACGATCCTTAATGGACTAAATTTCTTTGATTGAAGTAAGCAAATCCAATTTCACCGTTGTGTATTTGATCTTAATTTAGAACTCTGAGTAGAAAAATCAACCGCCATTATAGACGACAGTAGCGACATTGATAGAATATATTATGCAACATGGGAAAAACCGAACATGTTAAGTTTGATATTCATATGAATGAGCATATCAAGTAAAATCAAGTTCGGTCTCCCTAAAATTGGAAGTGTTAAAGAATTTATAAAATCTGTGAGGGGCTGATCTCAAACCGCTGACATGTATCTTGTCAGGGCATTAATGAGTACATTAACCACCATGAAGCTTGATAGTTCTCATACTATGCATCAGCATGTCATTGAAATGAAAAGTATTGTGGCAAGACTTAAATATTTAGGAATAGAAGTGGACGAAAGTTTCCTCGTACAATTTATCCTAAACTCATTACCATCTGAGTATGTACCATTCCAAATGAACCACAACACCATGAAAGATAAATGAAATGTGCATGAATTGCACAATATGCTAATTCAAGAGGAAGCATGGTTAAAGTGTCAAGGAACCCACTCTGTCTATTATGTGCATCATCAAGGAGGAAAGAAGCACGGTATAAAGAAGCATGGAAAGGGAAATGGGTCATTGAAAGTTCACGAGTCCTCTTGCAAGAATTAGGAGAACACAAATAAAGATAAATGCCAAATCTATGGGAAAGTTGGAAATTTTCAAAAGGATTGCCGAAAACAAAAGGCTTGGTTTGAAAAGAAATGTAATAAAAATGCTTATACATGTTTTGAATCAAACTTAGCTGAAATTCCACATAATACATGGTGGATTGACTCTGGTTGTATGACTCATGCTTCTAATACGATGCAGGGATTCCTTTCAACCCAAATCACAAGCCCAACTAAAAAGTTCATTTTCATGGGGAATAGAGTGAAGGTTCCAGTGGAAGCGGTCATGATTTATCATTTTATCTTTGATAGTGGATATAGTTTGGATTTTTATGAAACCTTTTGTGTACCTAGTATATCTAAGAATTTGGTTTCTTTATCAAAACTTGATGTTGCTGGATACTCTTTTAATTTTGGGAATGGATATTTTAGTTTGTTTAAATATACACACATGATTAGATCTGTTTTTTTATATAATGATTTATATAAACTAAATCTTGATAATTTTTATGCTGAAACGCTTATGACTTTGCATCGTAATTTTATTTCTAAATATGGTTTAGTTAATGAAAAATATTCTTATTTGCGGCATAAACATTTAGGTCATATCTCCAAAGAAATATTGGTGAGATTGATTAAGATTGAAATCCTTCCAAATTTAGCTTTTACTGACCTAAACATCTGTGTGGATTGTATTAAAGGAAAACAAACTAAACACACAAAGAAAGGTGCCACTATAAGTGCTCAACTCCTTGAGATCATACAAACCGATATATGTGTACATTTTGATGTTAATTCTTTCGGTAAAGAAAAATATTTTATCACCCTTATTGATAATTTTTCATGTTATGGATATGTCTATTTATTGCATGAGAAATCCCAAGCTATAAATGCCTTGAAAATTTATGTAAATGAAGTTGAGAGACAATTAGACAGAAAGGTGAAGGCCATAAGGCCTGACGGGGTGGTTAATATTATGGAAGATTTGATGAAAGTGGACAAAACCCTGGCCCATTTGCAAAGTTCATAGAAAGTCATGACATATGTGCACAATACACTATACCAGGTACACCACAACAAAATGGTGTAGTAGAAAGGTGTAACATAACATTAATGGATATTGCTAGGAGCATATTAAGTAATTCACCTTTACACTTATCATTGTGGATGTATGCTTTAAAATCTACCATGTATTTATTGAACAAGGTTATTAATAAAGTAGTTTCAAAGAATCCTTTTGATCTTTGGACTGGTAAGAAACCATGTTTGAGACACTTGCATGTATGGGGTTGTCAAGCAGAAATAAGAGCATATAATCCACAACAAAGAAAACTAGATGCAAGAACAATTAGTGGATATTTCAGTGGTTATCTAGAGAAATCAAAGGGGTATAGATTGTATTACCCTAACCATATTATGAAAATTGTTGAAACTAGAATGTAAGAACCCGGGTATTTGGAAACGGATCAAAATCCCGACCCTGTTTGAAATTTTGACTGGTTTCTGAGGAAACTGGAGAAAACGGGGAGTTTTTGGAAATTTCCAGACTACACGCCGTGTACTTTAAGTACACGCCGTGTATGCGTAGGCGAGTGACCGGCCGTGTGCTCGCCGAGTACATGCCGTGTGATGACCGTGTAGTAGTTTCTTACTACACGGCGTGTAGTTTTGAACACGCTGTGTATACCCCCGACCGTGTGAGGCCATGCATGGCGTGTAGGCCTGTTGGCCGGGTAGAACCAGGGGCACGCCGTGTTCCTTTTGGACACGCCGTGTAGTCTAGCCGTGTATAAGGGAAACACATGGCGTGTGAGTAAGTCGGCGAGGAAAGGAAGAGGAACCAAGTACACGCCGTGTACCCCAAGGTACATGCCGTGTACTCACGTCGGCAGGTTCGGAAAGTAAGTCGGCAGAATCCTGTCATCTTATGAACAGTTAAATGAACTATACACGACATGTAGTCCTAAAGTACACGCTATGTACTTTCTTTTTTCTCTTAAAATGGGCAGTAGCCTCATTTTGAGGTTCTGGACAGAACCTCCTCCCCCAAGTCGGCCGAATCTTCAAACTTATCCCGGTTCTTCGTCCAAAGTCAGATCCGATCTCGATTGGATGCGTTGGAACCCCCTCAGTAAGGCCTCGATTCCTCTTGGCCGTTTTGTCTGATTTTCATTCTAGAATGAGTTATAGGCGTTTGAACGGTATTGAATCTTTTGTAGATTTACCGCGTTTTAGACCGAATTGGCGGGTGTTACCGGAGGAGTAGCATCATGCGAGTCTCAGGTAGGTGGTGCATACCTCATTTTGTGTTTTCGTGGTTGTTTGGGTGACGCGGCCTTCAGCGCGTTTTCGGGTATTTTGAGTGGGACCCATTTTATCTACCTTTTCAAACCGTATTGCTTATGGGACCTCTGGGATGCTTTTGGGTATGCCCGGTTACCAGTTTGTGTGAGCAGGGCCGGGTGAGGGGCCGTTGCTCGTCGGGGCATTTTGGCCGGGGAATGCCAAAATGGTTCTAATTGAAATGTTATTGTTATAAAACTGTTAGTTTAATTTATTGATATTTGATATAAATTGTTGGAGGCATTTAAGACCTCAGTGCTGGTATGTGACAACACCTGGTAGAGTGCAATTCAACTGTTTAGTTTGTTTTTCCGGTTTATGTTTTCTGTTTAAATATGTTATATATGCACTTGCTGGATTGCATATGCTGGACCCTTTTTGGGTTGTGTTGGACTTGGCCCGATTACGCTTGAGTGATGTTGATCACAGGTTGGGGCTTTACCCGGGTTACTTTGGGTGGTTTTGACCACGGGATTGGGCGTCATGGACGTCGGCTTGAGGCAGTACGACTGTCAGGTTGGGCGTGACCCGGGATACTTGGATGGCGATGCCATCGGATTTGAGCGACATGGTCGCAGGGACACGAGGTGTCAGACGTGATGGTGGCTTAGGACTATTTTGGTGATTACCGCTCACCCGAGACTTTGAGTAGTGTGCATACAGAGATACTCCGTGATGAGGTGGTTTTGACCACTCGTGTGGGTAGAGACCCCCGTAGTTGCGGTTAGGTATTTTGGTTGGGGGTGCTTGCCGTAGAAAGCCACGTGGGAGGTGAGAAGCCTTCAGGGGATGGGCGTGCCTTCAGGATGTCGGTACTTGAGACACGAGGTGTTAGGAGGCACGTGGTGCCGGGTTACTATTTTTGGGCATGCCTTCGGGACATCGGTACTTGAAGCACGATGTGTCAGGAGGCACATGGTGCCGGGTTACTATTCTTGGGTGTGCCTTCGGGACGTCGGTACTTGAGACACGAGGTGTCAGGTGGCACGTGGTGCCGGGTTACACGACAGAGGTTCCGGCGTGGGCCGAAGCAGGTGATACTCCATGGTGGCTGTTGAGCACCGGTGGAGTTTGTGTTTACTTGTGCATAGTATTGTTTACTGCTTTCCTTGTAATGCATGACTGCTTAAACACATATATTTGGTACGCACCGTTAGGTGATATCCTACTGAGATTTGTCTCACACCCTGCACGAGCCCTTCAGGACGCGTGCAGACTTTATGGATTTACGTGCAGAAAAGAGGCCAGCTTCAGGAGCTGGGCTGCATTAGTTATTGCATGGAGATGGTATGGACCTTGAGGTCATGCCTAGCCGGGGTTTACTTTGTTTTGTTTCTTTTCTGTATCGGCATGCTTACTAGTTGTAGCTACTGTTGGTTAGCCATTAGCGCCCTTTTTACATCCAGTTGTGTATGACCTGCTTGGTATGCATGTTTTACTGTTCAGTATTAGTTACATGTTATCAGCATGTTGTTCTGTTTACTTTCCGCTGCTGTTGTTTCTATATTGCTTTCGCTATTTATCTATATTGATTATGCTTCCGCTTTGCGGGTCTGGTTCGAGTCTGCTGAGTCTTTCTTTCCGCTGCATCTTACTGTTATACTTGGACCAGTACCCTTATTAGATCCTCTAAGAGGGTATAAGCTCCCCACTATACCTATTCAGACCATCGCTGCTAGTTGGCAGCCTTTGGCATTCAGGGGAGGTGCGCCTAAGGTAGTAACACCCGACCCGTTTGGCACTGTTCGGGTGGCTGCCTGGGTCCGGGTCGTTACATAGAAATCCCAGATTTATTGAGAATGGTGAATCCATTGGGAGTGAAGTTCCACAAAATGTGGAAATTAAGGATGTTAGAATTCAAGTTCCATTTTCTTGTACCCCAACTTCACATGTTGTTGTTCCTCAATTTATTGCATCACGAAATATTCACGTAGAACAACAACAAAATGTTTCCCTAATTCACAATGATGAAATGATTGAAGAACCACAAGAAATAGTGTTAAAAAGATCCCAAAGGGAAAGAAAGTTATCTATTTTTGATGATTATGTGGTATATCTACATGAGATAGAAAGTGATCTTGGTATTGATAATGATCTAGTTTCATATTCTCAATCCATTAATTTTGATAATTTTGATAAATTGTTAGTTTCTATGAAATGTGAGTTGAATTTCATAGAATCTTATGGAATTTCTTGAAGGATGAAAAAGAGTTGGATGTAAATGGGTCTTCAAAACCAGATGTGACTCTCATGGTAACCTTGAAC
The DNA here is from genome assembly GCA_963277665.1 of Viscum album. NCBI lineage: Eukaryota > Viridiplantae > Streptophyta > Magnoliopsida > Santalales > Viscaceae > Viscum > Viscum album. Next base: position 1,540,804,565 of record OY728156.1, read on the forward strand.
ATTACAAGTCTAGACTTGTTGCTAAGGGATTTACTCAAAAGGATGGTATATATTATAAGGAAACATTCTCAACAGTTTCTAAGAATGATTCTTTCATAATTATATTGGCATTGATAGATCAGTATGATTTAGAGTTGCATCAAATGGAAGTTAAGACAACCTTTCTAAATGTAAACTTAGAGGAAGATGTATACATGGATCAACCAATGGGATTTTCCATTGAAGGAAATAAAAAAATGGTATGTAAATTAAAGAAGCCAATATATGGACTTAAATAAGACAATGGTATATTAGGTTTAATGATACCATTGTATCTTTTGGATTTAAGGAAAACATAGTTGATTGGTGCATATACCATAAGATCAGTGAGAGTAACTTTATATTATTTATTTTATATGTTGAAAACATATTTCTTATTGCAAATGATCCTAGTCTATTATGTGAGACCAAGAAATTCCTCTCTAATAATTTTGAAATTACAGACATGGGAGAAACCAAGTATGTGATTGGAATATAAATATTCTATAATAAATCTCAAATTTTATGGGACTATTCCCAAAAATTATACATTAATAAAATTTAAGAGTGGTTTAGGATAGAAAAATGCTGAGCATCAACGGTTCCAATTTAGAATGGAGATACATTTAATCTCAATCAATGTCCCCAAAATGATTTAGAATGATAATAAATAGAAGTAATTCCTTATGCATCTATTATTAAAAGGATGATGTGCGCTCAAACATGTACAAGGCTAGATATTATCTTTGTAGTTGGTATGTTTGGAAGATACCAAATCAATCCTAGACTGGATTATTGGAGAGCTGTAAAGAAAGGTTTGCGATATTTTAAAGGAATAAAGGATCCCATGCTTTCTTATAAAAGATCCAATCATATTGTGGTGATTGGATCCTTTGATTTAGACTTTCCCAGTTGAGCTGATACAAGAAAGACTACTTTTGGTTATGTGCATCTTCAAGCCAAATGTGAAATATCCTAGAAAAGTGAAAAGAAATCTGTTATAGTTTCTTTATCCATGGAATTTGAATTTGTAGCATGCTTTGAGGCTAAAATTCAAGGTACTCACTTCTAAAACTTTATTTCAGGACTTGGAATTGTTGACATTATTTCCAAGTCCTTGAAAATTCATTGTGACAATGATATAACATTATTATTTTTAAATAATGATCGATATTCCAAAGATGTTAAACACATGGAATTAAAGTAATTTTATATTAAGGAAGAAGTTCAGAAATGTAAGGCATCAATTGAACATATTAGCACAAATATTATGATTACTGACCCTTTGATGAAAGGGTTCCTTCCCAAGACATTTATTAGACATGTTGAAAGTATGGGCATTATTACCAAGTAGGTTTCATTGGATTTAATGACTGTTATGTTTATTATAGTTGACACTTGAACTTATAAATGTTTTGATCATGTTGCCAATTTTTTAATAAGTATATATGATTTAATTGAATAGTGATAACATATATAGTCTTAAATAGAGACATTATCATTTGACCAATTATATATATATATATATATATATATATATATATCATTTTAATTATGATAAGGAAAATGTCAGTATTGTTCTACATGGAAGTGACTATATTAATAGATGATGTACGACCACCATGAATCACGTGGACATCATCCTTAATTATGATGAATGTTATATACATGATATAATGAATATAAATGCGCATAATAAATGATTGAATTTATTAAACATCATAATGTAATATAACGTGAGTTAAGTGGGAGAATGTTGGAATAACTCATGTGATATTGTGTTTAATAAATATTATAATGGGATAATGAGAGATAATTTTTCCAAATTGATGGACTTTGATAGTTAATTAAAAAACCACCCATGAAAACTATTTTATCCATATTTAAAGGGTCCTTTCCTTTCCAATTAAGTCTCAATTTTTATTGTTCTTGTATTCTCCATGAAAATTGTGTGGAAGAGAGACTAGGCAAAGGATATAAATCCTTTTAAGTGGGAGAAAATCAAGAAGATTCAATGGATCAATGTATGTATTATCTTTTGAATTTTATTTATCTAGATATATGATAATATAAATCTCAAAAATCCTAAAATAAAGGGAAATAATTTTACATATTGATATCCAAACTAGATTATTACTCATTTAATATTAAAAAACAGTATCCAAACATCAATTCATTTTTTAGTGAAGATTTTTTTGAATGAAACCTATTTTAAACTTGAATCATAACACAAATATAATATTTACTTTGATAATTCTACAAAAATTTTTGTCTAATCCTAACTGAATCATTAATGATTTTACATGTAATACTTAAACTGTATTAAAATATGATTTGGAGATACCTTAACCTGATTTAATAGGGGCTGGTAGGGTTGGTTACCTTATTAATGGGTAGTCGTTGTCATCCATAATCATTATTGGATCCTTTTATCATGTTATTTTTTAAATAATCAATATATGTCTAGGATGTTGATTATCATGATTATTATTTAAATAACTAACATAATAAATATTTTTTTTTCAATTCATATTTCTAGAGCATAATATTGAATATCACCTACTTCTAAAAAAATACCAATAAAAAATATAACTCCATAAACAACTTAACATTGAAATACTTTAAATGATAACATTATAGTTTAATTAATCTAATAGAATTATCATCTCATACTTCTATAAAATGAATCAACTCATTCAATGAGTATAAGTGTTTTGAAAAAAAATTAAAAAATGTAGTGGTTTCGATTATGATAGAATATAAAAATCATATTATATTCTCACATTAATGATGAAATTAAAATTTCAAAATAATAATAATAACAAGAAATAAAATTTTCAGTAAAAAAATAATATACCAATAATTTCTAAAACTTAACTCAATTTTTTAGTAATGTATCTTTTTTTTATTTGACTATGATAGTCCATTTGTGTGAAACTCAATTCATAATTTGTTGATGTTTTGATATTATAAAAAATGTTTAAACTCTTATAGTATCATTTGAAAGAATTAAATAATAATACTCTTTTATCTATATGACCATTAAATTGTTCCCGCATGAGATTTTCCAAAGAGCTTAGCAAATGTGAAATGTTTTCTTGTGAAAAACACACACACAATATTTAATACTCCATGAAATAAACAATTAAAATTTAAAATAATTATAATTGAATAGTGTTTTTTATAAAATATGTTTTTATACATTTCAAGTTATGTAAACATTTGATGGTCTTGAAGGCAATTTGTGGAGTCTGTTTTCAAACTAACATTCTGAAAAAAGAAACTCTAGAAGGAAGTTGGGGATGTAGATAGGATGAAAGCTGTGAAACCTCCACAATTTTCATGACCTAAACACCCATATGACACATAAAACATGTTTCAAAAACACCTCAAGTGCACCACCTGATCGTTAGAGGCTGTCATAAACATTGGGTGTTGAGTAAAGTAAGAGTGGTAGATAGTCCCCCCTCTAAATTGGTGATATGTTCCCAAAGAGATCCATACCAACATTAGCATGACCAAGTAGTCCTTAAAGACTTTGTGGATATAATCAATTAACAAAAGAATCATAAAAGGTAAGAAGATATAAAAAATTCAAGACATGTCACCAAACAGGTCCACAAAATCCAAAAGACACATAAAGTAAGTAAGGCTACACCAAAACCAAAATACACATATAGAGATAAGAGAAACACGACCTAAGGTTCCAAAATGTGGAATTATCAAGTAATATCTCCCAAGGTGAACATCAGAGACATCACTTATGCACCCATCCCACACACTCTTTAGAAAGTGAAAAAGATATCATCCATGCTTAGACACCTTGCTTTTACCTGGGTCACATACAAATGGATTTTCATGCACCCTAAGAGGGGCCCATGTAGGGTGTGATTAAAACATTCCCAGTAGGTGGTCACCATGAACCCCTAATCACATATCATAGAATCAAGTGTTTGTAGTAAAAAAACAAATTTAGAGGAATAGGTAGACAATAGCCAACATGCCTTTACAATGTTATTCAATTTAAAATTTGAAAATAAATAATAACTCCCTATACCATGAGGGTTCATACCTATCTTACCTACTTCAGGTTTAACATAGAATCTGAGATGATCAATAATAAGAGATAGGGTGTATCACCCATCCCATCCGTGGGAAAGGTAATAGTGTATACAAAATTCAAGACAGCCGGTATTCCCATCCCTTCAGGGATAGGGGAATGGATATACAAAAGTTAGGGATTTAAGAACCCATACCATATTATCAACCTTTTCTTCACTAAGTTATTATACTTGGGAACCATTATACAAGCATAATGCATGCCTTTTGTTGGACCATCATGTCTAGCACTCCCAAATTTTCATAATAGGGTTTAGTTTCCCACCAATGAATAGTCTGGGATTCATTGGGAGCCTGTACTATGAGTCTCATATGAGGAAAGATTGAGTGTTTGGTTACAACTTACAAGAATTTTGGAAATCCCCTCCCTACATGAGTCCTTTTACATATAGGGGATATGTCCTTTGAATGAAAAGTTGTATGATTGGATGCCAAAGTAGACAATATCATGAATTAGATGTGTTATAGATATCGTAGTTGTGATGTGGTATCAAATAAAAAATATCATGAATGAGTGGTGTTAGGGATACCATAGATGTGACATGGTATTAAAGAATAAGGTCACGAGTTTGAAACACTCGTTTAACGCTGATGGGGAGATTGTTGGACCAACATGTCCAGGGATACCTAAGTTTCATGAAAGGGGTTTAACCTCCCTCTTGTGGATATCCTGAGATGCATATAACACTTGTATTAAAATTACCACATGTAGAGAGAGTAAATGTTTAAGTATTCCTTATAATATACCTGGAAAGTCCCACCCTACATATGGACTTTTCCCTATTGAGGATACACCCTAGGACTGCAAAGCTATGTGGTTGGATGACAACGAAGATAATATTATGCATGAGTGGTGCAAGGGCTGGTGTAAACACAACATGGTATCAGATAACATGGTTGTGGGTCTAAAACAATTCGGTAACACTGAGGGGAAGATTGTTGGACTATCATGTTTGGTGTTCCCTAGGTTTTGTGATGGGGATTTAACCACCCTCTCATGTTTAACTTAGGATGTGTCAAGATCTTGTAAAGTGATTCACTCATGGGGAGAGAGTGGGTGATTTTAGTACACCTTATAAGAAGACCGAAAAGCCCCTCCTTATATGATACATTTTATAGATAGGGGATATACCTTAGGAATTAAAATCCATGTGTCAGGTGGTTTGATAATATAAAACAAGACATCCAAGTTCCATCAAAACTTCTTCGATTGTAAACCCATCAGAAGGTATCAAGTTTCAAACCAAAAAATTATTTTATTGAAATATAAAAAGTAGGCTAATTTATCCATGAGAACCTCAACGATCTCATGATTGGAAATAAGTTCAATAACCTAGACTTTATCGAACATGAAATTCAAAAGGTACAAATACCTATTCCTGGAAGCTCTTCGATCAGCATGATCGAAAGCAACATATTCCTCATCGAAATCTCATTGATCACAAGATAAAAAAATTAACAATTAAAATGAAATCTAAGAGCTTTATAAAGATACCTCACAAAATGGTATCTCTTAGTGAAAACTCACTGAAATAAAAACTATAATCAGAAGAGCTAAAAAAATTGAGATGATGAAAAATTTAACGTGATTGCAAGAAAGCTAATCATAGTTAAGTACCCATGTTTTATGTTTGTCTAAGTCATTATTTGAATTTTTATCCTTTATTATAACAAACTCTAAGAGTCACATTCTAAGATATTTAGGTATGGTTACAACAAAATCAAAAGCTTATTTATCCACCAATGAATACAACTTTATCTTTTTATGAAGCTTTTAACATGAAAATGCAACATACAAAAAAATATGACACTACATAACTCTAAATTATAATGGATATAGATCAACATAGTTTCTCAATGCATCAGAACATAGTTTTAGTGAATAAGTTCATCAAGAATTAAAGCATTGGAAGTTAAATCTACGCAACTCAAAAATTATAGAAAACTCCAAGTTAAATCAAACTAATTATAAAGTGTATTATGATTTTAAAAGTCACAATACATGAAATAGAAAGTAATTTTTATTGAAAATTAAACATAAATACTTCTTATAACTTTTTATGGAACTCCCTCCGAGTTTAACATCCATAAGACTTACATTTTTTAAATATCTACCTCTTTACCCAATCTCTCACATTTTTCATTCTTCACATATTAGCTCAAATAATTCATTTGTAAACATGTAAAAAATTACTAAAATAAAGGAAAAAATACCTTATTAAATATCCCCTTTTTTAATTTTAAAAAAGAGAAACACCAAAAAGAAAATATCATTAAGCTCAAAATAAAAACTTAAACGAAATAGGAATAATGAACTCACATAATTTTCTAATACTCTCCCCTGGAATATATCTCCCTTTAATATTCAATGAAAGATAAGGTAAAATATTTATTATTTGTAATGTCCAAGAATTCTCCCCACATCTCAAACACTCAAGAAAAAATCTATACTCCCCAAAAAAGTATTTTTTTTAAATATTCATTCATTGAAGAATTCATTCATCAATGCTAATATGATCATTTAAAAAATATTCATTTATCATTAAAAATTTATTCATAAAAAATAGTCATACACTTATAAATTCATTCATTAATGGTAATTGTAACATTAAAAAATTTTCCAACAATAAAAAATTATCAACAATTATATATTAAAAAAATTCATGGTATTTCATAAATTACACAATTTATGCATAAAATTATAAGTAAATATAAAATTAATTTACCACTATTTAATAAAAAACACAAGATAAGAATAAAAATAAAACCATCCAGAAGTTATCTTCCATCATTTTGGCCCGATATTATTCTTTAAAAGATGATCATGAAAGTTATTTTAAATTATATTCATATATTATTTAAACATGATGATAAATAAAAAAAAATTTCTAGAAAGTTTTCCAATTAATTACCAAACTCTACCTTGAAAAAGGAGTTAACATTTAAAGAAAATATTTCAAAATGTAAAACTTACATAAATTTAAAAGTAATTCATAAAAACATGTATAAAAAATTTAAAACATATGAGTGTAACATCCAATACACTATGAATACATAAGATATAAAGGTAAGGGTAAAAAAATTGAAACTTAAAAGTAGAAACAATTACCAGGTACCAGATATAATAATTCATCTTTTAATGCATATGGAATTCATCAATTAGAAATTAAGTCTAAGGGATAAAAAATTGATTAGGTCTAGAGGTATTAAAAAATAACACTTTTATAACCCACATTCTTCCAACTCATACATACTAAAGATTATCATGATCTTTGGAAATACATGCTTGGTGATTTCTAAATGATTAGATTTTATTCAAGGAATATATACTACTCTAATGTTCACCTTGTTGATATTTTATACAGAATAGAGCACTACTAGTAATAAAGTAGTTTTACTAATAATTTTTTCTTATAATGGTTTTACTACCCAGTTAAAAAGTTTTAATCTTTGGCCTCATTTTTTTAAGTAACTTATCAAAATTCTTCCTTATAAAAGTCAAAATTTCATGATTTTTTAAAACTCTTGACATCTAATTTAATCTTTATAGCTTCACTTTTATCATCTAATATATTAATAGAAGTTGTATTTTGTTCACAAAAATCCCCCTTGATGGTGTTTTTGGGTTGTTGTGTTTTTTGAAAAGGTTGGAAGTCATTGAAAAAGGTTTTTTTTTCAAAATTAGGTGTAAATTTATTTGTGATTTTGGAGAATTTGGCTAGAAAATGACTTAGCGCATAAGTCCCAAAGAAGATCATGTTATCTACTTGAATGAAGAAAGATCATGCTATCCATGTGAATGAATTAAGATCACATGATCCACATGAATGTAGGAGGATTATGTGATGGAATTAATGAAAGATATCATGATCTCATATGTTTGAAAGGATCACATGAAGGAGTCACATGAATATTATAAAATGAAGTAAGTTGGAAATGATTGACTCAGATCATGATCACTAAAAATCATGCAAAGTGCATGGATGAATATTGGATGGAACTAATAGAGTCATATTGAGGTCACCTAAAATCACATGACCACATTATTTTTAATGGATATCATTATGGAATCACACAATGTGATTTAATATAGTGTAACTAATCAAAGAATAAGGGATTAGAATATGTGATATGTAATGGAGGTCAATCCTATAATCCAAAAGTGACCACATGAAGTGTATAAGATAGAGGTTGAGTTTTCTAAGGCAGTGGAATTGATGGTTTTCCAAGATATATGGGATTTTGGAGGTGAATTTATGCATATAAATTCCCCTTAACCCATCCTTAATAAGTTAATTATTTTTATTAAGTGGTTTGATCCAGAGAAAATTACTAAGGATGGATTTCATGTGAAGTGAAGGGAGTTATGTGATATAATAAGTCACGTAAGAAAAAATGGATGAGGAGTTTCACATTAAGTGTAGGAGATCACTCGATTTAACATATGTTCAAGGGAGTTATGCTCTTAGAGTCTCATGCATAGGAACATGGAGATATGTTTCAACATCTTACCCAATGGATACATGTCAGGATAACATGAAAGGGTTACACACCAGGGTTTTACACAAAGAGATACATGATAGGGTGCTTGTGTAAGTGTTATATGCTAGGTTCTCATGCAAGGGTTATGTGCTCCAATAAGAAGAGTCACATGCGAAGGTGGTTTTCATCTCTTTGATGAATAAGGAGCATGAAGACACACTCAGGTGTGAATCAAAACAAAATTGATCAACAGAATATTTTACTAGAGGAGCTGTGCATTTACTTCATCAGAGAGAGTAGTAAGATTTCAAATTGTGAATGGTTATAAAACATGAGGGGTAGTGATTCTACTCTAAACCTTATAACAACAATTAGATTTAGTGGATTTGGTACATCGACATATTACCTTTTTATGCACCATGGAAATAGCCTAGTGAGGGTGAGCCAAGTAAAAATTATTATATCATATGCATTCTTTAATTTACATTTATTATTTTCTACAAGAAGGATATAGAAGAGAGTATTGTTAAACAATGAAACAATATCCAAAGGGTCAGTTGTTTTAATCTTTTATACCACGATTCACCCCCTCTCGAAGTATTTAACCTAGTTGTACTAACAATTAGTATCAAAGGAAAAGGGTTAAAGTCATAGTTTCTCTCTCAAAAAAATGTAATGGATGTTGTTAATCACAAAGGGATTTCAATATTATATGGAAACAATTTTCAACTATGGAATAATCTGATGCAACACATCTTTTTATCGCTAGGTATGGATGTGTTTACAAATCAAATGGATGGTATTTAATCCAATATAAAAAATGAAGCTTTATCGTAAAGTTGTTAACATCAGTTTACATTTCTAACATATTTTTATTATGTCAAAAGGAATAGAAGAATCCATACAAGATATGGTATGGAAATAAGAAAAAATTGAAGTAATTTTGAATATTTAGAAGTAAGTTTTTCATTATTAATAATGAGAAACATAATAAGTTTGAATCCTGAAGAGATGAGGGTATATTTATTGTTTACTCAAGAAAAAGTAAAGTATTTAAATTCTTTAATAAGTGGTTGTATAGATTAGCTTCAAAGAATAGTGGTTTCTCCCAAATTTACCCAAGTTTTAAGGGTCAAGCGGTCGCTTGCAGTGCAGCTTGGGTTATCGAATCCTCAGAGACCTAAGAAGAACCTTTAGACACTCAATAAAAAGAGATGGATTTTTAGCTATGAAGTTGAAAACTTGGGTTAATTTTAGATGGTTTTGAAAGAGCACTAAAGGATCTATGTGAATTAAAATTATGAGGAAATGAGTTGATCCCAGGTTATTGCTCGGGGTGGATTAAATGAATTCCTTTTTTTTTACGATTTTAATTTCATTAACTCAAGAAGGATTCATGCAATGAATTCAAACTAACCTAATCAATTACTGATTAAAAACCTTCACAACACATGATAATCACCTATACACTTGTAGGATCATTTTTATGAGCACTCCAAGGTAAAGGATATAATTAGCACATCAAAGTGGGGTGAATAAATTCAATAAGGAAGAGGAAGAATAAAAATCATTGAATGAAAGAAACTCAATTAAAAAAAATTAATAACATTTAGAGAGTGAGAAATAACATTAAATACATCCCCTTGATACTCCCTTGGATCAACCCATAAAAGAGCTAGCCCTCTATTGATGAAAAGTTCTCAACGGAAGCGGAAAGTAGACTTACGAGGGTGGAATTGAAGAAGTAAAAACAACACAAATAATGATCACTCCACCATTGTGTGAACAAAATCACAAGGTTTGGTGTGAAAAATTTCACACCTTGAGGCAACGGTATCAAGGTGATATGAATAGGAACAGAATAATAGAATAAGAATAACTTTTATTGAAGACTAAGGTGATTCGAACAACTTACATGAGAAGGAAGAACATTACAAAGGAAAATTGGCATAATAACACTACAATGAAAAGAAAGAACCAAGATCCCCAAATCCTCCATCCCTACTGCCTTAAATAGGCACTTTGGAAGTCTTTTGCCGAGCTCCCATCATCCCATGTGCCTTTAATTAATTTTTTTGGAAAAGGTGGGTGGACATTTAATGCATAAGAGACTTTTCAACTCTTGCCTCGAAGTTGCAGCCAGCTTGCATCAACCGGAAATACGCGCCTAAAGGACCTTCTAGAAGGCCGAATTAGAGTGGTCCCTAGAAGAATTAAATGAATCCCCAGATGTAACCTAACATAATGTAAAACTTCAGCCCAAAATAATAAACCTTTCGCGAGATATGATATAAATAGTGGGCTGTTTTTCTGGGCCGCAGAATCTGGCCCAAAATTGAATCTTCAACTTGGACCACCTTAATAACTACCATTTAGGACGAATTATAACTGGATCCAGAAGACTTATTTGTTCCTCTATATTTCTTATAGTCTCCCATGAATTTTGGGCTTCATTGGGCCTGTATTGTGGGCCCCACAGTCCGATCAGTGGAATGATATCCAATCCGCCTTCTCCAGAATTGTTTCCTTCTTCGCCAAAAATCATCATCATCCTTTATGAATCCTCCATTGATCCCTGAATAAAAAATGTTCATATTTAAGTTTATATCCATTTCCAAAAATATCAAATTAAAATATGGATAATTACATTCTTTGAAATGAGATGAAACATTGGGCCTAAATTGGTGCATATTAGGCATGGAGTGCACAAATGAAGAGAATGAATGTTCAAAATTAAAATCCACTAAATCAGGCCCATAAGATCAAAAATAAACATTTAATACCATTAAAATGTAATCAAAATATGTGTTTTTATTGGCTAATCACACCCCCCAACTTGAGTTTTTCTAGTCCCGAGCAAAATATACCTCACAAAAATGAAATTCGAATGACCTTTTCCAAAAACATTTTAATACACATTTCTCACCCAAAGATCACATACCAAACAATTATGAAACCCATACAAATCATTTAAAACAATCTATATCCACAGGCATATCTCAAGCCCAAGCCCATTCCTTTGTTCAAATTCATTTCCATATTTCATCCAAATTCAATTAAGCATGATGAAGTGTTGTGCGTCACAATAAACATGGGGGTTCATTTCCATTTGAGGGAGAAAAGATGGAAGCGCTAGGAGCAATCAAAATTTAATAATAAGATGAGTACTCATTTTTTTTTTATTTTTTTTTATTTTTTTGGGTTTTTTTTGCAATTTTTCCATGGTAATTGAAATTGAACTCAATCGAGTCAACCCATGTAGCAAGAATTTTCCGATGACTCCTAGGCTCAAAGACCTTAGGGCACCAAGTGAAGCTCACATACTCAGGCATCATCTCAAGTTAACTCAATCAAAAACAAATTCAAATTACCACAAATAGAGATAAAATGCCCAACTCTGTGCCAGACAACTATGGAGTCACGATCCCCAAGTGTCGAAAGCCACGCATTAGGTCAATTCATTGCTCTACGCGCAATTGATTTTTTTGAATACTCATGTTAAAATTAAAATGATCGCCAATCCTATGCTATTTATTATGGGTCCCCAAGAACTCAAAATAAAACCCCACAATCTAGAGGACGTGCATTGTGTGTTTTTTTTAAAATAATTGGATGAAAATATAAACGGTGAAAAATCACATCGGACAACCGCACTTTCCAATATCTATGAACATGAACATAAACTTGCATTAAAATCAGAATCAAGGCATGAAAAATTATTTGAGATCCAATTTCAGAGTTTGGAATGTGTGTTATCATGTTCAAGGTTAATGAAATTTTTCCTTCCACACATTTTCATCTCCCCCGCAACTTGGAATACACTGTCCCCAGTGTTTAAAGAATTGAAACATAGAAGGGGCAGGATAGAAGTTCAACGAAGACATTGAAAATGAAAATTATGGAATGAAGTCACCTGGTGGTTGATGTTCAAAATGCATTCCCATGTCTCCCTTCAGTTCTGGTTTTTCTCCCAATGGCTTGTACGATTGTTCCCATCTTTTCCCAATGACCTATGACATGCCTTTAATTTTTTTTAATATAAATATTTTTTTTATTTTTTTAACCTAAAAAAAACATAAAAAAAACATAAACTAATGATACATTATCTTCTCTATATTTTTTGGGTAAGGTATTACTCAGGGATCACACCGCGTGACACGGATGAATACGGTGCTCCCCTTTCATACCCATCCTTACTCATAAAAGAAGAACATGTCAACAATCTATTTTTTTTAAATACCTACAAAAACATAAAATAAAATAAATTAAACTGATGATACATTGTCTTCTTTATATTTTCTGGGTAAGGTATTACTCAGGGATCACACCGCGTGACACAGATGAATATGGTGCTCCCCTTTCATACCCATCCTTACTCATAAAAGAAGAACAGGTCAACCGTCTATATTTTTTTTAAATAACAAAATGAAGAAGGAAACAAAAGATGATTCACAATGATTAGAAACATGAAAACCACGGGTTGCCTCCCGTGCAGTGCTTTTGTTTAACATCGTTAGCCCTACATGGATCCTAAATCTATCAATTTTTTCCAGGTTCATAGGTTGGCTCTGTTAACTCAACCTCTATTTCCTGTTTATTGAATGATTCAATGAATGGTTTTAACCTATGACCATTGACCTTAAAAATGTTACCACTTGTGGGATCCTGAATCTCTACTACCCCATGGGGGTACACATGATGCACTATGAATGGACCTAACCATCTAGACCTTAACTTTCCTGGGTGTAAATGAAGTTTTAAACTATACAAGAGCACAGGTCTTCCCAGTTCAAATTGTTTGACTTTGACATTCCTAGATTGGTAGGCTTGAACTCTAGATTTATTTATCCTTGAATTTTCATAAGCCTCCATCCTAAGTTCCTCAAGTTCATTAAGATCTAATTTCCTCTTTTCTTCGGCTAAAGAAATGTCGAAATTCATTTTTTTGATTGCCCAAAATGCCTTATGCTCAATTTCAACAGGTAAATGACATGCTTTTCCATAAACCAACCTATATGGTGACATTACTAGGATGGTTTTGAATGCTGTACGATATGCCCAAAGAGCATCCAAGAGTTTCTCAGCCCAATCTTTCCTAGAGGGGTTGACATTTTTTTCAAGAATTTGCTTAATCTCCCTATTTGCTAACTCAGCTTGACCATTGGTTTGAGGATGGTACGTAGTGGAAACTTTATGAGAAATTCCGTACTTAGACATGAGTAAAGAGAATGGGCGATTATAGAAATGGGTTCCTCGATCACTGATTATAGCCCTAGGAATTCCAAATCAAGAAAATATATGCTCTTTCAGAAATCGGATCACAACATGATGGTCATTGGACTTGGTGGGAATGGATTTAACCCATTTTGAGACATAATAAATAGATAAGAGGGTGTAGAGGTATCCCTTAGAGTTTTGAAAGGGCCCCATGAAATCAATTCCCCAACAATCAAAGATTTCAACGACCAGAATGGGAGTGAGGGGCATTTGATTCCTTTTGGAAATGGATCCTAATTGCTGACACTGAGGAAAACTTTTACAGAATTTGAAGGAATCCTTAGTGAGGTTCGGCCAGTAGAAACCACTTTGGAGAACCTTTGCAGTGGTTTTTTTTGTAGAAAAGTGGCCTCCACATGCCTCTCCATGACAAAATTTTAGAATGGACTCTTTCTCAGACTCGGGAACACATCTCATGATGATTTGATCAGGACATAACTTGAAGAGGTAAGGATCATCAAACACTTAGTGTTTGACATCAGAAAGGAATTTCCTCTTAGCTTGGGTCCCCATGAATTTTGGAATGTCACCCGTCACCAAATGGTTTGCTATGTCAGCATACCAAGGGAAATCACTCACTGAATAGAGGTGCTCATCGGGAAATGAATCAGACACAGAGAGGTGGTGTGAGTTGTCTTTGAATTCCATCCTAGAGAGGTGATCAACTACAACATTTTCAACACCCTTTTTATCCTTAATGGTTAAATCGAACTCTTGAAGAAGAAGGACCCACCTAATTAATCTAGCCTTGGCATCTTGTTTTTGGAAAAGGTATTTTAGGGCTGAATGGTCAGTGAAGACAATGATGGGTGATCCTAAGAGATAAGACCTGAATTTCTCTAAGGCAAAGACAACAACAATCAACTCTTTCTCAGTGGTGGTGTAGTTTATTTGTGCATCATTTAAATATTTTCTTGCATAAGCAATGACACATGGAGTTTTCTCACATCGTTGTCCTAAGACTGCTCCTACAGCAAAGTCACTTGCATGACACATGAGCTCGAAAGTAAGTTTCTAATTTGTAGATTTCATGATAGGTGGAGATATAAGAGTTGACTTGAGTGTAGAGAATGATTCCTCACATCTCTCTATCCATAAAAATGGAGCATCTTTTACCAATAGAGCACAAAGTGGTCGAGAAATAGAGCTGAAATTCCTAATGAAACTTCTATAAAAGCCAGCATGTCCTAAGAATAACCTCACTTCCTTAATAGTTTTAGGAGAGGGAAGGTGACAAATGATGTCAACCTTAGCTTTATCAACTTCAATCCCTCTACCAGATACCATATGACCTAGAACATGTCCTTACCTTACCATGAAATGGAATTTTTCCCAATTTAGTATGAGATTATTATCCTCACACCTTGACAAAACCTTTTCAAAATTTAGAAGGCATCCCTCAAAAGTATCCTCAAAGATGGATAAATCATCCATGAAGACCTCTAAACAATCCCCCACCATGTCCGAGAAGATTCCCATCATGCACCGCTGGAAGGTACCAGGGGAATTACATAACCCAAAGGGCATGCGCTTGAAGGAAAAAGTGCCGAATGGATAGGTGAAGGTTGTTTTTCCTTGATCCTCTAAGGAGACTTCGATTTGATTATACCCTGAGAATCCATCTAGGAAGCAGTAGAATTGATGACCCGCCACTCACTCGAGGACTTGATCAATAAAGGGAAAGGGGAAATGGTCTTTCTTGGTACAAGAGTTGAGCTTCCTATAGTCAATACAGACTCTCCATCCACTACTAACCCTTTTTGTAAGCATCTCTCCATCATTATTGGTTATTACTGTGATTCCAGCCTTCTTTGGAACCACATGGATTGGGCTAACCCACTCACTCTCAGCTATAAGATAGATGATACCAGCTTTTAACAATTTCAAAAGTTCTTTTCTCACTACTTCCATGAGATTTGGATTGAGTCATCGCTGAGGTTGACGACATGGCTTTGAATCATATTATAGAACAATTCTATGAGTCCCGATAAGTGGGATAATCCCAAGAATATCAGATAGGGTCCATCCAATGGCTTTCTTGTGTCTCCTAAGGACATTTAGAAGCATCCTCTCATGATTGGCTTCAAGAGAGGAAGAAATGACAACAGGAAAGGATTGATTGTCCCCTAAGAATGCATACTTGAGTGATGAAGGTAAAACCTTAAATTCAAGATCAGAGTGGTTATCACTTTCCAAGAAAGGATGAGACTTTGTATTGAACTCAGTTTCTTTGTTCGGGTTTCTTGACAAAATTGGTTCCTTGTGAAAAGAATTTTCATCCACTAAATTAGCTAGAGTAGTTTCATGAATGGGTATGGACTCGATGTTATTTATTTCACACAGGGTATCATTGATTGGTGATTCTAGAAAATCATCAATAGAGTAATCTAAAAGATATTCAAGCCAAGGAGACAAATTTCCCTCATGTGAATAAAGAAAATCAATCTCTTCTTGACTTAAAAATCCTTCAGTAATTCCTTGATGTTCTTTGAGTTCACTATCAACACTACCTATCCAATTAACCTCATGGACCTCTTCATCATCCCCAATTTTAGAGTTTGCATTGTAGATGTTCAATTCTAGACTCATGTTTCCAAATGTGATGGTCATGTTCCCATTTCGGACTCAGATAACTGAGTTGATTGTTGCAAGGAAGGGACGACCAAGGATGATTGGGGTTTGTTCCCTAGGACCTAAGCTTGAGTGATTTTCAAGAACAATAAAGTCAGCTGGGTAAATGAAATTTTCAACTTTCACCAAAACATCCTTTAAGATCCCCTTTGGAACCCTAATACTACGATCAGAAAGTTGAAGTGTGACAGATGTGGGTTGGAGCTCTTCTAGTCCTAATTGGCAGTACACAGCATAGGGGATGAGATTGACACTAGCACCTAGGTCACATAAGGCCTTGACAACTTTGCTCTCTCCTAGTTCAACATTGATGTAAGGGCAACCCGGGTCTTTCAACTTAGGAGGAATGGTCCCTTGAATGGTGGTACTCACATTAGCAGCCAAAAGGACTTGGTTTTTATGTGAAAATTTTCTTTTAAAAGTGCACAAGTCCTTAAGGTAATTTGAGTATGCAGTAATGGTTTTTATTGCATCGAGGAGTGTAATGTTCAACTTGACTTTTGAGAATATTTCCCTCAATGTTTCACTCAATTCAGGCTTGGTTTCCCCCCTCATGCGTTGAGGAAATGGGGCAGGTTGTGGGGTTGTTTTTTGAAGAGTTGTTTATTTCACAATGTTATTAGTATCTTCAGTTTTTTCATGTGTTTCATTTGAATTTTCATTAGAGTTTGAATCTTTAGGTGGGTTTTGAACTATTGGTTCAGGTTTCTCAATCAATTTCCCACTTCTCAAAATTGTCACAGCCTTTAGTTGTTCATGAGTTTTTTGAGTGCAACTTGTCTCTCCCCTTGATGTTTGTTGTGGAATGGCCTGTGTGGGCATGGGTTCCTTTCCAATTTTGATGTTTTGAAGTTATTTTTTCAGGGAAGAGACTTCTGAGTTCATCCTTTCCATTTGTTTTCACAGTTGTTCAAGGATTGGGAGAGGGACAGATTGGGAAGGGGTTTATGTTGGTTGGGTAATCCCAGGGGGATACTTTGGTTGTTGGATGGGTTGTTGGTATTGTACTAGAGGATCTTGGTATTGGACTGGTTGTGGTTGGAATTGGTTATGGTTTTAAAAATTTTGTGTAGGGTAGGGGTTTGGTCCTTGTGGTTGGATAGGTTGTTGGTTATCTTTCCATCGGAAGCCTGGGTGGTCATTATACCTTGGGTTGAATGTGTTTGGGTGTTGGGGCTTTTGAAAGTTTAGGGAATTGACTTCAGCAGGTGGTCCTCCTAAAAGAACATCCTTGATGGATGGAATGGTTGGGCAGTTGTCTGTTTTGTGGTCATGTTTGTCACAAATTGTGCAAACAGGGTCTACAGTTTGGATTTCATGTATTTTCCTATGGTCTATCTCTTCAACCTTCCTAGAGAGTGCTGCAAGTTTTGCCCTAAGGCTTTCCTCTTCTCTAAGTGTATACATTGCAGCAGTTCTTTGAGGCTTTTCAGAATAAGGTGATGTTCCCCATGTTTGGTTTTGTTTAGCAAGGATTTCTAGGTACTCGTAAGCATCATTTGAGGATTTTTTTTAAAGGTCCCATTACACATCATGTCAATGAATTGTTTGTTCCCTGGGCCCAAACCTTAATAGAAAATTCTTACTTGTTCAGGAATAGAAAAACCATGGTGTGGAACCATGTTTAGGGTGTCTTTGAACCTCTACCATGTTTCATAGAATGACTCTCCCTCTTTTTCAAAAAAGTTTTGGATACTCTTTTTAAGTGAAATTGTTTTGTGGTGGGGAAAATATTTCTTGTAGAATTCTCTTTGTAGTTGGTTCCAAGTGTGGATTGATGAAGGTCTCAGATTATTTAACCAGTTCTTTGCTCGAACCTTAAGTGAGAAAGGAAAGAGCCTCATCTTAGCTGACTCAAGTTGATGTGGTGAGCACATGGTTTCAACAATGTCATTGAACTCCTTGACATGAAGGTAAGGAATTTCTGACTCCATCCCATGGAAATTTGGAAGGTGGTTTAGGACATGAGGTTTAAAGACATAGTGGGCATCTCCTAGGGAATCATGCCTAATGCAAGAGGGTGCATTGGTCCAGGTAGGTGTAAGGTAGTCATTCATGGTTTGATCGACTGCATTCCCCAAATTTGGGGCTGCCTCATTTGGATTTCCATTTTGGTTCCCACCCGGGTTTATGAGTTGGTTTCTTTGAAGACCCTCCATTAAAATTGACTCAATATTTAACTCTGGGTTACTAGGAAGATTAGGATCCAATGGTGTACTTGACTTTCTCTATCCTATGACTTTCCACCCTAACTAGTCTGTTTGAGTTATCGCGGGTGAAGGCGGACATGCACCAAAAGAAAAAAAAGCGAGAAAGGGAAAAGATAAGAGATCTTGGGTGAGAATAGAATAATGGGGGTGAGGAAAGAAGGTTTTTGTCTAAGGAACTTACTTGGTCCCCGGAAACGGTGCCAAAATTTGGTTTCGCCCAAATTTACCCAAGTTTTAAGGGTCAAGCGGTCGCTTGCAGTGCAGCTTGGGTTGTCGAATCCTCCAAGACCTAAGAAGAACCTTTAGACACTCAATAAAAAGAGATGGATTTTTGGATATGAAGTTGACAACTTGGGTTGATTTTATATGGTTTTTAAAGAGCACTAATAGATCTATGTGAATTCAAATTATGAGGAAATGAGTTGATCCCAGGTTATTGCTCGGGGTGGATCGAATGAATTCCTTTTTTTTATGATTTTAATTTCATTAACTCAAGAAGGATTCATGCAATGAATTCAAACTAACCTAATCACTTACTGATTAAACACCTTCACAACAAATTCTAATCACCTATACACTTGTAGGATCATTTTCATGATCACTCCAAGGTAAATGATATAATTATCACATCAAAGTGGGGTGAATAAATTCAATAAGGAAGAGGAAGAATAAAAATCATTGAATGAAAGAAACTCAATTTAAAAAAATTAATAACATTTAGAGAGTGAGAAATAAAATTCAATCCAGCCCCTTGATACTCCCTTGTATCAACTCATAAAAGAGCTAGCCCTCCATTGATGACAAGTTCTCAACGGAAGCGGAAAGTAGACTTATGAGGGTGGAATTGAAGAAGTAAAAACAACACAAATAACGATCAATCCACCGTTGTGTGAACAAAATCACAAGGTTTGGTGTAAAAAATTTCACACCGTGAGGCAAAAGTATCAAGGTGATATGAATAATAACAGAATAAGAGAAGAATAAGAACTTTTATTGAAGATTAAGGTGATTCGAACAACTTACATGAGAAGGAAGAACATTACAAAGACATATTGGCATAATAACACTACAATGAAAAGAAAGCACCAAGATCCCAAAATCCTCCATCCCTACTGCCTTAAATAGGAACTTTGGAAGCCTTTTTATGATCTCCCATCATCCCATGTGCCTTTAATTAATTTTGTTGGAGAAAGGTGGGTGGACATTTAATGCATAAGAGACTTTTCAACTCTTGCCTCGAAGTTGCAGCCAGCTTGCATCCACCGGAAAGACGCACCTAAATGACCTTCTAGAAGGCCGAATTATATTGGACCCTAGAATAATTAAATTAATCCCAGGATGTCCCCTAACATTATGTAAAATTTCAGCCCAAAATAATAAACGTTTAGAGAGATATGATATAAATAGTGGGCTGTTTTTCTGGGCCGCAGAATCTGAACCAGAATTGAATCTTCAAATTGTTCCGCATTAATCACCACCATTTAGGACTAATTAGCACTGTCTACAGAAGACTTATTTGTTCCTATATATGTCTTCTAGTCTCCCATGAATTTTGGGCTTCATTGGGCCTGTATTGTGGTCCCCATAGTCTGATCAGTGGGATGATATCCAATCTGCCTTCTCCAGAATTGTTTCCTTTCTTCGCCAAAAATCCTCATCATCATTTATGAATCCTCCATTGATCCCTGAATAAAAAATGTTCATATTTAAGTTTATATACATTTACAAAAATATAAAATTAAAATATGGATAATTACATTCTTTGAAATCAGATGAAACATTGGGCCTAAATTGGTGCATATTAGGCATGGAGTGCACAAATGAAGAGAATGGATGTTCAAAATTAAAATCCACTAACTCAGGCCCATAAGATCAAAAATAAACATTTAATACCATTAAAATGTAATCAAAATATGTGTTTTTATTGTCTAATCACATATATAAAACAAGAATATGGATCATTGATAGTGGATGCACCTCCTATATGATGATAAATATGGATCCAATGACATGCATTAGGTATTACAATGAATTTGTTACCAAATTTGGAAATGATGAATGCTGGGAGGTTATTGTCTTGGAAAAAATCCAAATTTTGGGGGAAAAACATGAGATATACTAATGTATTGGTTATTAAAGGTATTAGTAATAACTTGATAAATGTCAATAATTTTTGTGACTCAGTACATTCTATAAGATTTACCAAGAAGTTGTGTATCATAAAGGGAAAACTTGGTGTAGTTGTTTCGTAGGGAAAACATAATAAGATGAATCTCTAACCTGTGAGTGGAGAAGAAGATATGTGCTATATGTCCAAGGAAAAAGAAAAAAGGTTGTGGAATAAATTTCTTGGTCACATGAGTCAACCATCCTTGGATGATCTATTGAAATTTTATTGTACTTTAGATCTTCCTAAGTTATCAAATGATCATACTCATATGTGTGGTGATTTCCAACAAGGGAAGATCACTCAAAATACATATAAGGGAAAAGATAAAAGGTTAATAAGAGTGCTTGAACTGGAACATGTTGATGTGTGTGGACCAATTTCACCAATATATATTGATGGGAAGAAATATTATGTTCTTTTTCATTGATGATTTTTATATAATGGAATGAGTGTCTATTATTACCCACGAGTCCGAGGTGTTCAGTTGAAAAACAAAATATTGGAGGGAAGTTGAAAATATACCTTTTCAAATAATTAGGAAGTTATGAAATGATAATTTAATGAAGTTTATAAATATCCAAGTGAAGGATTATCCCAAGAAAAATGGGATAAAGAACCAAGTATTATTAGTAAGAACCCCTCAACAAAATTGGGCCATTGAGAGAAGATACCAGATTATCAATAACCTGGAAAAAATGATGCTTATTGAAAAACTCCTTCCATGTAAGTTTTGAAAATAAATAATTTATGATTGGTGTTAGACCAAAATCACTCAATCTATGTTTGATGATTGATTGGGATATGAATCAGAATTAGAAGATTCATAGAATCCAAGAGACAACCAATGCTGCAGCAATGACACACATGAATGCACCTCATACCATGTGTTATTATTATGGACAAATGGTATATTATATAAATGTTTGTTCCATAGACAAGAGTAATCTAAGAGAACAAGAGAAATAATGGTATCTAAAAAATGTTCAGTATTCTAGGAATGATTTTTATTGTTATTGTTTTTGGTTTGGAGGATTCAAACACATGGCCTAATATTTATCATCAATAATACAAAGAAATATACTGAAGGAGACCCAAAGTGGTTCCATGAAGTAGATCAAGGAACCATTTAATGGATTAAAAATTAAAAATTGATTTATATATTTTTAAGATGACGAGTAGAATAAAGTTAGATCTTTACCAACTTAAAAATTGAAGAGCTGAGCCAAAATTGATAGGCAGAATATAATTGATGATCTGAAAATATTGGTGTTGAAAATGAGGATGAAGACTCTACAAAAAGAATCTTTCATATCATAGATAGATATTTTTTTTAAAAAAATATTCAATATATGGGAATTGTATTCATGCGATGAATATAGAACCTGATCGAATAAAAAATAATCAAACATATGAGATTATTTCGAGGCCAAAAAACAAGAATGTCATTGGGACTAAATGGGTCTTCTATAATAAGCTAGATGGAGATTACATGATAATTAAAAAAGAGAACAAACTGTGTGAAAATTATTGTAACTCCCCGACCCCAGTTACCCAGAGTCGGTGCATTATTACATAACATTGGCATGATCACAAAAGATCAAGTCTCAAAAGACCGATTAGTTTAGTAGCCTTGAAAAAACTAGATACATTCATAAAGCTTACATTACATCATAAAGTGAAAACTACTACTAAAACATCTTGTCTTCATATCCCCTCATACTATCCCTACAGGTCATTCATAAATTACTTCTTCACATCCTGGGAAAATAAAACATTGAAAGGGGTGATCTCAGATGCTCAGTAAGGATAACAATATAGCAAAAAATTTCATAAATAAGCACAAACATTTAAGGCAATGTATAACTAAAACAAAATCCTTTTAAACTTGAACTTCAGCATAATATGGAAAAGATAAAATAAAATAATGCCATTTAGTTATTCACATGGATATTCTACCAGTCTAATAATCACATGCAATATCAATAACCACTTTCATAATAATGGAATACATAATGCCACACTATCATAACCACATAGTCAAGGCCTAGTGCCAAGACTACAAATAAGATTTTGTCAAGGCCTTGTGCCAAGACACTAGTTTGTCTCATGAGACCCACCGATGCATCGAGGAGCTATAGCGAGCTCCAACCGTCACTTATTAAGTCCAATGCATTCCTCATATGAATAGGTTTAAACATAACATAAACATTCGTATTAAAACTAGCATATGAAATGTCAATAATTTCTTCATAAACCATGAATAGTATAGAAATAACACATACACAGTCAAAAATATCACAAAACCTTCAATATAATATGGAAGTTTTGTATCATAATAAATCAACTTCAAATAAGCTTAAAATCCACCAAAGGATGTTGACATAGATGAAATCAAAACTATTTGAGAGAAATATCTCATTTTTGAAATCATTTAAAAGCCACATAATTTTTACTTTTAAAATATTCTTACAAGCTTGTAAGGGAATCCTCAATGATTTTATAATGGCGGAAAATAGTCGCACCCACCGTATAAGTTAAAAAAGACATTCTTACCTTAATTCTATCAAAAAGGTTAAAAAGGACCTTGTTTGGAAAACGACAGAAAGATTCCTTTATAAGAATCTTATAATAAGTCAACAAGGGTATAAATGACTTTAACCCATAGTCTATAAAATAGTAAGAATGATTTGAAATACATTTTTAAGAAACACGGATGTGGATGATAAAGAGGTCCCAGTAGATAATTACGTATAAACAACCTCGGATAATGAAGAGATTGTGAAATAAACCCTTACCTTGAACTTTTCCTTGGTTGAGGGTAGGTTAAAATCCTTTATAATGGTGAAATAATTGTTATTAAATTATACAAGAATCATATACATTAATATGATATCATATATGATCTTTTAACATTTCTTTGTTAATAATATCTTAGTATTATCGTCGTTTCGGGTGTTAACTTACTCGTTTTCTTTTATATGTTTTGTTACATAAGCCATGTTTGTTATGGATAGGTTGTATCTTATTCATATCCAAAATGATATAAAGTCCTTAAACATTATTTTTAATCATCAAATGAGAATTATACTTGAATGAATACGATGGGGAATGAATCTCATCACGTTCGTGGAGACGGTAGTCCGTACGTACGCACGAGCGACAATATCACTCTTTTGATATTAAAATAATATATAATTGGATAGTATATCATATATACAGAATCATTATCATGTTATATTTATTATTTACATGAATTACATATCATTATTATACCCATCCAAATAATAATGTTTTGAATAACAATTACACCACGATGTGGAGACGGTAAGCCGTACGTACGCACGTATGGTGACATGTAATTCAAAGGATGGATAGAATAATGAATATGGTTGTACCATATTTATAATAACATCATATTATATATAAGATACTTGATTTATTATTTTATAATGGTAATAACAAATAAAGAAGAAGTTGAATAAGAAAGGAACTTGAAAGAGGGTGGTGAAAACATTACCTCTTCTTCGGGTTCTTCCTTTTGATTTGATCAAAAGGGCTCCTTAGGTTGGATTTATGATCAAACTAAGGCATCTAGGTTTAAGTTATGGAAGTTTATAGGATATTTGGGCAGGGGTTGGCAGAACCAAAAGGCTTTGAAGGTGTAAAGAATTGGTTAGAAGTGGCGTCCTTTTATAAGAGGAGTGAGGGGCACCTTAGGAAAAGGTAGAAATATTATTTTATAATAAATTCATATTCGGTTTATAATGGATCAAAAGTGGATTATTCAAAGTCTAAGGTGGGTATGGGTCTAAAAAATTTCAACCAATATATTTTAGACAGGTTTGGGTCATTATATTAACCTTATCTGTTAGTTTTAACTATTAGTTAATTAGTTTGACTTTTACCATGTTACTTTGTATTTTTATATTATATAGTTAATAAACTTACTATATACATCCAAGAGACCCCCAAGTGGTTAATTAATAATACAACTATCATGATATAAGTCCTTTGGCCGAAACTTAGATTTTTAGGAATAGAATATCAATTAATAATATAATATTTTTTTTAAAAACTCTTTTATGTCAATTTTGACACTATTGAGTATTTTGCTTTTGATAATTTTATAACAGCATTATTAATTCAAAAAAAATTTATATAACCAATACTAATATGTCATATGAACCTAAAAATTTAGTTTAATTCATAAAAAGTCTCAAATTACACTTATTTTGATATTTATAATATCAATTATTTTAATATTTCATTAATTAGGTAATTAATGCATCACCATTGTATCATAAATAAACTAAATTATTTAATGTCTAAAAATTATAAATAAAATACCATTATGTAGGAAATATTTTTATCTTTCTAATTAATATTTATAATCTAATTTATCTTATGTATAACACTATATTAAAAATGTTTTAGTAATTAAACTTTGATTTTAACTCTTT
The DNA here is from genome assembly GCA_963277665.1 of Viscum album. Taxonomy (NCBI): domain Eukaryota; kingdom Viridiplantae; phylum Streptophyta; class Magnoliopsida; order Santalales; family Viscaceae; genus Viscum; species Viscum album. The sequence continues at coordinate 1,540,829,932 of OY728156.1, forward strand.
TAACTCTTCTTTGAATTAAATAATAATAAATGTCCTAATCTAATCCAAGTGGACCTAAATGATAATATTTTATTCCTAAGGTTGTTTTTGGTCGAGATACACTTGTTCAATAGAATTAGGACATGTGTTAGGGTAATATTAATATCATTTTTACCCTTAATTACCCTATTTACTTTTAACTGTGGTAAATAAAAGTAAAAATTTACTATTCACCAAAAATTATTTTTATCTTATTGAACCACATTTTACTCCTTGATATTAACCGTTTCTCTCAGATTTTCGAAATTCCACTCACAGAAGCGGTAAAATTAAGTTTTATGTGAATTTCTAAATTCTCCTAGGAGGTGGGTAAAAGACGGTGAAAAGTTCAATAAAATTTTTATATATCTAAAATGATTCTAAACTAACTCTAATGAATTATATTGAACTTATATAGGTATTATGTATCCATTTTGACCTTAATTAAATTTAAATAAAATAAATAATTATTTAAATAAAAATTCGGTTTTAAACCATGACTCAGTGTTTTTCACTATTCATCAAAAATTGAAAGTTTGCAGAAAAATACCAAAATTTCACCCTAGGATAATTTCGATATTCCAAATCCAAAAATGAAGTCCATTTTGAAAGATAGAATTTATAAAATTTCAAAAAGTGGGTATTACTATTCATAATGGCTAGTTTGATTGGTTGTGGTGTGTGTTAGAACTCGAAGTTGCGTACAACACACGCTACTGTATTATTCAAAGAGAAGCGTACCATGAAAGCTTGGGGTGTTACATTCTCCCCTCCTTCAAATAATTTATTCCTTGAAATTTATATAATACTACCACATGAAAAGACTCGGGTGATTCTTCATCATAAGTTCCTCGGGTTCCCACGTTGCCTCTTCTATCTTATGGTTTCTCCATAGAACTTTTACCAGACGAGTCGTCCAGTTTCTCAGCACTTGTTATTTGGTATCAAGAATCCTGATGGGCTCTTCTCAATAAGACAGATCAGGTTCGAGTTCTAATTATTCATAGGTGAGTACATGCGTTGGGTCAGACATTTATTTTCTCAACAGTGATATGTAGAATACATTGTGAACTTTGGAGAGATTTGGCGGCATTGCCAAACGGTGAGCTACAACACCAATTCATTATAGAATTTCAAAAGGTCCGATGTACATGGGACTCAATTTACCTTTCTTACTGAAACGTATAACTCCCTTCCATGAAGATACCTTTAAGAAAACATGATCTCCTACCTGAAATTACAAATCCTTCCTTCGATTATCGGCATAACTCTTCTGCCTACTTTGAGCTGCTTTGATGTGGTTTTGGATTACCTTCACCTTTTCCATTGTTTCCTCCACCAGTTCTAGGCCTACAAGTTTTCTTTCACCAACGTCATCCCAACATGTTGGTGTGCGACATCTCTTTCCATATAACGTTTCATATGGTGCCATCTGAATACTTGAATGGAAGCTATTGTTATAGGAAAATTCCACCAGAGGTAAATATTGATCCCACATACCCTGAAAGTCTACTGAGCATGATCTCAACATGTCTTCTAAGGTTTGAATAGTCCGTTCTGATTGTCCATCTATTTGAGGGTGGTAGGCAGTGCTCAAACGAAGTTCAGTATCCAAGGCCTTCTAAAGACTCTTCCAGAATCTTGAAGTAAAATGGGGATCACAATCTGAAACAATCGATAGGGGTACTCCATAAAGTCTCAAAACTTCATTAATATATAGTCTTTCTAGACGTTCCAATGGTAGATCTTTTCTTATAGAAAGAAAATGTGCTGACTTGGTAAGACGATCAACAATAACCCATATTGCATCGTTCCTTCTAGGAGTCTTTGGTAGCCCCATGACAAAGTCCATCGTAATATTGTCCCATTTCCACTCCGGTATGGGAAGAGGTTTCATGACTCCTCCAGGAAGTTGCCTCCCAGCTTTTACTTGTTGACAATCCATACATCTTGACACAAAATCAGCTATCTCCCTCTTCATGTTGTCCCACCAAAAATGTTCCTTCAAATCTCTATACATTTTGGTGATCCCAGGGTGTATGGAGAAATTAGAGCTATGAGCATCATCTAACAATTCCCTTTTCAGATCAGGTATATCGGGAACACAAAGTCTCTTTCCAAATTTTAAAATTCCTTCTTCATACACAAAGCCTCTCAATCTACCATCATTCACAGCTTTAATCTTCTTTTGAAATTCTTCATCATCGGTCTAAGAACTCTTAATCCTTTCTAGTAAAGATGGTTTGACAATCATTTGAAAAAGCATTGATGTCTTACCTTCCATGGAAATTCCCATATCCATCTTCACTAGATCCATGAAAATAGGATCCCTTTAAATTCTCATCATGTTCAAAACTCCATGATCTTTTCTACTCAAAGAATATTTCACCTTATTTGCCTTCCTCAAGTGGTATTTTATCATGAAATCATAATCCTTGAGTAGTTCAAGCCATCGCCTTTGCCTCATATTGAGTTCTTTTTGTGAGAAAATATACTTCAAACTCTTGTGATCAGTATAAATCTCACATTTTTCACCATAGAGATAATGTATCCATATCTTCAAAGAAAAGATTAAAGCAGCTAACTCAAGATCATGAGTAGGATAGTTTTTCTCATGAATTTTTAGTTGTCGTGATGCATAGGCAATAACCCTATCATTCTGCATAAGGACACAACCAAGTCCTTTCTTCGATGCATCACTATAAATAATGAATCCATAATTCCCTAATGGTAGAGTCAATATAGGAGCATTGATTAATCTTCTCTTCAGTTTTTCAAAACATTCTTTACACTCTTTTATCCAAACAAATTTAATCCCTTTACGTGTGAGCTTTGTTAATGGGTTAGCCAATCAGGCAAAATTCTGGACAAAACGCCGATAATAACCTGCTAAACCAATAAAACTGCGTACCTCGGTTATACTCATTGGTGCTGGACATTCTTGGATTGCCTTGGTCTTATAAGGATCAATAGAGATTCCATCCTTAGATACAATATGGCCAAGAAAAGAGATCTCCTGAAGCCAGAATTCACACTTGCTAAACTTCCCATATAGTTCATGTATTCTAAGAGTCTTCAGGATAGTGCGCAAGTGATTTTCATGATCTTCGTAGCTTTTGGAGTATACCAAGATATCATCAATAAATACCACCACAAATTCATTGAGATATTCCTTAAAAACTCTATTCATTAGATCCATGAATACAGAGGGTGCATTATTCAATCCAAAAGGCATTACTGTAAACTCGTAATGCCCGTACCTGGTTTAAATTGATGTCTTTGGAATGTCTTCCTTCTTCACACACAACTGATGATATCTAGATCAAAGTTCAATCTTTGAAAATTATTGATCTCCATGCAGTTGGTTAAATAAATCATCCATGCGAGGCAGGGGATACTTGTTCTTTATTGTTATATCATTGATCTCCCTGTAGTCAGTACATAACCTCATAGATCCATCTTTCTTTTTAACAAAAAGAATAGGGGCTCCCCATGGAGAAACACTAGGGAGAATAAATACCTTATTAATCAATTCCTATAGTTGTTTCTTTAGTTAAACTAATTCCACAGTGTCCATTCTATAAGGGGTCTTCGATATAGGCCTTGATCTTGGAACTAAATCAATGGAAAAATCAACTTCTCATTCTGGAGGATGTCCAGGTAAATCTTTCGGAAACACATCTACATATTCTTTCACAATAGGTACATCCTCTATTTGAACATTCCTTTCCTCACCCACAGTCATTTTATTCTCTTCCTCCCCAATAATTGAATTTAGTTGAGCTACTGGGGGTGGATCTAGATAAGAATTAGGTGGTGACAATTTTTCTCTAAAGATAAGGTGTTCCTTATCATCATCATCAAAAATAGTAACCTACTTATTCTTACAATAAAAATTTTCATCATGGTTCGAAATCCAATCCATACCGAGGATTATATCAAATTCAATCATAGGTATGATGATGAGATCCACAGATATAGAACATTTATGTGCTCTAATGGGGACTGATTCACAAAACTTTGTTACAATGATACTTCCCTTAGGAGTTTTAACTGAAAACTCCCTTGTTAGATCAAATTGGAAATATCTAATTTTCTTAGAAAACTGGGAAGATATGAAACAATGTGATGATCCAGAATCAAATAAATTATTGGCTAAACTTGAGGAAACCATTAAATTACCTGCCACCATGTCTTTCAGAGCTTCTACCTCAGTAATAGTGATAGCATAAGCTTGGCCTTGATCCCTTGGCCTTTTCTGAGGTAAGTTCTCCTAACGCTTAGGACATTCATTTGCATAATGTCCCATCTCCCTGTAGTTGTAGCATTGAACATTGGTATCTTCTTTCTTCCCCTTGCAATCACGAGCTTGGTGACCTTTTTCACCACACTTGTAACAGACTCCCATTCCTTTCAAGCAAGTACCAGGGTGTTTCTTCCCACATTTACTACAGGATGGATATTCAAATTTTCCCTTCTTCCCTTTATTTCCATTCCCATATTGATTATCAGATCTCTTCTTCTCTTTCTTTTCTTTAAAGTCGTAAGACTTAGAGAATTCCTTTTCTGTCTTGATAGTGCATGAGACAATATCTTTGTACAACGAGAAGGTTTTTGAGACTAATTCTTGGCAGAGAAACGGTTTTAACCCATCAAAAAAAATGATCAATCTTACTTCTTGGGTTACATATATAATCTGCAGCATACCTCACTAACCTTGTAAAGTTAGCTTCATACTTTGCGACATTCTCATCCTCCTTTTGTCTCAGACTCAGAAATTGCCTTTCCATATCTGATCGATGGTCACGAGGAAAGTATTTTTCTAAAAACAGATCTTTGAACTCTCTCCATTCCATATTTGATACTTCATCATCTTCCTTTATGTTTTGAATCAATGACCACCATTGATCAGCATCTCCAGTGAGGCGGTAAACTTCCATGATAACTTTTTCCCTTTCACTACTCCCCAAAGCCTGAAATATTTTCGCTAGGGAACTTATCCATTGCTCAGCTACCAATGGATTTGTACTCCCATTGAATGTTGGTGTATGTTGCCTCATGAAGCGATCTAACATTGATCCTCCACGCTGCGGATCAGTGTGCTCCATACGGGTAAGGTTATTATTCATAACCTGAGTGAATTGTCCCAGTATGGTGATTAGCTGATCAACACCAGTTGCATCACCATCTCCACTATAATTATCTTGAGTAGGAGGGAAATCCCTACATGGAGTGCGTGCATTGATACATTTTCCATTTCTTACACTAGGTACCATTTCTAAACAATGTCATAAACTAGATCAGTTTATGAATCAAAATACACAATTCCATACTTGTAAAACACTTAACATAAATTGAAATATTTATGGATATAATCCATAATCATAAAAAATTTTTCTTTGAGGAAGTATATACTCATAAACCCTTCATAATGGTTTGTAAATAAAATGAGAATTATCCTAAGCATATCCCCCGGGAGTGTCGTAACCAAGAGTGCAGCAAGGCCCGTTGTCGTGCACCAATTCCCATTCGAGTCTAGCTCAAAGCGGTGTTTTCGGGTTTTACCCCTAGGTACATCTGTTCCAGATCCGTCTCTACCCGCTCGTAACCATATAGGGATGTATTTCTCAGAAAAATCACAAAATTTCTACAATACCAAAATTCTAGGAAGTTATTCTATACTAATCCTCAAAGTCCATCTTAGGTCTATGTGCTCTAATAAGAGTTTATCTAAATCTAGTTTCCAAGGTTTGTACTAAACTTCCTCTGATACCAACTGTAACGCCCCGACCCCAGTTACCCAGAGTCGGTGCATTATTACATAACATTGGCATGATCAAAAAAGATCAAGTCTCGAAAGACCTATTAGTTTAGTAGCCTTGGAATAACTAGATACATTCATAAAGTTAACATTACATCATAAAGTAAAAAATACTACAACAACATCTTGTCTTCATATCCCCTCATATTATCCCTGCAGTTCATTCATAAATTACTTCTTCACATCCTGGGAAAATAAAAATTGAAAGGGGTGATCTCAGATGCTCATTAAGGATAACAATATAGCGGAAACTTTCATAAATAAGCATAAACATTTAAGGCAATGTATAACTAAAACAAAAGCCTTTTAAACTTGAACTTGAGCATAATATGGCAAAGATAAAATGAAATAATTCCATTTACTTATTCACATGGATATTCTACTAGTCGAATAATCACATGCAATATCAATAACCACTTTCATAATGATGGAATGCATAATGCCAGACTATCATAACCACATAGTCAAGGCCTCGTGCCAAGACTATAAATAGGATTTTGTTAAGGCCTTATGCCAAGACACTAGTTTGTCTCATGAGACCTACTGATGCATCAAGGAGCTATAGCGGGCTCCACTCATCACTTACTAAGTCCAATGCATTGCTTATATGAATAGGTTTAAACATAAAATAAACATTCATATTAAAACTAGCATACGAAATGTCAATAATTTCTCCATAAACCATGAATGGTATAGAAATAACACATCCACAGTAAAAAATATCACAAAACCTTCAATAAAATATGAAAGTTTTGTATCATAATAAATCAACTTCAAATAAGCTTAAAATCCACCAAAGGATGTTGACATAGATGAAATCAAAACTATTTGAGAGAAATATCTCATTTTTGAAATCATTTAAAAGCCACATAATTTTTACTTTGAAAATATTCTTATAAGATTTTAAGGTAAGCCTCAATGATTTTATAATGGAGGAAAATAGTCGCATCCTCCGTATAAGTTAAAAAAGACATTCTTACCTTAATTCTGTCGAAAAGGTTAAAAAGGACCTTGTTTGGAAAACGACAGAAAGAATCCTTTATAAGCATCTTATAAGAAGTCAACAAGGGTATAAATGAATTTAACCCATAGTCTATAAAATATTAAGAAAGATTTGAAATACATTTTTAAGAAACATGGATGTGGATGATAAAGAGGTCCCAGTAGATAATTACGTATAAACAACCTCGGATAATGAAGAGATTGTGAAATAAACCCTTACCTTGTACTTTTCCTTGGTTGAGGGTAGGTTAAACTCCTGTATAATGGTGAAATAATTGTTATTAAATTATACAATAATCATATACATTAATATGATATCATATATGATCTTTTAACACTTCTTTGTTAATAATATCTTAGTATTATCGTCGTTTCGGGTGTTAACTTACTCGTTTTCTTTTATATGTTTTGTTAAATAAGCTGTTTTTGTTATGGATAGGTTGTATCTTATTAATATACATAATGATATCAAGTCCTTAAACATTATTTTTAATCATCAAATGAGAATTATACTTGAATGGATACAATGGGGAATGAATCTCATCGCGTTCGTGGAGACGGTAGTCCGTACGTACGCACGAGCGACAATATCACTCTTTTGATATTAAAATAATATATAATTGGATATTATATAATATATACATAATAATTATCATGTTATATTTATTATTTACATGAATTACACATCATTATTATACCCATCCAAATAATAATGTTTTGAATAACAATTACACCACGACGTGGAGACGGTAAGCCGTACGTATGCACGTATGGTGGCATGTCATTCAAAGGATGGATAGAATAATGAATATGGTTGTACCATATTTATAATAACATAAAAGTATATATAAGATACTGGATTTATTATTTTATAATGGTAATAACAAATAATGAAGAAGTTGAAGAATAAAGGAACTTGAAAGAGGGTGGTGAAAACATTACCTCTTCTTCGGGTTCTTCCTTTTGATTTGATCAAAAGGGCTCCTTAGGTTGGCTTTCTGATCAAAATAAGGCCTCTAAGTTGAAGTGAGGGAAGTTTAGAGGATATTTGTGTAGGGGTGGCCGAACCAAAAGGATTTTAAGGTGTGAAGAATTGGTTAGAAGTGACGTCCTTTTATAAGAGGAGTGAAGGGAACCTTAGGAAAAGCAAGAAATATTATTTTATAATAAATTAATATTCGGTTTCTAATGGCTCCAAAGTAGATTATTCAAAGTATATGGTGGGTATGGGTCGAAATAATTTCAACCAATAGATTTTAGATAGGTTTGGGTCATTATATTAACCTTATTTTTTAGTTTTAACTCGTAGTTAATTAGTTTGACATTTACCATGTCACTTTGTATTTTTATATTATATAGTTAATAAAATTACTATATACATCCAATATATCCCAAAGTGTTCCATTAATAATACACCTATCATGATATAAGTCCTTTGTCCTAAACTTAGATTTTTAGGAATATAATATCAATTAATAATATAATATTTGTTTTAAAAACTCTTTTATGTCAATTTTGACACTATTGAGTATTTTGTTTTTGAAAATTTTATAACAGAATTATTACTTGAAAAAAAATTTATATAAAAATACTAATATGTAATATTAACCTATAAATTTAGTGGAATTCATAAAAAGTCTCAAATTACACTTCTTTTGATATTTATAATATCAATTATTTTAACATTTCATTAATTAGGTAATTACTGTATCACCATTGTGTCATAAATAAATTAAATTATTTAATGTATAAAAATTATAAATAAAATACCATTATGTATGAAATATTTTTATCTTTATAATTAATATTTATAATCTAATTTATCTTATGTATAACCCTATATTAAAAATGTTTTAGTAATTAAACTTTGATTTTAACTCTTTTAACTCTTCTTTGAATTAAATAATAATAAATGTCTTAATCTAATAAAAGTGGACCTAAATGATAATATTTTATTCATAAGGTTGTTTTTGGTTGAGATACACTTGTCCAATAGAATTAGGACACGTGTTACGGTAATATTAATATCATTTTTACCCTTAATTACCCTATTTACTTTTAACCGTGGTAAATAAAAGTAAAAAGTTACTATTCAAAAAAAATTATTTTTATCTTATTGAACCACATTTTATTCCTTGATATTAACAGTGTCTATAGGATTTTCAAAATTCCAATCACAGAAGCGGTAAAATTAAGTTTTATGTGAATTTCCAAATTCTCCTAGGAGGTGGGTAAAAGATGGTGAAAAGTTCCATAAAATTTTTATATATCTAAAATGATTCTAAACTAACTCCAATGAATTAAATTGAAATTATATAGGTATTATGTATCCATTTTGACCTTAATTAAATTTAAATAAAATAAATAATTATTTAAATAAAAATTCGGTTTTAAACTATGACTCAATGTTTTTCACTATTCATCAAAAATTGAAAGTTTTCAGAAAAATACCAAAATTTCACCCTAGGATAATTTCGATATTCCGAATCCAAAAATGAAGTCCATTTTGAAAGATAGAATTTATAAAATTTCAAAAAGTGGGTATTACTATTCATAATGGCTAGTTTGATTGGTCGTGGTGTGTGTTAGAACTCGAAGTTGTGTACAACACACGCTACTATATTATTCAAAGAGAAGCGTACCATGGAAGATTGGGGTGTTACAATGATACTAAAAAATATAGTGTATCTATTTTGATGAAACATTTTCACCTGTTGCCAGGATGGGGACAATTTTATTAATTTTGGCCATAACAGTGCAAAGAAAAATCAACGTTTTCTAGATAGATTTCAAGTCTTAATTTTTGAATAGGGTTCTGGAATAAGAAGTCTATATTGAATAGACATATGGTTTTCTCATTCATAAATATGAGATCAAAATTTTTCTATTTGAATAAGGAACTTTATTGGTTGAAACAAGCACTTAGAGCATGACATTAATGACTTGAATAGTATTTGAAGAATCTTGGACTCCAACGTGGTGGAGTTGATTGCAACATCTTTTTCAATAATGAGAGTAATAAAAGTATGATGATGATAACATAATTATATGACATAATATTTGGTGTATTAAATGAATCATAGTTCAAACAGTTTGGAGAATTTTTAAAATATGAGTTAGAAATATAAATAATTGGTGAGATAACATTTTCCTTTAGTTTATAGGTAACACAAAGAAGGAATAAAACAATTATTTATCACTAAAAATATTATAAAGAGGTTATGATAATATTTTTGAATGGAAAATTATAAGTATATAATAACTTTGGTTGCTACACATATGAAATTTTCAAGGGATGGTGAAGGAAAATCGGTTAATATCACAGAATATAGGCACATTAGAAGCCTATTGTATTTAATAGTGACATGACCCAATATTATTTTTTCCATATGTATGGAAGAGTGATGTCAAAATAATCTCAAATAAAACCAATTACTTGTGGTGAAAATAATACTTCATTATATCGAAGGCATCATGGATTTTAATTTACTATACAATGAAAAATATTAGAAAGAGTTATTGGGTTTTATAGATTCATATTTAGTTGATTTAGTAGATGATCAAAATTCGACATCAGGTGGTGCATTATATATTGTTTGATTATATATTTATTGGATAATAAATAATTAAGATTGAATTTATTTTATCACCATAGAAGTTTAATACATTGTGGCTACTCAATCTTTCATGAAATTATTATGGATGAATCAATAACATGAATATATGAGTACTGAAGTGAAGTATCTGATCAAAATCTATTGTGATATTGTAAGTTCTATAAATATTATAAAAAATCTAATCCATAATTCAAGGATAAATCACATTGAAATCGAATACCACTTTATCAAGGGGAATGTTTAGAATGATATTGTGAAGATGGAGTATGTTCTTACTGAGATATAGGTTGTAGACATTATGATGAAGGACTTAATCAAAGAAGCATTTAAATGACATCAAACAACTCTTAGAGTTCATTTGACTCTACACACTTAAAGCAGTGTCGATGCTGGACCCCTCTCACTGAGGTATGATTTTTTCCTTATGTACTGATATGTATTCTTTAATGTGTTGTAGACCTCAACGGAGTGACCATTAGGTTTACTAATTAGATGGATAAATGTTGTCTTGATCAAGAAAAGGGGAAAGTAGAAGCTAATAAGGGGAGTAGAAAAATAGACAGAGTTATCAAAATGATGATTACAATGTTGGTCTTTCACTAAATAAGAATAATGGTCTAGTGATACAAGTAGTTGAAATGTGAGGTTTTAGAATTGATATCAAAGTATGATCATGTTTAATCGTTCTGTATCAGAAATTTTTCCAAAGGAAGGATTGAGAATGAACTGATTCATAGATGAAATTTTCATGATACTCTTTTTTCTCATGCTAATTTTGACTCATTTGGTATTAGATTATATGTTTAGGAATTATTTGATCACTATTTAGGGCTGTAGATAGAAAATGAAAATTGATGTTTTCAAGTATTGTCAAAAAACCCATAGGGGGAGATTGTTGGAAAAAATACCTCATGATGGTGTTTTTTGGTTTTTGTGTTTGCTGGCAAGGTTGAAAGTTGTTGATTAAGATTGATTGTTAAAAGGAGGCATAAATTTGTTTCTATTTTAGGATAATTTTTCTAAAAATAAGTCTTGGAAAATAATTCCCAAATAAGATCCCGTTATCCATGTAAATGAAGTAAAGTCATGCTATCTTCACGAATGAAAGAAGATCATGAGATCCATATAAATATAGAAGGATCTTATAATGGCATGAATTAAGTAAGATCTCATGATCACATATGTTTTAAAGGATCACATGAAGGAGTCACATGAATATAATGATAGGAAGTTAAGTTGGAAATGATAGAGTGGTCTCACAGTCACTTTAAATAATGCAAAGTACATGAAGTAATATTGGATGGAACTGATAGATTCATCTTGAGATCACTCGAAATCATGTAACCAAATGAGTCTCAATGGATCTCATGATGGAATCACATGATGCACTTGAAGAGTGTGGCACTGATCAAGGTGTAAGGGCTTACAATATGTGACATGAAAAGGAGGTCAATCACATAAGTCAGAAGTGATTACATGAAGTGTATAAGGAAAATGATGAGTTTTCTGAGGTGGTGGAATGAATATCTATCCATGATTTTTCGAGTAAAGTTGGTGTATTTATTACAATAAATACCCCTAACCCATCTTTAAAAATTTAAGGATTTTTCTTAAGTGTTTTGATCTAGAGAAAAGTATGAAGGACATATTTCATATAAAGTGAAGGGAGTTACATGATAGCATAAGTCACATAAGAATAAAAAAATTAGGAGTTTCACATAAAGTGTAGGAGATCATGTGATCACATATATGTTAAAGGAAGTTATGAACTAATATTTTCATGCATAGGTGTAGGGAGATACACGCCAACATCTCATGAAAGGGATATGCAATAGGGTCTTGTGAAAGGGTTATATACTGGGGTCTTGTGTAAGGATATACACACTAGGGTTATCATGAAAGTGTTACACACTAGGTTATCACACAATGGAAATGTACTCCAAGAATAATAGTAACATAGGAAGGTGGTTTTTATATCTTTGATGAAGTAGGAGCATAAAGACACACTCAAGTGTGAATTGACTCAGAACTATTTTTCAAAAGATTATACTAGAGAAGCATTGTTTTCACTTTGATCGAGAGGGAGAGTAGTGATCTTAGAAATTTTGAATGGTTTTAAACTAGGAAGGATAGTGAGTCTACTCTAAAACTTGTAAAAATAGTTCGCTTTGATGGATTTGGTATATTGGCACATTTCTCTTGTATGCTCCTTGGATATATCTCAATGAGGGTGAACCAAGAAAAAATTACTATATCTTGTGCATGTTTTAATTTCAATTTATTATTTTCTATGGTAAATAGAGAGAATATTTTTTTTTCAATGATGAAACAAGATCCAAATGGGTAGTTATTTTAATCTTTAATACTCTAATTCACCCCCTCTGAGGGTATTTAACCTGGTTGAGATAACACCTTCACCTTAAGCTCTGAAGTTAATTTAGAAATCTCATACTCTAACTTAGTAACCATACTTTTAAACTTATATAACTAACTTGTATCCATATAAAGTTCAAACTTATACTCATTTATTTAAAATTTATGTTTGAAATATTTTGAAAAAGTTTAATAAGTTATAAATTTGCTTAATCACAGTCCTCCTTCATCCTTTTATCTCCATTCAACAGACTAGTCAAATAAATTTATATTTCCTCAAGAGGTGGTGCATCATATTCATTGTATGATGAATTTATATACCTATCATCTAAAGTAAATGATAAATTGAGATCAAGGTACAATTGTGAAAGTGTAGTAGGTGTAACCTTCCCTATGAAGCACAAATTAATCTGTAGTACTATAGCATATAAACTAGTAAACTTTTGACTGTCATTTATTTTTGATTCATTATTATCATTAAAATATGGATATTTAATATCACTCTATGTTTCATTATTCTCTAAAAAACTTTTCTTTATTTTATCATTTAAAATTATCCATCCTTATTCTTTTTCTTTAGCTCGGGGCAATCAGTTCTCATATGCCTTAGTTTTCTCACTCATAGAAGATAGTGTTAAAATATTTCTTATTTTCATATTTTTCTCTCATGTACTTATGTTTATCCCTCAATATATCCTTATTTACCATATATATGTTCATTCTCCCAATTAACTAAGAAATATAATATTCATTAAGTTATGTGAAACTATTACCTTTGGATGTACTTGGCTTGGAAGCTTGAGTTCTGAAAGTCAAATCTCTAACTGTCGATGTAAATGAAATTCAATTTTTATTTCTCTATTTATAAAAATTACTTTTAATATCACTCTCATATTTCATGAGAGTTCCAATTAAATAATATAAACTTAGCTTCATGATATGCTTGGTATCACCAATATCTATTCTCTTTGACTCCCATTCTATAGGTAAAATATCGATGATCTTTCCTATAATCTGTCCATATGATAGTTATTTCTCCCCAAGAAATTTCAAACTATTAAGAATGTTCATAAACCTCTCATTCATTAAAGAAATGGGATTACCAGGTATATTTTCAAAAAATTTTATAATCATCCCTCATTATAGATCTTTTAATTTTCATAACATTAAACATTCCAAAATGGGTAACCTTCAACTTTTTACAAATTACACATGAATTTCAACATAAAGAAACTTTAATGTATATATTTCTTTGGATAGAACGTTGTAAAGTATTATTTACCTAAAAGTTATGATGTAATTTTTCAATTTTATCATGGGTAAAATAATCAACTTCTTTCTTCAAAATTTTATAATTTCTATTAAGCATGAGATAGTTTTCAACATTAATATTTATCACAAATGTATCCATTTGGTCATGTCAATATCCATAATAACCTCCATAAAAATATGTTTTTAATTTAGGTTAATATTATCAATCTATCATATTGGTATTCATACCATGTCTAAAAAATAGATCTATTCACTTTTATAGATTCATGTAAGTAAACTTATAAATTCTAAAATATTAATGGAAAATAAAAAAACTATGATATTAGCTCAAAATCAAAGTCTATCTCAGATATACCGAGTCTTTTTATGAAACACAATGTTTTCCTAATATAGGAAAGTAAGTAAACATTATTAGGGGGTGGGGGTGAATTGAAGTCTAAATGTGAAGTATATTTTCCCCTTGAATAATTATGTTGTATGGAACTTTTTCTATTCAAACAAAGTACTAGTATACAATATAAAATACACGATCAGAAGTTAAAAAACTTAACCGATATAAAAAGTATAATAAAAAATCATAAATTAACTCAATAAAGTAAAATAGTACACATTTTTAAGGATAAAAATACTCAAACTCTAAAAAATATATAATTAGTAAAATAATTATAATCAAATTAATTATTCACTTTTAAACTTAAGAGGCAGGTGATATGATAACTAGAACTAAGGTATCCAAGTTCTATTGAAACTTCATCAACTATAAACCTATTAAAAGGTATCAAATTAAAAACCTGAAACTTCTTCAATTGAAATGTTAGAATAAGGTTCCTCTATCCCTGAGTACCTCTACAATCTCACAATTTGAAAAATGTTCAATCCCCTTGAATTCTTCAAACACAATGTTTGAAATGTATAGATTCATATATTTGGAATCTCTTCGATTAGAATGATTGAAAATAATAGATTCCTTACTAAAATATCATTGATCACAATGATTTGAAAATGAAAAATTACAAGGGAAGATAAGATATTTACAAATATATCCCATACAACATAATCTCTTAAAAAACTAAATGAAATAAAAAATAAAACCGAAAGCACTCAACACATAAAGATAATGAAAGCTTCAACACAACTACAAGAAATGTCAGTGTAGTTTAGTATATGTGTCTTTAATCCATCAAATTAATTATTTAAATTTATATACTTCATTTTAAAAAATTTCAATGGACATATTATGAGATCTTCAGGTATGGTTGAAACAACATCTGAAGATTCATCTTCTACTGATGAATGTAGCTCTATCTTCTAATGAATCTTTCATCACACCACCATAGATTATAGTACATAATTAACCAAAATGATCTAATTTTTTATGGATCTAGTTCATTATAGTTTCTTAACATATCAAAACATAGGTGTAGTGAATATGTTCACTTGACATTAAAGAACTAGAAGTTGATTTTCAAAACTCAAAAACTATAATAAACTCAAAGTTATAAACTCATTATAAAGTGTATTGTGATTTTTAAGAAAAAAGAAAATAATAAATCCATTTGACTCAAAATCATACATATAATGATCATTACATGTATTTCATACCCTTCACCACTCATTCACGATATTTTCCACTTTATCATCCCACCACATGACTTTGAATTCCTAGGGTATATCCCTATTTGGAAAAGACCTCACGAAGGGATGGTCTTTCTAGCCATATTATAAGTCATAATTAAACATCCACCCTCAACCCATGTGTTATGAATAGTATATAAACCTAATGCATCCCAGGATGTATATGGGAGGGAGGTTAAAACCCTGTTGTAAAACTTAGGGAGTGAAGGAAACACTAATCCAATACCCATTTCCATTATAATTATTACCTTTAACTAATAAATGAAATAAATAGAATATGAATATGGAAACTTTAAGACATAATGTAATTAAAAAATACATAGTGAAACTTGATCATGTTGAATGGTGTCTAATACACAAACATACATAATATTTTAACTTTTCATCACAACTTGGTTATAAGGCATGCTTTCTAGTTTTCCTTTTATGAATAAAAAATGTATATATATATATATAATGTATGCATGCATATAAGAAGAACCATAATAGTTGAATCAAATTATAATTTTCATAAAAAAGTATGAGGAAATATTTATTAATAGAAAACCATTTAGTTTAAGTTATTTTTTGTTGACCTTTTACCATTTCCAGTATTTACCTTTATGAATATGAGAGATTGAAGGGGTCCTCCTACCTAATTTTTCATGGCCCCCTCCCCACAAAGAGTACCCCTCCTAGGCCAGAAATGTGAGAAGGGAGATAATGACCCCCGAGTCCCACCACCAGTAGGCCCTGGGTTGGAAACTAGCACTGAGGGTATATCAAACACACAAATGGGAGGCATTACCCTCTAAGAAAACACATGTGGAAGAGAGAGATAAGATAGACACCAACCAAATCTAACTCAGATAGAAATATAAACGAAAATCCAAGTACACATATGAAATTTCATGAAAAACTAATACAACTGAAAGGGGAAAAACTGCAAGTACCCAAAAGAAAGTAAAACAACATCAACCACAAGCCCAAACAACTCCTATAACCACAAGCTAGTAGTAACCAGCCTGATCTCCAACCTTCTCTAAGTGACCTAAAAATAGTTTATATATACATAGGGTGAGTATAACAGTATACTCAATAGGATCCTCCCTGAAGCTTCTTGTGCAAAAGTAAAGAAAGCATGCTAAAACACAGTGAACAACAAGTGAAAATAACTCATCATCTAAACAGGTATACTAAGTTCCCAACCTCACCATGGATACTCTCACCAAGTAATGCATAAAAGAGTATATAATATAATATAGAATATCAAGGGTACCCCACTACTACTTCCCCACTGGTTTTTTGCTTTTCCCCAACATCGCATGCCCTAAGCATCTCTTTCCAAAAAGGCTTGCCTGCAGACACCTAGGAGAAGCACCACAACATGCACCTAATGCAAAAAAACCACCACGTCCATGTAAGCAAAGTAACCAGGTAGTTTTTGGGAGCCACCACAGCTTGTATAACGTGTATCGTACATCAGGTGTTATACATCAATCCATTACATCCCATACACTAAGTAAGGATCCTCAAACCATCACATCCTATACACGCTACACCTATAATAGTCCATAGAAAACTATATACAGAATATATGTGTGTGAATAACCACAAGCCATTACATCAATCTACACACATATATGGGAAAAACTAACCAATGTGCTTTCTAGAACAAGTAACTACCAAGAGAAGAGAGCGATGCCAAAGGGGGTAGTCATCCATCCATCCTCCCATCAAAATGTTGGGAAAAACACCCCCTGAGGGATTAGAATCCCTGGGGTGTCAGTTGCCCTTACTGACATGGTGGAGTAACGTATAAAAACACAAAAAGTACAGAATATACTATACCTCACAACTACACTAATAGAATAACCTAGTCTTAGAATCAACTGCAACTAACGTCTCTCGGACTCTGGGATGCTACTTATAAGACTAGGTATCCTATAAGAACACAACAATTTAAAGAGATTTAATACATTATTTCATTCCCTTTTTATCAGTTTCACTTTACGTTAATTAATTCTTTAAACATTAATTAACTAATAACAATTCCTCGTTAAATTTCATTAGCATCACACCCAAAGTCCGTTCTCCCTTTAAAATTGTAACCTGAGAATTTCATTCCAACAAGCTCCAACCCCATGGGTTAACATCATTTATTAAATTATTCATTTCAAAATTACTTTCCCATATTCCTAGGTATTATAGAAAATAAACAATCTATGCTACTAAACACAAGGGGGCTCAACACAGTGAATAGATTTACTACCCGTCGAGTCTTTTCCACCTATAGCAAGAGCGTAGACCCATCCTACCTTGAGAAGTTAAACACGGAAAGCATGTGACATACCCCATGCGTCTTCAACCCTTTCGGAAGAAGGGTATGTAAGACCAGCTACCTTGAGCAGTGGGGAAAAGTAAAGTAGATAATCAACTAATAAGAATCAACAAGAATCCAACAATCACATCTATCCCATTCCATTATCCCTAGTGTCCTCCCCAACACCCACATGCATAAACCGATGCATCTCGCCACTCTAGGCATCATCTGCTGCCACAACCAAAGGTCTCCATGCCCCCACATACCACAACAGCCACCCAGGATCACATCACAACACAAGCAGCAAAAAAAACAAACATCATAACAATTGGGCTCTTGGACCTTTAAAAATCAAGAGGGTAACTCAGAACCCTTCAAGGAATTATCAAACAATCGGTTCTTTAATCCATCTTGAATTAACCGATTTATTATTCATAGGTTCCAAATTCGGGAAACCTAATCAGTAATCTATAAAAAAATAATTAAATATGCTCAATGCACCAATTTGATTAACATAAAATTACCACAAGGAGAACTAGATTCATTTACATGCCTCTTTATCTTTTAACCAAACAATTATCAATTAATTGCAGTTTATGTTCATTACCAATTTCCATCAAGAATAAACAACTAAAAAAAGAAATCATATATATCACACTATTTAGAAAAACAACAAGCAATAACATACGATTGATATCAATTTATTTATCCTGTTTAAATATTTATTATGTCAATTCTATTGTCATCCTGTGAGATAAAACATGCTAAAGATACATTTTCATGTAAAAGAATAGAGAATCAATGAATCCCCTACCTCAAATAGTTCTTGACATTCTTTATACGAGAACAGTTCACACAATAGTTCATGATAGCCTCCTCTCGCGACAACTGCATCCACCTGAGGATGCCATAGTATGACCACACCAACTGAAACCCAAGAAAACTCCATTAGAAGCATGGAGAACACATGTTATAATATGGAAAGGAGAAACATGAGAATATGAACCCCAAAATAACGATGATAAAACATACCTTATATCGAATCTTGATGGATACTCCTTGGTTGCACCGAAACAGGGAAACCAATCCACGGGGAAAAGTTTGATCTCACAATTCCTACAGGAAGGAAGGAAAAGTTTGAGCTTCTCACACCAGAGAACAAGGAGGAAGAACTAGGGAGAAAGATATCTTGTCGCTTTTGAATATTTAATGGAGCGACGGTTTAAGATACACTTGATTTCCCCTTAAAAGCGGATCACATTAAACCATGTGGTTTGACCAAGTAAAAACATCCAGAGCCTTATGAATAATTAATATAGGAGTTATGGCCTTTGAATCGGCCTTAGAGTCCTTTAAATGAGGCTTTAAATGCATCTTACATCAAAGGAAATGTTAAAGGGGTGAAAAAGTAGGAAGCTAGAAACACTCTTCACTGTTGGAACCTCACCGTTCTGGAAACATTGTTCATGAACCTCACCGTTGGAACCTCCCCATTCTGGAAACAATGTTCATGAACCTAACCATTGGAACCTCACTATTCTGGAAACACTGTTCATTAACCTCATCATTGGAACCTCAATGTTCTGGAAACACTGTTCATGAACTTGAAATTTGGCAATGGAAATAGAGGCTGCTGTTAGAACCTCACTGTTCTAAAAAAACTGTTCACAGAACTCAAAAATTGGAAAAAGAAAGAGAAGGTCACCATTTTGAAAACACTATTCACAGAACTCAAAATTTGTCAAAGGAAAGAAAAGGTCACCATTTCACTATTCACAACAGTATACCATTGGAACTATTCACCTAAGGTTACCGATGCACTGTTCACAACGGTCTGCCGTTGGAACTGTTCACAGAAGGTCACCATTGCACTGTTCACAATAGTCTACCATTGGAACTATTCACCTAAGGTTACTGATGCACTATTCAAAATGTTCTACCATTGGAACTGTTCATAGAAGTGGAAAATTGGAAAAGTGTTGGGGATAAGTCACCATGACCTCCCGGAACACTCAAACACCAGCTTTTCACAAAGGAATGAACTAGAGAGGTTCAGGACATTACATTAGATACCTCTCAAAACATTCTCGTCCTCGAGAATTCAAAGCCCACCAAAAGGGAAAATGAAATGGGGTCCGAACAACCACCCATCGAGATACCTCTCAAAAGAGAGCAAGCCACAAGAAGCAACAAAAGAAAATTCATATTATAAACATGAAAGGTCTAACCAAAAAGGGGACATAGTTACATGAAAAGAGTTAAACATCAAACAACTATGGGTACTGATCACGTATCTGTGACTCACGTTCCCAGGTGCTCTCCTCCATGTCGCCATGTCGCCACAAGACACGAACCAAGGGGATAGAATTCCCACACAACACCTTCTCCTTGCAATCTTGGATCTCCACAGGTCACTCCTCAAAGGTCACATCATCATCAACATCGATCTCTCCCCAATCGATGATGTGAGAGTCATCATGAAGATAATGACGGAGCTGTGATACATAGAAAACATCATGTATCCGAATCATCTGCGGGGTAAGTGCTACTCGATACGCCATAGCTCTAACATGAGATAACACCTCGAAATTCCCAACAAACCGAGGAGAGAGCTTACTCCCAAGACTAAACCTTCATTGCCCATGACGGGGATTCACCTTCAGAAACATGTGATCCCCAAAATTAATATCTAAGGGTCTCATCCTTTGATCATCAAATGATTTCTGATGATCTTGCGCTGTCTTCATACTCTCATGAATCACCTGAACTATCTCTGTTGTATTCTGCACTAGTTCCGGTCCGAGAATTGTTGACTCTCCGACCCCAGTCTAGCACAATGAAGAATGGAAAGGTCGGCCATACAATGATTCAAATGGTGCCATACTGATGGTGGAGTGAAAAGTATTATTGTAAGAAAACTCCACAAAGGGTAAGTTCCTCATCCATGAACCTCCAAAATTAAGAACACAAGAGCATAACATGTTTTCAAGAGTCTGGATGGTTCGCTCTGTTTGACCATCCATTTGAGGATGAAAAGAAATGCTAAGGCATATTTGAGAACCAAAAGCAGGTTGGAGACCTATCCACACCCTGGAGGTAAAATGAGGATCTCGATCAGAAATGATCGTTCTTGGGACTCCATAAAGTCTCACCACCTCCTCCAGATACTGCCTTGACAAAACTTCCATTGAGCTCGAATCCTTGATCGCTATGAAGTGGGATGATTTTTTTAAATGATCCACTACCACCCAAATAGAATCATGTCCTCTCAGAGCTCGAGGTAAATCAATAACAAAGTCCATTGAGATGTCCTCCCACTTCCACTGAGGAACATTTAATGGTCGGAGAAGACCACCAGGAACACTGTGTTTGGTCTTCACCTTCTGGAAGACCAAACATCTATATACAAACTCCGCAATTACATGCTTCAGCCTAGGCCACCAAAACAGGCTCCTCAAGGCTCGATACATCTTTGTCATGCCAGTATGCACCGCTAAAGGTGAACTATGGAACTCTCTAAGAACCATCTCATGCATCATAAAAGGAACAAAAATCCTTCCGTGATACAACACTCGGTGTTGTTCATCCTCTGACCAACCATTAGGGGCCTCACCACAAACAACTGGGTCTTTCCAAACCTCCACCTCTAGATCCCCCAAAAAGGAATCTTCTACCTTCTACATTAGGGATGACTGTACCGTCATCTAAAAAAGACAACCTCTACCCCCAACTTATCCCATATCAAGATGTAATGCTGATAGATCTTCCATTACTCTCCAGGAATCACTGTTTTCACGCACAGCATCACTACGTGACTTTAGACTCAGCGCATCAGCTACAATATTCCCCTTTCAGGTGTATATGATATTTCAAAGTCGTATTCCTATAAGAACACCATCCACCGATTCTGTCATAAGTTCAATTCACGCTGGGAGAAAACATACCTCAAAATCTTATGATTGGTGAAAACCACAAAGCGCTCACCAATGAGGTAGTGTCACCACAAATTCAAAGAAAACACAATAACTGCCTACTCAAGATCATGGGTGGAATAGTTACGTTCATGGGGACGCAAATAATGAGACCCATAAAAAACAACTGACCTCTGATGCATGAGAACACAACCTAACCCTAGATGCGAAGCATCACAGAAAATATCAAACTGAACTCCCTCAACTGGAAGACAAATAACTGGAGCACTTACTAAATTCTTCTTTGAATACTCGAAAGATGCCTGACATTGATCAGCCCATATGAATTCCTGATCCTTCCTAGTCAAAGATGTCAGAGGAGTCACAACTCGTGAGAAATTGGTTATGAACCTTCTGTAGTATCCTGTGAGACCAAGGAAATATCGCACCTCTGACACTGTCTTAGGGGATGACCAAGACACAACTACTTCTATTTTTAATGGATCCATAGCTACTCCCGATTGGGACACAACATTCCACAAGAAATCGACTTATCTAGCCCAAAAATCACACTTTAACAAATTCCCAAATAGCTGATGTTGTCGAAGAACTCCCAAAACAACGTATAGATGCTCTGCATGCTCCTCCTCAGATGTGGAGTGCACACGGATGTCTTCAATAAAAACCACCACAAACTTGCCCTAGAAATCACAGAACACAACGTTCATCAATCCCATGAACACATCTGGAGAATTCATCACACCGAATGGAATTTCAATGAACTCATAATGCCCATGACGACAACAGAAAGAAGTCTTCGGGATATCCTCATCCTTCACACGCATTTGATGATATCCTGACTGTAAGTCGATCTTTGAGAACCAACTTGAACCCTTCAGTTGATCAAATAAATCATAAATACGCGGAATAGGATAGCGATTCTTCACTGTCACTTTGTTTAAGTGACGATAATCGACACACAACCACAAACTGCCATCAGCCTTCTTCACGAACAAAACTGGTGCACCCCACAGTGACACACTTGGCCAAAAAAAACCGCACTGTAACAGACTATCAAGTTGTATATGTAGATCTTGTAACTCAGAAGGGCCCATCCTATATGGGGACATAGAGATAGGAGACACTCCTGGTTGTATCTCCATCTTAAACTCAATATCTCGTCGAGGGGGTAATGATATAACCTCTTCGGGAAAGACATCAGGGTACTCTTCTACGACCCTAGGAAACACCAAATTCTGAACCTATAAAGAACTCAACATCATCTCAGCCATCATGGATGATAAGGATGGAATGTGACTATGACCCATCCGAGGATCTCACTTGCCAACAAACACCACTGGCTCTCCATCCACACAAAATAAAATGACCTTCTTCTTGAAGCAATCCACGATAGCCTGCACCGAATACAACCAATCCATGCCGAGGATGACATCATATGGTTGTATTCATAAACATAGGAAATCTCCCCAAGAGTAGTGCTGCCCCAACACTAGCTCACAATATCTACATACTTCAAACAAGTCAACTCGACCTCCAACTGGAATAGTCAACGCCAAGGGCATTGGAAGCCTCTCTACCTAAAGTCCCAAAGTACAGACAAGGGTAGGTGATATGAAGGAGTGTGTCACTCCTTAATCAAACAAGGCATACACCAAGGTAGAAAACAATCAAAGGGTACCTTTAATGACGTCTGGCTCTCCGGGAGCTGGCAGCGCTAGAGCATGAAGCTGACCACGACCTCCTCCACAGCCTCTCTGACCCTGATGATAACCACCACCACAGTCATGCTCTGCTCTCCAAGGATGGGGAGCATCATGGGGATATCCTATGCCTACCCCATATACCCTCTACTGATCTAAAGTTGGTGCAACCTGCTGCTACTGCCTCGGCTGGAACTGCCTCAATGAAGGAACCTGGAGCATAGCACCTGGTGCACGATGACTGCTCTGAAAGGTCAGGAACTCCTACCGCTGATGACCACAAACACCATAAGAAAAAAAAGTTCATGATCTATTGGTATAGGCCTGAGAGTTTCTACCTCTAGATAAACAAGATGTGATGGGCTGGGACCTACCCCCGGCTGAACAAAAACTCTTCTACCCTGAAAACCGGGAACCCCAGACCACAAATCTGCTTCATGATGAATCATAATGATTCCCCTATCATGATGATCCAGTCCTGGTCATAGTCCTCTCGATAACCTCTGCCCTCACCAGCACCTCAAGATATGCATTCAACATAAATGGGGTGACCTGGCGCTGGATCTCTAGATGAAAAGCCTCCTCGAAATGTCTCACCCTGGCCTCCTCATCTGGCAGTAGGTCCGAAGCATATATTAAAAGGTTACTAAAATGGATTCCAAACTCTCGAACACTAGAGCTCCCCTGTTGATGGGTAAGAAGCTCCTGGCGACTGGAAGCCTTTGTAGTTGAAGAAAGAAACTCGACTCTAAACTTGTCTCGGAACTCCTCCCATGAGATCGCTGACTCCTCATGATCCCCGAGGAACAAGAACCACCACTGCCTCACTGCTCCATGTAAAATCTTCACAAACAAGGACACCCAGTGATCCTTCCAAGCATAGATCGAACTGAATCCTATATCGACCTCCTCCAACCAGTCTTCCGTGAATGCATTTGAAACTGAGCCCTTGTACTTCTGCAGACTCTGGAACTGAAACTCTCAGAGTGTATTTCTCCAAGTGTCGTCGTCATCAACCTCTACCCTACGATGATATTCTAGAATAGACTACTGGACATCTTCTGCACAAACCTAACGAGGACGTTAACCTAGAGTCATACCTGTAAAATAACAAACTATTAGAGATCCTAAACCTGGAATATAGAAGACTCAACATTAATTAATTAATTGTTTTCTTTCATTGATTTTAGGTTAACCTATCCTAAGGTCTACCAATTCTAATATAGGCACAAAGAATAATGATGCATGATCCATTCCTAGGTCTCTACCCTACAACTAGTATCACCTTGTTTAGTAGCCATTATAAACTTAAAGGCCTATACATCAGATCATAGGGGGCCCTAAACGCCTATGTCTCAGTTGGTCTCCAGTGTTTACACCACTTGCTAAACATGAATGACACCGTTTCCCTACCAACCCATGCAACCTCCCTTGTGCGTAACTCCAAACTCCATCCTATCCCTCAACCAGACCTTTGATACCACTTTGTTGTGACCCCCTCCCCACAAAGGGTACCTCTTCTAGGTCATCATTGTGATAATAGAGATAATGACCCCCGAGTCCAACCTCCAGTAGGCCCCGGGTTGGCGACTAGCACCGAGGGTGTAGCAAACACACAAATGGGAGACATTACCCTCTAAGAGAACACATACGAAAGAGAGAGATAACATAGACACCAACCAACTCCAACTAAGATAGAAATATAAACAAAAATCCAAGTACACATATGAAATTTCATGCAAAACTACTACAATTGAAAGGGGAAAAACTGCAAGTACCCAAAGGAAAGTAAAACAACAGCAACCACAATCCCAAACAGCTCCTGCAACCACAAGCTAGTAGTAACCAGACTAATCTCCAACCTGCTCCAAGTGACATGAAAAACAGGTTATATATACATAGGGTGAGTATAAAAGTATACTCAGTAGGATCCTCCCTGAAGCCTCTCATGCAAAAGTAAATAAATCAAGCTAAAGAACAATGAACAACAAGTGAAACTAACTCATCATCTAAACAAGTATACTAAGTTCCCAGCCTCACTATGGATACTCTCGCCAAGTAATGCATAAATGAGTATATAATATAATAAAGAATATCAAGGATACCCCGCTATTACTTCCCCACTGGTTTGCCTCTTTGTCCCAACGTCGCACATCCTGCACATCTCTTTCCAAAAAGACTTGCCCACAGACACCTAGGAGAAGCACCACAACATGAACCTCATGCAACAAAACCTCCACGTCCACGTAAGCAAAGTAACCAGGTAGTTTCTGGGAGCCACCACATCTCGTATAATGTGTATCATACATTAGGTATTATACCTCAAGCCATTACAGCCCACACACCGAGTAAGGATCCTCAAGACATCACAACCTATACACGTCACACCTATAGTAGTCCATAGAAAACTATATCCAAGATATATGTGTGTGAATAAACACAAGACATTATATCCCTCTACACACATATATGGGGAAAACTAACTAATGTGCCTACCAGCACATGTAACTACCAAGAGAAGAGAGCGAGGCCAAAGGGGGTAGTCAGCCATCCATCCTCCCATCGGAATGTTCGAGAAAATACCCCCTAGGGCTCAGAATCCCTGGGGTGTCAGTTTCCCTTACTGACATGGTGGAGTAGCGTATAGAAACACAAAAATTATAGAATATACTATACCTAACAACCCCACTAAGGGCATAACCTAGTCTTAGAATCAACTACAACTAACGTCTCTCGGACTCTGGGCTGCTACTTCTAAGACTAGGTATCCTATAAGCGCACAACAATTTAAAGAGATTTAATACATTATTTCATTCCTTTTTTATCAGTTTCACTTTACATTAATTAATTATTTAAACATTAATTAACCAATAAAAATTACTCATTAAATTTCATTATCATCACACCCAAAGTCCGTTGTCCCTTTAAAATTGTAACCTGAGCATTTCGTTCCAGCAAGCTCCAACCCCATGGGTTAACATCATTTATTAAATTATTCATTTCAGAATTACTTTCCATTATTCCCAGGCATTCTATAAAAAAAATATATGCTACTAAATACAATGGGGCTCAACACAGTTAATAGATTTACTAACCATCGAGTTTTTTCCGCCTATAGCAAGAGCGTAGACCCATCATCCCTTGAGAAGCTAAACACAGAAAGCACGTGGAATACCCCATGCGTTTTCGCCCCTTTCAGAAGAAGGGTAAGTAAGACCAACTGCCTTGAGTAGTGGGGAAAAGTAAAGTAGATAATCAACCAATAAGAATCATCAAGCATCCAAAAATCACATCCATACCATTCCATCATCCCTGATGTCCTCCCCGACACCCACATGCATAAACCGTTGCATCTCACCACTCTAGGCATCATCTGCTACCACAACCAAAGGTATCCATGCCCCCACATACCATAACAGCCATCCAGGCTCACATCACAACATAAGAAAAAAAATCTAAAAAATTGGGATCTTGTCCCTTTAAAAAAAGAGGGTAACTCAAAACCCTTCAAGGAATTATCAAACAATAAGTTCTTTAATACATCTTGAATTAACCGATTTATTATTCATAGGTTCCAAATTCAAGAAACCTAATTAGAAAGCTATCAAAAAATAATTAAACATGATCAATACACCAATTTTAATAACATAAAATTACAACAAGGAGAACCAAATTCATTTACATGCCTCTTTATCTTTTAACCAAACAATTATCAATTAATTGCGGTTTACGTTCATTACCAATTTCCATCGAGAACAAACAACTAAACAAATAAAGCATAGATATCACACTATCTAGAAAAATAAAAGGCAATAACATATGATTGATATCAATTTATTTATCCAGTTCAAATATTTATTATGTTAATTACATTGTCATCTAGTGGGATATAACATGCTAATGATACAGTTGCACGTAAAAGAAGAGAGAAGCAATGAATCCCCTACCTCAAATGGTTCTTGACGTTCTTTATACGAGAGCAGTCCACACAACGGTTCACGATCGCCTCCTCTTGTGAAAAATGCATCCACCCGAGGATGCCACGGTATGACCACACCAACCCAAACCCAAGAAAACTCCATTAGAAGCATGGAGAATACATGCTATAATATAGAAAGGAGAAACAGGAGAATATGAACCCCAAAAGAAAGATTATAATACATACCTTATATCGAAGCTCGATGGATACTCCTTGGTTGCTCTGAAATAGGGAAACCAATCCATGGGGAAAAGTTTGATCTCACGATTCCTACGGGAAGGAAGGAAAAGTTCAAGCATCTCGCACTAGAGAACAAGGAGGAAGAACAAGGGAGGAATATATCTTGTCCCTTTTGAAGATTTAACGGAGTGACGGTTTAAGATACGCTTGATTTCCCATTAAAAGCGGATCGCATTAAACCACACAATTTGAACAATTAAAAACATCCTGAGCCTTAGGAATAATTAATATAGGAGTTATGGACTTTGAATCAGAATTAAAGTCCTTAAAATGAGGCTTTAAATTCATTTTACGTCAGAGGAAATGTTAAAGGGGTGAAACAGTAGGAAGCTGGAAACACTGTTCACTGTTGGAACCTCATAGTTCTGGAAACACTCTTCATGAACCTCACTGTTCAAAACTCACCATTCTAGAAACACTGTTCATAAACCTCACCGTTGGAACCTCACCGTCCTAGAAACACTATTTATTAACCTCACTGTTGGAACCTCACCGTTCTATAAACATTGTTCATAACTCGAAATTTGGCATAGGAATTAGAGGCTGCTGTTAGAACCTCACTGTTCTAGAAACACTGTTCACAGAACTCAAAATTTGGAAAAGGAAAGAAAAGGTCACCATTTTGAAAACACTATTCACAGAACTCAAAATTTGGCAAAGGAAAGAAAAGGCCACTATTGCACTATTCACAACGGTCTACCATTGGAACTGTTCACCTAAGGTTACCGATGCACTGTTCACAACAGTCTACCATTAGAAATGTTCACAGAAGGTCACCGTTGCACTATTCATAATGGTCTACTGTTGGAACTGTTCACCTAAGGTTACTGATGCACTGTTCACAACGGTATACCGTTGGAACTATTCACAGAAGTGGAAAATTGGAAAAGTGTTGGGGATAAGTCACCTTGACCTCTCGGAATACCCAAACACAAGATTTTCGTAAAGGAATGGACCAGAGAGGTCCGAGACATTACATAATTGATTATAGATTAGTTCCTTGGGGTTTAGAGAAGAAAAATAGGTGGCTACTTAAATATTAGAAACAACTTAATACCAATAGAAAATTAGTTCTTGATTCATTCTAAGCATGAAATATGAAATTGAGAAAATAAATAAAGGTATTACCTTGATATCTCCCAAGATAACCTCTCATAGAATCAAAAATAGAAGAAATTTAAAGATATATAATGATATCAAAATACTTAAATTTTGATAAATAGATTATAGTTTCTACCACAAAGAAGATTAAAAAAAAAGTTGATTAGTGGTGGCCTTGGTCATAAATTTTCAAGGGTGAGCAGTAGCAACCAATTAAAACCAAGATAAACCAAGGATTGAAGGAGGATTAAATAAGTAGAGAAGTAGATGGTGGGGAGGACTTAAGAGGTCCTTTGAATGAGGAATGAAGGCCAATTACTGAGTTAGGGAAAATTAAGGGATTTTATTTAAGCTTGAAAAAGACAAAAATTCCCTATATTGGGGGAATTTTTCATAGGAGTCTTCCAGATACTCACTATAGATCCCTCAAGTACCTAATAGACCTAATATAACCACAAGATCCACTAGACACCCACTCAATGCTCAATCCCTTTTACACCTCTTACCCTTCTCTATTTCACTCTAATTCCTTCTTGTACACCTCTAATCCACTTTCTAACTTAAAACCTCACGCTAAAAGGAATTAAAATATTGAAATAAAAAAGAATTACCTGCCCTATGAGGCTAGGGTCTTAACAACCTCTCCACCATTGGATTTCTCATCCTCTAGAATATTTAACATTATTATGGATTGAATAATTATTATAATTGGATTTTCATTCCAGTTTCTCACTCAAATATTTTATCTTGGAGCCTTCCATACTACCATATAACCAAAACCAAAGGGATCACCTTGCCTCACAGCACTTTCTAGCTCTGGTCGACAATGAAGATGATATGATTTATATAAGAAGTATCAGCTTCCACTTCAACATCATCATGTTAGATCACATGTAAGGGGTTGGGTAAACATTTCCTCAATTGAGAAATGTGAAAGGTTTTATGAACATTGTTGTATTTCATTGGCAAGGCTAGTTAATTAGAAACTTCCCTAACTCTGCTTAGGATTTCAAAAGGACCAACACATCTCTGGGAGAGTTTCCCTTTCTTACCCATCCATCAGTGAGGCAAAACTAGATGAAACCCAAAGAAATTCATGGTCAACCACTTCAAATCACAAGGATCGTTTAATGATAAAAATATAAATTTTCTTGTATTTGATCCATTACAATCCATTTTAAAATTATCTTCACATGTTTGGATGTATCTTTTATGATACTTAATCTGATCATCGAGAATTCAACAATTAACATCTGGCATAGAGGAAATAGATATAATCATCCATAAAGAGATTCAAATAATTCCATCAGGATAGATTTTTGGTAGATATTATTGTATAAAAATTCCACCAAAGAAATATGGTTCTTGAATGATCCACTATAGTCAATAATTCAAGATCATAGCATTCCCTCTAGAATGAAAATGTTTTACTGAGGCTATAAATTGGTCTATGGGTGAAAATAAGTACTAAAATTCAACCGTAAAGACAAAAGTCATTAAAGTCCAAACCAAAACTGAGATTTGAAAATCACACACACACACACACATATATATATATCAGATATGATACTATATTGTTCACCATGAAGTTTTATAAACTCATTGACATAGAGTTTCCCAAGCTCATCAATCTGAGATGCCTCATTGATGGTGTAAAGTGAGCCTTCCTTGTAGAGACTCGGAGCCTGACGTACATGTAAATTACATTAATTTTGCGGAATACTTAGTATATTACAAAAACACACACACAAGGACCGTAATAGTTTAGTGTCTTTGGAAACTTGGAATATAATCTTCTAATCGTGGTGAAAGATCTTCAACATCTCCCATAAAGATCTTCCTTTTTTTTACCTAAAACCTTTCTTTATATCCTGGGGAAAAGAAAACATAAAAGGGTGAGCTCAAATGCTCAGTAAGGGTAAACAAAAGAAATATCAATCACATCATATTCATAAGAACATAACATTTTGGAAATCTTAACCTGCAAAAGAGAGCATAATTTCATAACATGGGATAAATCATGGCAGTGAAATGTAATCACAATAATCATAACTTAAAACATGAAACTTTGTGGCATTCACACATAATAATAGAGAATCATTTCTTATTAGTCAATACTCATTGCCAAGACTATCTTAGTGGACAAAGTCCCTTTCTGAATCGAGTAACCCTTGTTTCAGTCCTGTTTCACTGAACCGGTATAACCTACCATTCCAGCCATGTCTATCTCATGAGATATAAAATCTTTACCCAATGAATTGGAGGGAGATATAGGTCCCACCCATCTCATAATGATACCATTCTTATGTGTGCCACAAAATCATAAATCATACATCATTTCATAACCCATGTAGTAAAAATGGGATTCGTAAACATCGTGACATCATAAAACAATTCATATAAGATAAAGGAATTCATAAAAATAATTCCATCACAACATAACCAAATCAATGTAATAATAGGGATAGAAACAGAACCCTATGTTATCTTAGATGGAAAATAATTTTGATAAAACACTTGAAATGAATTCTTGAGGAAAATATCCTTTCTTCTTCAAAATCAATTTCTTTTCACAAAACGTCATGAAATTTTAAAAGAAAGAGATTTTATTGAAAATATTCATGAAATCTTTTGGAGGAAGCTTCATGAAAATAAGGCTTTATAAAACCGTAAAAATACGTTCGTGCCGTATAAGTTAAAAAAAACATTCTTCTCGTACTTTTTCCAGAAAAGTCAAAAAGTACCTCGTACGAAAACGACAAAAGATTCCTTTCATATCTTTTACAAAAAACTCACCGAAGGGTAAAATTGGATATAAAATATTGTAGAAGGATAGAAATAATATTACATATTGAGGGAACATGGATGTGGATGATAAAATACACCCCAGTAATTACCAAAGGAAAAACAATCTCGGATAAAAGTGAGATTGTGATATTTCCCTTACCTTAGGTCCGACTTGCTTTGTAAGTGTCCGAAACTCCTGTATAATGATTTAAATCATGTTATTGACTTATTCCAGAATCATATTCATTGTTATTATATCATATATGGTCCACTTATGACTTTATATTACCTGTTCTTTTGTAAATTCATGTTAAAGTAGCATTTTGGGTAAAATCGTCTCATTTGTCGTTCGTGTTTTTAACTTGTAATTATTAATATGATTACTTGGATCATGATTACTTATATCCAGAATGTAAAACATGATTTATATATAATATATATTCATAATATATATATATATATAATATCGATAAATGGAATGAAATACACCGTTCATGGAGACGGTAGTCCGTACGTACGCATGAACGCTGTTTTCGTTTCCTTATTGAAGTGAATGGAATTAAGTAGATGAAATACATATAAATTTACATAAATCCAGTATCATTATTATTTCATATATTTCATTAGTACTTATTATATATACTTTATAATCATTCATGAATGGTTAATCATTGATAATGAATCTCATCGCGTCGTGGAGACGGTAGTCCGTACGTACGCACGAGCGATGATATCGTTCCCATGGTCGTGGAATTGTGTTGAAGTGTATGTAGACTATTTCAGTATCAATATCACTTTATAATAATTATATATAGTTACTCATTACACCATTATACCCATCCTATTAAGGTGGTGGTGGAAAATAGATTACACCACGGCGTGGAGACGGTATTCCGTACGTACGCACGCGCGGTGATTTCATTTTTCCGTAGGATGGATAGAAGGTGAATTAGGGTTGTTTCATATTTATAATAACATATCAGTATGTAAGTAATACTTATGTTATTACTTTATCATGAAACAACTAAAGAAGAAGAAGTTGAAGAAGAAAGAAGTTGAAAAGATCGGTAATGGATATTACCTCTTCTTTGGAATGCCTCTTTGAATCCTCCACTTAGGGAACTAATATTGGTCTTTGAAGAAGACCAGGACCTATAGGATTATTCTAGGGAAGTGGAGAAGGGATTTTGGAAGGGTTTTGCCGAGATTGAAGGCTCAAAGTTGTGTGAGGAAGAGAGGGAGGAGGAGCCCTTTTATAAGGGAGGAGAGGGGCACCTTAGGAATATCTCAAAATATTATTTTATATTAAAGTCAAAATCGGTTTATAATGGTTCCAAAGGGTCTTATTTCGAAGCTAAAGTGGGGATGGGTCGAAATCCTATCAACCAATAGGATTTAGACAAGTTTAGGGTATTATTTTAACCTTATCAATTAGATTTAACTCTAAGTTAAATAATTTAACTTTTACCGTGTCTTTTTGTTTTCTTACACTATATGGTTAATACACTTACTATAACATGACAAACGAACCCCAAATTGTTTATTATTAATATATATATCCTTATCTAAGTCATTTGGCCAAACCTTAGATTTTTAGGAATAAAATAACAATTAATAATATAATATTTTATTTAAAAACTATTTTGTGTCAATTTTGACACTATTTGATATATGATTTTTGTGAAAGTCATAACAGAATTATATGTTCGAACCAAGTTTATTAAATCAACACTAATATATCATAGTAACCTAGAAAATTAGTGTAATTCATAAAAAGTCTTAAATTACATTTATTTTGGTATTTATAATATCAATTATGTCAATATTTCATTAATAAGATAATTACTGCATCATCTTTGTGTCATAAATAAATTAACTTATTTGATGTCTAAAAATTAAAAATAAAATACCATTATGTAGGAAATCTTTTTTTCTTTCTAATGAATATTTAAAATCGAATTTATCTTATGTATAACCCTATATTAATAATGTTTTAGTAAATAAACTTTGATTTTAACTCTTTTAACTCTTCTTTGAATTAAATAATAATAAATGTCCTAATCTAATCCAAGTGGGCCTAAATGATAATATTTTACACTTAAGGTTGTTTTTGGTCGAGATACACTTGTCCAATAGGATTAGGACATGTGTTAGGGTAATATTAATATCATTGTTACCCTTAATTACCCTATTTACTTTTAACCGTGGTAAATAAAAGTAAAAAGTTACTATTCACCAAAAATTATTTTCATCTCATTGAACCACATTTTACTTACTGACATCAACCGTGTCTCTCATATTTTTGAAATTCCATTCACAAAAGCGGTAAAATTAAGATTTATGAAAAAATTAATTTTTTAACTACCACTTAGTAGTTTCACTATTCATCAAAAATTGAAGTTTTTCAGAACAATGCCAAAATTTCATCCTAAGCTATATTTCATATTCAGAATTCAAAAATGAAGTCTATTTTACCAAATTCATATCATAGAAGTTTCATTAATTAATTTTATAATTAAATCCCGCTGTTAAAACAAATAGCGTGTTTTTAAGAAACAATATCTATCAAAAGATTGACACTTGTTTATGTCTGGTTTAAATGTGAAATTACATCCAATGACCAACATTGTATTAAATCATAAAAATATATTCTAAATATACTTTAAAACCACTCAAATTAATAATTTATCACTATTAATTATTTCGATTGAAAAAGTTGTTTTTAACTAAAATTTAGTAATTTTCACTATTCATCAAAATATGAAAGTTATCTGAAAAGTACCAAAATTTCACCTTAGGCTAAATTCGATACTCCGAATCCAAAAATGAAGTCCATTTTGAGAGCTAAAATTTATAAAATTTTAAAAGGTGGTTATTACTATTCATAACGGCTAGTTATAATAATATTTTAATAGCATATCGTTGTTTAGTGAAACTCGGTATTGCGTACTACACACGCTATCGAGGAAGGTCACGATTGCGTGTAACGCAAGGCAAGTCAAGGATGCGTGTTGTGCAAGCTCCTTTTGGTGTAGCGTACAACACAAGACATTAGTGAAATTAAAAAGAATATTTTTCATAAAATCCCGGGGTGTTACATTCTACCCCCCTTAAAATGAATTTCGCCCTTGAAATTCGTCGGGGTTATAAATGGTTTACTATTCGAAAGTTTCTTTAATAGAAACCCACATCGTAAAAAGGAATACCAAAACCAATCTTTAAAAACGAAAGTATGAAACGTAACAGTTACCCAAATAAACTAATCGCTGGGTTTCCACATAGGTAAAAATATGGATATGGAAGAGAAATCTAACCATCATGTTCTGATGGAGAGTGGTAGAGAACATGGCTATGGAAAATCCAGCAATCACAAATCCATAAATTTGTGACGATCTAAGGTACCATATGATTAATCAGATATAAGAGCACTAGGACAACATTTTTGGTTTTCAAGATCGTTTCCCTAAAGTTAAAGAATTTGAATTAGAATAAATACTTACTTTATTTTGGTACAATCTCACTATTGTTCGTGCCTTGAACAATTTCCACTTCATCTCTTAAATAAATGAAGTTGAATTTGTTATTCGTGTAGTGTTAGCAGGTCATATGATAGAATGACGGGTCATTCCATCTGTCTCAAACAAAAGGTTAGAAAAAATTATATACATAAGTCGATCTATAGTGAGGTTAATCATATATGGTTCCTAAAATGGACTTATACTTCATATATCATACTGCTTAATATAATAAAACTAGTTTCTACTAAACAGGGACTTCCTGTAGGCCAGTGGTAGGTGATAAAGGCCAGTCGCACTTCGGTTGTGGGTTCGATTCTCACAGCCTTGTCCGACGCGATGGGCTGTCGCCCGTCCTGCAGGTTGTCCTTTTTCTAAAACTATATTACTATAACATCCCATCAATAACATCGAAAAAACTTCTATCCTTAAACAATACTAACTTATGTCCAACATAATCCATTCCAATCTTTAGTCTTATCCATAATACTGCAGTCCACTCTCATAACATAGTGAAAACGATTACCAGAGATTTAACACCATCGTCGATCCCCATATATCATAAGATATGTTTTGTTGGTCACATTCCAAACATTCAAAGTCCTTAATCATGTATTCTCTTGAATACCCATTGAACCTTAGTGAAAACATGAATTCAGTTAAACGTTAACACTTTCCACATACCAAAATCCTCAAAATTCTTTATAATCAAACCATGATATCACTTAGTCCTTATATCAATCATGAACTCATGAATACTGTTAAACATTTCATTTTCTCATTTTCCCTTCATTATGCGCATATCGTCTTATTTCCAAAAATATCTCAATCACTTTGAATACCACATTAGACCAATACATAAATATTCCAATACTCCATGATACAACATTATTTTGGAATCCCATTACATAAACACTTAATCATTCCACCACATCGTTGTCATATTCAACATCGCCAATAGTGATCGCATGTGACTTCCCTTTGTCCTTTGCATTCAGTGGTTGCTCATGTTGATCATCACTAACCCTTGGATTAGGGCATTTATTAGCATAATGCCCCATTTCCTTGCACTTGAAGCATTGAAGTGTTGGTGGTGCGTTCTCTGCTGTGTTTGCTTTATTCACATCATTAGAATCCCTTTTTCCATTACTTCGACACTCAGCTGCTCGATGACCTTCTTTTCCACACTTAAAACATTTTCTAGTCCCTTTAAGAAAATCTCCACCATGCTTTTTTCCACACTTTGAGCATAAGGAAACATTCATCTTCTTTTCACAATTATTCTGAGATTTATCCTTGAACTCCATCTTTCGTTTCTTGTCAAAACCATGAGATGGATATGTAACACCAACTTCCATTTCTACCTTGATAGCACAACGCCCAATTTCTTCATAGCTACTGAAGTCTCTTATAGCTAATTCCCTTCGAAGACTTGGTTTTAAGACATTGAAAAATCGATCAACTTTACTTTCAGGTTGGATGATAATGCCAGATGCATACCTTGCAAGTCTTGTAAAATTTTCTTCGTATATACCAACAGATTCATCATCCTTCTGCTTCAGCTCAAGAAACTCCTTTTCCATCTTCGTTTGAAGAATACGAGGGAAGTACTTACTGAAAAACAAGTTCTTGAACTCGTCCCATTCCATGGACTCAATTTCATCTCTTGGCCTCGTATTCTTGATAAGATTCCACCATTGATCAGCTTCACCTTCCAAACGATATACTGCTAAGATGACTTTATCATGTTCAGAACATTGAAGAACTGAAAATATCTTTTCAGTGGTACTGATCCATTGTTCAGCAACAAGTGGATCGGAAGACCCACTGAAAGAAGGTGGACGTTGCCTCATGAAGGACTCAATAGAATATTGTTCCCTTCTCTGCTCATTTGGAAGTCCAGAATGATTCATAGCTTGTGTAAGTATAGCAATAAGATTTTGCACTCCATCTCCCATAACATTTGTTTGTTCAGGAGGACAATCATTGCATTTTCCATTGCATTGATCAACACGGTTCCTTCGGGTTCCAGCCATCGTCTAAAACCCAAAAAGAATAGTGTGAGAGGCAAAAATCATGCTGGGGAAAACAACATAATAAAGGGGGAGTACCTTCAATATCTAACATCTTAGGTTTAATTCTATGATCGTTAGCGTAATTCTAGTACTATAACCTATACGTATACTTAACCTTAGGGACATCCCTAGACATACCTTAGAAATATCTCTAGGGATCTCACTAACGTTTTCGCATCCTAGTTTCCAAAGGTTGACTAAACCTTTCCTCTGATACCAACTGTAGAGACCCGGATCCTGACGTACATGTACATTACATTAATTTTGCGGAATACTTAGTACATTACAAAAACACACACACAAGGACCGTAATAGTTTAGTGTCTTTGGAAACTCAGAATATAATCTTCTAATCGTGGTTAAAGATCTTCAACATCTCCCATAAAGATCTTCCTTTTTTTACCTAAAACCTTTCTTTATATCCTGGGGAAAAGAAAACATAAAAGGGTGAGCTCAAATGCTCAGTAAGGGTAAACAAAAGAAATATCAATCACATCATATTCATAAGAACATAACATTTTGGAAATCTTAACCTGCAAAAGAGAGCATAATTTCATAACATGGGATAAATCATGGCAGTGAAATGTAATCACAATAATCATAACTTAAAACATGAAACTTTTTGGCATTCACACATAATCATAGAGAATCATTTCTTGTTAGTCAAGACTCATTGCCAAGACTATCTTAGTGGACAAAGTCCCTTTCTGAATCGAGTAACCCTCGTTTCAGTCCTGTTTCACTGAACCGGTATAACCTACCATTCCAGCCATGTCTATCTCATGAGATATAAAATCTTTAACCAATGCATTGGAGGGAGATATAGGTCCCACCCATCTCATAATGATACCATTCTTATGTGTTCCACAAAATCATAAATCATACATCATTTCATAACCCATGTAGTAAAAATGGGATTCGTAAACATCGTGACATCATAAAACAATTCATATAAGATAAAGGAATTCATAAAAATAATTCCATCACAACATAACCAAATCAATGTAATAATAGGGATAGAAACAGAACCCTATGTTATCTTAGATGGAAAATAATTTTGATAAAACACTTGAAATGAATTCTTGAGGAAAATATCCTTTCTTCTTCAAAATCAATTTCTTTTCACAAAACGTCATGCAATTTTAAAAGAAATAGATTTTATTGAAAATAGTCATGAAATATTTTGGAGGAAGCTTCATGAAAATAAGGCTTTATAAAACCGTAAAAATCCGTTCGTGCCGTATAAGTTAAAAAAAACATTCTTCTCGTACTTTTGTCGGAAAAGTCAAAAAGTACCTCGTACGAAAACGACAAAAGATTCCTTTCATATCTTTTAAAAAAAACTCACCGAAGGGTAAAATTGGATATAAACTATTGTATAAGGATGGAAATAATATTACATATTGAGGGAACATGGATGTGGATGATAAAATACACCCCAGTAATTACCAAAGTAAAAACAATCTCGGATAAAAGTGAGATTGTGATATTTCCCTTACCTTAGGTCCGACTTGCTTTGTAAGTGTCTGAACCTCCTGTATAATGATTTAAATCATGTTATTGACTTATTCCAGAATCATATTCATTGTTATTATATCATATATGGTCCACTTATGACTTTATATTACCTGTTCTTTTGTAAATTCATGTTAAAGTAGCGTTTTGGGTAAAATCGTCTCATTTGTCGTTCGTGTTTTTAACTTGTAATTATTAATATGATTACTTGGATCATGATTACTTATATCCAGAATGTAAAATATGATTTATATATAATATATATTCATAATATATATATATATATAATATCGATAAATGGAATGAAATACACCGTTCATGGAGATGGTAGTCCGTACGTACGCATGAACGCTGTTTTCGTTTCCTTATTGAAGTGAATGGAATTAAGTAGATGAAATACATATAAATTTACATAAATCCAGTATCATTATTATGTCATATATTTCATTAGTACTTATTATATATACTTTATAATCATTCATGAATGGTTAATCATTGAGAATGAATCTCATCGCGTCACGGAGACAGTAGTCCGTACGTACGCACGAGCGATGATATCGTTCCCATGGTCGTGGAATTGTGTTGAAGTGTATGTAGAATATTTCAGTATCAATATCACTTTATAATAATCATATATAGTTACTCATTACACCATTATACCCATCCTATTAAGGTGGTGGTGGAAAATAGATTACACCACGGCGTGGAGACGGTATTCCGTACGTACGCACGCGCGGTGATTTCATTTTTCCGTAGGATGAATAGAAGGTGAATTAGGGTTGTTTCATATTTATAATAACATATAAGTATGTAAGTAATACTGATGTTATTACTTTATCATGAAACAACTAAAGAAGAAGAAGTTGAGGAAGAAATAAGTTGAAAAGATCGGTAATGAATATTACCTCTTCTTTGGAACGCCTCTTTGAATCCTCCACTTAGGGAACTAAGATTGGTCTTTGAAGAAGACCAGGACCTCTAGGATTATTCTAGGGAAGTGGAGAAGGGATTTTGGCAGGGTTTGGCCGAGCTTGAAGGCTCAAAGTTGTGTGAGGAAGAGAGGGAGGAGGTGCCCTTTTATAAGGGAGGAGAGGGGCACCTTAGGAATATCTCAAAATATTATTTTATATTAAAGACAAAATCGGTTTATAATGGTTCAAAAGGGTCTTATTTCGAAGATAAAGTGGGTATGGGTCGAAATCATATCAACCAATAGGATTTATACAAGTTTAGGGTATTATTTTAACCTTATCAATTAGATTTAACTCTAAGTTAAATAATTTAACTTTTACCGTGTCTTTTTGTTTTCTTACACTATATGGTTAATACACTTACTATAACATGACAAAATAACCCCAAATTGGTTATTATTAATATATATATCCTTATCTAAGTCATTTGGCCGAACCTTAGATTTTTAGGAATAAAATAACAATTAATAATATAATATTTTATTTAAAAACTATTTTGTGTCAATTTTGACACTATTTGATATATGATTTTTGTGAAAGTCATAACAGAATTATATGTTCGAACCAAGTTGATTAAATCAACACTAATATATCATAGTAACCTATAAAATTAGTGGAATTCATAAAAAGTCTTAAATTACATTTATTTTGGTATTTATAATATCAATTATGTCAATATTTCATTAATAAGATAATTACTGCATCATCTTTGTGTCATAAATAAATTAACTTATTTGATGTCTAAAAATTATAAATAAAATACCATTATGTATGAAATCTTTTTTTCTTTCTAATGAATATTTAAAATCGAATTTATCTTATGTATAAACCTATATTAAAAATGTTTTAGTAAATAAACTTTGATTTTAACTCTTTTAACTCTTCTTTGAATTAAATAATAATAAATGTCCTAATCTAATCCAAGTGGGCTTAAATGATAATATTTTACACTTAAGGTTGTTTTTGGTCGAGATACACTTGTCCAATAGGATTAGGACATGTGTTAGGGTAATATTAATATCATTGTTACCCTTAATTACCCTATTTACTTTTAACCGTGGTAAATAAAAGTAAAAAGTTACTATTCACCAAAAATTATTTTCATCTCATTGAACCATATTTTACTTACTGACATCAACCGTGTCTCTTGGATTTTTGAAATTCCATTCACAGAAGCGGTAAAATTAAGATTTATGAAAAAATTAATTTTTTTAACTACCACTTAGTAGTTTCACTATTCATCAAAAATTGAAGTTTTTCAGAACAATGCCAAAATTTCATCCTAAGCTATATTTCATATTCCGAATTCAAAAATGAAGTCTATTTTAACAAATTCATATCATAGAAGTTGCATTAATTAATTTTATAATTAAATCCCGCTGTTAAAACAAATAGCGTGTTTTTAAGAAACAATATCTTTCAAAAGATTGACACTTGTTTATGTCTGGTTTAAATGTAAAATTACATCCAATGACCAAAATTGTATTAAATTGTAAAAATATATTCTAAATATACTTTAAAACCACTCAAATTAATAATTTATCACTATTAATTATTTCTATTGAAAAAGTTGTTTTTAACTAAAATTTAGTAATTTTCACTATTCATCAAAATATGAAAGTTATCTGAAAAGTACCAAAATTTCACCTTAGGCTAAATTCGATACTCCGAATCCAAAAATGAAGTCCATTTTGAGAGCTAAAATTTCTAAAATTTTAAAAGGTGGTTATTACTATTCATAACGGCTAGTTATAATAATATTTTAATAGCATATCGTTGTTTAGTGAAACTCGGTATTGCGTACTACACACGCTATTGAGGAAGGTCACGATTGCGTGTAATGCAAGGCAAGTCAAGGATGCGTGTTGTGCAAGCTCCTTTTGGTGTAGCATACAACACAAGACATTAGTGAAATTAAAAAGAATATTTTTCATAAAATCTCGGGGTGTTACATTCCTGGTCAGGCAGACCACAATCACCCATACTAAAATATTTTCATTAAAGGATATATGAAAATGGGTCACAAAGTTCATCATGATCTCATTCCATTTCCATAATAGTAAAGGGAGTGGATAAAGAGAACCTATAGTCTTATAAAAATTATCCTTCACTGGTTGACAGGGAAGGAATCCTGAAACAAATCCAACAATTATTATCTTCATGCCAAGACACTAAAATTGGTGATGACTATCATGTTACATCTTCAAGATACTAGGGTGAACATCCCATCAAGAAGAATTTTAATCCATCATTACCTACTCCTTTATTATTATAGGAATTATGAATCTCCCTTGGACATGAAATAAATAATGGGAATCTTGAAACCAACAATTGAGGATCTTCTCACCATTAAATTTCTCTATAATAATACAAAAATTAGAATCAGATACATAAGAGTCCTCAACATCTCCCATAATAAAATATGTCATATCACTATGGTGTAGATACTCTCCACCATGATCCTCAATCACATCCAAACAGTGTTCATCCATAAGAGTTATTAATAACTATTCTTTACATTCCTCCATCACCTATTGAGGATGGATATTCCTTCTAAGATCATTAGAAACTATATTTCATTTACCAAAAGAATACATAATGTCAAAATAAAATTATGGAAAATAAATCCAACTCCAACACTTTAATGTATAAACCACATCATCCAACTCTATAACATGGGTAGGTAAATTATTCTCATGGTGGAAAATCTATCTAGAACTATACATCACTAATCAATGATATTTCATCATGAAACATCTAAGAACTACTGAGGACACATTATAATACAACTTAAACACTTCACTTGGTTGACATAAGATAAGAACTAGAGACAAATTTAAATTCCTCTTTGTCTCTTGAAATGTCATTTTACACTGACTAGACCATACAAATTTATCCCCCTTATTTTTAAACGTTTATATGGGAGAAGATATTCTAGAAAAATATTATATGATGGTGCAGTAATACCCTACAAGTCTAAGAAAATAATAATCTTTAATACATTTTATATAAATTTCTATGACACCATTGATTCCACCTTGTTTGGGTCCACAATGATACCCACTTCATAGGTGGCATGTTTGAGGAACTTAACTTTTCATATCTAAAAGGATAATTCAAATATCTTGGTATATTATTGATGCTCCTATAAGGTCTCCAAGAAAATATAATGATTTAAAACATGCTTATCCTAGGATTTAGAATAGATAAGGATATCATCCACAAAGACCACTACAAATGATTCTATATAGGGATGAAATAACCAATTAATCATGGAAATAAAAATATTCAGATTATTATTCAGCCCAAAAAGCATGACTAGGTACTCAAAAATTCTCATAATGACTCCATAAAGTGATTTTAGGAATTTATTATGACCTGAACTACAAATGATGACATCCTAAGGAAAGGTAAATTTTTCAAAAACACTTTTCTTTTTTTAGATGATCAAATAGATCATTGATTTTAGGAAAAGGGTAATGATTCTTAATCATGACCTGATCAAGATTTTGATAGTTTATAGAGAGGTAAGTACTCCCATCAACCTTCTTGGAAAAAAGAATTGGAGAACCCCAAGGATATGTGTTTAGCCTAATTAACCTTTTTTTCAAAATTTACCAATTAGATATTTAACTCTCTTAATTCATTCATAGACATATGATATGAAGGAATAGAGACAGGTTCAATTTCAGGTAAGTGGTCGATGGTAAATTCCACCTCTCTATTTAATGGTAATTTAATGAAATATTCATGGAAT
Source organism: Viscum album (assembly GCA_963277665.1). NCBI lineage: Eukaryota > Viridiplantae > Streptophyta > Magnoliopsida > Santalales > Viscaceae > Viscum > Viscum album. The sequence goes on from OY728156.1 coordinate 1,540,873,543, forward strand.
ATATTTGGATACAGTTCCACCATCAGTGGAAAATAAAGATACCCTTTAGGATACACTTATTGAAGGATAATACTGAACATTTTAGTGGTGATGGACCCAACCTTCCCCTGATTAGGTACTAATAAAATAACTTTAAGATCCCAATATCTATAGAGGGTATATTGTGTCAGAATTAGTATTGAGAAAGAAAATCTTCTAGCATAACAATCAATGATAGATCAGAATTAAGTTATCTAGTCTATTCCTAGAATGATGTAAAATGATTCCATATTCAATATCATAAGATCCTAGAAATACCATATAATGGAATAAATTAGGAGAATATTTGAAACTTCTAAGTACACTCTATATTTTCCCTATAAGAGTATCAAGGCTCATATAAAAAGATACAGATTTCAATAAGTCCCAAAATTGACAACAATTTGACATATATAAAAGAATGTGAAACAACTATATCAAATATAGAATAATATAATGTATAGGATACTAGAATAGTACCTCTAATAGTAGATGGACTAACTACAACATCAATGGTATATTTCTTCACAACACATACCTTGGATACACCATCATATTAATCCTTAAAATGAAAATTCCTACACTGATAACTTCAAAAAATCCACCCAACCATAACAACTACATTGAAATCCATGACTAGATCCCCTAGAAGGTGATCAAATTCTACCAGCAGACTAATCCACTGGCTGTGCCTAATATTCTTGAGTCAACTAAGGTCACTACCCAATACTATATGATATACTATAGTGGAAGATACCATGAAGATGGTTGTAATGACCATATGAATGACATTACTTCACTTCATAGTTGTAAACTCACTTTACGTGCCAAAATCACCCACATTGATGACACTATATGGTCTTCCTAAACTAGGAGTTGTAGGGAAACCATTGACATGGCTTCCATGGTGGAAACCACCCCTACCTGTCTTCTCTCATCATTGATTTGACTATTGGAGAAACTATTACCCATGGTCTAGTATAACAATGATCTACTTACTCTTTAGCCTCTATTAGACTATATTTCAGTATGGAAAACCTTTTCACCACTTCAATGAAAGTTGGTAGATTGAAAAGAATCACATGACTCTTTCAAGACCATATTAAATCATATTGTATTATAATCCTCATCAGTGATTTTATATAAAGAAAATATATGTAAATATGTGAATTTAGTGATATAATACATGATCAACATAATTACTTTTTTAAGGTTCATGAAATCATTTTCTTTCACACAATGTCGACTATTGTGGTAAAACTACTCAAAGAATAACTCTTGGAAGTTATTACAGGTTAAACCCTATTCCTTCTTGGATTCCAACATAATATCCCACCACTAATGGGACACCCCTTAAAACATGAACATAGCTATACAGAATCACTACTATGATTAGTTATAATTACTTTTAAAGGTCTAGTGAATTTGGTTGATCTATTCTTGAGCCTCTTGAGGAGATACATCACCCTAGAAGATCAAATGGACGGTATAATTGAAAATACCTTATGATATCAGAGGTGGTCGGATCCCTTAAAGGATGTCCTTACAATAACCATACTAACTATAGGATATTTGGGTAGAACATGCTACTTAATTGTTTCTACTAAGTAGCAGGTGGTTGTTGAGGTGAATCACTCTACAATAAAGTAGATAAATGCATTAAAAAATTCTCCAAAAGAGGAAAACCCAAAGTATTTAAATTAAAATACTAATGTTAGGTCTAACCCCATTCCCATCTCTCTTTATTCCCTTTATTGAGATACTTTTCATTTTAAAACAAATTCTGAAAACATCCTTTTTAACTAGTTTAAAATACTTTTAAAATCACTTTTAAATAAATAAAACATGTTATAAGTATACCATAAAGGAAATAAACTATCAAATATTTAAAATAAGGGTTTAAAATAAAGGAATTCATTGTGGAATCATATTATCTTAATCATTAACAATAAATATATAAGAAAATATTATTTAATTATTATTAGTGTTTTAGTTTAAATGATTCGCTAAATGATTTTAATGATAATATATAGAAAACATAGAAAATAACACAATATGACTTGTTATCCTACTGGTGACTACATACTGATGCTTAACATGATGAATGGGAATTTAGTATTAAGAATAACTAGAATCGAAAATAGAATATCCTAGAATACCCATAATAACTCAGGATTCCACTATAATTATACAATCTAGACATATTTATGGATTACTTTCTAAGTCCCAATAGTTTTATCACATGGATATTCTAAACTCCAAAATCCTAGAGCATTTAATGTGGGTTTTGAAACAATTTTTTAAAATCCATGAGTTAAACACTCTCACGACACCCAGACCACATCATTATAATACCTAAGGCGAACCACTCGATCATTATAGGCTAGGGTTAACACTGGGGGTTAAGTAATGTAAGTGTGGTAGATAGTTTCCCATTTTAAATTGGTGATATAAACTAAAATATATCCATACCTATTTTGGAATGAAAAATAGGGTCCTAAGTATACTATGGGTAGAACTAGTTAACAATGTAAGTATAAAATCTAAGAAGTTATAAAAATGAAATTCATGCTATATACATACATAATAATACACTAAATAGGTCTAAAACATACATAAGTCACTTAAATTAAGTGAGACTACACCAAAATAAAAATACACATATAGAGATAATCCAAACATGACTAGTGATTTAAAAATGTAAAATTATAAAGTGATATCTCTCAAGGTAAACACTAGATATAGTTCCTATATATATATTTTTCACAACTTTTAGAAAGTGATAAAGGTTCCATCCATGATTATATACCTTTACTTTTCCTAGGTCATGTACAAATAGATCTTTACACATCTAGAGAGGGACCCATGTAAGGTTTGAGTATATAATACCTAGTAGGATCTCACCCCATCCCTAACCATCTATCATAGACTCAAGTGTATATGATAAAAAAATAGAGCTTGTGAAATGAGAAAACAACAACCAACATACCTTTACAATTCTATTCAATTTAAAAATAAAAAATAAAAAATAAATCTCTATACCTAGAGGTTCCATACCTTCCATATCTACTTCAGGTTTTACTTGAAATATGAGTTGATCAATAATAAGAATCAAGGTATACCACCCATATAATTTAGGAAAAGATAATATTGCATTTTTTTGGGAAAACTGAGATTCATATACCATTCAGAGATAGGGGAAGGGGTATACAAAAGTTAGGGCACTACGATCCTCTACCATACCATAAACCCAATTGTTAGTATGTGGGTGTATCTAGGAAACAATATACAAGAAAAATATATAATAATTACCATAATAATTATAAAATTTAACTATAGAGTGCAATAACCGGAATATGAATATGGAAACTTCAAGACATAATGAAATTGACAAATAAATAGTGAATCTTATGTGTCAGTCAATACATAAATATATATAATATTTAAAATTTTCATAAATTTTTTTTTATAAGGAATGCCTTCTAGTTTTAATCATACAAAATAAACAAATATTTATATAGAATAAGGTATGCGTATATACAATAACAATCATAATAGTTGAATCCAATTCAAAATTTCAAGAAATATTTTGAGGAAAAATTTATTCAAATAAAACTAGTTGGTTTTAGTTATATTCACTTAAACATATACCATTGACTACCCTATCATGTAAGAGTACAAGAAATGTAAGGGTTTCACCTACAAAATAGATTATAGAGAAGTTCCTTTGAGTGTAGGGAAGATGAATATTATACCACTTGAATATTAAGATTAACTTAATTTCAAGATAAAATTAGTCCTTGAATCATTCTAGGTGTAACATCCCCCAATCTGGGACTCTCTCAAATGGTTGGAAAGGGTTGGTTATGTGACCTCAAGTGCGCCTCCCCATATGCTAGAGGCTTTCGACTAGAATTAGGGGTGCGAAAAGTATAGTGGGGAGACTATACCCCATGGTATGAAGTGTCATATTAGTAGAACAATACATAATAAAATGGAAATAATAATCAAAGTAAATATATAGAGGAAGAAAATAATAAAATCCAACTAAATAATACGATAATAATAAAGGAATAAGGTAATCATTTGATGGAATGAAACTAAATTTCATGCTATAAAAATACAAGAAAAATTATATAAAAGACTCAAATAAAATACTCAAAGTTCTGAGTGCCGAATCCCACATCGGTCCCATCTTCAAACTACAACCCAACATCAAACAAGAAATCAACAAAAATGTTCTTTACCCTTGTCCAAACCTAAATCCATATAATTTTCTCGGGTTCCAAACAAAGACTCGAATAGTGTGTGAGTATAACTAAGTAGGTCAACCCCACAATGTCTAAAAAAACTAGTCTGAACAAATGTGTATGCAATAAGGTGATAAAAAGGTGTATTAATTAATTCAAAAATTAATAAAATACCACCATAACCTGATTTGTCTCTATTATAGAATATATATGAGTATATATTATGACCATGCCAACCACAACCATATTATAAAGTTAGACAACCTACTTTAGTGCCATGCTAGAATATCTCTGAGCATGTCTTATAACCATGCCAAACATCATCATATAACCATGGTATAGTCACAAAAATCATTTTGGGTCAAATCCCTATAAGCATTACAACATTTTCAGTTCAAATCCCTATAATAATTAAAATAAGGGACTGGCCTAAGCCTTCTCTCTATAAGCATTACAACATATACGTGGGAAAGTTTCTTGTCCAATCCCGTTATATAAGAATCTCATCATGGAACACAATCCCTATCATAAAACATGGATATCATAATATCACATCACATATTTCAATGGTTAATTATGAGAATTACCATTATTATTTCATATTCCACTTTGAAATTCAATTCAAAATTGATTAATAATTATATAAATAAACAATAAGCTACAATTTAGGGAGTCTATAATAAGAAATCACTCTAGGTAACATTTCATGTTAAACATACTTTAATACATTTTCCAATTAATTTATTTTAAATAAATTTTGGTGCATGATACGTTGGAGCTATCAAAATATTACATAACCTTGAAAATTATCAAACCATAGGGTTAAGATTTAGATCCCCTACCTTTAACCAACAATCTAACAACATTTCCAATGACCAATTCCCATGAGTAAGAAGGTGCAGATGATTGCAAGGAGGTTCCTAGATCAAAACCAATCAAGTTAAAAAACAAAATGCAATCGTCTAAAGGATTTAACATCAATGGTTTGAGAACCAAATGGAAGAAGGAAGAAACCTAACCAAAGGAACTTACTAGGGATTTAAGATGAAAAAGAAACATTTGGAAGGGAGGTTGGAACTATAAAATCTCCTTATGAATTCCATAGGGTTTATAGGAGAGGAGTTGCAGCAAATTAGAGAGAAAATAATCCAAACAACATGTTTAAAATATAAGTTTGGTAATTTACATGGTGTTTAATGTAGTTACATGTCATGTAAAAGTTTTTAATGGTATTTTCCAAAAAACACATCACCTTATATTTATTAAATTAAAACGATGAACAATTACACTATGTGTAATCCCCTTACACAATGTGTAAATGATCTATAGTTGATTTTTCAGCCCATTCTCCTTTTAAACAACCTAAACCCTCTTTAAAGCTTCTCAACTTACCAAGAACCCATGAAACACCTAACCCATTCAAACCCATAATTAATTAATTCAAACAAGAAAACATTCTCGAACTTTAGGTCATTTTATCCATAAAAGGATCTCCATCTATGAACAAGACTCAACCACTAAGGATAAAACTAAAAAATCATAGAGAAACATACCTAGAAAAATACAGGATCGTACACTAGGTATAAGAGATGAAGTTGAGAAAATAAATCAAGGTATTACCATGATATCACCCAAGATAATCTCTCACCAAAATTAAAATTAAAGAAGACCAAAGAAATAGAATGATACCAAAATCTCTAAATTTGGAGATAATATATTAAAATGAATACCTCAAAGAAAAGGAATGAAAAAGGAGATTATGGGTGATCCATAACCTTACCATTTTCAAGGACGAGTGATAGAAACTAATTAAAACCAAGCTGGATAAAGGATTGAAGGAGGGCCTAATAAGTATAGATGGAGGTTTTAGGGTACACTAAAGTGTCCTTTCGGATAAGGAATTAAGGCTAGTTCTATAGTGAGGGAAAACTAAGGGGTTTAATTTATGCTTTTCAAAGACCAAAATACCCTTTATTCTAGGTATTTGGGGAAGGAGTCTATCAAGTACCTGCCGCCGAGCCACCAATTACCCAATGGACATGATATAATCACTAGATCTACCAAACTCCCCCAAATTAATCTATAATAGGCCATTGATCACATGATGAATTTTACACCTCTTTCCCTATATTTTTAGTCCAATTACTTCCCAAACCCCTCGAATCCCATTTATAATTTTGAACCACACCCGAAAGGTATTTGAACTATTGAGATAAAGTGTAATTACCTACAAAAATAGGTCACAATCCATAAAAACCTAGTGGTATATAATAGAGAAGTCTGGAATAATGAAAGATGTGATTGGTATATAAGGAACTATTCACTCTATGAAGAGGTTTTCATAAATCATTAGCTAACTTCTGGAGGTTTCTTTGATCATTGAAATGGGTGAATGTAAATATCAAGTGTTGGTGGAGATGGGTGCACTAACTAGACTAATTTATAAATTTATAGGTGGGTGAAAGGTTTCACAGGTATGTCTATCATCCTAAACTAAACAAAAGAACAACCAAAAAACACCATAAATCATATAATAAAACTATATGTTTTGAATGAATGATAAAACAAAGAAATGAATGGTATATCATAATCCAATCTATCTGACCCATCAAATAATATCATAAATTTTTTATCTAGATATTTCAAAAGAATCCAAAGGACTCCATCCTCAATAGGTGTCCACTAATCATGGAAATCACTTGATGCTCGGGTAGGACCTCTCACAATGCACAATTTTCTAGAACCTTGAGTTCAAAGGTAGGAGAGAATAAAGAGATAGAATGATTTCATTTTTGAGGAGTTATACATAGTATTTCAATGAAATGGAATGGAAATCCACTTAAGAGGATTGAACCAACTTATATAGGAATCTAGTAACTTAAGAAATCCAACTTATAATGAATATGTGTTTTAAAAAAAGATTGAAAATTTTGAATTTTGTAACATTCATATTGAAACATCATGTTGACCATTTAAGATTTATATATTTATGTTATGTAACAAAACTCCTCATAATCATTATCACATTATGGTTGTAACTGAGAGTGATAACTGGGGAAAATCATGGAGGTTGAACTAAGTATTATCGTATAATAGGATAATCTTCTTGCATTTCCACCAGGACATAATGTCTAACACGATGTCATGGTATAAATAAGGTTAAACCATGGTGTTATCTAAATAACTAGGACATGGTAAACATTTTAGTGCACATATATAACATTATACCACTTGCACTAAAAGCCTTATATACTTACTGAACTTTCACCTTATGTCACATTATATGCAAAAACTCATGAAACCATATCCAAAATCCCTTTTGGATATCTCCAAAAAATATTTTTGGAAAATATATAATCAATTAATAGTGTATCAAATCTTATGAAATAACTTGTGAACATTCATTCATAACTTCTTTTGGACACCCTACAAAACACTTTTCTCAAATTTTCATAAACTCGATCTACATTCACCTGAAAAAAATGTGTAACTCAAAGGAATTTTATAGCATTGAAAGTGATTATGAATTCCTAAATCCATAAATATTTTCAAGGAGTGGATTATATAAAAGCATCAATGTTACTCAAGATATAAAGATATGTGACATGATCTCCATAAATTACATAAATCTTTATCCATGTTTCCACTAGCTGCATCATATGAAAGTATTCATTTTTTATATAATCCCATTGTCCAAGACATCAAGTAACTACGAGACATAAAGAATGTAAATATCATAATGATACTCATACTTTATTAATTCTCTAAGTATAGACTAACCTAGTTGATGAATACATCTCATGTCATTCATCTATATGGATGATCAAATCATATACATCATATCTAATTGATAAGAAAATCACATGGCATATCTAGTTATGTCTATACACTTACTTAGTCTATCTCAATCAAGGGACCATAGGTCATACACATAATATGGGTGGATAAATCCTATCTCAGTTAAAATCTAACCAACAAGTCTTCTCCATGGTCTGGAAACTAGTGCCCGAACATTGAGAAAACTCTTTGGGAATGGTTTCACCGAATGGCTTACCAATGAGTCCTATATGAGAACCCAACATGACCCTACCATAAATTAGCGAGTCATGAAAATACATGAGAAATGAAAATAATTACCATCACTAAAAAACATAACATCCATGGAAACCTCACAAGAAATTAATATCATAATCATGACTAAATAAAATAAAAGATACAACTTAAGTTTCAAAAATAAAAATAAAAAAGAAATATGGGAGGGGAAACTAGTAAGGCGACACATCATTAAGTGAAAACATACTACCAACTGAACAAAATAAAAAAATTATCTACCCATAATTGTGTGAAATGGGGACCCATCCCACTATGTTACCTCCATCTAACCATATATATATATAAAGAACGTTCACCACCTCCAAGTAGTTCCTTGACTATAAATGTATTAGTAAAAAAAGTCTACCTACACCCAATTGGTGTATATAGGGTGTGAGCATAATAAGATAATAATATCCCACCAACTTTTCTAAATATATCCTTTGTTAAAAAAATTATAGAATGCTAGTTTAAAAATAAATATAAAAAATAACCTTTAAAAATTTTGTAATAAAAATAGGCAGTTTAGTACAGAGGCACTATGAAATAAAAACATGTGAAGATCAAACCATATAAATAGTATTTTAAAACAAGAAATATGGGAGAACACTCTATGGTCACTAAGTCTAGGGAAACCTAGTGATTCTACATCACTAATTATGGAGACATTCAATTAGTGGAATATAACTTTAACTACTTCATTAGATCAGTGGGATGCTTAAGAAATTACTTGACTAGTTACGGTAACACCATAACTAGTGGAAAAGACCTCTTCTAGATCTAAGTTCACCTACACAAGCACCAGAGGTTCCCCTTGTGTTTTATTTTTTACTCATTAGTTTTCAAAACCTAAAATTTCCATTAAATAAGTCATACAAAGTCCAAATTATAACATAAAACACTGCATTTCCATTTCAAAAATGGGGTAATCAAATAAAACATTTCACATAAATCATTTCTTAAATCATGAGTGAAATATTTCTATAACATTTCTATAAATTAATTTGTAAAACCAAGCATCCATAAGTTCATCCAATAAAGGAAGCAACAAAACCACCCACCTACAACGGTGAAACCACAAGAAACTATGATAAAACCAATTGAAAAGGCTAAAAAAATGATGCCATTAGAGGGTTTTTTTGATTATAGGGGGTTATAACACCCTCTAAATAGTTTATAAGCGATTATGAGAATCTCCACTAAGCTGGCCACCTAATCTTGTTAGTGGTAGTTTTCATGAAGTGACCCACCATCCCCTACCCATCCATGCATGAGAAATTGTCCCTTATGGGGGTTTTAACCTCTGTTTGTAGAAAATATTCCATCCCCCACAACCACTGCACTAATTATGTTTTTTGTTTATTTTATGAAAAAGGTTTTATTTATTTATATTTTTTTGTTTATTCAAATAAATATTATTTTCACACTATATTTAAATACATTTAAATATATAACCTACATATACATTTATATAAATTAATTTATTCATATTTATTTTATATATTTATGTATTTATATTATATATTTATGTATCTACATTATAATAAATTGATATTGTATTAAGTTTAGACATTTATATAAACTATATATTTATATGTGAATATTTGTACTAATGAATATATTTAAATACATATATGCATATTAATATTAATATATATATATATAAATATATTAGTGTAATATATATATATATTATACACACCCCTATAAATTATATATTTACATATATTTAAAATAAAATTATTTATGCATATATTTATAAATACATTTATATCAAACACACACAAACACAAATGTGTATTTATATAATTATTTGTAAATATTCATACTTATTTGCATACATGTATGTATTACAACTGGTTAGGGGCAGAAGATAAATATAAATAAAGCATATGCACCATGGGAGGCTCAAAATACATGAATATATTTATACGTATATTTACAAACATTTGAGTAAATATATTTTTACATATATTTATAATTCTATTTATATTATGTATATACACATATCTTTATATATTTATACAAATTATTTATATACTTAAATACATATTTATATATTATATACAAGTTTATTTATATAATATATAATTAAGTATTTATTTAATATATTTATATAATGCCTTTAAAAATATATTTATATAATGTGTTTCAATACATATATATAAATATATATTAAATACATTAATATTATATATATATGTATGTAAGTATGTATACAATATATTATATATTTATTTATACAATTAAATGAATTTATATTAAATATTATGTATACAAATATATGTAATATATAGACAATAAAATACATTATTTATATAATACACACATGTTTATTTATATGCATGTGTGTGTAAGTGTATATAATATCTTATTAATATTATTAATATATAAATTATAAAAAATACAAGGGTTTTTATATGATCTATTTTTTAAATAAATTATATTTATGTATATGTTTATATAATATATTTATGCTTTTGTACTATAATTCATATTATAGAAAATACACTTGTATAAAAATAAATATATATTAATTTACACATTATAAAATTATATACATTTAAATAAAATCATATAAATTATTTATATAAATATATTTATATAATTTGTTCATATAATATATTAATATAATGTATTTAAATAAATTTACATATTGTGTTATATATATATATAATTATTTTTTAAAGAAAATAGTGGGGGTTGTGAACCGCCGCTAATCTCAATGATTAGCGGAGGTTATGAACCCCCTCTAAATTTTTACCCTTATTTTTTAAATATTTGGTTGCATTTTAGAGGCAATTATGCTAAAACAAATACTAATAATTAGTAGCCTTTTTGGCATAAACACCTCTAAAATCCAACCAAATATTTAAAAAATAATGTTGAAAAATTTATAGGGGGTGTTAAACCCCTTTTAAATACAATTATTAGTGGGGGTTGTGTAGAAACCCCTCTAATTTATGCAGGAAATGAATTTAGAGAAGTTTGTGCATAACCTCATCAAAATAACCATTGATAATCTGTTGTTTTTTTTGCAGTGAAAGGAGAATAAAGATCCTTATTAGGAAATAAAAAACACTATACATCAAAACCCACACCTATAAAATTCAGAATTAGGATCCCTAGGTCACTGTGACCTTAGGGTAAAATAAAATCCCTGAAAAAGGGAGGAATAGAACCAAAAGGACTAAGATTAATCAATTACGTAGATTTTACCTAAAAGAACATTGAAGATAACCCCACCCTAAATCAATCCTAAAGGAGATAGGAGAGAAGATCATGCATAAGGAAGGGATAAAGGTTGAAATGGGGGAATAGAAGAGGGTTAGGGTGTTTAATTTGAGTATGACAATCCATGTGATTTTATAATTTTTAAAACATAGTTAGGACACATGGTTTGGATGCATAGATTTCCAATTCAATTTCCTCCCAATTAAGACATGACAAGGGTTGGGATAGTACTTCTTTAATTGTGATACATGAAATACATTCTGCATTTCCAACCAAGGAATCAATTATAATCGATAAGAAACCTTACCAATTATTCCCATAATATCTAAGGGACCTATATGAATCTTAGAGTGAGCTAACCCTATTTTCCCATTCAGTGGTGACCTAATCAGGGTGACACATTTATAAGAACTCAGCCATGAACTAAAAAATCCAAGGTATGACAATGATTGTTGGCATAAAAATTATAACAACTATGGGTTGTATACATACAATACTAAATAAATTGAATCTTTTTAGTCATCTCCTGGAAAAGGTTAAACTTTAGGAGGGTGTTTTTTCCCACCACAGTCTAATATGGGGGGGGGGGAAGCATGGGTGACCATATAGAGCTTCAAAAGGGTCCATGTAAATAGAGTATTAATAGATGTTATTATAGTAAAATTCAACTAGTGATAGATGGACATCCCATGAACCACCATAATCTAAAATACAAGCTCAAAGTATATCTCCCAAAATCTAATTCATTCACTCTATCTAGATATTTATTTGGGGATGGTAGGTCAAGATTAGTTTAATTAGAGATCCTATCACCTCATAAATGATTTTATAGAACTAGAAAGAAAAACTAGGATACCTGTTAGATGAAATGGAATATGGAACAACATATATCCTTACAATATCTTACACATATATTTTTGAGATCTTCTACCTTAGTGGTGTCTTTGATTGGTATAAAATTAGTAGAATTAATTATTCTATAAATGGAGACCCAAATAACATTATTTTTCGGATGTGTACATGGTAGTCTAATAATGAAATCCATATACACCTCATACTATTTCCATGTATAGATAGGAAGGGGATGGAGTAATATTGATGGTCTCTGACACTCAAATTTTACCTACACTCGTGGAAAAATATATTTCGACATCAGTTTATAAATAACGTTTATGTTGGGGATGTTATAAATAAGAGTTTCGATGTCGGTTTTAATAAACTGATGTCTAAACATTAACTAAAACCAAATTTAAGGGGTATTTCAACATCATTTTTTTATAAACAGACATTTAAAATATATTTCCATGTTAGTTTTACTATAAAAATTATATGGAAAAGATCACATTGAAATTCAACATTGATTTTTAGTAAAACTGAGGATGAAATCCATATCATTTTAATGTGAACAAATTCACTTAATAATTTCAACATTGGATTTTATGATAAACCAATGTTGAAATTCCACCTAGAAAAAAATCCTTTAAGAAATTAAATGTTGGTTTTTGCTAAAATCGATGTTGAACGCCCAATAATTTTTATTCAATGTCAGTTTATAGAAAAACTGATGCGGAAAGTTGATTTTTTTTAAATAATATAATAAATTACATGCCCCAAAAATCTAAAAACCTATAAAAGTAGCATAATATGCATAAAAACAACATATAAAAAAGAGAACAAACCTATAAAAACAAACTTAATTTATTAACGTATATCAGAAACATATTTTCTAAATAATAATTTTTTAAACTATAATAAAAATACACATACCTGATAATTTATGATTTAATCATACATTATTTTCCTTGAATCATTCCTTAAATATCATTGGGTTGATAAATCTTTCCAATGAATATGGGATAATAGTACATAGATTGACAAAATGTAAAATAAATCTACCAAGAAGCACTCTAGGGAACACATGAAAGGAAACTTAATTAAAGAGGTAGAATTTTAAGTGTATAAAAAATAAATAAAGATAAAACAAAGTAAAAATTTAGATCATAAAAAACACTATGCATAATTTGTATGTATAGTTAGATAATTAACGGTTCAAACCATGATAAATTCTCCATAATTTTCCAGTAAGTTTAAATTTCTTGGTTTATGATTATTTTTCATAATTTTGATTATAAACTTTTCAAAGACATGTTAAAAATTAAAATTCACCTATTTAGGGTTAATTTGATCTTATAAAAATAAATTTTAATAAGTTATAATCATTTTATATCTTATCTCAATAGAAAAATTTATAAATTCCATGGATATTCAATAACTAATTAGGTCACTTTCATAATTCACCATAAAAATTAGTGAAATTCAATCCCAATATACTTATTTAGGTATATTATACAAGGTTCAAAATTGAATTATTGGTTTTGAATATATATGTAACTTAAACAAATAGATATTCACTAAATATCATAAACCAACTTAAAATAAGAAAATTATTGCTAATTAAATAATCCAAACATATCCTAATATGAAATTATAACACACACACACAATAAAAAACTAAAATTAAACTAGTTTAAAACTCAACCATCCTAATAAAAACTTTTTAAGTATAAATTCCCATCAATAAAGAACATCATTAAAATAAGATAAAAATTATCAATATTCCTTTTATAACAAAATAAATATATTCATCTTAATACATAATTGAAATTAAGAATCCCAAATAATACTACATCCCCTTTTACTCAATTTTAATTTCAATGTTCTTCAAACTGAATCACAAATCATTTGAACCTATCATTAAACCAATGAAGTATATTTTAAATTTTAAAGACTAAATTTTAAATTTAAATTTAAATTAATCCTAACCTTAAATATTCAAAGCCAAATTTTTTATTTAAAACCAATTAAATTTTTAGTATAACTTAATAGAAAACCATAAAATACTTTTTATATTTTAAGACTTTAAAAAGATTATGATATCAAATAGAGAAACCCAAACACCCTTGGTGTTAATAAATTAGTTTCAAAACATTTTATAACCCACATATATATATATGTGTGTGTGTTATTAAAAAAATTCACATATATAACAAAAAACATAAATTTAACCCAACCAAACAGAACTTTATAATTAAAAATATATTTTATTTATCTTTATAAATTCCTTATAAACCCAACCAATTCAATAGAAAAGTAAATAAACCGTTAGAACATAAACAATTTCATTATAGTAGTTAATTAAATGATATCAAACACCTTTTATAACAAAATAATCAGTTTTGATCACTTTTTTTTAGAAAGTGTAATATTAAACATAAACATTAAAATAAAAACTCAACACCCATCAAGAAATTTTTTAACATTTAAATTCAAATAAAGAAACATGAAATTTAAAAAATACCTAAAAAAATTATTTATAGATGGGAAGAATATTCTTGATTCTTAGATACCTATAGACCAAAAGGGAAAAAGGAAACAAAATTGAGTATTAAAACAAAAAAATTGAAGATGAGAAAAAAAGATAAAATTAATACTACATCACCTTATGATTACACATAACTTGAAAACAAAAATTTCTTACATTGTAAATGAAAGGAAATAAATTCAACATAACATTATCAAGAAAAATATTAGAATAATCGGTGATTTTTTTAGGATGAGAAGTCACTTTAAGGGAAGAACTCATATCATGATGAAGTATAAGATGAAATATAAACACCGAGATGATGCATTTGAATATATGAACTATAAAATTCAAGGTTAAAGCAATAATAAGAACATAAAATGCACTAAACATTATAAAGACACTGATTAATGACAACATTAAAAGATGGTAGCATACAATTTCAATTTATAGTGGTGCTCCTGGTTGGAAAACACAATACTATATAGATGGGTAAGTTATTCATTTGTATATGTAATGTCTCAGATTTTCCATGTAAAATATTTGAAAAATATTATTTGGGATTATTTTTAGACCAAGAAGTGAGATGACATGTGATTATGAGGCCTAGAGTTCCCAGAATAAATGCTCTAACAATTTTTAAGTTTACTAAAAATAGTGTGCTTGTTCATTTTAGTAACTTATAAACGAGAGCCTGGATCGGAAATCCAAGGGCACAGTTGAGCTCAGAACAACGAGTTTACCTTAGGTGAAGCCTAACATCAGTTGGCACAGGTCGGCTATAAAAGTTAATTTAAGGATGTTTTAATAGAAAAGTAAAGTATACTTAAAAAGTTATTTTATTTTATTTCTTCAATGTTACGCAGTGACTCAGCAGCTCTACGATGCAGTGACTCAACAATGTTGCAATACAGCATTGTGGAAATGCTAAAACGCATTAACACGTTTCCTCCATTAATTAGAGGCACATAACAACATTAGAATTCATAATTCTAAAGAATTTTCCCATGAGCCCTGAATTTTTCCGGAGGAAAGAGAAGGAAGATATCTCTCTGGAGACAAAGATTTAGAGATCAGAGCTCAGATCAAGGAAATTCGTAGAAAGATCTCCATCAATGATGAAATTAACTCCTCCAATAGATCCACTTTCTAGGTAGGGGGTTTATTTTATGTGTTATTTTTTCCTGTTATTTATTTCAAACAATGAATGCGGATCAACCCCTGAATAGTTTGATCCTTGGATTGACCGTTCTTATAGGATGGGTGTTCTATTGCGGGGTTTGATTCAAGAATTATCCACACTTAGGGTTGATGTTGTTTTACCCACCATTCTTAAATTATAATGTGGATAGATCGAGGCCGACATGAAAAAGGCCCAGATCCATCCACTTTGTGTGTTCTTGCAATTATTCCTTCCCCCTATTTTCAGTCTCCTCATTATTCATTGGGTGCAATGATCTAGAGTGGGATCCGGGATGACGACGGCGTGAGGCAGCTCCAACCTTTCTAGGCGGAGCGCGGTGAGAGGAGGCCACCAACAGGGTGGCCTACAGCGGAGGCTGAATCGGTCCGGCAGTACATCCAGGCCAGGAAGACGACCACTAACATGGTGGCCAGTGGCGGTGGTGACCAACGGTCTAATGGGACCATGACAGCGGGACAACCCGTGGCAGGGGGCCGTGGGTGGTGGCGATAGAGGCCACTAGCTCGACGGCCAGTGGCAGTAGGATCCCACGGAGGTGCGGACATGGGTGAAGATGGGATCCACGACTATGGTGGGCTGCAGCTGTGTGGAATGGTAATACAGTAGGGGGCCACATCGTCCGATGGGTACACAGACCCTAGACCGCGTACGAGAGGAACAGTCAGCTTGTCGTCCGGATGCATTCGTGAGGTGGGATGCGACACCCACTGCGTCTGGGTGGACCAAACCAACCCGCATCGAGTGGAACAAGCCGGTAGAATTGTCCGGGCCGACTCGGTGGGTCGATTCGGCAGACCTCAGGTCAGGTTGGGTTAGGTCTGGTCGGTCTGACCGGGTCAGACTGGACTCAGACCCAACCAACCCCTTTTTACTTAAAAGCCCATAACTTCTAAACCGTATGTCCATTTGATGAGATTTTTGCGATGTTGGGACCCTCTAAATAAGGCATAATTTTGAGATATTCTAAGTGAGTTTTTTTGGAAGTTTACTTATGACCTTTGGGTTGAGGAGTAGGTCCTCCTAGGACAAGTGCGCTACGAATGGAATCCTGTGGCAGGCTATGACGCAGAGACTATGTGAATTGAAGACTATGTGACTTTGAGGCTATGTGACTTACCAAGACTAAGTGAATAATCAGGACTAAGTGTATCATCGGGACTAAGTGTATCATTGGGACTAAGTGTCTCATAGGGACTAAGTGTATCATTGGGACTACGTGTATCATTGATACTGGGTGTTTTTGGACTATGTTTGATAATATTGCTGTTAGTGTCATAGACTTATACCTATGTGAGGTGAAAATACTTCATGTTTACTTTTCTTTGTGGTCTTTCCTTCATGGTTTTAAGGTGTCCTATTGAGTACTATTTTACTCACCCTTGCATGGGATTTTACTACACTTGTCATGTCTTTTTTAGATGACCAGTGTTTTGACATAGACTTAGGTGGTCCAGGACCAAGTGGTGACCAATGAGATTAGACAAATGAGGTGTACTCCAATGAATTCAGAAAGATTCCCTTCACCTTCCATTCAGGTAGGGTTTTATGTGGATGATATTTAGTACTTGTGTTACACACATTCTTTTTTGTGGGATTATATTTTCACCCGGGTCACCCTCTTGTAATTTAATTTTCTGTTATACTTTGGTCGTGTTATCCTTATTTGTTTGAATTCATGGTTTACTTAGTGTTTTACATGTAATAATTTGTGGGCTTAGAGATGTGTGTGTGCATATAGTTATATAGACAATGCCTCCCATGTTAGTGATATGCCTACCCGGTGCTAGTCACCAGACCCTGGCCTATTGAAGGCGGGCTTGGAGAGTCATGACACGGACCCCTTTGGGATGGGTCATGATAGAGTGGTATCAAAGGAGGTTCAATTCCACTTTGGGATTGGGAGTATGTGAGATTGGTTTGGGGAAAAAATATTAAGTTTTTCAATTATGGATTTCAGGAGAGGGACTCCAGTGTTGGTGCAGTGACCAACATATCCATACAAAAGGACTCTGGACATCTGATTTATGACTTGATACATGAAAACAATAGTTTTAGGAGAATAAATTGTACATGAATCATATAAGATTTTTGAGTTTGTCCTCATGTCCTTCTTGAGTCATATCACCAGGTATATTCTACTGACCGTGGTTCATCTTGATATGTTTCATGATGCCTCCCTACAGACAGTAGTCCAGGATTCCATTGCATGATGATGAGGATGGTATACTTAACTATGGGGAATTGATATAGGGACCAATACTAGAGATATCCCCACTAGGTGGTGTACCAGTGATACCAGCACCCTTGAATCAGCAATTGTTACCAGTGCTATCGATAGAGGATGCACGTAGGTTCAGTGCATTACATGAGTTCCAGAGGTAGAGAACTCCCAGGTTCAGGGGTGAGACTAACCCCCAGGTAGCTGAGGATTGGTTGTAGGTACACATGTCTTCCGCCTTGTGAGGACACTGCCTGACCAGATGGCATTCCTAGCCGCGAGCCTTTTGCAGGGATCAACAAGATGGTGGTGGAGTTTAGTGATCCATATGCATGACGAGACAAACCTAACTTGAGTAGATTTTGATCCACTCTTTAGGGAGGATTTCTTCCCAGATACATTACACTCATTACATATACAGGAGATCTTGCACCTATAGTAGGGTAGATAGAATGTAGTAGAGTACTTGGGGAGATTCAAAAACTTATCTTGCTACTCCACTGACATGGTGAAAGACCCATTATTCAAGGATCAGACCTTTGAGCATGAGATACAATGGAATATCATGGAATTGATGATATCTTTTAGCATACCAACTTATATTAGGGTACTGGATTGAGCTCTTCTTATGAAGAGATTTTTGGCGGAGTAGGTGCCAGCGGTGGGAGTTTCCAGAAGACACTAGATAGCTGAATCTTCAGCAGTGGGTAGCCTATAAAAGACGCATGGACCCAAGCAGCTCAAGAAATACATAGGAAAACCCTAGGACACATAGTTGATAGTACAAGGATCCCAGGACAGAGGGAGTTAGTTGAAGGACATGCTGTGCTACACGCGCCACAATCGGGGACACATGCCTCATGATTATTTGACATGCCGCATAGAGAATCAGTAGACAGTCAAGGGACTTCAGAGGTAGAGGAAGAGGTTCGAGTAATATAGTCCACAGGGTGAAGGATGTGTAAGGGGAGTGGGAAAAGTAGCATGTGGTGGACGGTGGTTCGAGGTACTACCACCACCACCCCAAGTGGTCCACCACGGGCTCTAGGATCTGGTGGACATGGGCAGGCCTAGCTTCAGGTGATAGAGGCTTATGATTTCAATGATCCAGAGATGATTAGAGGTACAATCTGTGTCTTCTCCACCATAGATGTAGTTTTTATAGACACAGGTTTCAATCACTTTTTCCTTTCCATAGACCTTGTTCGGATCTCATAGATTCCGGTGGAGCTGTTGGCTCGATCCTTATGTTCAGAGACTTCTATAGAAGGGGATTTGATGATCAAAGACTGGTGAAAGTAGCGTGATCTTACTCTTGGAGTCGAGATATTTAGATGGGATATCCTAGTAGCGGCATTGAAACCTCATGACGTCATTCTCGGTATGGACTGGTTATCTACAGTGCATGCTTAGATTGATTATTTTAGGTATAGAGTGTGGTCTGTCTGTGGATAAGGGACCATGTTCTCCTTTACTGGTGAAAAAGAAATGCATGTAGTTCCGGATGGAATTTATTAGAGGAGGGTGAAACCAATTAATCACCAGTTGGATAGTCTTACCCTCGGTGTGGTGGATGAGAGGAGTCCTCAATTTCCTAAAATGGTGGAAGAGTATGAGGACATCTTCACTGATGATGTTCCAGGATTACCTCCTCATAAGAAGGTTGAATTATGCATTAACTTTTACCCCGAGATGACACCGATATCCACACCGGCATATAGGATGGCTCCCTTAGAGCTATGTGAGTTGAGAATACAACTAGAGGACCTATAGAGGAATGGATTTTTGAGACCTAATGTTTCAACCTGGGCGACCCTAGTATTGTTTTCCAAGAAGGAAGACCATAACTTGAGGATATGCTTGGACTACCGGTGCCTGAATCAGGTGACCATGAATAAAAAATATCCACTGCCAAGAATTGACAACCTCTTCGATTAGATGAAGGGAGAGAAGTGGTTCTCAAAGATAGACCTTAGGTCTAGCTATCAACAGCTTCGTGTATGAGATGAGGTTGTACCAAAGGCAGCCTTCAAATTTTAGTATGGCCACTACAAGTACTTGATGATTCCGTTTGGTGTGACCAATGCCTCAACTATATTCACGGGAATCATTAATAGTATCTTCCAGCCATACCTTGACCGGTTCTTATGGTCTTCATTGATGACATCCTAGTGTACTCAGTATCTGAGGGGGAGCAAGCGATGCACCTGAGGATGGTCCTGGATAAACTATGAGAGAACCAACTTTATGGGAAGATCTCAAAGTGTTAGTTTTGGATTCGGGAGGTCCACTTTCTGGGACATGTCATTTCAGAGGCTATATTTGTGGTGGATCCGGCAAAGATAGAGGTGATGATTGCTTGGGATCCACCCAATAATGTTACTGATGTACAGAGTTTCCTTAGGTTGTCTGGGTACTATCAGAGGTTCATGCATGACTTTTCTAGAGAAGAATCATCCATGAAAACCTTGAAACAGAAGGGTAAACCTTTCATATAGATAGAGAAGTGCCATGAGAGATTTCCGCAGCTAAGGTAGAGTTTGAAAAGTGCCCCCATCTTGAGATTTCCAGAGGAGGGTGTTGAGTAAGTGGTGTTTTGCGATGCATTAGGGACCATGCTTGGTTGTATCCTAATGTAGGGGCAGGTGGTGATTTCCTACCATTCATAGTAGTTGAGGCCACATGAGCATAACTACACGACCCATGATCTAGAGTTGGCTGAGGTAGTCTTCACATTGGAGATGTTGAGACACTACCTTATCGGTGAGAGGTTTATCATCTACTCAGACCACAAAAGTCTCAAGTATATATTCTCTTAGAAGGATCTGAACTTGAGACAGAGGTGGCGTCTAGAGTTCCTTTAGTATTAAGACTTAGAGATTGTATATACTCCTAGGAAGTAGAACATGTTGGTAGAAATGCTCAGCAGGAGATCTAGCTTGCATTTGTTGAGTGAGTCATCAGAGCAGTTAGCTGCAATGCATATATCCATCATGGATACTAATGGAGAAGCTTACCTCCATTAGATGGTTGACACTCATCCACTCTTACAATGAGTTAGGTGGTAACAACTTGGGGATGTTGGATACGAGACCCGACATGCTCAGTTATCTATAGGGCAAACCCCTGATGGATATTCTATAGGTGAGAAGCAAGTTGTCATTTTTAGAGGGAGAACCATTATAACAACGACATTATGAGAGGAGGTTTTAAGGGAGTTTCACACATCCCCTTTGGTGGTACATCTGGGTGTGGAAAATATGTACTAGGACCTCCGACATTAGTTATGGTGGCCTGGGATGAAGAAGGCAGTGGAAGATTTTGTTTCTCAGTGCCTCACTTATCAGCAAGTGATGGTAGAGAATCAGGTTCCAGTAGGCTTAGCTCAACCACTTGAGGTGTCGAATTGGAAGTGGGATGGAATATCGATAGACTTCATGACGGGATTACCACATACATCAAGGGGAAACAATACCACCTGGGTGATCATGGACCGACTCACCAAGTCGGCTCACTACCTACCTATTTAACAACATGGTACATTAGAGAGATTGAGATGCCTCTACATATAGGAGATAGTTTGATTCTATGGAGTCCCATCTACGATAGTCTCATATCACGACACACTCTTTACATACCAATTGTAGAAGGGATTGTGTGAGAAATTTGGGAATCAACTGCACTTGAGCACAACTTTTCACCCATAGACAAACGTACAGACATAGAAGACCATTCAGGTCCTAGAGGAAATGCTACATGCTTGCATCCTCAATTTTGACCACATTTGGGAGGATCACCTACCTCTGGTGGAGTATTCATAAAACAATAACTACCACTCCATTATTGGTATGGCACTATTCCAGGCCTTGAATGTGCGACCCTATAGGTCCCCACTTTACTGGACTGACCCCAGAGAGTCAGCACTCATGGGACCAGAGTTAGTGTAGGCTACTATAGAGAAGGTGCATGTCATCCCTGAGTGGATGGAGATTTCACAGAGCTGTCAAAATTCCAATGATGATAGGCGGCGGAGACCCTTGGATTTTGAGGAGGGAGACCATGTGTTCATTCAGGTCTCTCCTCGAAGTGGGATATAGAGATTTGACTGGAGTGGCAAGTTATATCCAAGGTTTTTCAGACCTTTTTTGATGGTATGTAGAGTGGGTGAGGTGGTGTACTGCTTCGATATACCTCTATAGTTAGAGTGGGTGCACGATGTCTGTCACGTATCCCAGTTGAGGAGATACATGTATGACCCATCCCACGTTATTGACTGGGGTGAGATGGATGTTGATGATGAGGTGACTTTTGAAGAGTTCCTAGTGGATATCGAGGATGGATAGAAGAGGACCCTCTGTGGGTGATCAATTATTCTAGTGTGCATTCGGTGGAAACATGAGAATCTATAGGAGAGTATATAGGAGAGAGAGTCTTAGATTCATGGTTAGTATACCCATTTTTTAGCCCTTTTTTTGGCTTTTGGGGATGTAAATCCATAAGGCGGGGATGATAATGTAATATCTTGGATATTCCATTTAAAGTTTCTGAAAAAAATTATATGAGATTATTTTGAGACCAGGCGCTGAGATAAGATGTGATTCCAAGGCCCAGGGTGCCCGAAATAAGTGTTCAAACTATTTTAAAGTTTATTAAAAATAGTGCGCATGTGCGGTTTTAGTAACTTCTAAATGGTTTCTTGGATCAGAAATATGAGGGCTTCGTTGAGCGTAGAATAACGATTTTACCTTAGACAAGGCCTAACATCAGCTGGATCAGGTCGACTGCAAAAGTTAATTTATGGTAATTTTAATTGAAAAATAAAATATACTTAAAAATTTATTTTATTTTATTTCTTCAATGTTACACAGAGACTCAGATGATCTAAGAGCGACTCAGCGACGCTGCAATGCAGCGTCGTGGTAATGCAGAAATGTGTTAACACATTTCCTCCATTAATCAGAGGTAGGGACCATCATTATAATTCAAAACACTGGATAATTTTCCCTAGAGCCCTGAAGTTTCCCTAAGGAAAGAGAAGGAATATCACTCACCGACGATGATGATTTGGAGATCAGATCTCAGATCAAGGACTTTCTTGGATGGATCTCCATCAATGATGGAATTCCCTCCTCATAAATATCCTCTTTCCAGGAAAGGGGTTTATTTTTGGTGTGATTTTATTCCCATTCTTTGTTTAAAATGATGAACGAAGATCAACCCAAAAACATGTTAATATGCGGGTTGATTATTCTTACGGGATGGGTGTTCTATTGTGGGGTTTGATTCATAAATTACCCACGCTTGGAGTTGATGTTGTTTTACTTACCATTATTCAATTCTAACATGGATGGATCAAGGATGACACGAAAAAAGCCCAGATCCATTCAGTTTAGGTGTTCTTGTGCTTTGTCTTTTCCCTTATTTTGGTTCTCCTCGTACTTTGTTGGGTGTAACAATCCAGAGTAGGATTTGGGATGGCAGTAGTGTGAGACGACTCTGACCTTTCCAGGTGGAGAGAGGTGAGAGGAGCCCATAGGTGGGGTGGTCGACAGTGGAGGCGACATCGGATCGGCCTCCCGGCCGGGCTAGGCAGACGGTTGCCCACATGGTGGTCGACGACAGTGGCGACCCGCGGTCCAACAAGACCGCGACAACACGACCGTGGGTGGAGACGGGGGTCACAGATAGGGTAGACCATGATGATGTGGACTAGTTACATGGTCTCATGGACCACATGCAGGAGGAGTGGTTGGCTCGTCGGCCATCCGTGTTGGTGAGGTAAGACGCAACACCCACCGTGTTTGGGTGGATCGAACCAGCCCGCATCAGGTGGGCCAGGCCAGTAGAACGGGCTTTCCCAATGGGTCGGGTCGAGCCGGAGGGTTTGGTCTGACCCGGTGGGTTGGGTCGGCAGACCCTGGGTTAGGTCGGGTCTGTTCAGGTTTGGTCGGTCTGATCAGGTCGGACCGGACTCAGAACCAACTCACCCTTTTTTACTAAAATGCCCATTACTTCAAAACTGTATGTCTATTTAATGATCCATTTACGATGTTGGGACCCTTGTGATGAGGCGTTCATTTTTGAGATATTCTAAGTGAGGTTTTGTGGAAGTTTACTTATGAACATAGGTTTGAATGTAGGCTCTCCCAGAACAAGCGCGCTATGAACTGAATCCTGTGGCAGACTATGATGCGGAGAGTATGTGTCACGACCCGTCACAGTGGGGCCCATGCCGTGACTACCCCAAGACCACGTCAAATAGGCCACGATCTAAATAATCCCACCAAGTAGGCATATCTTACAAATAGGAGGTATTACCTTTAAACCTGTACACATGCACATGGATGCAAGCCCACAAAGTTGAAAAGTAAACACTGAGTAAACCATGTATTCCACTAAGAAAACCACTAAGAGTAACAATACAAAAATGAAAGTAAAGGGGCTAGTATACAAGCCTAATAAAAGAAAATATATAGATAAATGAGTACACCATTCACTGGAAGATCATCTGTAGAAAAACCTACCTGAAAGGTAGGTAAAGGTCCGCTACTTGAATTCGTAGCTGTATGCCTCATCTTTCGGATATCACTGAGCACCACTTGATCCTGGACTACCAAGGTCTCCATCTAAACATCAGGCATCTATACAAGACACAACACGTGCGGGTGAAGACCATGCATGGGTGAGTAAAACAATACTCAGTAAGACATCCCGAAACCACAAAGGAAAGACCAAAAATAAAATACCACAAAGGAATAACCACAAAGAAAAGTACACATGAATTATTTTCATCTCACACATGTATAAATCTAAAGTATGAAAAGTAAGACTATCAGACATAATCACAGAACACCCAGTACTATTGATTCACTTAGACCTGTTGAGTCACATAGACCCGATGAGTCACATAGACCTACTGATTCGATTAGACCCACTAAGTCACTTAGACCCACTGAGTCACTTAGACCCGCTAAGTCACTTAGACCCATAGTCATAGTATTTTCGTCACAACCAGCCACATGATTCCCACTCGCAGCGCACTCATTCCGAGAGAACTTTCTCCTCAAGAAAAATGTTATATGTCAACTTCTATGAAAATCCATTTAGAGTATCTCAAAAGAAACGCCTCATCGTGAGGGTCCCAACACCATAAACGGATTTTCAATCAGACATATGGTTTGGAAGATATGAGCATTTTTTAAAAAAAGGGCTAGTCAGGTTCAAGCCCCGTCCGACCTGATCCGAACCGCCCTGGGTACTACTGACCCAAAATGACCAACCAGGTCGACCCAACCCACTGGGCTTGCTAGAGTGTCCCAACCATCATGGTCCGCATAATGCGAATCAATTCAGTCCACCAGACACAACCAACGCCGCATCCCACCTCCTACCCACGACTGTAGCTGTGGGTACTCCTCCACGGTCCATCTGGACCGCGAACCCCGTCCACATGATGCAAAACCCGGTAGTGTGATGCAGACCCCAAACACGTCACTCGGACCCCAGCCATGTGTCAGTGGCTCTGTTTTCCGCCCTGTAATGGTTTCCGTGGGGAGGTTCGCCGGCCGGACCGGTGCGCCAACAGGCTCTTCCACAGGCCACCGGACTCACTCTGGTGGTCTGTTTGCTGATCCGGAAGTACCATTGTGATCTGTGGGTCTCTGCCTCCACTTCCGCGTGCTCCAAGGTATTTATCCATTGGTTTGGGGGTTAGACGATGTTCGGAACCTCCCAAAAAGATTCTGGTGCAAACACGATGGTTTTTAGGTGAAGAACGCATATATATATATATATATAGATCATAAAGAACACCCAAATAATAGTTCAGGCCTTTGTTCATGTCAGTCTGAATGCATTCTTGTTAGCAGGATCATGGAGAACCAATTTAAAATCACTAAGATTCAGTTCCCATTTAATCATGAAGAACTAAAGAAGAAACACAAAGATCTAACCCCTTTTTAATCCCCCCAAGGTAATCCCTATCCCTGAAGAATGATCGAACCACATATCAACCTGTTAGTGGGTTGATCCGTGTTCGTCGTTTAAAAAGAAGAATGGGGGAAAAGGGAAATCACTCAGAAAGAACAAAACCCCTACTTGGGATTTGGTCAATCATTGGTGAAGAACGGAGCTGCACCACCGTTATTCGTCAATCCTAGATCCATGATCTGTCATTATTGGAAAAATCCTTCGAAGAGGAGGGGGATGTTCGTTATCATTGGAAATCTGTCATTCGCTAACAAAACTTCTTCAAAGCTTCATAGCAACTCTAGAATCCTCTCCTAATCCCATATCCCTGTTAATCCATTAAATGAAGGAAACATGTTTTATCATTTCTATTATGCTGAGTCGCAGTGTCGTTACATTGTTTAATTTAGTAAATGAAACATATGATGTGTCGTTGCGATGAAAAAAGATATTTTTAATAAAATAAAATTTCTTAAGTTTATTTTAATTTTTTATTTAAAACTCCCAAAAATTATCTTTTACCCTTAAATCACACTAGTTAAGGTTAGATCCTTCCTATGGAAAAGTCATCGTTCCAAATGCAATGGTGCCCTCAGATTTTTAATCCGGGCACCGGTTTAGAAATTACCAAAACCGCACACATGCATTATTTTAAAAATATTTAAAACAATTATTCCAAGTGCCTCGGGCCTCAAAATCACATGCCGTCACTGCACTTGGTTTCAAATTAATCCATAAATTTTTTTAAAAAAATTACATTGAAAATTTGGGACATTACACTATGTGTATTGAAGACTATGTGACTTTGAGGATACGTGACATACTGAGACTAAGTGACTCATCGGGACTAAGTGTCATATCAGGACTAAGTGTCTCATCAGGAATAAGTGTCTCATTGGGACTATGTGTCTCATCTATAATGGGTGTTTTGTGGACTATGTTTGATAATATTTCTTTTAGTTTCATATACTTATATGGTGTGAGATGACAATATTTCATGTGTACTTTTTTTTTGGTCTTTCCTTTGTGGTTTCAGGGTGTCCTACTAAGTACTGCTTTACTCACCCCTACACGAGCTTTGCCTGCACATTTCGTGCCTTGTGCAGACAACCGATGTTTTGATAGATACCCAAGTGGTTCAGGACTAGCTGGTTTCCAGTGAGATCAGACAAATGAGGTGTACTCCGAGTACTTCAAGCATCTCCTCTTCACCTACCCTTCAGGTAGGGTTTTCTGTGGACAAGCTTCAATACTTGTGTTATAGAATCTTTCTTTTTTGTGGGCTTGTATTCTAGCCTGGGTCACCCTCTTGTATTTTACTTTTCTGTTGCACTCTGGTTGTGTTATCCTTAGTGGTTTTAATGCATGGTTTACTTAGTTTTTTTCATGTCATCATTTGTGGGCTTGGAGAAGTGTGCATGCATACAAGTACATTGGTAATTCCTCCCATGTTAGTGATATGCCTACTCGGTACTAGTCACCAGCCCCTGGCCTATTGGTGGCGGGCTTGGGGAGTCATGACATGGACCCCTCTGGGACGGGTCATGACAATATACGACTCAACCTCATTGAAATTATACAAAAAATGTATTTTATATGATTAAAAAATAAAATATTTTGATATAAAACCTAAAATAATTAATATAACTAACCTTATCAAATTCAGTCATCATCCCAATTGTGATTATCTTAAACATGAATCTTAAAAAATAATTTTAGTCCACCATTCCATTTTGATTATGAAACTATAGTTATGAAACATTAACTTGAAAATAAAAATTAACACACACTCATATATATAAGACAAAACATATATTTTCTTATATAAAATATATTTACTGATAATTTTATGTGGATGATTTTATTTGGATTTTTTATTGACGATTGATCATTGTTAAACCTTTCCCATGACCTATATTTTCATATATTAATTATCAAAACATCAATAAATGATAATAATTAAGAATAAATAACTCATAAAAAAGAATAAAAAATTACTAGTTTAATAATTTTATAAAAGATTTACATAATCTGCCTAATACACTAACTTAAAGCAACGAAAAACCCTAAAAAAACAAACACAATATACTAACTAAAAGAATAAAAATTGGTATAAATAAATATTTATTTAAATTTAATTAAAACGGATATACCTGAAACATATAAAACATGTAAAAAAACATAATATACAAACTTTAAGAAAAAAATGTTTGTATAATTACTCATTTTTTAAACTTAAATTAAAAGATACATACCTAATAATTTAAAATTTAACCAAGCTTAAAAAATATTTTGTTAATAAGAAACCTATAAAAACAAACCAAATATAAAAAATGTAACACCCTGACACCTCTAGACTGAAGCCGGTGCATTACTTTTGATATTGGAATGGTTAGAAGGAATGAAAATCCCAAAAGAACGATCAATTTTGTAGTCTTGAATAAAATAGATACATAGATTTTACTCAAATTACATTGGAAAAGTTTACAAAATACAACACATAACGAAAACTAAAAGCTGCATCCACAAGAACTCAATATATGATCTCCTCTTTGTCACCTGTTGAAAGTAATCAATGAAAGGTGTGAGCTCAAAAGCTCAGTAAGGGTTACAAATAGTAGAATCATGAGTACAATATAAGTGAATCATAATCAATTTGACTTAATAAATATGGCATAGTGAATAAATGAATAACTAATGCCATTAATAAACTGAGAATGAAACTGCATCCATAGATTTTGTCATAATGAAGACCTCATGGATAATAATAATAACTAATAATGAATAAAGAGAATTATTATTAATTGGATGTCATGTATCAGGCACATGAAACCATAATACCATAAAAATAGTTTAGTTCTATGGGTAGAAACCCGTCTGATTTTTTGGAAACAAACTCGAAGGGTTTGTCGCCAACTGATTTGTATCATGAGACCTACCGATGCATCGAGGGGCTATAGGGGGCCCCAAACGCCACTGCATATCCAAATAATTCTTTATACATTGATTCAATACAAGATAAATATGCCTTTTCAATATCCATATAGAGTAGAGTATACAGATTCATCAATATTTCCATAATTAAAATAACTTTCCAAATAAACACCGTATGTAAAATGGTATACAGTTTAGAAAACAAACCTATCAATGGAATGAGATTATGGATATTTAATATAAATAAAATTTCAAATGAAAAGTGATCTCAAATGGTCAGTAGGTAAACCCCATAAGGATTATTAGGTGCACTATACAAAGTTAGTCACAACGAAATGGTGGTTGAGACGAAGTCCCTTACCACAATGTAATCAGCCGAATCATATGACCATAACTTAATAAACATCAAACTAATCATTGAATAAAATGAATATAAAGAGAATAATGTTATTATATATCAAATGTCAGTACACATATACCACATACAAGAAATAAGTGGTGAACAATGAAAATATCACAGAAATGAAAGTGAGATGAGAAACCCCTTACCTTTTGCTCGAGTTTGTTCTTCGTTTGTTTTAATGACCTGAATAATCAAATTTAGATTTATTAATTAATAACTAAAGAACATACTATAAATTTAATTGATTTAGTATAACCTAATTTGGTTCATTCATGTCCCTTTTAATGGGTTTAAGAGGTTCAATTTTATTTTTTTGGAAGACTTTTCTTCCTTGGTTTTCATGATTCGTTTACTTGCTTTCATGAATGGAAGTTCATTTGAAATGTGGATAAATATCCAGAGTTGTTAATATATATTATTAGTGACATTAAAGAGATATAAATTATCTTATAATGATTATAGGTTATATAGTTGAGGATGAATCATTAGTCAAAAGTTTTTTTTGATAAACGCTTGGATTTAGCTTGGCAGTTTTGTATACAATGAACTAGTTTTGTATTATTATTCCATATTATGAGTGTGTAAAGATTCCAGAACATTAATGTAATGAAATACATATATTCTTATTTGTTTCAACCATTAAAATGGTTTCATGACCAGTAATGAAGGAGAAATTGTAGAACAAAACTCCGTCGTCCACAAAGGTTATAAATTGGAACCTCATGGACGTTGATTTCACTTATAAAAATAAAAAGGGGGAGTAAGAATATTGATGAGTGTTATTACATTAACATGATATAATTACAGTATATATATGATACTGGAGTTTATCATGGTCATTTGGACAGCGTATGTGAGAAGAGAAAAAGAAAAGAGATGATCTTGAAAATAAAAGAAAAGTTGAGAGATCCCTTATGAAAATTCAGCAGCCTAACATCGTCGCTTAAAATTTCATAGAATAAAATGATGAGAACAAAAGAGTATCTCATAATATTAAAATAAAAAGGAAATTAATAAGTATAAATAAAATTAAACCCCAAAATATGAGAAAGTAATTTCAAATAGCTAACATAAAAGAAGTGTCGACTTAAAGAAGAGAATGAAGGATTCCCTTACCTTGTAGAATAACTCTTTGATCTTGAAGGATGGAACCTTGGGGGATTAGGGACACATTGGGAGGACTCCTAGAGAGAAAAAACCACAAGAGCTTCAAGTATGAGGTATTTAGAATGAAAGAAAATGAATGGATGAGTGGGTATTTATAGAAAGGGAGAAGTAATTTTTTAATAATTTCAAAGGGACACCTCATTAGTGGTTTTTGCCAAACCATGGGATTTACCATGGTATTTGCCCACGGTTTTAGCCACTTGGGACACCTCATGTCATAAGTTACTATAAAAAAGTCAACTATACTTTTATATTTAATTATTACATCATTATGATGTCATTAATCTACTGAAAACTCAAAACTGTATTTTTACTATTCATGAAAAATTCATGTATTTTAGAAAAATCCCCAAAATTTACCCTAATTTTTTTTTGACGTGTAGAATTAAAAAATGAAATACATTTTTTAAAAATAATTTTCTAAGTATTTTTAATTTAATTTTTAAATAAATTCATAGTTAATTTGAAAAATAACAATCTTAAAGGTGCAATTATTTTTATTTCTCATTGAAAAACTAATCAAAATCTCATTATCTTATTGCCTTAAGAAATTAAAATAATAATATAATTTACTATTCATAAGGGTCATATTACTATTAATATTACTATTTATAAGGGTATGTTACTATTCACCAAAAATCATGTTTGTTCTATCAGACTCCAAATGACTTACTGATCACTACCCTAGTTGGCCATTTTTCGAAATTCAAAACATAGGAGTGGAAAAGTTATATTTAATGGCTAGGTTTTGACTATCTCCTAAATAACCTAGTGTTGTTTTAAAGGAACATAGTGATGAATAAAATGTATTTAATAGAAGCATGCTATAAAATGTTTGGGGTGTTATATTATTCCCTCCTTCAAAAATTCCGTCCTCAAAATTTTATGAATAAAGCCCACAAAAAAGATGTGGGTGGTTCTTCTTCATGAAATCCTCTGGTTCCCATGTTTCTTCCTCCATATTCTGATTTCTCCAAAGAACCTTTACTAGACGAGTTGTTCTATTTCTCAATACCTACTCCCTTATGTTAAGAATCCTAATAGGATTTTCACAGTATGATAAATCAGGTTCCAGTTCTATTTCTTTATATGTGAGTATATGCGTTGGGTCTGGCATGTACTTATTTAACAATGATACGTTGAACACATCATGAAATCTGGAGAGATTTGGCGGCATCGCTAAACGGTAAGCTACAACTCCGATTCTTCCCAAAATTTCAAATGGTCCAATTTACCTGTGGCTCAGTTTCCCTTTCTTACCGAACCTTAAGACACCCTTCCATGGATATACGTTTAGAAATACATGATCTCTCACTTGAAATTACAAGTCCTTTCTCTGGTTTCCAGCATAACTCTTCTGCTTACTTTGGAATGCTTTAATATGGGCTTGTATTTTATTCACCTTTTTCGTGGTCTCTTTAATAAGTTCTGGGCCTATTAGTTTCCTCCCACTAACTTCATCCCAACAAGTTGGAGTTCGACATCTCTTTCTATATAATGCTTCAAATGGAGCCATTTGAATACTAGAATGAAAACTATTGTTGTATGAAAATTCCACCAAAGGCAAGTATTGATCCCACATACCTTGGAAGTCAAGATAAAATGACCTCAACATATCTTCTAAAGTTTGAATATTCCTTTCAGATTGTCCGTCAGTTTGGGGGTGATATGCGGTACTCATATGAAGCTCAGTATTCAAAGCCTTCAGGAGACTTTTCTAGAATTTTGACATAAATTAGGGATCTCGATCAGAGAAAATTGATATAGGTGCACCATAAAGTCTCACAACTTCATTAATATAAAGTCTTTCCAGGAGCTCAAGTGGTAAATCCTCTCTTATTGGAAGGAAATGTGTTGTTTTAGTGAGATGATCAACAATTACCCATATTGCATCATTCCTTCTAGGTGTCCTCAGTAGTCCGGTGACAAAATCCATCGTAATGTAATCCCACTTCTACATAGGAATAGATAGAGGTTTCATCAATCCTTTGGGATGTTGTCTTTTCGCCTTCACTTGTTGACAAACTAGACATCTTGACACGTAGTCTACAATTTATCGTTTCATATTATCCCACCAAAAATATTCCTTCAGATCTCTATACATCTTGGTGCTAATCGGGTGTATAGAGAAATTTGAGTTATGAGCATCATCTAATAGTTCCCTTTTTAGCTAAGGTACTGATGGAACGCATAACCTCTTCCCAAACTTTAGAACTCCTTCTTCATACACGAAGTCAGCCAGTCTCCCACCCTTAACTGCATTAATTTTCTTGTGCAAATTCTCATCATCAGATTGAGAAATTTTTATATTCTCTAGTAAAGATGGTTTAGAAATCATTTGAAAGAGGAGTGATGTTTCCCCTTCCTTAACAATTCCCACATCCATCTTCAGTAGATCCATGAAAATAGGATCTCTTTCAATCCTCATTTGATTCAGAAGGCCATTATATTTCCTGCTTAATGCATCTGCCACCTTATTCGCCTTTTCTGGGTGGTAGTGTATTGAACAATCATAATATTTGAGTAAATTGAGCCATCTTCTTTGACTCATGTTGAGTTATTTTTGTGTGAAAATATATTTCAAACTCTTGTGGTCCATATAAATCTCACATCTCTCTCCGTAGAGATAATGCCTCCATATTTTCAGAGCAAAGATTACAGCTGCTAACTCAAGATCATGAGTTGGATAATTTTTCTCATGAGTCTTCAACTATCTTGATGCATAAGCAATAACTTTATCATTTTTCATAAGGATGCAACCCAATACATTATTTGACACATCGTTGTATATTAAAAATCCATCACTTCCAGATGGAAGAGTCAAAATTAGAGTATTGACCAATATTATTTTCAAATCATCAAAGAATTCTATAAATTCTTTTGTCCACACAAATTTAACTCCTTTACGTGTGAGATTGGTTAGTAGATTAGCCAGTCGGGCAAAATTCTGAACGAAACATCGATAATAACCCGCTAAGATAATAAAACTATGTACCTCAGTTATGTTTTTTTGGCATGGGACAATCTTGGATTGCCTTTTTCTTCACAGGATCAACTAGGATTCCATCCTTAGAGACAATTTTTCCTAGAAAAGAAACTGACTGAAGCCAGAATTTGAACTTGCTAAACTTACCATATAATTTATTTCTTCTAAGAGTTCTCAGAATAACCCATAAGTGATTCTCATGGTCTTCATAGCTTTTTGAGTATACGAGGATATCATCGATGAATACCACAAAAAAGTTATCAAGATATTCCTTGAAAAACCTATTCATTATATCCATGAAAACAGAGGGTGCATTTGTTAGTCCAAAAGGCATATCTGTAAACTCATAATGCCCATA
This sequence comes from Viscum album, assembly GCA_963277665.1. Lineage (NCBI taxonomy): Eukaryota > Viridiplantae > Streptophyta > Magnoliopsida > Santalales > Viscaceae > Viscum > Viscum album. Next base: position 1,540,907,736 of record OY728156.1, read on the forward strand.
CCTAGTTCGAAATGCTGTCTTAGGAATATCTTCCTTCCTCACACGCAACTGATGATATCAGGATCGAAGGTTAATCTTCAAAATATATTGAGATCCATGAAGTTGGTCAAATAAATCATCAATCCGGGGCAGATGATACTTATTATTTATTGTAATAGCATTGATTTCCCTGAAATCAATGAAAAGCCTCATGGATTCATCTTTCTTATTGAAAAAGAGGACAGAGGCTCCCCATGGAGAAATACTAGGTCAAATAAATTATTTTTCACTCAAATCCTCTAGTTGTTTCTTTAGCTCAACTAATTTCACAGTGGCCATTCTATAGGGAGTCTTTGATATAGGTCTTGCATCAATAATTAAATCAATAGAGAACTCAACTTCCCGCTTTAGAGGATGTCCACATAAATCCTCTGGAAATACATCAATGTACTCTTTCACTATGTGCACATATTCAATTTGAATATTTCTTTCCTCTCCCATAGATATTGGTTTATCTTTTTCTCTAAGTATTACATTCAGTAGAGCTACTGGGGGTGGTTCAAGATAAGAATTAGGTGGAGAATTTTTTTCCCTAAAGATAAGGGATTCTACACCATTTTAAAAAATTGTAACTTTCTTCTTCTTACAGTAAATCTTTGCATCATAATTTTGACAGCCAATCCATACCAAGAATTATATCAAATTCAGTCATTGGTATGATGATAAGGTTAGAAACTAGAGAACATTTTGGTGTCTGGAGGGGACTAGTCGAAATGCCTTTGTTGCAATGACACATCCCATGGGAGTTTTGACAGACAAATCCTTTATTAAATCAAATTGGGCATATCTGATTTTCTTGGAAAACTGAGAGAATATAAATGAATGTGATGATCCAAAATTAAATAAAGTGTTGGATAAGTTTTAGGAAACAATTAAAGTACCTACCACCATGTCACTTGGAACTTCAACCTCCACGGATGTAATCGCATAGGCTATCCCTTGCTCTCTTGGCTTTTTCTGAGGCATGTTTCATTGGCACTTAGGAAACTCATTTTCATAGTGTCCCATCTCTCTACAATTGTAGCATTGAATATCATTGAATTGTTTCTTCCCCTTGCATTCACCAGATCAATGACCCTTTTCTCCAAAGTTATAGTAGACTCCCATGCCTTTCAAGGATTTCCTGAGATGATTCTTTCCACAGTTCTCACATAATGGGAAACTATTCATTACCTTTCTCTTCTTTGGTGCTACTTCTTTTCTTTTGTTATCAGAGTACCACTTCTTATCTTGGTTTCCTTTGAAAAAAATTGATCTAGAAAATTCCTTCTCTGTTTTGATGGCACTTGATACAATTTCATCATATGATGAAAATGATTTAGAAGCCAGAGCCCTTCGAGGACATGACTTAAGACCTTCAAAGAAATGATCAACCTTGTATGCCGAGTCACATACATAATCTACGACATACCTAGCCTGCCCTGTAAAGGTAGCCTCATACTCTGCAATACTGTATTATTCCCTTTGTTTTAATCCAAGGAACTTCCTCTTCATTTCAGTTTGTTGCTCACGAGGGAAATATTTTTCGAAGAACATTTCCTTAAAAGTCCTCCATTCCATATCTTCTATTTCTTCTTCCTCTACGGTATTTTGAATCAGGGACCACCATTAATCAGCGTTTCCCTTGAGACAATATACTTCTAGTACTACCTTTTCATTTTCATTGCATCTTAACGCTATGAATATATTTTCAAGGGACTTGATCCATTACTCAGAAACCACTAGATTAGTAGTCTCACTGAAAGATGGGGGATTCTGCCACATGAAATGATCCAACACAGGTGTGGAATGTTTATTCGTTACAACTTGAGTAAGTTATCCCAATAAAGTCACGATCTGATCTTCTCCAACATTGACTGTGTTGACTTTCTCACTAGGGAGATCCCTACCTTGCCCACGAGTATTGATTTCCCTTCTTCCATTAGACACTATTTATAAATAATGGGATATAATAGATTAGTTTATAAATCTCAAATAGAAAATAACTCAACATAGATTGAAATTCTGTGCATAGCTAATCTTATAAACATGGTTCCTCTAAGAAAAAATTTACATTAACTCCTTCATAATGGCTTGTAAAGAAATTATGAATTATCCTAATCATATCCCCCAGGAGTGTCGTAACCAAGAGTGTATCAAGTCCCGTTGTCGTGCACTAGTTCCTGTTCAAGTCTAGCTCAAATCGGTGTTTTCAGGTTTTACCCCTAGATACATCTGTGCCAGAGCCGCCTCTACCTGCTCGTATCCAGACAGAGACGTATTGCTTAAAATATCCAAATAATCCATTCCTTACCAAAATACCAAGACATTATTGTATGTTTATCCTCAAATATTACCTTAGGGATTTTTTCCCTACTATACATTTCCTACTCTAGTTTTCATGTTTTCTACTAAACTTCCTCTGATACCAACTGTAACACCCCAACCCCTATAGGATGGAGCCGATACATTACTTGTGATATTGGTATGGTTAGAAGGAATGAAAATCCTGAAGTAACAATCAGTTTAGTAGTCTTGAAGAAACTAGATACATAGATGTTACTCAAATTACATTGGAAAAGTTTACAAAATACAACACATAACGAAAACTAAAAGCAACATCCACAAGAACTCAATATATGATCTCCTATTTGTCACCTGTTGAAAGTAAAAAATGAAATGGGTGATCTCAAATACTTATTAAGGGTTAAAAATAGTGGAATATTGAGTAAAATAATAAGTGAATCATAATCAATCTGACATAATAAATATGGCATAGTGAATAAATAAATAACTAATGCCATTAATAAACTGAGAATGAAACTGCATCCATAGATTTTGTCATAATGAAAACCTCATGGATAATAATAATAACTGATAATGAGAAAAGAGAATTATTATTAATTGGAAGTCATGTATCTGGCACATGAAACCATAACACCGTAAAAACGGTTTAGTTCTATGGGTAGAAACCCGTCTGATTTTTTGGAAACAAACTCCAAGGGTTTGTCACAAACTGATTTGTCTCATGAGACCTACCGATGCATTGAGGGGCTATAGCAGGCCCCACCCACCACTTGATGTACAAATAATTAATTATACATTTATTCAATAAAATATCAATATGCATTTTCAATATCAGTATAGAGTAGAGTATATAGATTCATCAATATTTCCATAATTAAAATAACTTTCCAAATAAACACCGTATGTAAAATGGTATACGGTTTAGACAACAAACCTCTACATGGAATGAGATTATGGATATTTAATATAAATACAATTTCAAATGAAAATTGATCTCAAATGTGCAGTAGGTACACCACATAAGGATTATTAGGCGCACAATACAAAGTTAGTCACAACGAAAAGGTAGTTGAGACAAAGTCCCTTACCACAATGTAATCGGTCGAATCATATGACCAGAAATTAATGAACATCAAATGAATCATTTAATAACATTAATATAAAGAGAATAATGTTATTATATATCAAATTGTAGTACACATATACCACATACAAGAAATAAGTGGCGAACAATGAAAATCTCACAGAAATGAAAGTGAGATGAGAAACCCCTTACCTTTTGCTCGAGTTGGTTCTTCGTTTATTTTAATGAACTGAATAATAAAATTTAGATATATTAATTAATAAGTACATAAACTCCTATACATTTAATTGATTTATTATAACCTTATTAGGTTAATTCATGGCCCTTTTAATGGGTTTAAGATGTTCAATTTTATTGTTTTGGAAGCATTTTCTTCCTCGGTTTTCATGATTCGTTTACTTGCTTTCATGAATGGAAGTTCATTTGAAACGTGGATAAATATCCAGAGTTATTAATATATATTATTAGTGACATTAAATAGATATAAATGATCTTATAATGATTATAGGTTATACATTTTAGGATGAATCATTAGTTAAAAGTTTTGTTTGATAAACACTTGGATTTAGCTTGGCAGTTTTGTATACAATGAACTCGTTTTGTATTATTATTCCATATTATGAGTGTGTAAAGATTCCAGAACATTAATGAGATGAAATACATATATTATGATTTTTTTCAACCATTAAAATGTTTTAATGACCAGTAATTAAGGAGAAAGTGTAGAACAAAACCCCGTCGTCCACAAAGGTTATAAATTGGAACCTCATGGACGTTGATTTCATTTATAAAATTAAAAAGTGGGAGTAAGAATATTGATGATGGTTATTACATTCACATGATATAATTACAGTATATAGATGATACTGTATTTTATCACGCTCTTTTGGATAGAGGAGGTGACAAGAGAAAAAGAAAAGAGATGATCTTGAAAATAAAAGAAAAGTTGAGAGATCCCTTATAAAAATTCGGCAGCCTAACGACGTCGCTTAAAATTTCATAAAATCAAATGATGAGAACAAAAGGGTATCTCATAATATTGAAATAAAAATTATAGTAAGAAGTATAAATAATATCAAACCCCAAAATATGAGAAAGTAATTTCAAATAGCTAACATAAAAGAAGTGTCTACTTAAAGAAGAGAATGAAGGATTCCCTTACCTTGTAGAATAACTCCTTGATCTTGAAGGATGGGACCTTGGGGGCTTAGAGAAACATTGGGAGGACTCCTAGAGAGGAAAAACCACCAGATCTTAGAGGATGAGTGATTTGGAATGAAAGAAAACTAATGGATGACTGGGTATTTATAGAAAAAGAGAGGTAATTTTTTTAATAATTTCAAAGGGACACCTCATTAGTGGTTTTTGCCAAACCATGAGCTTTCCCATGATATTTGCCCATAGTTTTAGACACTTGGGACACATCATGTAATAAGTTACTATAATCAATTATACTATACTTTTATATTTAATTATTACATCATTATGACGTCATTAAACTACCGAAAACTCAAAACTGTATTTTTACTATTCATGAAAAATTCATGTATTTTAGAAAAATCCCAAAAATTTTCTCTAACCATTTTTTGATGTGTAGAATTCAAAAATTTAATAAATTTTTAAAAAATAATTTTCTATGTATTTTTAATTTAATTTTTAAATAAATTCATAGTTAATTCGAAAAAAAAATCTTAAAGGTGCAATTAGTTTTATTTCTAATTGAAAAACTAATTAAGATCTCATTATCTTATTACCTTAAGAAAATAAAATAATAATATTATTTACTATTCATAATGGTTATATTACTATGCATATTACTATTCACCAAAAATCAAGTTTGTTCTATAAGACTCCAAATGACTTACTGATCACAACCCTAGATGACCATTTTTCGAAATTCAAAACACAGGAGTGAAAAATTTATATTTAATGGCTAGGTTTTGACTATCTCCTAAATAACCAAGTGTTTTTTCAAAGGACCATAGTGATGAATAGAATGTATTTAATAGAAGCATACCATAAAATGTTTGGGGTGTTATAAAAACATTAATAAAAAAATATTTTCAATTTAATAATTTTTTAAACTTTAAATAAATGAGACATAACTTATAATTTAAATGTTAACCATACTTAAAAAATGGTTTGCAAACTTCGAATATGGTTAAGTTATTCATTTGTATATGAATTTTCATAAGTGAAAATATACAATAAAAATGAAATTTATTAGATTAAAAATAGAATATTTTGATATAAAACCAAAAATAATTAATATAATTAACCTTATCAAATTTAGTCATCATCCTAGTTTTGACTACCTCAAACATGAATCTTAAAACAAACTGACTAAATTACAATATGCCTTTTTGATGATGAAATTTCAGTTCTGAAACATTAAATTGAATATAAAAACCAACACACACACACATATATACATAATACAAAACATATGTTATATAATATAAAATATATTTACAAATAATTTCACGTAGTTGATTTTATTTGGATTCTATATCAACAATTGATCATTGTTAGACCTTTTTAATGATCTATATTTTCATATATCAATTATCAAAACATGTATAAACAGTTATAATTAAGAATAAGTAACTTATAAATATAAATAAAAGTTACTTATTTAACACTTTTTTAAAAGATTTATGCACTCCATATAATGAACTAACTTTAAGCGAGAAAAACCCTATTAAATCAAACACAATATTCCAAATAAAATCTTAAAAAATGAATATAAATACTCATTTATTTAAATTTAATTAAAAGAAACATACTCGATAATTTAAATCACAATCATTCTTAACAAATAGTTTTCAAACAAACTACAAATATGGGTAACCACAACATTCATACATGACTCGACATCATTGAAAACATACAATAATAATGAATGTTATAAGATTAAAAAACTAAATATTTTGATATAAAACATAATAATTAATATAAATAACCTTATCAAATACAATTGTTGACCTAGCTATGATTATCTCATGCATGAATCTTAAAACATAATAACCAGATTCCACCCTTCCTTTTTTATGGGGACATTGTGGTTATAAAACATTAACTTGAAAATAAAAAACCAACACATATATAGATATATATAAAACCAAATACTATCTAATATGAAATATATTTACCATTACTTCTATGTATTGGATTGTATTTGGCTATTTAATTAACAAGTGATCTTTGTAAAACATTTTATATTACCTTCATTTTCATATATATTAGCTAATAGAACATGTATAAATAATAATAATTAAAAATAAATAACATATAAAAAATAATAAAACTTACTTGTCTAACAAGTTGCTAATTTTTTTATGAACACCACCTATTAAAGAGTGAAACCAATATAATGTGAATTCATTTGGATAGAATACTCCTAACATCCAATGAGATCTATAATATAAATTGTTCACAATTAATGATGTTATAATGAATATTAGTTCATAATTATCTTAGTATTCTTATCCACCAAAGAATGAAAAAAATCAGCATCCAATCTATGTAATTGATAATTTCTCACATATATATATAACTCTAGTATAAGTATTCATATATTACATAATTTTTGAAATTAATTTTGGATATATAAGACCATAAACACCAATGGTATAATTTTGAATAAGAAGAGTGTGTAGATACCTAATTAAATAATAAATATAGTAAGTCACTTGAAATCATATTTATTTAAATAAAGAATAACTAAAACATAAATTTATATACATGTAAAAGAATTGCAACACAGGCACACTGAGCTCATAAAAAATAACCATACCCAAGATATATTTTTTGAATATTCGAAAATAGTGGTATCTTCCACATATATATAAAGCATCATCTAAAACTCATAAATATTATACAAGGAATAATAAACCTAAGATAATATTTTTATCCCATCAGAATTCTCAGAAGTACATGAAGTTTTTGGTTTTTGAACCTTTTGTTTCATTTGTACTAATTATTTTTATTTTAGATACTTCTATATAAATTAAATTTTAAAAAACATTATAAGTGATTTTTAATAAAATGTAAATAATATTTAAAAAACAATATATACCTTGTATGTCAGATGATGAGGAATGCTTGCCGACCAAAGTAAAAAATGACCATACAATATCCTACTCTAGTAATATCCTTAATAGGAAATGACAGTAAAGTATTTAGATCAATAATATTATGTATTGATATTATTACCATACCCAACTGCATAGGATGGTGATGTAAATCCCCCCTAGAATATGTATGACTCCATATGCTAAAATACACACATGTGGATCTCTAGAATAAAACTCACAGTATAAGGTTGAGTCTGAATGAAGAGGTGGAGGATTTGAGAAGGCTGATTAGGTTGGTTACGTAGGCTGCAAAAGCTGTGTAGGCTATGCAAGCGGTGTAGGTGGGGATTGTGTCAGCTATTGCTCAAACATATCCAGCACAAATAATTGAATCTGATCACCCATGGATTGTTTCAGGTCTTTAAGTATAGCTTTAAGGAATCTATTTCAGGGCCTCTTGATTCCTTACTTTGATGACCAAAAATGTTCCTAATAATGATACCCGCCTTATATCCACTTATGCAGCCTGGGTGTTCTAGATTTTCTGAAGTAGTAGTTATGATGTTCATCCTACCCTTAGATATAAAATTCACCTCCATCACTTGTCCTAATGTTTTTCCTATAGTAAAAATAAAATAAAATGTTATATTAGTTTTGTTAATTTAAAAAATACAAACATTCATAGAAAATAAAAAATTAATTTCTTATAATTTTTTTATCTACTTACATAGATTATTCTGTAAGATACCTTTAATTTTTTCCTTCTCTCTCTTTTCCATTTTTCACAGTGAGTGGGGGATAAGGATGAATGAACTGGACCTCTTCCAAACCACTACAAGATTAAGATCTTAATGCATCAAACTTTTATATAATCAGTTCTCCTCTAATAGTTGATATAATCCATGTGATAAAGTGTGAGGGTATATGTTTTGTAACTGGATATCTTGATAATATATCTCAGTGTCTTTTTACATAAAAATAAACTAATAAGTAATCAGGTAATATACAATAAATTTTATAATATAAAATAATTATCATACCATAATTTCTTCATCATGTTGCATAGAGGAAAGTTTCTTCCATGTATCTACTTCTAAAACCCCATACTTGAGACATGGATTTTCATTCTGTAACTTCCCAAAAACACAATTTTTTGTTCTTTTTATTTTAAAATCTCTCCATAAAACCACCACTAAAGATAAAATACTTTTATTAATTTATTTTATTACTTTAAAATTTAATGACATATGTAATTGAATAAATTAAATATTAGTCATTTAAAATATATAATATTCAAAAAATAAGATAAAAATAAATAAATTGAGATATGTTACCATTATGGACTCCTACAGCTGTAATTTCACCATCTTGTTGATATAATTTCAATCAGGATATAAAATGATAATCCTACAATGGCTCTCCATGGTGATATAACTGATAAACTACATTACATTTGGTCCAATTGAGTTATTATTATAATAAAAATTAATATCTATTTTATGGTCTATACAATCAAGTGATAGTTTTGGTAAATGTTTAATCCAACATTTACCAACTTTATAAATTTTTTTCTCTATAGATAAAGGAGAAGACCCCCCATTAGAGGCGCACAAGTAGTCCTAATTTTTTTTGTAAATTAAGAATTTTCTTTCATTAAATAATTTTATTACTGAATATTTAATAATATATAAAAATATATATACCTAAGTAAATATTCCTCTTTCTTTGTGTCTATCATTGAAATAGACAAATGTAATTAAATTTTGTGTACATGCATATTATTTGAAAATTTAATATTTAAATATAATGATTAAAAAAATATGTAGGTAAAAAAATAGTGTCACACATGTGTAAGTTTCAAAAAAAATTATGATGTCATGATTCTTAACAAAAAAATATTCAAATTATACTATTAAATTTAAAAATTAATTCTAAAATTATAGAATGATTTATAAATTTAAATATCATAGTTATATAAAAGTGTTTTTATATGCATAAATTTAACCCAAATATAATGATGTACATCCGTTTTTTCAATCAAAAAATGTTTAACAAAAATTATTGAATATAAAATTTAAAAGAAAAAATCATATAAATAATCAATAAATATAATTATCCCTATAATAATTAATAAAAAATAAAGTTTTTACACATTTCAATTTTAAAAAATAAATAAAATATAAATATTTACCTAAATTATCAAGGGAGTAATTTAGTATTTCCCCATATCCCTTCAATATGATCATTTCATACATCGTGGACTATGTATGCATTATAGTCATTATTATCATAAAAAAATCACATAATAAACGAATAAACCACATATAAATCCATAACATCATCATCTTCATCATCACCCAAATGAGTTCTTTTCCCTTGAAAAATTAAAAAACACTAATCATTCAATTAATCAATGACATAAAATATTTTCTTTGCCTATGTCTTTATGATAAATAGTTCATATTTTCCACTAAATATTTTCAAATCAACAAGTTTAAATCCATAATCATAATTTTTTATACCACTTTTACTATCAAACCAGTTAAACTTATACACTATGGCTTGAAATTTATTATAATCAATTTTCTATACATCCTCAAGAACTCCAAAATATGCCGTTGGTGCAGAAATTGAGTTTTTATCTTTTTTCACTTGAAAAATACAGTTCTTCAGCAATGGAAATTTCCCCACTATTTTGAATGGCACTCTCGTCATCTTGATTTTTTTGGGTTTAAATTATGTACCCATTAATATCAAAATCATATCACGTGATCACATTAAGAGATGACCCCCTTCCAAAAATTTCAATGTTTCTAATGCATATATATCTATGATAACTTTCTCTTTAAGCCATGAAACAAGTGTAATTTTATGATCAATCATAAACCAATTTTCATTTTTTTCAAACATCGTACCTTTAATTTAGTAATATGTGATGATATATATGGTTAAACCTCATATGTGTTGTTAAAAAATGTATAAATGTATTTGAATCACTTCATCACATGGAATGAACTTTACCTTTAAGCATCAAATCCCTCTACCTTCACTATCAACTGTCAAATGTTTAGATATAGAGACACCAATCTATTCTACTTAATAAAAATAATTAGTATAGAACTCAATCAACAGATGAATCATTATATCGAAAAACATTGGCGGGAAATACATTTCTAGTTGATAAAGTATAAGAGCAGCTTCATTCTCCAACAAATCTAACAAATTTGAATCAATTAATTTAATAAAAATAGATTTAAAAAAATTATATTACCTGATGATAGTATTTCTGATAGGTGTTAACAATATATCGTGCAATGAAACCAGAAGTAGTTGTTGCATCAATACATGATAGTCATGAGATTTCATACCTATTAATTTACAATCCTTCATAAACACCAAAATTTTCACATTTTAAGAATATACATTGGGTAATTTAATACTATGAATACATTGAAAAAATTCATCTTCTCACTCTTTCTATATGTGTGAAAATCTGGAGGTAAATATGTTCTTTTTTCCTTTCATAGTAGGAGCTAACTCCAAACGTATTCCCATGGATATCAAGTATAATCTAGCATAAAATAAATCTTCTTTTATTTCATTTTATGTATAAAAATGTTCCAATAAAACTACCACATATGTTTTTATAAACATGCATAATGTCAATGTTATGTTTTATATCTAAAAATCTACAACAAGTTAGTTTAAAAAAGATATACTGTTTCATCTAGATATTTTTTGATGACCATAAATTCCTTTATTTCCAAATGTGAAATCGATATTTTTCACCCTGTCATGATATTCATCAAGTGAAGATGGTTGTTGGGGAATATTATACTTCTTTAAAACCTTAAATTATTATTTTAATCTATGATAAGGATGATCAATTAAAAACAATATTTAAAATCCCATGTACACTATCTTTCTTCAATTATGAAATTGATAATGTGAAGTATCTTCTTAAAAAATTAGAAATGATTTATCTCCCTTAACACTATATCCAAATAAGTTTCCATATATAAGAATGTTGTTTATAGTGAAAATTATCCTAGAATGGAAAATAAAATACTATTTCTTGTATACATCAAAAAATTGTAACACCCATCTCCCATAAAATCTTAGAATCATCAATAAATGGTGAAAGAAACACATCCATATGGTTTCCCGACTCCTTTGGTCTCGAAATATTAAATATTATCATAGTATATTTTTTATTTATAAATATATTTACGGAAAATTTGTAAAATACCAAACAAATAGGCCATAAACTATGTTGGATACTAAGGATCCGATATAGATTCATTCTATTTGTGCACAACCCCATTATGAGATTTATAACTTCACATCTAAAATTAGGAAATTTTTTATCAAATATATTTCACTATGGTAAATTAGCAAGGTGACGTAACATACCATCTAAGATTCACTCATCTGTATGCCATATTAAACTTTTTGTATTAATTCAATTTTCAAATAGATGCTCCAATGAGGAATTATTATAAGTAATGAAATTGATTTAGAAGGAGGTTTGATTCCGGTACCTGAGAATGAATTAGAGTTGAATTATTATAATTATTGGAAGAAATTATTGGAAGGTACCAAATTGATTTAGTAGGATGTTTGATGCTAGTACTTGAGAATTAATCTCAGTCGAATTTTTCACTACAACATAAAACACCTTTAGCGGTAGTTTTTAGCGGCGGTTTACAAAACCGCCGCTAAACCTTTTGTTAAAAAGGTTTAGCAGTGGTTTATTAAAAACCGCCGCAAAACCCATTTATTTTTTTACATCGGCGAAACTTCCCTCCCCCCACCTGAGCCAACGATCTCTCCCCCAAACCCCACAATGATTCTCCCCCCGACGAGCATGAACCCTAGTTCCGCTCCCCTCCGCTGACCTCCCGTGCCGCCGGTGACCTCTCCGTCGGTCGCTGCTGACCCCACTTCTCCCCCCGACACCCACGATGCCGACTTCTCCCCCAACCCCATTGAGTTCATACCCTAGGTAAGCTCCCCTCCCCTACCGCCAGTGGGATCATCCTGTTATGGTGGATTTTTTGTGTGTAATGGTTAGAGGAATCTTGTGGAGGAAAAATGCATAAGGTTTTATGTAGTTTCATTATTTTTGATTCATTTCCATAATTTATTTTGGTTTATCATCAAATTTGGATGAATTCATTTAATGGATTTATTTCATATATATGTGTTTTGTTTAGAAATGATCTCAGAGGTATTCCAAGAGTGATCCATACCCCATTTCTTGAAGTTACAGTGAGGATACATAATTTATGAGATGTCCCTAAAGTATGACTAGTTTGATTAATATGGGTTAATTCTCTTAATTAATTATTATTGCTTTATAATATATGTTTTAATTTTATGAGTTAGGGGATTGAGATGGTGTTGGTTCTTAGATATGGATTTGATGAGGATGGAATGAGATTTCTTAAGGGGATAACTCTATGGTCAAGGTAGTTTATGACTAATATTACCATAGGATATGGTTATGCATTTATTGCGTGGATTGAAATTTCATGTAGTTGGGTATGTGACTTGAATGGGATCCATGAGTTATTTACCTTATGAGTCATGAAGATAGATATTCATGTTGGGTTCATATAATTCCTTTTAGTATGATGCATTGATTATACAACCATTGATGGCTATGTTATATATCTGAGAGGATTAACTATAGGGAAATTAAAACCCCAATAGGGTGTCCATCATGTATTTATGGGTAAAGTTATCTATAAAGGTCTTGCTTTAGGTAATTGATTCTCTCCTAAAGAAATTTATAGGGGTGAGGCTATGGGATGGTGTGTTAATGGTCATCTATGGTATGATAATCTATGAGAACATATCAATGACCCAGTATGGAACCAAGTTAGGTTCCTTTGCTTGATGAGCAATCAATATGGACTATATGGATAATGATAGGTTCTCCAAACCTTATGAGTTGGGAATGTGGCCCTTGACAGACATTTATCCCTTAGGTATGGGTGAGATACCTAGGGAATGAAATCGTAAGCGGTGTCTTTATCATCCACATTAATCAGTTTGCACAATATCAATATAACTTTAAAATTAGATTCATCATGTCAATAACAACTTACCAATCACACTGAAACCACACTAATGATAGTAAGGGAATAACTACTTCCTCCTCTAAATTTTTCTTCTTATTAGTGGTCTAATTCTACTAAATTCAGTGCTTGATATCCCTTATTATAAACCAGATTCAATATGACATCATTGATTATCTTAATTAAGACTTGGAAACCTCTTTTTTATTCTAGAATAATCCTTTTTTATGTAATTATAGATTCAAAAAGTGACTTTACTTCAGCATGAAACTTCTAGATCAAGTTTTGAAGAAAAAAAGTTGTTTCTTAACACCACTTACTGATTCATGATCATCCATGACACGTTTTGATCATATTTTATATCAAATGAGACTTGAAATAATTATTACATCACTTATTTCATGCATTTTTTGGATTTAATTAGTTCTTCCTTTAGCTGAATAACATGTACTTTATTAGCACATCCACCCCATGGATCATATCTCCCCATAAATATTGGGCCACTTCAAAAAATGGTTAGAATTATTTAATTTAATGGGAGAGTGGAACCTCCAACTTTCTTAAGTTGATTAATGTGGTTGAATTTTGTTCACTCACCCTAATCTCCCAATTTAATTCTAATCCTTTGTGGTGGTACTACTTTATATGACACCACTAGTAGGTGATTTACTATATGTATTGATATAGGAAAACCTTATGTAACATATTTATATATTATTTCAACTAGTATATATGAATCTCTTTCCCTATTTAGTAATAATTATGTGTTTTAATTTTTTTTAATATTGTGTAGGCACATTGTGATATACATGGATAAAAGCTAGATCACATTACCGAGGAACGCACCTCAGTATATTAAGGGTTTGAATAAGTTTTTAGATTTTTCAATTTATAATTGATCCGTTAAAGGGAGAATAAGATATCCATGTCCTAAATGTAAATTTAGAAGATGGTTGAAGAGAGATGAAGTTTATGAACCTTTAATATTGAAGCAATTCCCTGGTCAATATTTGCGTTGGATTTGGCGTAGAGAATCGAATGTTACAGAAAGGTTGAGCACTGATGTCAATCCACAGAATGACCTCCCAACTTCGTTGGCAATGGAAAATGAAATGAAAAACCTTATAAATAATGAATTCGACACTTCAAGAGACCACCATCAATATCAAAACAAATTAGAACAACCAGATGAGGGTGCTACAAATAGAAACGAGATAAGTGATGTTTTTGAGACTATAGGAAAAACATATCAAGATTGTAACATATCAGTGGATCACCCTCTTGATTCTGTGGAGACTAATGTAAGAGAAAACTTCACTAAGGAAAATACTTTCCATGATTTAGTTGATGATGGAAATCAAGAGTTGTATAGTAGATGTTTGAAATATTCAAAACTTTCTTTTATGCTGAAGTTGTACCATATCAAATGCCTATGTGGAATTACAAATAAGGTAATGTCCATGATATTGGAATTGTTGCGTGATGCATTTCCTGAAGCAAACATCCCTGAGTATTTTTATGATATGAAAAAATTTGTTAACAGGCTTGGTCTGAATTATACAAAAATACATGCGTGTCCCAATGATTGTATGCTTTATTGGCGAGAGGATTCAAGTAGAAAAAATTGTAAAAAATGTTCTTCTTCTAGATGGCAGTCAATGGGTGATGTTGGAAGGCTGAATCAACATACTTTCATGAAGAAGAAGAAAAGGAACACACCTGAAAAGGTTTTGCGTTACTTTCCTTTAAAGCCTCGATTGCAAAGATTATTCATGTCATCGAAAACCTCCGAACACATGAAGTGGTATTCTATAGATAATAAAAATGATGGGTTAATGAGACATCCATGAGATTCAAAATCATGGAAGAAATTTGATTCATTACATCCATATTTCTTAGTTGATCTTAGGAATGTTTGATTGGGATTGGCTACTGATGGATTCAACCCATTTGGGACTTTGAGTACCAGTTATAGCATTTGGATAGTTGTTTTGATCCCTTACAATCTGCCTCCGTGGATGTGTATGCAACAAACATCTTTTATCATTTCGATGATTATTCCTAAAAAAATGCCTGGAAATGATATTTATGTATACATGCAGCCTTTAATTGAAGAATTACAAGAGTTGTGGAGGAATGGTGTTGAGACATTTGATGCTTCTTCAAAGACAATGTTCAAAATGCATGCTGCTTTAATGTGGACTATTAGTGACTTCCTTGGGCTTGGAAATTTATCTGGTTGGAACACTTACACGGGTTTGGCTTATCCTGTTTGTAACTTTGATTTTGAGCCCAAATGGCTACCTCATAGTAGAAAATGGTGCTTCTTGTTCCATAAAATATTTCTTGATGCATCTCATAGATTTCAGCTGAACAGATCAAAGTTTAACGGTTTCATTGATTGTAGACCACCTCCAAAGTTGTTAACTGGTTCTAAAATATTGACACAACTTGAAATGATGAAACAGAATTTGGAAAGGTTCTTCATTTGAATGATAGTAGGAAATGGGTTCAAAGTGCATCATCAAGCAAAATCAGAACGCAACAATGGAAGAAAAAATGTATATTCTTCAAAATTCCGTATTGGGAATTTAATTTGTTGCGGCATAATATTTATGTGATACATATTGAGAAGAATGTCTGTGACAATTTGATTTTCACATTGCTTAATGAGCATGGAAAGTCGAAGGATCATCTCAATGCTCGCAAAGAATTACAAGCAATGAATATAAAACGTGATAGAATGAAAAGTATCCTCCGACAATTTTTGCAATGAAAAATAGGGATAAAGATACATTCCTTCGAATTTTAAAGAATGTTAAGGTATCTGATGGATATTCAAGTAACATCTTGAGGTGTGTGGACTTGAAGAATCGTAAGTTACATGGATTGAAAAGTCATGATTCACATATTTTGTTACAACAGTTACTACCATTGACATTGCGTACATTATTACCTGAAAAAATTACTGCTGTTGTACTCCAATTATGCACATTTTTCAGACAACTATGAGAAATATCTACATCCATTTAAGCTTTAAAACCTCCAGGATAGGTTTTTATTGACCCTTTGTGAAATGAAGATGATCTTTCCTCCATCATTTTTTACTATATTGATGCATTTAACTGTGAATTTGGTTGAGGAAGCTAAATTAGGAGGCCCTGTTCATTATTGATGGATGTATCCAATTGAGAGGTACTTTATTTATATGTTTTTCAGTTAATTAAACAATTTTTTGCACTTAATTAAATGAATAATTATGTTTATTTTATTTCAAAGATATGTTGGGCATTTGAAATCATACGTGAGAAATAAATCTCAACCAGAAGGATCTATTGCTGAAGGCTATTTGAATGAGGAGTGTCTTAACTTTTGTTCTAGATACTTGGATGATATTGAGACAAGATTTAATCGAGTTGGACATGTTGATGACACATCAAATAAATCTAAAATACATCAGAAATCAAAAATATTTCCTGCTATTGGCCGATCAGTTGGGAGGACCTCAAATGTGACGCTGACAGAATTAGAATTATTACATGCACATAGATATGTGCTGTTGAATAGTGAAATTGTAGATCCATTTATTGAAGTGTTGAGGATACAAACAAAGAGATGAATGAGAGGCCAAACACGAAATGAGAAATATATAACCAAAGCTTTTAATAAAGATCTTGTAGAATGGTTTGCACGACATGTAAGTTTCTAAATATTGCAATAAATATGAATATTAGTTTCACACATATATTTTGTAAATATAATAAAGTATATTTCTTTTTTTAGATCATGAATACTGATACTTGAGCAGAGGTGTCAGAAGATTTGAAGTTTCTTGCTCAAGGTCCTCTAAAACAAGTTAGAAAGTTTGATGCTTACAACATGAATGGCTTCAGATTTCGTACAGTTGATCGAGAAGAGGGTTTGAAAACACAGAATAGTGGTATATTTAAATTTTCTGAAGTGGAATACTATGGAAAGATGACTGATATTATTGAATTAAACTACCAAGGGAATTTTTCAGTTGTTTTATTCAAATGCAATTGGGTCGATATTATCAGAGGTTTTAAAAGAGATTCCTTTCAATTTACTTCTGTGAACTTCTCTCGCTTGATGGATGTTGGTGATCGTGAACTGCAAGATCCATATATCTTATCATCACAAGAAAAAATAGTATATTATGTGAATGATATTGTGGATTAAGGGTGGAGTGTGGTTTCTCACATAATACAAAGAAATTTGTATGATATGGGTGATGAAGTGGAAGATTTGACCTCTAAAATTGAATCTCATCAATAACAAGAAGCATAATTATTTGTCCGTCATGATATTGAAAATATTAGTCTAGCAAGGATGAGTGAAGTGTATGAAGTAATGGAGTAAGAAACAAACATGATTTAAGGGGGAAATGATTGTATGTACAATTATTTATTCATTCAGCATCCACTTATTTCATTTATGCACTCATTCATTATCATTGTTATGTATATTTGTTTTATTAGTATTGGGCATCTATTATCATTTTTATTTTTTTTTCTGCATAATTTTTTTGAAATATATGTTCTGAACTTAATTTTATTTGATTAAATGACAGGAATGCCAAGGAGGAAGTGATACACTCTTTCATCCATTACTGCGACAGATGGGGATCTATCTGTCTCCCTCTCTACGGCATCCGAGCCATCAGCTGCCTTCCCCCCTGCACCATCTCCCCCTGCACCATCTCTCACACCATCTGTGAGCATCCCTTTAGAAGCTGAGTCATTGAATCCCCCTTTAGAAGCCTCATCATCTGGGCGGAAGCACGCCAATTTCAGTTCATCACATACAAACTGGAGGGTCACTGTCATAGGTAAAAATTTTAATTAAATAAATTTATTTCATTTTGTTTATAATAATTCTTTGCTCATTGAAGATGAAAACAATGAAACCGTGGAGAAAAACATAAAAAGTTAAGATGTTTGGAATATGAATGGAGAGAAGATAGTCGTTCCATTTGATTCTTATGGGGTCCCTACGGATGACGCCATGGGGTTACTTGGCCAGATTATAGGCCAGCTGGCAGCGGAGCCCATTTCCCTTCCCATTTCTTATGATTATTGGATAAATATGCCTCCAAGCTGAAAAAATGAAGTTTTTTTATTCCCAAATAAAGGTAATTTTATTACATTATGGTTTAATTGAATGTCATGTTACTAATATGTTCAAAATGAATTTCTGTATACAGATATTCTTCCACTTTACAGTTGCTGATGTGATAGCACGGAAGTGGAAATTGAAAAATCTTGGTAAGAAATGGAAAGATTTAAAATGGAGATTTTTGTGTGATGTCAACGATACTTCATTGATTGTGCGACAAATGTATGAGAAGCTACCCAGTGGGGTACCGAAAGAACAGTGGAAAGTTTTTATTGACAAACATCGTGATGAGGAGCGAATGGTATTGAAATATATATTATTATATTATCCTTATTTTACATTTATACATGTATATGAAGAGGAGATAACACTGAATACATTACTATTAAATTTTATTTCATTTATTTCAGGATATCTCAAGAAAGAATGCATCAATCCAGGCAAAGCAAGTCATCCCTCACATTGCGGGCTCAAAAAGATTTTCAAGAAGCCGATCGTCTCTGGTAATCTTTTAATTAGTTTAAATATTTATAAGACAATATTTTCTATTTAATATATTGAATTGTTGAATTATCTTTTCTTAATGCAGTCATAGAGTTTAGGGTACGAAGTATCCTGAACTGAACTATGGTTGGATGTTCACAAAAAATCAGATGGAAGCTTTGTTAATGAGTTTGCTAAGAAAGTTGGGGCATGGAGTCAATTTTTTATTATAATAACTTATTATTAGTTTTTACTGTGATAATATATATTGATATTTTATTTATAGGTAAAAATTAAAGAACTATGGGATGCCAATCCTAGGCAGTCCTATTCAGTCTCCCAGGATGACCCGGTTGCTAAAGTCCTTGGGAAGAATCATCCTGGTAGAGTGCGCGAGATGAGTTTGAGACCCGTACCATCTGAGGTTTTTAAAAGGCCACCGGGGATGGCAGCTGCATCTACTCCTGGCTGTAGTCAGCCCATACCCAGAGATTCTTAGAAAGATATTGTTTCTCTACGAAACATAGTTCAAGAATAGGGGGATTAGATATCCACGTTGCAGAAAGAGTTGACTAAAATACGTTAGCAGAAGAGCAGATATGCCCCCGATGGTACTGTATCGACTGGTGGTGAGCAGGTAAATCACAAAAATTCAAAATCATTTAGTTTTCAACATTTTATTGGTTTTAAGTTTAAATATAAATATGAAACACTATTTAATTTTCAATATAATGCTCTTACAGGTGGTAGCCAGAAGTGGAGATGGAGGTGGAGAGGGTGACGATATGTGTTCATCATCAGATAGTGAATAGTTGTATTGTTGATATGTTGGAGGTGGAGAGGGTGACAATATGTTTTCATATTCAGTTTGTATATGTATCATGTGTGGCACATAGTTTCCACCAAACATTTTCAAGACCTAACATTTTCTTGATTTTTCATGTTTCCTTTTTGTATTTTATTGATTTTTGATGTTTACTTTTATGTCTTGATTTCTTGAGTGTGGTATGCATATTTAGAACACAACATCCTACATCAGTCCCCTACCAAAGCATTAACAGAACCAACCATTCTCTTTCCAACAACTTTACCATAGTGAAGAATAGGGAAAAAATTAGGAACGAAAGGGTTGAGGAATGTCATGGTATGCATATTATATAGTGTTTTCTAATATATCTTAATTATGTTATTATACATAACAAAAAAGTGTGGTTATGTGGGTAACCATGAAAGGGTTGAGTAATGTCATGGTAATTCAGTGTTCATGGGATGAGAAACACTCTGAGTGGTTTTGGTATTTAGATTAGGGGAGAGGGTAGGTTCAATTAGATAACAATCCTTATAGATTGAGATCTTAGGTTGTCAAGATAATGTTGAGAATAGAATAGGTAATAATACTAAAATACCCATAAGGAATAAATTTTACAACTTAGTTGCAAGTCACCTCAAGAAGGTAATAAGAAGTGTCTAAGATTTCATAAGTCTTTATGTACCTAAACTACTTAAACTTCCCATATTATGTATTTCCACCAAGAATAATAGTGGGTCCTATACAATGAAGAGGTACACACTTTATTTTAGAGAGTACTAAACCATTGTTTCAAGAAAAATTTTCTAAACCCACATCACCTCTTAGAAACAATATCAAGGATTCCAAGCACACAAAGTCATAGGAGTGTCACCTTTTGGTGTACTAACCCCACTAGAGGACCCAAATCTCATTGAGAAAACCACATTGAAAGCAGTGGTACCTATCTCCCAAGATAGATGACATACACATCATTGGTGGGAGAGTTCCAAGATTTATGATCCATTATATGGGGGAGCCACACCTTGTCAGGTCCAAGAGAGAGTTGATTATATGCCTTAACTTGGAGGACCCACAATTGGAGTATATGGGGGAGTATCAATCTCCATGAAGAATTTAGGATACCCATGAGTTATAATCAACACATTTCCAAGTGAGTAACCAACCCCATGTATTCTCCAATAATCTTGCCCAAACCTACTCATTAGACCTATAGAGATAAAGAACACAAATTTATTGAATTTCTATAAGTTTCACCTCTAATTACAAAGAGGATCATAACACTGTGATATATATAGAAAATGCATCAAATGGACTACTCAAATTCCAATATCCAAGTCTCAAGATGAAAAATAGGGAAATACTATAAAATTCCCAATATATGTAATTTACTATAATATAGACAACATGTATGTATCAGGTTACAACTAAGAGTTCCACTAATGTCTCTATAGTCTTAAGTCAACCTCGACTGCATATCCTTGTGGGATGATCAATTTTTTGGACCTATGATTTAGTTAGAAATGTATCTCTGATACACACAATCATGTTATCCCAATATATATGGTGTGTTATCTAATGATACATGAAATTTGACTCTACAAGGTTAGTTAGTTTGTATATCCATGAAATTATTCATGTTCCTAAAATTATACACAACATGTAGACCTACCGATATGACATGTTTAGACAGGCATAAATCCATGTGGATGCTATATTCTTGTAATTGTTTTTTTTAGGGCATTGGTACAAAAGTTGCAGAAGCTGTTGTTTTTTTGTCATTGTGGTTTTAGTAGCAGTTTAAACCGCCGCTAATTTTCACAGCGGTTTTGACCGCTGCCATAGTGGCCCATCTTCCATGTGAACTTCACGATGGTAATGATGCTTTTAGGGTGGTTCTCCCAGCTAGGGGTTCCATTTTTTTTAGCTGCGGTTTTAACCGCCGCTAAAAAAATCCATCCCCTGGCCGGGACAACCGCCGCTAAAAGCATCATAACCTCCGGGAAGTTCTCTATCTACGATGGTTTCTAAAAACCGCTGTGAAACATATATAATTGCCGACAATAGTGTCCCGACACATAATTTAGCGGTGGTTTTCAGAAACTGCCACAAAATCATAGAGCGGCGGTTTAAACCGCCGTTATACCCACAAATAACCGCCACGAACAGCAAATTTTTCTGTAGTGTTTTATCTATATTACAACGTGATGTCCCACATTTAGGATATTTTGATAAGCATTAATTTTTATTCCTATACATCACACAATCATTTTGGAAAGAATATATATTTTTATAACCCAACCCCATTGGGCATAATATTTTCTCTGCCTCATAATTTGAATCTGGAAGCACTTTTCCTTCTAGAAGTAACTCTTTTAAAAGTTTAATCAACTCATAAAAACTTTTATCACTCCACCCATTTCTTAATTTTAAGTTAACTAATCTCATAACTATTGATA
Organism: Viscum album; assembly: GCA_963277665.1. Lineage (NCBI taxonomy): Eukaryota > Viridiplantae > Streptophyta > Magnoliopsida > Santalales > Viscaceae > Viscum > Viscum album. The sequence goes on from OY728156.1 coordinate 1,540,930,190, forward strand.
ACACTGTATATTTAGTGAAACCTAAGAATAATGGTTTCTCAAAATCTCCAAACAATTATTCAAAATTTTCTGTTTTTTGATGGTTTCAATGACAACATCATGAATTAATTCTTTAACATGATCCTTTTCCTAATTTTGAATATTTTCATCACCATTAGATGTTGAATTTTTGGTTCTTACACAATGATAAATCCAATGTGTATAATTATGGTTAAAAACATAGAAAATTAGATGATCCTTGATTTATATAGAATTAAAATTTCTCATATTCAAACACTTCATGCATGGAAAAAAAATCAAATATTTATTTTTGATATTTTTTTTAGAAAATTATACAAAATAATCAACTCCTTTTTCATATTCATCAGTGGTTATTCTTAAATTTATCCAATTATGATCCATTAATTACCTAAGAACACAATATAAAAGGTGAATATATTAAAACATATAAAAATTTAAAAATATTTATAAATAGATAAATTTTAAGCATAAAAACATATAATCAAAACAATGAATTATTTATAACTATTTGATCATAATAAAAAATTATTCATAATGATAAAAAAATATTGTTGAAAAATTTAAAAAAATGTGATTAAGAATATATAAAAAATAGATAATTTAAACATGTATAAATTTTTAACAAATTATTTATCTTAAAAAAAAATTTAAAAATGAAAAAAATTGAAGAAAAAAAATGATTTCAATTGAAAACAAATGATATTGATAAAAATTTATAAATACAAACAATTCTAAATAAAAATAGTTTCAGAAGAAATAAAATTATAGTGAAAAACAATTAATAATAACCAAAAGTTTATAACATTAAACAAATTTTAACAAAAAAAATTAAAATTGATAATAAAGTTCATGAAGACAAATAAATTAAAAGATCAAATTTATAACTAATACACAATTAACTTATCTTTAAAAATAAAAAAATCAATTACAAAATCTGGAGTTGTTGGAAAGATATATCATTAATTCAAAAAAATCACTTGAATTAATTTTCAACAGGGAACACTCTTCAATATTGAAAAAATAATAATTGAAAAAATAAAGTAGAAAAAAGAAACAACAAAAACCTTCAAATTTGGTTTTTGGCCAACCAAAATAGGGTTTCCTTGAAGTAAATAATTCCAAGGATCATTAAAAAATGATGAAGGATTGAATATTGAGAAGAAATAATGAAAAAGAGAGATGAAAATCGATTAAAAATGTAAATCTATCATCATTGAGGGTTTTGGGTGCCATAAATGTAGTAGAAGATCGAGAGAGGAGGATGTTTGATGGAAAATAAAACAAGGGATTCAAGGAAAAAATTTTCTAAAGACTTTTAATATATTTTTTTATATAAAAAACTGATGTTAAAAAGTTTTTTTTAAGTTTTCACATTGATTTTTAAAAAAATTGACATGAAATTTTTTTAACATGGATTTTTATTAAATTGACGTTAAAAATTCTCTCTCAAAAACTTTAACATCAATTTTATAGAAAACCAAAGTTAATGGTTCCATGAACATGCTTTTAATTTTGGTTTAATATAAAATCAATGTTAAAGATACACCCGATTCAATTTTAACATCAGTTTCTTAAAAACCAATGTAAAACATCGATGTTGAATCTCATCTTTCTACTAGTGATATGGGTAGGTTAAGCATCATGATAAAAAATCAGCTACATCCTACTTCATACCTAGCCACCAATACTATTACCTTAAATCATGGTACATTTTGGTCTCACTTGAATGTGATATTCACAAATCAGTGTAAGGCCATTGAGAGGGAAATGGGGTGAATTAGTGATCCCATCTCTTTTTCTGAATTATCTCTTTCTAATTTAACCTCTACGGCTGGTTTGAACCTCAATCCACTCTTCTCATGTTTATAAGCCTTACCTCAAACATTGCTATAAAGTAAAGGAATATAATATAAGTATTTAAAAGGTTTAGTACAAAGTCCGACTCCTTACTGTGTTGGTTATTCCCCCCAACACGGATTATACACTATTCCAAATGGTGATTAAAATTATTATTTGGTTATAGCCCCAATTAAAATTTAGTTATAACCCACAACTTCAATCAACCTTCAAAATTTGGTTACACCCCCCAAATTCACGAGACTAGTTATACCCCCATCCTCAAGCTCATTCTTCACTTATTTCTTGATCCACTAAAGGAAGACCTGTTGATCTTCCTCCGTGATCTTTATGAATCAATCTTTCTTATGTACAAAATAAATTACCTTGAAATGCTAATGGTCTTTATCAATAATATTTGATCACCTATTCTTGATCAGTTACCTCAGGGAAGCTATGCTTAGGATATGCCTCCTTCTAAGTGAATACCCAACCTCACTCATATGTGTAAAATAGGTTTGCACACTATCTTTAATATTTTACGAAATATTATCACTTTCACAATATCAATTTATTCTTCTTGAATTAATAAATCAATTCAAATATCCTTCATTCATAAAAGTGTAATTCATGGAATCTAAAAATCTTTGTTTGGGTAGCTCAACCATAAAATTTATCACAAATATTGAATGCAATTTTTTATATGTTATGTAATTCTATTTATTTTTTTTGGTTGTACCAAATCTCTTCACGTGTTCATGTATTTCATGAGTTTATGCATGTTATATTTCATAACCCCCCAAACTATACACCTTCATCCCTTTTCACACACCTTCCATCGACTTTCACTATCCCAAATGGGTGAGTGCACAGTCTTCTTTCACACACACAAGTATATGCATAGTTCTTCTTATTCTTATGCACAAACGCAAATTGGTGTAGGATTCGATTCTAACCACAAAATCTTATTCATGATACAATGTGTAAGTGTAAACTTTCTCATTGTCTCAACCAAAACACATGAATTGGGAAGGCCTCATGGTTTTGGGTGATTCGTGAAAACTGGGGAGGTGAAACGCACAATCCTTATACATCTTCACGAAACAAGTTCATTCTCGAAGAATTTCAAGAGTGATTTTGAATTTTTTTTAAAGATCGTGGGATACTCTTCTCCTTCTTGAAAGGTAATCATAAGGATAGAATCTCTTCTTCATGAATCAAGATATTTACTGTACTCTTTTTTATTCAAAAAATGATAGCTTTCTGAAGGTATCAGTAAAAGAACCGCATCTCGGTCCCTCTCCCTTTATAGGAAAGTATCATAGTCCCTTTCACCTCCTAGATATATTTTCTTATGTCATACTATTGACTCATTTAAGACACCAATTTTTAATTCATGTCTCTCTATTTTTAAGATCATGAATCATTTGGGATATCATTTAAGTATACACTAAAAATAGTGGCATTTTCCTTCACAAGTTCTTATTGTCGTCCTCCCGTGCATGAAATAAAGATCGCATGATATTTACATTTATTTGAAGCTCGAACTCACAGAGGTATAAAATGTTGTTTGTAACTTCATTTTTAGTTAGACATAACTCATTATTCAGGTTATAACATGCATGAAAATTGTGTCATGAATACATGATGATTCAAAGCCTCACCAAATTAATATCTCGACCACAAAATAGCCATGGTGACCAGGGTTCTTTCGTCGTGCATTTGAGGTGAACTCTGGATCAATAGAAACCTTAGAATAAGGAATAAGTTAAAGAATCTGCATAATTTTGATCATACAGTTAAGATCAGTTAATCAAACAAATCTAGTTATGTTCGTATTTTAAGTGGAGGAATAGTACCCTGCTTATCTCAGCATCCCATATTGAAACGACCAGGTTTCGGGGAATGATATATCATTCAAGAACTATGGGGAGAAGCTCAATTAATTATTTTTTCCCTTTCCCAATACCACCCCATACCAGTTCTTCTCTCTTCCATTTTTCCCAAATGGTGGAACCTCCACTCCTGCACCCTATACACGGGCGCCTATGCAGGTTCTCTTGTGCACACCCATGCCCATGAGGTTGGATCGGGATAATTCCCTCGATCATGGTCGACCCTCTGGGGTCCCACACGTGGTTGAGGTTGAGCCAAATAGGGATATACTTAGGTTGGATATATTTTTAATTATCCCTTCAATAAAATAACTTAGAATAAATCCAAGTACAAAATGTATAAACAAAGGCATCCTCAAATAAGATACAACCACATATTCATATCTTATTAAAAAATATTCATGAAAAATAATATATGAACTTATATTTATACATGTCCCCCTACTCTCATCATCATACACCAATCAATTTTTGATGTCCTTGGTTTTTTTAAATAATGTGCAAAGCTCCTTAGCACATGTTTTAACCATTCAAGATTACTTCAACCAATTGTTAGATTTAACAAGTAGAATTTTCCAATCATGACATCCAATGCCATTTCATGAATCCATAAAAATTCTCCAAGTATCACCACTACCTCATCATCAACTTACAAAACACATATTGACATATCATTGAAAAAAAATCATTAGGCCCAACAATCTCCCCCTTTGTATTTTGTTTTCAATACCTCTTTAACACACTTTGTAGGAGTTAATATGCATGCTCAAAATTCCCCCTCTTATTAGAAATCAAATACAAAGGAAAAGTGGTGATAATATCCAAACATATTCTCCTCTATTAGAATATTATTTCTTGAATACCTCTGAGAGAGATATAATATCATATGTTGATCTTAGCAAAGAGCCTTCAATAAATTAACTCTAAGTATACTTGGGATAACTTGATGTAGAAAACAAGATAGCTATGAAAAAGGTTCTCAATGCTGTCCATAAATAGTCATGAATGTGAAATCATGATTAGAATATCTTAATTCTCATTCAAGGGGCTGTAATTAATTAGATTTATCAGTGACATACTTGATCCTTGACCTTTAATGCCAAATTTCTCCCAAGGTTTCTCCCCATTTTGGGATGAAAACTTTTCTTCCATTTCATGGAATTAAGTAAACTCTATAAATTACATTCTCATAATGAGATCCAAAAATGATTGTCTATTTTAAACATTATGGTAAATAAGACCATCATTTTATTAAAGTCTTGTTCACCTTCCTAATTCTTATAATCACGGGATTCTGATTATTCTTTGATTCTTTCTTTACCTTTTATCATAAATTCAAAATCCTTTTCAATGTTTTCTTTCTTCTTGAAAGTTGGAATTTTACTCATTTCATATGTAATGATAATATTATAAAGTTCATTCAAAGATAGATCATCTCTATCTTATAGATATGAAACATTTGTGTCAAATTTATCTAAGAAATTTCTCATCAGCATATTTATAATGACCATGTCATCCAACTTCTCCCCAAAACATCTAATGATACTAAAAATCTCATTTACTCTGGTAAAGTACTCATCAAAAATTTCACCATCACCCATTTTTATATCATTAAATATACTTCTCTATATTTTCAACTTAGCTTATTTGACTTTAAGGTTTCCTTTATAACGATTTATCATTTTATCCTAGATTTCCTTAGTGATTTAGAGACCCATTACTTTAGTGTATACCTTTTCTGATAAAGGGATCAAGATTTCATTTTGATCCCTTCAATCTATCTCTAGGTACATCTTATCTTAAAAGGTCATAGGATCATTCTAAATGTTGGGCGGATATCCCACTTTAACTACTTCTCTCACTTCTACCCTAACTGACAGGATATATGGTATCACCCTATTTTTACATCCTTGATAGTTCTCACCATTAATAATCAGAACACCCCTACTATTTATTGAATTCACATTCTCCATCCCTAGTAGTCTATTTGATATTTTAGAGGTAACCTTGCCCTCTGATACTAATTGAAGTGCCCGGATCAGTGCATAGTCATTGAGAGGGGTAGGGGTGAATAAGTGACCCCTTTTCTTTTTATGAATTTTCTCTTTCTAATTCAACCTCTATGGCTGGTTAGATCCTCAATACACTACTCTTGTATCTCTCATCCTTAACTCAAATAAACCTATAAAGTAAAGGCATAAAACACAATGATTTACAAGGTTCAGTACAAAGAACTACTCATTTCCATGGTTACTTCACTTAAGAGATAATTAAATTAAATTATAATTATAACACCTAATATTTATAAACTACAATTAATTATTTAATTCAATCCTATAACCTGGTATAATCCAAAGTCATGGTAGAATAAAACTAAATCAATTATCATTACTTTCATGCAACTCCTTAGATGCATATATGACAACTTAAAAGTAGTTTAACAATTTAAACTAAATAATACATCACAATTAATAATATAAAAATTTATATCTATGAGTAAATAAGGGAATAAATAAATAAATTAATAAATTATATATTTAAACATGAGATAAACATTTTATAAAAAAATTCATCAATAAATTATAAAAACTTTATAATTTAAGATAAAATTAAACAACTAATTTTTATCCAATATGAAAATTTTATATTACCATTTTCATGGTTTTAATATGAAATCATTTATATTAAAATTATGAGATATTTTATAAACACTTTTATTATTTAATAGTAAACAATTTATAATTTATATAAACAATTTACACAAATTAAATATATAAAATTTAATCTTATTTAAACCCATGATTAAATCGACATGTAAAAATCCTTTTGTCATGGATTAAATATTTTTCAAATAAGGCCTTAATATAAACATTTTATATTTAAATTTATGAACTATTAACAAATAAATATAAACATATTCATATTTTACCTTATTTATTTTATAATAACATTATAAATTATTTACTATGTAAATCCACTTTAAACCAATATCAAATCTACTAATTTTTTTTATTTAGTTTAAATGCTCCTTGTATTCAGTGTAGGATGGGATATTCCACGTTGGTGAAGTTTTTTTATAATTTTAACAAAAAAATTATTCCTTAAGAATTTAAAAAAGCTTTGACCATGATCGCTTTGCATGTCATTGTTTTTTCTTTAAAACTCCATGACCCTTTAATGTTTTGGTGTATTTTTTAAGACACTATGTCATTTTGTGTCATAGCCATACCATGACTATAGGAATTTTGGAAAATCATTTCATGTAATACATATAATTAATATATATACTATATAAAATTAATTTTTTTAATATTAAATTTATACTATGTAAGATTAAATCACCGAAGAACTACATATGTGTAAAATGACAGGGACTTTGTCACGGTGAGTCCTCATGGTCGAGATTGACTATTCCACATAAACCCACGAGAAAATAATGAAGATAATTATCCTATGATACTATGTTTTCGGTGATTTTAACCATTGCTTGTAATTCCCATATTCCTTAGACTATTCTGTGGTCTCTTGGAATTAAGAACAAAAAAAAAGTTTTTATAAGGAACATATCGTGGTCGTGATATTATAATAGAAGAAATAATAGTTTTGTCTTGGAATATATGATGGAAAATATAAAACCTATTTTCTAGTTTTTTTCTTCCATTTGAAATTTAATTTTTTTTGGAAATACTGTCTTAGATATGATTTTTGGGTTTTAGAGGGATGTATAATATTCTAAACACAGTAGAAGAACAACTCCAAAACACCATAAATCCCATAATTTAGCTATACATATTTAATGAATAATAAAGAAGAAACAAATGATATACCTTAATACAGTCAATAAAAAATATTGAATTCATTCAGAATAATTTTATCAAGATCACTAAGAATCATCGAAAAGACTCCATCCTTTGAAAGTATCCATGGAATTTTGGTATCACTCGACACTCAAGTAGGACCTCTATCAATCTATAGTTTTCTATAACCTTGAGTTAAAAGGAATGAGAGACTCTAGATCTATAATGATCTCAATTTTGAGGATTTAAATTTAGTATTTCAATACAATGGAATCAAAAACCACTTATAAATATTTAACTAACTTATATAGTCATGAAGGAACTTGAAACATTTAGAATATATTTAATGAGTGTTTTATAAAATGCTCAAACATTTCAACTTTTGTAACATTTTTCTTGAATCCTATTGATGAGTTTTTAACATTTAAACATCCATGTTTTGTGTTTGAACTATAAATAATCATCAACACAAGATAGTTGTAACCGAGAATGAAAATTGGGGAAAAAGATAGATATCAAACCAATGATTATATTTTAACATTATAATCTCCTTTCATTGAAACCATGACATACTATATCATACAATTTAATGGTGCACATAATGTTAAATTATGGAATAGTCTAAACCACCACAAATTTTTATCTTTTTAGTGAACATATCTAATTTTAAGATCACTCAAAATGAAGTCTGTTAGTTGTATTATTATTTTTTATATTATGTTGAGTAGATTTTCCAGATATTAGAAACCCGTTACTTAGAGATATCTCTATTATTATTATATTCTAAATAAATATTTCAGTGTTCCTTCTATGAAGTGGGGAAATTCCAAATCCATGAAAGTTTTCTATGCTTTCATTATGTGTTGTATGAATGCAGTTCCTCTAGATCGTTTTACTTTTGATATGTTCTTGACTGAGGTGAAGAACCATGGTGGAAATTTAGTGTGAGTCTTTGGATCTAGGTTTCTCTATTTTTATACTAAAATAAAATTATTATTTTATTTGGGAAATTCAAAAATTATTCCTCATTTGGGGTTTTAGAGGGTGAGATTTAGATATAAGGTGGGTTTTAACACAAAAAATGGTATCAAATATTGGTTACATAAAACCTCTTCTTCTTCTACACTATGAACCCTAGTGAGGTTACTAGATGTTGGGTGTACAAGTTTTTTTTGAGATTGGATTAATTAGATACTTTGGGTAGCAATTCATGAGCGTCTTTTTTCATTTAGGGTGAGTTAATCTACATATGTAATGGAGTTAGAAGAATGAAAGTTTGAATTTATGGGCTTAAGGTATTAGATTTTGGATTATGAAGGATTTAGATTAATGATTATCCATTATAGAGATATTGTAATGTTCCATTGATGGGATTCAAACTAGAATTAATGGAAAATATAAAATTATAATGTCTTGAATGGAATTCACTGAGATTTTTTTAGATGATGTTGTCCTAGAATGTGTCCATCAACATCTAAGTGGTGAAAACAATTATAGATCACATGTCTATATTGTTTAATACGTATAAGAATATGACCAGAATGAAAAAAATATTTCTAATGTAGAGAATTTTCATCCTGAAGATAGTAAAAGGAAAATCATTACTTGATTATATCAATGATTTCAACATGATTTTGAATTAGTTGGTTCTTTTTGGTGTGGTGTTTAGAGGTCCATAGTGGGATTTGATATTTGTTTTATCAGTATTAGATTCATGGTATGTAATGAATACCATGGTGAGAAACTCAATTAGTGTGAATAACTTAGTGTTTGAATATGTTCACAGTATCATTCTGAATAAATATATTAAGAAAAATAAATTCATGGGAAATATTAAAACAATATTTTGTGTGTAAGATAGGGGAATATATGTTCCAAGGAAATTTTAAAATAATGGAAAAGAGAAGATAGAAATGAGTCATGGTGACATGGTTAGGACCAAACCTACACTACCACAAAAACAGTTTTTCGCAGCGCCCCCGTTTATCAGCGCTAACGAAAAAGCGCTGATAAAGGGCCCCCCTTTATCAGCGCTTGCTTAGTAGCGCTGATAAAGGGGGGCCTTTATCAGCGCTTTTTTTAGCGCTGATAAAGGGTCGGCTTCAAAAAAATAAATAAAAATATATTAATATATAAATATAGTTATATTGTTATATAAATATAATATATAATTTTTAAATATATTTTAGATAAGTATAAATGTACATTTACACTTATTATACTTAATATTTAAGATATTTAGTGAAAATGACTTCTTAAAAAATTAAAAAAATATTTTTAATTAATATTTTGATAATCATTATGGAGTAATAGTCATTTAATAACAATTTGAGGACTAAAAAAATTGAAAAAATTAATAAAAGATCCAAAATATGTTGAAAACGCAACTCAAACTTCAAACGGCCATAACTTTTGATCCGGGTGTCCGTTTGAGCTCTACCACATATCAAATCGAAGCCTGCGACGAGCTCTATGTCGCTGTGATTTAGGGGGACCCCAGTCAAGCGATTTTTGATGCCCAAAGAGGCCCAAAAGGCCTCCAAAACTGAGTTTTTTGTCGGGGTACCCCGATTTTTTTAAAATTTTGTGGATTTTCACCCTCGTTTAAGGGGGTATTATTGGATTTTTTTGGTGGGGTTTGAATTTATTCCAAGGTATTAAATTCATATTGATATTATGTCTTTGAAATTTCATCATTTTTTATAATGCAATGCTATTTATAATCAAATATATAACAATATATTCATATTTTTTAAATATTCACACCTAAAAATTTAATTATAAATATAAATAATAAAATATATTTACATATAAAATATATTAGATTTATCTAAATAATAACTAACATCCATTTTATTTAAAATACCAATATATGAATATTTATATACCTATATATTAATCTAACTATATATATATATTAATCTAACTATATATATATATTAATATAATAACTATATATATATTAATATAACTACATATATATATATTAGTATTACTATAAATATATATATTAATATCACCATAAATATATATATTAATATCACTATATATATATATTAATATAACTATATAAATATATATTCATATAACTATATATATGTTAATATAACTATATATATGTTAATATAACTATATATATGTTAATATAACTATATATTAATATAAATATATATTACTATACGAATAAATATAACTATATATATATAGATATATATATATTAATACCACTATATATATATATTAATATTACTATATATATTATAATATAACTATATATATATATTATAATATAACTATATATATATATTAATATAAATATATATTACTATACGAATAAATATAACTAAATATATAAATATATATATAAAGATATCATGAATTGTAAAGCAAATCAAAATAGAGTAGTGGTAAGGGCTTAGGCACGCAGGGGGGAGGTCTCGAGTTCAAATCCTGGTGGAGGCAGGGGTGCGCGCGCATGGGGAATATTGGAGCAAGCACTGTTAAGGGGGGAGGGGGGTGCGTAGGGTGCGTGGGGTGTTGTATAGGGGCCGAAAAGCGCTGTAAAAGGGGGGTTCAAGCGCTATAAAAGCCCCCCCGATTGGCAGTATTTTTTAAATTTTTTAAATTTTTTTAAATTTTTTTAAATTTTTTTAATTTTTTTTAACTTTTATCAGCGCTAAAACGAGAGCGCTGATAAAGGAAGCGCTGATATAGGACCCCTTTATCAGCGCTAAAAAAAAGCGCTGATAAAGGGGTCTTTTATCAGCGTTTTTTTTGAGCGCTGATAAAAGACCCCTTTTATCAGCGCTTTTTTTAGTGCTGATAAAAGGGTCCTATATCAGCGCTTTTCGGAGCGATGATAAAGGGGACCCCCCCTTTATCTACGCTGGCTTTATCAGCGCTTTTCTAGCACTGATAAAGGCCATTTTTAGCGCTGATAAAGGCCGTGTTTGTAGTAGTGCTATATAATGACATTGTATAAAAACGGGGTATGCTAAGAAGGATAGTAGGGATAAAAGGGTCGATATTCAAAAAGTTTGCTTCTATAATATTATCTAGAAACCTCACAACTGATAAAGATAGAAATTTTTTGATGAGTGTCACTATCCCACTTGAGTCATAGATTATTGGCTCCATGTATTCTTTTCTCTCTATATCTGAGATAGGTTTTAGGGAAAATTATGTATATAGATGGTTCAAAAAGTTTTATTTTATAAACAATAAAGCTCTTGAGATTATGGGGAAGGGTAATGTTTCCATATGAACTAGGAATTAATGCTTGATAGAGTTTTAGGGGGTGTGATACATACCCATATTATAAAAGATCCTAATTTCTACAGTCTGGATGAATGATTTGGGGTTATATATAAATTTTTTGGATGGTGTGTGTAAGATCACATGGGGTTACATTATGGTATAAAGTGGTGTAAAATATGGAACATTTTATATAAATAAGAGTTTAGAAGGAGAAATGCCTTCTAATTTAGAAACTTCTAGAACTATGATGTTGTGGCATGATCGTCTCTAGAAGATGGGTTAGAAGAGTATAAAATTTTTGTCTATGAAATGTGTAGGACCCAAAAAAACCTTGAGAGGGGATGGTTCAATAAGGGTGTCAAAATTTTCTTTTAAAGTGATGGATCTTATTTCCACATTGGTAGAAACTTGTTAAACTTGTTTCATTAAATTTTACAGTAATCAAACATTCACATACAGGGTGACAACATAGATGTTTTACTTGGTTCACCACTAAGGGTTAATCCAAGGAGTATACACCGAAAGTGTGTTGGTCATACCTAAATCTACTAATCTTCACTAGTTGTGAAATATAGAAGTTCAGACATAGTCACTCTATTCTAATAACACTACTTTATTAGATTTTAGGGATAACATACTTCCTCCCTTATAACAATTACATTGACTCCCCTAGCTCACTGATTTGGGAGAAGTTTTACTCACTTTAACAAATTGAAGGTTGCTTCAGTAGATTCAAATTTAAGTCTTTGTACCCAACTAGTGTGAGACTCTTCTTGCACCGTAGTCCTGATTAGATGCACTTGACAACAATTTTCACTTAAACTAGATGTTCAAAACTAATATTCTCAAAGCTCCTTCATGAAGATCCTTGATGAAGCTACTTTATGAATATTACAACATTCGAGAGGCTAAAAAACTTTGTAAAGAAAACTATCCTAACAGAACACGAAGTCATTATAGAATAACCACTCATCGCAAAACTCCTTTTTTCTGAGATACCTAAGAATTGGTCAAGACTAAGATAGTATTTCCATGATGATAAGGCTCAAAATGAATACCTCATTTCTGAATCTCTCAAACCTCACAAATTTAGAGTAATTTATCCTTTTCTCCGATTATTTTCATGTGTAATGAAGTGGGGGTATATTCCTATTTATAGGCCCAATCCTTCACGAATATCCCACGCCTCCAACATATTTTTAGTGAAAGTCACAATTCATGTTTGTGAAGATCCTTCATTTGTGAATCTCTAGTGAAATTACAACCATTAAAAAAATTATTTTAGTTATAAAGAATACTGTCAACTCATCACACACTTACGATTCTTATCATAGTCACAAAGAACATCATCTTTCCATCACATGTTCATGAAGCTCCATACATTCACGAAGCTCAACATTTTTTGAAACCCATACTTCATGAAGCCCAGTCATCACAAAACTTATTACTTTACCGTATTTTAGAAGAATAAATCCAAAAAAATACCTTTCATGAAGCTTTATCCATACTCATAAATTTGATCCAAAAATTTGAAAAATACTTGGAAATGATGCCACCTTAAACACTGTATTAAACTTTTACTATAAGATCACTTGAATTGAAAACTACCTGATAAACCCAGTGTGGATTAGAAAAAAACACAAACTAGAATCTATTTAAAAAAATTAAAATCCTTGGTTACAATAATCTTCCCCTTTCAGTTTGTTGTAAATATTCTTGATAAATTCAATAAAGCACCATCCTTGGACAAAAAACTGAAACACAAGAGACAAGTCATCCAACACTCTAAGTCTACATGAACAAGGCTCAATATAGAAAACAATAGGGGAAGCATGAATTGGATTCTCATGTTTTGGAATGCTTAAATATGACCAAGATATGATATGAGAAATATAAATTGTTTCCTCATAACACCTAATTCTCATCATGTCATAGAGGCATTGAATACTGTTTCCTCATAAAACCTAATTCTTATTGTGTTAGAGAATCATTGCATGGTTTGTCAAAAACCTGAAACCACCTTTATAACATTGAATTTATCCATTAATAATTTTTAAATAAACCCAAATAACCTATATTTTTACTTATAGAGATCAAAACAGAACCCCATGGATCATATCTCCCCCATAAAACTAAATTGATTTCATAAATAGATTAAAATAGTTAACAAAAATGGGGAGAGGGGACCAACCCTAAACTCCTCATGAACCGGGAGTTGGATGAACACCAATGTTAAACTGATGTTTCTCAAACACATGTGTTGCCAAAAAATTAGTCATTATGTCAACCAATTGGTCCTCAATTCCAAAATTCACCATTTTAATCGCACATTGTTCAAAATTTTCCTTGAAAAAGTGATATATAATATCAATATATTTTGTATGAGAGTGATGAACTGGATTCTTTTTATGATCAAAATTTCTCTTTCAGTCATAGTGAATCACCATTGGTTGTTTCACCTCATCACTAATATTAGTCAGATGTTGTTTCATCTATAAAAACTAATTGAAACCCTTTGTATCAGAGATATACTCTTCTTCATCCATACCAAGAGAAGTTATTTCTTATTTTTTGCCCAAAAATCCCACACATTTATTTCTAATGAATAATGCTCCACCACTTTTAGATTTTCTATCCACCACATCTCCTTCCCAATCAATATTATAAAATGCTGATAATTCATTATCTCTTCTAACAACAAAGTATAAGCCAAAATTGAGAGTATATTGAATATAAATTATGATTTTTAACTGCTTTCAAATGATCTTCCTTCAAATTAATTTGAAAGCAGTCTACTAATAATGTTACAAATATGATATATGATCATGTCATAGTAAAGTATAATAAGATTACAATGATTCTTCTATATAGGGTGGGATCTATATATGTTCCATCCTTGTGCTTTCTAAGTTTTTTGCCAATTGTAATTGGAGTTGACATTGGTTTGGGTCATGCATATTAAATTTTTTTAGCAGCACTCTTGAATATTTTTCCTGATAAATAAAGGTGTAATCATTATTATGAATCATGTGAAGCCCTTATAAGTATATGAGTTCAACAATCATAGACATTTCAAATTGTAATTTCATGTGATTATAAAATTCTTCCCTTGCTCCCTGACTACTTCTGAAAAAAATAATATTATCCACATACACTAGCACTATAAATTTATCTTTGTGAGAATTATTAAAATAGAGATTATGGTCGACACCTCCCCTTTTAAATTCAAGCTTCATCATGAAATCATTTGTAACTCCCCAAAAATATAAATTCGGAACATTGTATTCGATTGTGTGTATGACACACAACACCAAGCACGTAAGGGAACATGATATCCCAAGAATTTATAATATATTTACAATTTTAAAAAATTAAATATAATTTATATCTAAAAATTTACATGATACCAAGTTAGCGTGCGACATACATAACACTAAGTTTCTTCAATGGCTTGCATTACACGCAAGTCCGAGTTTTACCGAACAATAATATATTATTAAAATACTATTATTTAATGTAATAATACTTAACCTATCTATTAAATTAACAGTTGTGAATATAATTAACTAACTTATGAAAATTTATGGTTTACAGAAATATAAAATGAATTAATAGGTAATCGATTAATTAGAAATGAAAATATAAACCAATTGAATATAAAGGAAATATTATTATTTTTTATGCTCACAAAGGAATTTTTTCTTAATAAATTAAATTAATTAAAATTAGTGAATGATATTAATTAAATATATATTTTATATATTCAATAAAATATTTTTTTTATAATCACATAACATATTTGATAAGTATAAGATAATAAAAAACCCAATATTACACATAAAAACGTTTATTTTTATTAAGGGAATTTTACCATATTTAAATGGAGAACATATTTTAAATACAATTTTTGGAACTTTTATAAATATTATGTGTCAAAATAAACGTAATATTTGAAATATGAACAAAAAAATTAGGTATTTTTTTTGCGAAGTTTCATTTTTTGATGAATAATGAAAGATACTAAATTTTAACTCAAAATTGTTTTTTCGTCTAATTTATTTATAAGGATAAATTATATATTTTTTATTTATTATAAATTTAAATTAGATAACATTTTTATTAGTTAATCTAATTTTGGTCATTGGAATCATTTTAACATTGAAATTGAAAATAAAAATGTAGTAATCTTTCGAACGTTTTTACTTTAAAAACCCACATTGTCATCCCCTCGATGAGATTAAATTTAAATTAATTTTTGCCACTTATGTGATTAGAATTTTAAAAATTTTATTCAATATTTGGAATAATCATAATTTATAATTCATAATAAGGTTAAATTAGTTTTTTACCAAAAACATTAGTGAATGTAATTAAAATTAATTACAATGATTAAGGTGAAATTAAGCTTAATAAGGGATTAAACCCTAAACTTAAGGCCAAATATAGACTAAAAAATAGTACAAAATCCATTTTATAGACATATTTATACCCTATACTCACTTGTACCAAATTTTTACCATTATTTATCTATTTTTAATAAAACAATTCGTGTGTGGTTCCTTTCTTCCAAAATATTAAAAGAGTGCCACTCCTCCTCCACTATAAAAATGCATCCTTTCCTCCCACTTCCTCCCACCTCTCAAGCCACTTAAATTTGGAAAAGATATTCCAAATTTAATCCCCAAATCACTCACTTACTCTTTAAATCCCCCCTTTGTAAATAAATCAATCCAAGGAATCCCTTTGGTGCAAACCAAAAGGAGTTACCTGATTAAGAGGCCACTTCTTTCCTTAAGCTGTCTAGATTTATTTATTTTATCCACTCATTGAATTATACTTATTCTATTATTATATAAAAAAATAGATTCTTAAATATACTAGTATTTTTATATGTTAAGGGTTCTACCTGCACTTTTACACACTTCCATCAAATGGGTAACATACATACTATTTATATGTACGACAAACTACCGCCTCACGAAACAATGATTGTTCATTTTTACTTTACTGCTTGCCTATCATGGTGGAAATTATGAGAGAAAATATATTTATATATAATAAATATTATATTTATTATGTCTCTAATATTTTTTAATTCTTTTATGACACATATCTTTGTACTTTCCATTTTTTTGTAAAAAACGATAACATCATTTGTGGAAGTGTAGACTACCACCCCCTCAAAGCGACGTGATTCATTTACACTATACATGGAATGTATAAATGATAGTTTTAATTAAAAATATGTGACATAAAAAACATATATATGATATTAATAAATTAATCACTTTTATGGAAATAATATATATATATATATATATATATATCATTTTCTTTATTACCCTTTCACACACAAAGTGATAATGCTGTTTGTGGACTTGTGGACTACCGCCTCCTCGACACGATGTGATTCCTTTTAAATAACAATAATTATATATATAAGTATATATGATTAAATAAAATCTTATTTATGATGTAATGATAATTCTAGAATGATATAACATTACTTACCTTCTTTCCATAACGATCATTAAAAAATGGGAATGTTACTCATGTGTACGTACGACCTACCATCTCCATAATTGAAAAATTTGTTCATTTTAATAAACATATTTATTTTAAAAAATATAATTTATGTATAAATATGATAATTATTTAATTATTATTATTTTGGAGATGTTATATAATGACCCCTTTTACCATAGTTTTCCAACCAAAGTTGTTTTTAACACATAAAAAAATTTGGTCAAAAAAATTGATGTAAACTTAGTTATTTAAGTAGTTGTATATGACATGGTGATAAGTGAAATAAGAGTTATTATAAACATAAAAAATTTTCTCAAGAAATTAAATAATTAACATAAGATTTTTATTCAATAATATAAAGACACACGAGACTAGTCAGACTCAAGGTAAGGGATTTTCATCTCACTTTTTACATATGTGAGATAAATGTCATGTTCGCCTCTTACTTATTTTATGTGGTGTATCTACTACCCATTTATGAATTAATATATGTTCATGGTATTTTGAGTGTAAATTTGAATTATTTTTTCTACGGGGATTTGAATTAAAAGTTACAAAGTGGAAAAAACTTCATAACCCAATTTCTTTTTGTTAGGTTATATTACTTCTTCATTGTCATTAATATTCTTTGATTATATATACTATAACATTTTTACTATATATTTTTGTATTTAAAATTTTTTTATGTGTATTTACATTTTACATACATATTATATTCATTGATTTATTTTCACATCAACGTTATTGTCTTTCCAAGGGTTTACTTCGCAATCTCATTTTGTTCGGAATTGTTTACACTTGAATTTCCATTATAGGAAATTATTTGATCATTGTATAATAAAACATTTCATTATATCATAATCTAGTTATTCATGACCCTTTTCAAGTAATATTACCATTTTTCACTCTTTCTTACTCATAATGTTTTATAAAATGTTTTTATGAAAACTAGACTTCCTTTCTCTATTTAGTTGGAGAACCTGTTTTCTTATAAAAACCAAGTTTTATTAAATTGATTAATTTTTTTAACATTTTCAAAATTATTTGTTAAATAAATATTTATCCTTTTTGTCTTTACCAATTTTTTCAAAGTAATCTTCTTGTCTCTTTCTGAAATAGGAATTTTCTAACCTTTTTACCATGCAAAAAAGAATTTTATTTTTACCTTATATGATATGTACAGATTTACCCACTGTCATTCCTTATAAGCTTCCTTTTCATGTTTAAAAGATTAATTTTTAAATGATTCAATTTATGATTATTTTTTTGGGTCTTTTGATTCATATGTAAGCAATTTATTCTCAATTTACACTCCATTGAGACATATTTATTATTATGCACCAATTCACTTTTATATGATGTTTATACTACCATTTGACATGTTATATCATTAATATACTTACTCTCATGATATTATAAGTATAATTTAATATTATAAATTCAAGGGGATTATGATTTAAATGTTTCAAAGGGGTATTAGACACTTTGGAATGTTTATAGTCTATTCTCCTAAAGAATGTTCTTAATGATTATCTTTTCAATCTCACTTCATTTTGCGTTTGTTAACTTTATCTTGAAATAACCAATTTATTTTAATCATTTTCATGGGAAATTTAATTGAATTTCCATATTCTCATACAATGGATATTATTATTTCCTAAACCATATATCGTTTTTACATAGGGTGTTCACTTTGGCAGTTATTTGACTAATTGGGGAATTATTGATAAAACTATATTCTTTATTCAATATGGATATTTGATAAGGCATATTATTTATTTTGATTAATTTATATGAGGAATGATTTGGACCGGTAATGACATGAAAGGATCAGACTTTATATATCCCCTCGATGCATTAATAGGTCCTCATGGGATAAATAAGTCATGTAAGTTAAACAAGTTTCTATATGTGGTTTTAAACCATCTTTTGAAAGGTATTAATGGTATAGGTTTTCATATGACTTAGACATGAAAAAAAATAATTAATAATTTCACTAATTTAGTTTTAATTATCATTAATCCATGATATTTTTCATGAACATATCTATGGATACATTTCATTTTGGTTCATTGATTAAATGGCATGTGTTTCAGTTTCTTACCCTTCCATATTGATTTTTACTTATCTAGTTATTTAAATGGAATGTGTTTCAATGTCTTACATTTTCATGTTGATTTTTACTTATCTAGTTATTTTAATGAAATATGTTTCCAATAATTACCTTACCATAATGTTTATGAACTTCCTTATCAATTTATTGATTACATGGTATGTGTGTTTAGTTATTTACCATGCCATAATTATTACTCTTTTTATTCATTATTGTTTCCACTATATTTTCTCCTTAATGATAATTTGAGCTCACCCTTATTATGTTTATTTCACCAAGAATCCAAGAAGGGTAATATGAAAGATATGCAGGGATTTACTAGATGGATTAGAGTTATCCTCAAGTTATTTATTGAAATAAAAAAAATTATGTTGTAATTAGTGTATTAATTTTTAATACAAGACTCATTTTTGTATATGGTTTACCAAGAATACTAAACTCTTTAGACCTTAAAGATTTGATTCTTTGTAATAATTCCAATGTAATAGTAGCAGACACTATCTTGGGTCTATATGGGGTCAAGTCACTATAGTTGGTATCAATGGAAGTTTAACAGAAACCTTGGAAACTAGATTTATAAAACTTAGATAAGGGACCACAACCCTAATATATACATTGAGGATACGAATATAATAAAATCCTATAATTTTGATAAGTTATAGATTATGTGGGTATTTCTAGCAATACATCCCTGTTTGGATACTACAAGTGGACGTGGTTCTGGTACAGATGTACCTAGGAGTAAAAACTTTGACAAGGTGTCCCAGACTTGACTTAGGGTAACCTGGTATATGACAATAGGCCTTACTACATACCTGTTTTGAAACTCCCAGGTGATATGATTAGTATAATTCATATTTTCTTTACAAACCATTATAAATGATTTTGACAATGAATGGCCTAGGATAAACCATAGACTAAGGAAATACCTATGTTAACTAAGACATATGACGTATTTATGTATTAGGGTTGTATTCAAAACCTTAGTCAAAAGGCTATTTAGAGATTTAACTTATTTCAAGGATATATATAATATTTATTTTGGAAATCATAGAAAAGGAAAACCTGTATTATGGGTGAAAACCCATCAAATTTGGGATGGCCTCGAGGCTTGAACCCTTGAACGGAGGATGATAAGGGTTTTCACCTACCATTGGCCTATGTGATATCCTGGTTAATTTATTATTTAAAAAATTTTATGAATACATATTAATGATGAACCAATAGTGTTAATTTTTAAGTTTAGAGATCAATATAATAACCATATTGTCTTTGGATAATTATTAGAGACCAATATTTATACTTGTCACTCTTTTATGAGCCATACAATCTATTAAATGTTATAGTGATTCAGGGATCAAAGTTACTTTTTGGATACCATTGGTTGAGGTAATAGATGAATTAGAATTTGATCGAAGCATAACTAAAAGATTAAATTGTTCATATGAAATTGAAATGTATCAAGAAATTATATTTCCTTGTATTCTTAGGTAGTAAAATAAGTACTCAACAGTAGGAAAATGATCAAAAAATGTGTTATTCTAATACCTTAATTTTTTTTGAACCGATGGTCTACTAAATCACCATAGATTTATGGATTTGAGGCCCTCAACTTTACATTGAGATTTCAATTGTTTATAACTGATGACCTCAATAACTCCCTATAAATATTTATTCTTTTCCTCCAAGTATATATCTCTACTTTTCACTAATGTTATCTTATTTAGAGACATAGTTATATGTTAATCCATGTAAACTTTGTACTTACCATTATCTATTTTATAGAGGATATCTTACAAAACCTTATCAAGATGTGGGACTTAAACTTATGAAATATCAAATAATATATCACAAAAATTTAGTTTAAATTACAAGGATGAAATTTAATTAAGGTGGGGAGAATTTAATGCCCCGAAAATCTAAAATTGGAACATTATATTAGATAAATTATATGGAATGAAACACCAAGCGTGTAAGGGAATATGATATCCCAAAAATTTATAATATATTTAATCTTTTATATAAATTTAATATAATTTATATCTTTTAATGCACGTGATACTGAGTTAACATGTGACATACACAACAACGAGTTTTTTTAATGGCTTGTGTTACAAACAAGACCAATTTTACCGAATAATATTATATTATTAAAATATTATTATTTAATATAATAATACTTAAACTAGCTATTAAATCAGTGGTTATGAATAGTATTAACTAACTTATGAAAATATATAGTTTAAAAAAATATAAAATGAATTAATAGGCTTCTAATTAATTAGATTTGAAAATTTAAACCAATTGAATATAAAGGAAATATTATTATTTTTATGCTAAAAAAGGGGTTTTGTCTTAATAAATTAAATTAATTATAATTAGTGAAAAATAGTAATAAAATATATATGTTATATGTTCAATAAAATATTTTATATATACATCTAATAGATTTGATAAGTATAAGATAATTAAAAACCAAATATTTCACATAAAAACTTATATTTTTGTTAAGGAACTTTTACCGCCTTTTAATGGAGAAACTATTTAAAATACAATTTCTATAACTTTTATAAATATTATATGTAAAAATAAACTTCATATTTGAAAGTGGAACATGAAAATTAGGTATTTTTCAGTGATGTTTCATTTTTTTACGAATAATAAAAAATGCTTAATTTTAACTCAAAAATATTTTTTTTATAATTTATTTACAAGGATAAATTATATTTTTTTATTGATTTTAAAGTGTAATTAGATCATATTTTTATCAATTAATCCAATTTTTATCATTTTAATCATTTTCACTTTGAAATTTAATAGAAAAACTTAGCAAACTTTTGAACGTTTTTTACTTTAAAAACCCACATTGTCGTCCCATCTACGGGAATAAATTTCAATTAATTTCTGCCACTTCTACAATTTTAATTTGGAAAAATTTATTTATTATTTGGAATTAGGATAATTTATAATTCCTAATAAGGTAAAATTTATTTTTGGGCGAAAATATTAGTGAAATTAATTAAATTTAATTACAACGATTAAGGTGAAATTAAGCTTAACAAGATACTAAACCCTAAACTTAAGGCCAAATATGGCCTAGAAACTTGTACAAAATCAATTGGATGGACATATTTAGGCCATATACTCCCTTATGTATAATTTGTACCATTATTGATCCACTTTTAATAAAAAAACATGGGTGGGGTTCCTTTCATCCAAAATATTACAAGAGTGACACTCCTCCACTATAAAAAGACCTCCTTTCCTCCAACTTACTCAAACATCTAAAGCCACTTAGTGTAATTCCCTGAGACTAGTTACCCAGATTCAGTGCATTATTTTAATACATTGGCATAATTACATGGAATCAAGTCCCAAAAGACCGATCAATTTAGCAGTCTTGGAAAATAGATTACACACATGAACGTTACATTACACCTTAGAAAATAAAACACAACATAAATGATCCTTTGAGAACACCATTAATCCCCTATATTAACCCTTATTATGAATCATAATACACTTCTTGGAATCCTGGGAAAATAAAACATAATAAAGGGGTGAAATCAAACCCTCAGTAAGGGTAAGCAATACAACAGAAGATAACATAAACATTAGGCATGATGAATAATTTAAAACACTTGCCTTTATAAATAATAAACATGAACACTTTATAGAAGGAATGTGAGATGAGTAAATAATTACACAATAAAACATAGTCATGGGTATTCTACTAGACAAATAACTACAAGAACTTTCAATAATATTTTCATAATGAGGGAATGTATAATACAGGACATTCTGAAACATTTTGTCAAGGACTTGGCTAAGACGTCTAAAAATGATTAAGGCCTCATCCAAAACCATATATCAAAATTGGGAAATGCCTCATCTAATTACACATCTAATTGTCTCATGATACCTATTGATGCACCAAGGAGCTATAGCGGGCTCCACCCTTCACTTACTAAGTCTAATACATTCCTCATATGTAAAGGTTAAACCATTAACATAAACTTTTGTATTAAAACTATCATACAAAATGTCAATACATTAACCATAAACCATGAATGGAATAAAAATAGAACATACACAGTCAAACATATCATAAATCATTCAATACAATATGAAAGATTTTATTATAATAAATCAACCTCAATCAAAAATAATATTTAGTAAAGGATTCTGACATAGTTTAAAATGATCAGCAAAACTTTTTGAGAGAAATATCCCTTTTGGTGAAATCATTTAAATGTCACACATTTATAAAGGAGTAATTTAAATTTTTTTTTTGAATCAAAGTGTCCCATGCCACTTTGAAACTTTTGAAAAAAATTATCATTTCAAAACATTCATGTCCATATAAATAAATCCTTAAAATCATTTTTAAAACATGGACATCAATTTAAAGGATTTAGAAAGATAAATCTTTAAAACATTTAAAATGATGATATAGTTAAATAGACCCTACCATAAAACCTCAAAATATTCCTTTTTAATTTTTTTTATGAAATATGGGTATCAATAATAAATATGTCCCAGTAAATACTTACACATAAACAATCTCGGATAATAATGAGATTGAGGAAATAACCCTTACCTTGTACTTTCCTTTAGTCGTGGGTATGTTTAAATTTATTTATGATGATAATAGTATGTTATTAAATTATAATAGAACCATATTAATATTTATGATATCATACATGATTCATTCATGACTTTATACTACCCATTTAATAACAATTTCCATGTTAAATTAACATTTCGGGTAATAATCTCCTTTATCGTATGTGTTTTAACTTGTTATTCTTGATCGTATCACTTATATCATTATTTAAATACCTCCAGAATATAAAAAATGATTTATATATCATATATATTTATAATATAAATGTGTATAATAGATAGATATATGAAATGGAAAACACCGTTTATGTTGACGGTAGGTCGTACGTACGCATAAACAATGTTTCTGTTTTCATATCGTATTGAATAGAAGTAAGTGAATAAGATATATGTAAGTACATACATACATACATACATACATACATATGTGTATATATATATATATATCCATTATATAGCATTATCATGTCATATATTACATACTTATTAATAATATATATTTTTATAGTCATCATTGAATGGTGAACAAAGAAATTAATCTCATCACGTTGTGGAGACGGTAATCCGTACGTACGTATGAGCGACAATATCATTATATTGATGGTGAAATAGTTTGTAATTGGATGGTATATCAAAAATAAAGAATCATTAACATGTTATATTTATTATTTACATCAGTTATACTCATTATTATACCTAAGGTAATTTTTGGTTGAAATAAACTTATCTAATAAAATTAAGACATGTGTTAGGGTAATTATAATATCATTTTTACCTTTAATTACCCTATTTACTTTTAACCGTGGTAAATAAAAGTCAAAAGTTACTATTCAAAAAAAATTATTTTCATCTTATTGAAAAAAATTATACTTACTAATATCAACCATGTCTCTCATATTTTTGAAATTCAATTCACAGAAGTGGTAAAATTAAGTTTTATGCAAATTTGTAAATGCTCATAGAAGGTGGGTAAAAGACGGTAAAAAGTTCAATAAAAATTTATACATCTAATTTTATTATAAAATGACTCCAATGAATTAAATTGAACTTATATAGGTATTATATATCTATTTTTACTAAAAAATAAATTTAAATAAAATAAATAATTATTTAAATAAAAAGTCAGTTTTAAACAATAACGCAGCATTTTTCACTATTCACCAAAAATTGAATGTTTTTAGAAAAATACCAAAAATTCACCCTAAGATAATTCTGATATTATGAATCCAAAAATAATGTTTATTTTACCAAATTAAAAACCTAAAATTTTCATTAATTAATTTAAAATTAATTTCTGTTGTCAAAATCAAAAAGAAGGTTTTAAAAAAAAGTAAAAAACTATCCAAAGATTAACATGTGTTTAAGTCAAATTTAAATGTAAAATTAATTACAATGACCTAAATTGTATTAAATGATAAAAATATAATATAATTATACTTCAAAACCATTTAAATACATAATTTAACACTATAAATTATTTCGATTAAAAAAGTTGTTTTCAATTAAAACATAGTATTTTTCACTATTTGTCAAAATATGAAAGTTTTCAGAAAAGTACCAAGAATTTATACAAACTAATTTTTTATGTATTTATTCTGAAGAATAATTTAATTTCACTAAATTTAATATATAAAAGTCTCAAATATTGGTTTAAAAAAAGGGGTTGCCATTAAAAGGCAGTAAAATTTCATTTTTTGAAAAATACTTCTTTTATCTGAATAAATGAATTTGTCCTTATATTATGTCTAAGAAACACATAATATGGATGATAAAATTATATAGAGTATATAAGATTCAAAATGTAGTTAATACTATTCATAACCGCTTTTTGAACGGCTAGTTTGGTAAGTTGTGGTGTGCTCGAACTCGGTGTTGCGTGTAGCGCAAACCATTGAATTATTTTAATGAGATAATGTACTATGAAATATTGGGGTGTTAAATTCTACCCTCCTTTAATAAATTGTGTCCTCTCAATTTTGAAATTTTTATTCGAAAATAAATGGTAAAAAATATAAAAATACCTTTTTGGAAAACCCACATCAGAAATTGGGTTAATAATATTTAGTCTTAATAAGAGGGAAAGGTAAATTAAAAAGTTACCACCAAATTAGGATCTCAATTAGGAGAACATTGTTGGAAACTAGAGACACATAATCGGAGGAAAAAAGTAAATATTTATAGGGAGTGATTGATTTCATCAATCACAAATAAGTGTACAATTAAGGGCCTATAATCCATAGAACTATGATGATTTAAAATATCATCAGTTCAACAAAACATAAGGTATTATGATAACACATTTTTGGTTTTAAGATCTCTTCCCTAAAGTTTAATAATTAATTTATTCATAGAATAAGAGAAAAAAATATATATATACTTGACAATTAGAGTTTTATCTTTCAACTAATTCTAACCACAAATTCATCTTCCATTCTAAAAGATAATAGAATTAAAAAATATTCTATTTATCCTAATCATATGGGGTTCCAAAAATAGTGAATTTATAATTCATTTTTCAGACTATTTAAAAAAAACTATATTATACAAACCAGGACATTACCTAGGCTAGTGGTAGGTGATGCACCCTTGTCACCCTTCGGTTGCAGGTTCAAGTCTCGCGGCCTTGCCGGACACGACGGGTTGTCACCTGACCTCTGGGTTGTCACCTGACCTCTAGGTTATCCTTTTTATAACAATCCAAAAATAATCTTAAGAAATTATTTAACCTTAATAATAGTATCCAATGCCAAACTTAATCCATTCCAACCATTAGACTTATCCAAAATACTTCTGTCCAAATTCACAGTCCAAAATTTATAAGGAAGGTAAACACAATGAAGATCCTTTTTTTCCACATAATAACATGTGAATACCTTCATCATGTATTCTTTTAAAACAAGGAAACACACTGAATTACCATAAAAACATATTGATTACATTCATTCTCCCTTATTACTTATAGAATACTAGATATACTCATCATATCCAAAAATGTTGTAAACTGCAACAATGATAGAATAAAAAACCATTAATCAGTTCCAAGGATGTCAATAATATACAATATAATTTATCCAAATCAATCATCTCTTATTCCAAAATCACTACCTCAGTATCAAAACCATATTAAGGTTTATCTTTGCTTCAACCATTTATTTTCCAAAAAATTTTAACTTACTATTGAGTAACTTTTCTTAGAACCATTTAATCTCAAATCCTCAATGAAATAGTACTGTAGTATAATCCTTATTTATTTCAAAAATTCATTTAACCAGTACATCGTTGATACAACACTCAAATGAAATAATTCTTTAATAACAATATAAGAACACTAGTCATTCCTCTTCATCTGTGGTAGTATCATAACTTGATTATTATCCAATAGAATCATTTGGGGCATACTTTGATGATTTGGATATTGATTCATGTTGTGTCCCAACTCTTTACAGATTAACCATTGTACCTTTGACACCCTTTTCTTACCCTTACAATCACGTACTTGGTTTCCTTTTTCTCCACCCTTATAACAAATTCTCATTCCCTTCAAGCATTTACCAAGGTGATTATTTCCACAATTATCCCATATGGGGAAATCATTCTTTCCCCTCTTCTAATTATCCATCTTTCTCTCTTCCATACTTTTCTTCTCTTGCTTCCCTTTAAATCCATAGGACTCAGAGAATTATTTAGTTATTTTATTAACACATGATACTATTTCTTCATATGATGAGAATACGTGGGAGAATATTTCCCTTCTAAATGTTGGATTAATACCATGAAAGATACGATCCTTCTTAATATTTGGATCATGCGTATTACTGGAGTTCTCATTCCACCCATTGGGTGCCATTTCTAAAAAATGGCATACACTAGGTTAGTATTATGAATCACAATGCATAATTCCAACCTTGTAAAATACCTAATATAAATTTAAAGGATTATTAATATAATCTATAATCATAAATAAATGTTTTATCTGAGTAAGTGTTTACTCCTAAATCCTTCATAATGGTTTGTAAAGAAAATGTGAATTATCCTAAGAATATCCCCGGGGAGTGTCGTAACCAAGAGTGCATCAATGTCTGTTGTTGTGTACCATGATACCCCAGGTCAAGCCCAAAACTCCTTGTCAAAGTTTTCACTCCTAGGTACATCTGTGCCAGAGTCGCCTCTACCTGCTCGTATCCAGACAGGGATGTATTTCTTGGAAAAATCACAAAATATCTACATTACCAAAATTATAGGAAGTTCTTCTATACTAATCCTCAATGTCTATCTTAGGGTAATGTTCTCTAAACAGAGTTTATCTAAATCTAGTTTCCAAGGTTCGTACTAAACTTTCTCTGATACTAACTATAACGCCCTAACCCCAGTTATCGAGAGTCGGTGCATTATTTTAAAACATTGGTATTATTACAAGGAATAAAGTCCTGAAAGACCGATCAATTTAGCAGTCTTGGAAAATAGATTGCATATATTAACGTTACATTACACCTTAGAAAATAAAACACAACATACATGATCCTTTGAGAACACCATTAATCCCCTAGCTTAACCCTACTTAACAATCATAATACACTTCTTGGAATCGTGGGAAAATAAAACATAAGAAATGGGTGATATCAAATGCTCAGTAAGGGTAAGAAATACAATGGAAGATAACATAAACATTAGGCATGGTGAATAATTCAAAACACATGCCTTTACAAAAAATAAACATGAAAACTTTATGGCAGAAAAATGAGATGAGCAAGTAATGCAATAATAAAACATAGTCATGGGTATTATAATAGTCGAATAACCACATGAACCATCAATAATATTTTCATAATGAGGGAATGTATAATGCAGGACATTTTGAAACATTTTTTCAAGGCCTTGGCCAAGACGTCTAAAAGTGATTAAGGCCTCGGCCAAAACCACATTTCAAAATTTGGAAAGGCCTCGGATAATTCCATGACTAATTGTCTCATGAGACCTACCAATGCACCAATGAGATACACTAGGCTTCAACCATCACTTACTAAGTCTAATAAATTCCTCATATGAAAAGGTTGAAACATAACATAAACATTCATACTAAAACTAGCATACGAAATATCAATACATCAACCATAAACCATGAATGGTATAAAAATAGAACATCTACAGTCAAACATATCATAACTTATTCAATACAATATGGAAGATTTTATTATAATAAATCAACCTCAATTAAAAATAATATCTAGTAAAGGATACTGACATGGTTGAAAATGACCAATAAAACTTTTTGAGAGAAATATCCCTTTTTGTGAAACCATTTAAAAGTCACACATTTATATATGAATTAATTTCAAAGAGATATTTAATTCAAAGTTTCCCATACCACATTGAACATTTAGAAAATAATTATCATTTCAAAATTTTTTTTTTGAAATATGGGTATCGATGATAAATATTTCCCAGTAAATAATTACACATAAACAATCTCGGATAATAATGAGATTGAGGAAATAACCCTTACCTTGTACTTTCTTTTAGTTGTAGGTACATTTTAACTTCATGTATGATGATAATAGTATGTTATTAAATTATACTAGAACCATAATAATATTTATGATATCATACATGATTCATTTATGACTTTATACTACCCATTTAATAATAGTTTCCATGTTAAATTTACATTTTGGGTAATAATCGCTTTCTTTATTTTACTTGTTTTAACTTGTTATTCTTGATCATATCACTTAGATCATGATTTAAATACTTAAATAATATAAAACATGATTTATATATCATATATATTTATAATATAAATATGTATAATAGATAGATATATGAAATGGAAAACACCGTTTATGGAGACCGTAGGCCGTACATACGTATAAATGCTGTTTCTGTTTTCATATCGTATTGAATAGAAGTTAATAAGATATATGTAAGTACACACACACAAAAACACACACACACACACATATATATATATTAATTATAATTATTATTTCATATATTACATACTTATTAATAATATATATTTTTATAATCATCGTTGAATGGTGAACGTGGAAATGAATCTCATCGCGTCATGGAGACGATAATCCGTACGTACGCACGAGGGAAAATATCAATATATTGATGGTGAAATAATATGTAATTGGATGGTATATCATATATACAGAATAATTAACATTTTATATTTATTATTTACATCAGTTATACTCATTATTATACCCATCCAAATAATGAAGAGTTTGAATAACAACCTACACCACGATGTGGAGACGGTAAGACGTACGTTTGCACGTATGGTGACTTTGTCATTTATAGGATGGATAGAATAAAAAATATGATTGTAACATATTTATAATAACATCATAGTATATAGGAGGTACTGGAGTTATTATTTTGGTATGGAAACAATAAAGAAAGAGGAAGTGGAAGAAGAAAAGAACTTGAAACAGGGTGGGGAAATTATTACCTCTTCTTCGGGTGTTTCCTTTTGAGTTGATCAAAAGGGATCCTTAGGTTGGCTTTCTGATCAATGTAAGGACTATAGGTTTATGTGAGGGATGTTGGGAGAATATTTGGGTAGGGTTTTTATGATACAAATGGCTTTGTAGGTGTGATTTTGAAAGAAGGGGAAGTGCCCTTTTATAAGAGGGGTGAGGGTCACTTTAGGAAAAGATTTAAATATTAATTTATTATATGATCATATTCGGTTTATAATGGATAAAAAATGAATTTATTTAGAGACTAAGGTGGTTATGGGTCTAAATCCTCTCAAATAATAGGTTTTAGACAAGTTTAGGTTACCATTTTAACCTTATCTTTTAGATTTAACTCTTAGTTAAATAGTTTAACTCTTACCGTGTCTTCTTGTATTCTTACACTATATGGTTAATAAAATTACTCTAAACTTCCAAGAGAACCTCAAGTGGTTCATTAATGACATATATAATATTATTTAATCCCTTTGGCCTAACCTTTGTTTTTTAGGAATTTTATATCAATCAATAATATAGTATTTGTTTTAAAAACTAATTTATGTCAATTTTAACACTATTTTGTATTTTGTTTTTGTGAAAGTCATAACAACCTTATCACTTCGAATTTTTTTATATAATCAACCCTAAAATTTCATATTAACCTATAAAATTCGTGTATGGAATCAAAACTTTTAAATTCTATTTATTTTAATATTTATAATATAAACTATTTTAATATTTCAGTAAGAAGGTAATTACTACATCATCATTGTGTTATAAATAAATTTAATTATTTAATATCTAAAAATTATAAATAAAATACCATGATATAGGAAATATTTTTATCTTTATAATTAATATTTATAGTCAAATTTATCTTATGTATAACCTTATACTAAAAATGGTTTAGTTATTAAACTTTGAATTTAACACTTTTAACTCTTCTTTAAATAAAATAATAATAAATGTCCTAATCTAATCCAAGTGGAACTAAAGGATAATATTTTATTCCTAAGGTTGGTTTTGGTCGAAATAAACTTATCCAATAGAATTAGGACATGCGTTAGGGTAATTATAATATCATTTTTAACTTTAATTACCCTATTTACTTTTAATCGGGGTAAATAAAAGTCAAAAGTTACGATTCACCAAAAATTATTTTTATCTTACTGAACCACATTTTACTTACTGATATCAACCGTGTCTCTCGGATTTTTGAAATTCAATTCACAGAAGCGGTAAAATTATGTTTTATGCAAATTTCCAAATGCTCCTAGAAGGTGTGTAAAAGACGGTAAAAAGTTCAATAAAAATTTATACATCTAATTTATTATAAAATGACTCCAATGAATTACATTTAACTTATATAGGTATTATATATATATTTTTACTTAAAATAAATTTAAATAAAATAAATAATTATTTAAATAAAAAGTTGGTTTTAAACAATAACACAATGTTTTTCACTATTCATCTAAAATTGAATGTTTTTAGAAAAATATCAAAAATTTACCCTAAGCTAATTTTGATATTATAAATCCAAAAATGATTTTTATTTTACCAAATTAAAAACCTAGAATTTTCATTAATTAATTTAAAATTAATTTTCATTGTCAAAACCAAAAAGCGGGTTTTTAAAAAAAGTAATAACTATCAAAAGATTGACATGTGTTTATGTCAAATTTTAATGTGAAATTACTTATAATGAACTAAATTGTATTAAATGATATATATATAATCTAATTATACTTAAAAACCATTAAAATTCATAATTTAACACTCTAAATTATTTCGATTAAAAAACTGTTTTCAATTAAAACATAGTATTTTTCACTATTCGTCAAAATATGAAAGTTATCAGAAAAGTACCAAGAATTAATCCAAACTAAATTTTTATGTCTTTCTTCTGAAGAATAATTTAATTTCATTAAATTTAATATATAAAAGTGTAAAATATTGGTTTTAAAAAAAGAGTTCTCCATTAAAAAGCGGTAAAATAGCATTTTTTGAAAAATACTTCTTTTATCCGAATAAATGAATTTGTTCTTATATTATGTCTAAGAAACACATAATATAGATGTTAAAATTATATAGAGTATATAAGATTCAAAATGTAGTGAATACTATTCATAACCTCTTTTTGAACGGCTAGTTTGGTAAGTTGTGGTATGCTCGAACTCAGTGTTGTGTGTAGCGCAAGCTATTGAATTATTTTATTGAGATAACATACTATGAAATATTGGGGTGTTACACTTAGGTTTGACCAATATCAACCCAATTAAATATAAAAAATCCCTCCCTTATTCCTTGAAGCATATATTTGGGAATAAATAAATCCAAGGAAGCCTTTTGGTGTAAACCAAAAGGAGTTACCTGATTAAAAGGTAACATATTTCCTTAAGCTCTCTAGTTTTATTTGTTTTCTCCACTCCTTAAATTTTCTATATTCCATTGTTATATAACAAAACCATTATAATAAATATACTAGTTTGTTTTTATTTTAAGAGTTCTTCCTAAACTTACACACACTTCCATATAATGGGTAACATATATACTGTTTACGTGCACGATAAACTACTACCTCACGAAATGATGATTTTTCATTTTTCCTTTACCGATCTCATGGTGGAAATTATTATGAACACTATATTTATATACTATATTTATTATATTTATTATGTCTGTAAAATTAGGTAATTCTTTTACAACACATATCTTTATACTTTCCATTTTTTGTAAATACGAAAACATCATTTGTGGAAGTGTGGACTACAACCCCCTCAAAGCAATGTGATTAGTTTATAATATACATGGAATGTATAAAGTATTGTTTTGATTAAACATATGTGAAATAAAAAAACTCTAAATTATATTCCTTAAATAATTTAATTTATATAAATAATATATATATATATATATCGTTTTTTTTATTACCCTTTCATACACAAAGTGATAACGTCGCCTCCTCAACATGATGTGATTCCTTTTACATAACAAGAATTATATATATAACTATATAAGATTAAATAACATGGTATTTATAATATAATTATTATTCTAGAAAGATATAATGTTACTTACCTTCTTTCCATAACGATCATTGAAAATTGACAACGTTACTCATGCATACAGACGACCTATCATCTCCATGATTGTAATTTTGGTTCATTTTAATAGTAATATTTAAATTTAAAAGTATAATTG
This sequence comes from Viscum album, assembly GCA_963277665.1. Lineage (NCBI taxonomy): Eukaryota > Viridiplantae > Streptophyta > Magnoliopsida > Santalales > Viscaceae > Viscum > Viscum album. The sequence continues at coordinate 1,540,963,932 of OY728156.1, forward strand.
ATGAATAAATATGATAATTATGTCATCATTATTATTCTTTAGATGTTATATAATTATCCATTTGGCCATATTTGACCTACCAAAGTTGTTTTTGACACATAAATCGAATTTGGTCAAAACACTCAACGTAAACGTAATTGTTTAAGTAGTTGTATACGACATGGTAAAAAGTGAAATAAGAGTTATGATAAACATTAAAAATTTTATAAATCAAATAAGTTATTAATATATGTTTTTTATTTAGGAATATAAATACACACGAGACAAGTCAGACTCAAGGTAAGGGATTTTCATCTCACTTTTTACATCTGTGAGATAAATGTCATGTTCACCACTTACTTATTTTTATGGGTGTATCTAATTCCAATTTTAATATATCATAACATGAATTAATTTATCTTAATGGTATTTTTAGTTTCAATTTGAATTATTTCTTCTAAGGGGATTTGAATTAAAATTCTCAAAGTGTAAAGGAACTTCATAACCCAATTTCTTTTCATTGTCTTACATTACTTCCTTATTGTCATTAATATTCAATGACTACATGTATAATAACATTTTTACTAAATATTATTTTATTTATAATTTTTTTATGTGTATTTACATTTTATATACATATTATAATCATTTATTTATTTTCACATCAATGTTATGGTCTTTTCGAGGGTTTTCTTCACAATCTCATTTTGTTCAGGACTGTTCACACTTGAATTTCCATTAAAGGAAATTATTTTATCATTTCCTAATAAAACCTTTAATTTTATTCTCTTATGGTTATTAATTACTATTTTAAATTAATACTACCATTTTACCACTCTTTGGTAATAAAATTGTTTTAGAAAATGTTTTTAAGAAAACCTGACTTCATTTCTCTCTTTAGTCAGAGAACCTATTTTCTTTTAAAAACCATGTTTTTTTAAAAAAATTAAAAAATGTTTTTAACCTTTTCAAAATGATGTAGTAAATAATTTTTTATCCTTTTTTCCTTTTACCAATGTTTTCAAAGGAATATTCTTGTTTATTTCCAAATGAGGCATTTTCTATCCTTTTTACCATGCAAAAGGGATATTTTTTTACCTCGTACGACATGTATCGATTTACTCACTATCATTACTTACAAGATTAAATTTCATATTTAAAAGGTTAATTTCTAAATTTTTCAATTGTTGATTATTTTTTTGGGTTTTAAAATCAGATGTAAGGGATTTTTTTCTCAATTTACATTCCATTGAGACTTATTTGTTATTATGCACCGATTCTCTTTTATATAGTGTTTACACTGTTATTTAAGTTGTTATATCATGAATATACTTACTATTATGATATTATAAGTTTAGTTTAATATTATTTTTTATGGGTATTATGATTTAAATGTTTCAAAGTGTTACGAGACACTTTTTAATGTTTAAATACTATTCTCCTAAAGAAATTTCTTTATGATTCTCTTTTCAATATCACTTAATTTTTTGATTGTTAATTTTATCTTGAAAAAATCACTTTATTTTAATAATTTTCATGGGAAATTTTCTTGAATGTCTATATTCTTATACTGTGGATATTAGTATTTCCTAAACCATATGTCATTTTTACATATGGTGTTCACTTTGATAGTTATTTGATTAACAAGGGAATTATTGATAAATCTGTATTATTTATTCAATACAGATATTTGATAAGGCATATTGATTATTTTGATTAATTGATATTATGAATTATTTGGAATATTAATGACAGGTAGGTTCCATACTTTATATATCCCCTCTATGCATCGATAGGTTCTCATGAGACAAATAAGTTGCACAAATTAAATGAGTTTCTGTCTATGGTTTTAAATTATCTTATGAAAGGTCTTGACAGTATAGATTTTCATGTGCATTAGACATGATGTCCAATAATTAAGAATTTCCCTTATTTAGTTTTTGTTATTATTCATCCATGAGATTTAGCATTGACATATCTATGGATACATTTCATTTCATTTCATTGATTAAATGGAATGTGTTTTAGTTTCTTACCTTTCCATATTGATTTTTCCATATCTAGTTATTTAAATGGAATATGTTTCAGTTTATTACCTTTCTATATTGACTTTTCCTTATCTAGTTATTTGAATTGAATGTGTTTCTAGTTATTACCTTGCTATATTTTTTATTCACTTCCTTCTCAGTTTTTTGATTACATGGTATGTGTGTTCAGTTATTTACCATTCAATAATTATTACTCTCATTGATTCATTATTGCTTTCGTTATATTTTTCCCTTAATGATAATTTCATCTCACACCTATTAGGTTTCTTTCTCAAGGAATCCTAGAAGCCTACTATGAAAGATATGTTGGGATTTACTAGATGGATTAGAGTTATCCTCAAAGTTATTTATTTAGATAAAAAAATTATGTTGTAATTAGTGTATTCATTTATAATATAAGACTTGTTTATGTATCTAGTTTACTAAGACTACTAAACTCTTCAATACTTTAGGATTTTATTCCTTATAATCATGCAATGTAATAGTATTAGACACCGACTCTGGGATGTCCAAGGTTGGGTCAGTACAAAATCGATTTAAGAATACCACGATCATGGTTTCTACTTTAGACCATAAATCAACTTATTTAATATAAAAAACTTAGTCTCAGCATTTCCAATAATAAATCCCACTGGTTTTTCAATGTAGACTTATTCTTCGACGACTATAATTAAAAATTCCATTTTGACATCCATCTGATAAAATTTTCACTCTCTATGAATTATCATGGTAAGGAAAATACCGATCAACTCCAATATAGATACTGGAATTTTTTTTCTTCAACATCAATGCCTTCAATCTATATATAAAATTTACACACTAAACATTCCGAATTTCTAATCACATTTATATGATCATCAAATTTGTTTTTAATGATTCACTATGTTCTAATCAAATTATGATTTTCAGATCTCTTAACTATATACCATGTTCGGTACTTATCAATCAGATTCATTTCTTCATTCATGGACCTAACCCATGATTCATCCTTTTCTACTTATTCTAATGATATTGGTTACACAATTGATAGGAAGGAATAATGTTCATAATGTTTCTTTCTCCTTTTCTGTGTTGGTGTGGTATAATACCCAATGATGTTGGATTGATATATTTATTCTATTCTATTTCTCCTATGAGGATCTGATGAAGTTTCACCCACTATAGTTTCCTATTATGATTCTTATTCTGAATAATCATAATTTTGTGAGGCCTAAATGTTTTTTAATCCTTCCACTATTTCTGCATTTGAATATTTCCCTTATACACTTTCTTCTTCATCTTCTATCATATCATCATATGATCTCCTTGAGGTATTTATGGTTTTATCTTCAAGGATATTGATGTAAAAACTTTTCAAAATTCTTCTAAGATGATTATTGTAACATTTTTAGGCTTTAATATTCATTGAATATATAAGGAATATTCCATTATCTGTAAAATCACAACACTTTCCTTGATTGTCTTCTTTGTTTTGGATTAAACATTTACTTACAAAAACACAAAAATACTTTAGAGAGGATTCCTTCTATACCATAAATCATATGGTGTCTTTGTTTCTCCCAAAAAAATACTTGTTCAATTTTGAGTATACACTACTAATTTAATATCCTTTTTCTAGTAATTATAAGAAATATGAATCTCAATAAACATAGCTATAGACATATTGTTCACCTATCGATTTCGGCATTCAACAACTCCATTTTTCTATAGGGTTATCACTACATCCACCTCATGATTTATTTCATGTTTTTTCTAGGTAACTTAGAAATTCAATGAGCATGTATTCTCCTCTATTGTAGGATCATAGAATCTTTATTATACATCCAGTTTTATTCTTATCAATTCAACGATAACTCTTTATGAAATCAAGAAATTTCTATTTTCTTTTCATAATCATTACACCAGAAATTCTACAATATTAATCAATAAAAATAATTAAGTAACTCTCTCCATGTGGTCCATACACATTTATTAAACCACATACTTATGTGTGGATGATATCAATCAAATTTGATTCCATTTTTTTCTTCAGCCGGTATGTACTCCTGAACATCTTTCCTCGCATGAAGGCATCACATATATTTTCTCATTCATAATTAATATTGGGAATATTGATGAATATATTCAGTATATATATCTTTTCCATTATCTTTTGATTAATGTGACCCAACCTCCGGTGCCACAAGATTTTATCTTTTTAAACTATTAAATGACACGTGTTCTCTTTACTATCAACCTGGTATAAATTTCCATCAATTTTGCATCCTTTCATGATAGAATTAACTATCTTTCCTTTAATAGTGCACCCCTTTTGATCAAATATTACTATTATTCTTGATTCATAGGTTTGAATCACACTTAGGAGATTGTAACACAAACCTTATACATAGAGAACTTTAGTTTTTATAAGCTTGTTATTTTCATGTTCTGTACTTCCACTACCTTTGATCTTTGAAGCACCATCGTTGCTAAACCTCACTGTTCCATAAAAACCCTTTCTTAACACTATTCAATAAATCTTCATTTATTTTCATATGGGATGATCACCCACTATCAAGAATCTAGGTGATATTATTCTTTTTAGCTTTGAGATCTATTTCTACAAGGATAGATTTCTCGATTTTCTACTTTTCCTTCCATAAGATACTTAATTGAGTGGAGGAAAAAGATATCCTTTATAATCTATTTTTCATATGCATGGGTTAATCATACTCATATTTTTTTTATAGAGGAAAATACCTATTTTCAAGAGAAACTCCACCTGATTAGTGGGTATTTACTTTTCTCTTATTTATATAGGTAATGTTCCTACCTTTCCTCTCCCTACAATGAATAACTTTATGGCCATAGTTAGAATAGTGAAAAAATATCCATAAAAACTATTTCTTATATATGATTAAGGATATGATATAATTCTTTTTTTTGACTTCTAAGGACTTCCTCATTTAGATATCTCCTTGCCTCTTCACAGTATGACATGGTGTTGCCCAGAAATCCATAGAATTGACATTTCATAAAAGGATATGTATTATTACTTCCATTCCTCTTCATGTCTCATTATTTTGTAAAATTATTTGACTTACTATCATCTTTGGATACTTGAGGATAATTTTCAACTCTCTTTTTTATTTTATTTGAAGCTTTCTTTATTGGGACATTAGGTGCCATTGTGATATGTTCAACTTTATGCTTCCCTTTATTTTGGCTCATCCCATTTCCAACCTTTGATGTTTTTGAATCACAACCAATTCCACTTTTTCCCACACTTGTGGAACTCTAATCATTCAAGTACTTATCTAATACTTAAAAACCACATTTATCTGTTTCTAATAGATATAAATCGTAGAATCTTACAAACTATAATATCTTCTTTGTTTCTCTTGATTTTTATTCAGTTTCCAATTTACTCCTTACAGTAACAACTTTTTCTTCAAGTCCCTCAACTATATTAGCCTTCTTCTCTAGTCTAGATGTAATTTCATTGATTAATTTTCCTAATCTTCAATCTCAAGCATAAATTCCACAACTTCTTCCAAGTTTTCAAGAGTTGTTACATGTTCTTCTTTCCCTATTTCCAGATGATCAATTTATGCTTCAATACGATCAACATACTCTGATGAATATTTCAAAATAGCTCTAATATTTCTATTTTTTTCTTTGAATTTAAATCTTATCAATATCATCCTCAAGTACCACCTTGATATCATAAACAATAATCAAATGATTGCCTTTATATTTTGAAGGTTTTACCTTTTTAAAAGTAGTAATTTTAGATGCTTGTGATTTATATTTAAACTATGGTTCTTCATCCTCAAAAGACATTATTATATTTTCCTTCTTATGGATCTCTATAAGAATTCACTTCACACACCTGGCGATTTTCAAACTTTTCCGCCCGTTGATTCCTTGGCGTCCCGATCTACGGTGGTGCTTTCGACTCCAGTGATGTTCAATCTAGGGTCCGAACCTTTGGATGGTGACTCTTCTCCCCGTTGGGGGTCTCTTTCCCCTTTCCTCGGGATGGGGAGTCTATGGATATCTTTTAAGGAAGTGTTGTGTGGGAGGGGTTCGAGTTCTTTAGATCTGTGATTTTTGGAGATTTCCTTGTTCCCACACTTGGTGGTGAGGGATGGTCCCTTTCTTTCATTGTCCACTCATGTGTTCACATTTAATGTGGCGATTTTGGGTCTCACATGGATTCTTGTGGTGCAATTCGGATCTACGAAGCATTCTCTATCAGTATTAAATATTTTTATGGATTCCTAGGTATTATAGGATGGGGTTCACATTTCGGTGTTGCATAGGCTCTTGTTCTATCTGGTTATTAATTTGGAGGCAGACTTTGTGCAGGCTTGGTGTAAGGCTCCCTAGGTTTTGGGATGTTGGCGCTTCAATCTCTGTAGATGGTAGATGAAGGTTCACCAGGGGAAGGAAAGCTCTCAGGATGTAGTATGGGTAAGACTTCCAGGTCTCTTGCTTCCATTTCATAATAGAACCTTCCTCAGGGCCATCAGAGATTCCCTGGGGGGGGGGGGTGGTTTCTTTTCGTGGATGCATGAACCCACCATGGTGAGGAGACAATGGTCTCTCATATTTGTGTTGAGTTGGACCTTTCCTTACCAATACCAGAGAATATTTCCATGAAGGTATAGGAATCAATTATCTGGAGCTAGGACATCATCTTTCTAGTGTTCCCTAGGTATTGTTTATCTTGCCTTCTGCAGGGGAATTCTGTTAAGAACTATAGGAAACAAAGACAAGGTGGTTGTCCTCAAGATTCTAGAAATTCCAACTCAAGGGGGTTGATGAATTACTAATCTACATGGTCTAGTTTGGACCAGGCTCATGCTCCCCTAGCTGCTCCTATGCCCTGCAAGGCTCCCGTTGCGTCCCCAGTGAGTTCTATGTTCCAAACATGAAAGGCTTTCGTTCCCTATAAGTCGGGTTTCAGTTGAAAGGATCCACTGGTTTCTTCTATAAGGTCTTCCATCCCCTTCTAGTTTCTATTAATAGGTACCTTGTTGGAATCTATCCTGAAGGTTCCTTCTAGTATGTTGGGGTCTGGTACTCAGGTCTTTATCTGAGCGCTTGCTTCTTTCTGTCATGATGAGAAGTTTCCCAAGGTGGATGTAGTCTAGGAGGTCATCCCCCTTGTTATGGTTCTTTCATCATATTCCAGGAAGATTTACAGTAGTGATCATATGGAGAACTCAGTTTCCCCTGGTTATTGGCCTCCTCTAGCGCATGGCATGCTGAGCAGTAGGGTACATGGTGTTGAATTGAATCTATCAAGTGATCAATATTCTGCGAAGCCTGATACAATGGATCAGTCTCTTCTACTGGTAGTGAGTGAGAAATCTCCAAATCATGCATCAAGGATTTCTTATTCTCCCTTAGTTCCATAAGATACTAGATCAGGTGTGTGTACGAGGTCGTCTATGAGAAAAAGGCAGATTAGAGAGTGTTCTCATTCCATTATGACACGGACCATGTTGCCTGAGGCCAAATTCAGAAAAGTTTTGTTTCCACGATTTCTATATTCATATGGAACTCCCAAGCTGCCGGGGAAAGAGTGAAAACATTACTTCATAGCCTTATAAGTGAAGAAGAACAAGATCAAGATTGCTGTTATTCTTGAGCACAAACAGAATTTTTCTAAAATTAATGAGTTTTCCCACAAGGTAAAGTTGCATGCATCTATGCATGTGGACCCAGTTAACAGGTTCATCTAGATATTCTGGCATAGGGATGCTACGATGGAGTTACTCCAAGAAGGGGACCAATATATAACAATGAGAGTGTAATGTGGAGGGGTCACTATAGTTGTGTCATTTATTTATGGTAATTGTGATGCCCAGAGAAGGGAGGTGTTATGGAGTGAACTGAATGAGTTCGACCCAGGGGATCATCCTTGGGTGTTGGGAGGTGATTTCAATATAATAATGGATCCTCAGGAGAAAAAAGGTAGAGGTTAATTTCCAAGGAGGGCTAGTAGGTCCTTCACTCAGTTCTTGGTTGGTAAAGGGCTGATGGATTTTGGATACTCAGGTGACCCTTACACATGGTGTAACAATAGAAGGGGTGGTAACTATTGCTAGATTAGGATAGACCATTGTATATCCAATGTACAAGCTATTTCTATGCTCTCAATTATAAAGGTGGATCACTTGACTCGAAGAATCTCTGATCACTCTCTGCTTTTTCTCACTCTGAGCAGAATGGATTCCTCATAGGAAAGCTTCAATTTCATGAACCTATGGTCGAGCTTTCCATAATATCATCAATTGGTGAGGAAGAGTAGAGAAGAATTGATTCAGGGTCACGCTTAGGTGGCCTTTCACTCCAAGTTGAGATGAATGAAGTAGGCCCTACTGTTGTGGGCTAGGAGCATTCCTACCTTGGATCAGGAGCTGGATGTGCTTAAATGAGATATCAAGTGGCTTGAGGCTGACATTGAGGAGGCCTGGGATAATGCTGTCTTTTAAGATCTCTATGAGAATAAGAGTACCTTTGTAGTTATGGTCCTCTATCAGGAACATACGATGAGAGAATGCTTGCAAATTTAATGAATGAAAGAGTGCGATAAGAATACATATTTTTTCCATTCTTGCATAAGGGAGAGGTGGAAGGTTGTTAAACCAAACCTGAATCTAGATGATGGCTCCTTCACTAATGATAGAGAAGTGGTGGGAGGATTGGATTTTGCTTACTTTAAGGATATTCAAGCTGGTTTGAATCCAAATATGCTCTAGGGATATCTTTTGGGGGGTGATGAGTTCTGGGAGGGGATTCCAAACCTTATTTCCTCTCAAGACAATGATATGTTGGAAGGTATCCTGGATGAGGAGGAGATTCATGCGGCTATGGTGAACCTCAATCATAAGAGTGCAGTAGGTCTAGATGGATTTCCTGGTGCATTCTATATGAGCTCTTGGGAGGTGGTCAAGGGGGATATCTTCTATTCCATTCAGGACTTCTTTAGAGGGGGAAGTCTGCCCTGGATAGAGTCTTCTATGACTCTGGTGCTCCTACCAAAGATAAAAGACCCCTCCTCTACCTTCATTACCGGCTGGTGAGTATGTTTAACTTCCCTTAGAAAATATTGGTGAGCATCATCAATAACGTTATCTTAGGAGATGTTGAGAGACATTAATATAAAGGCTCATAGATCCAATATGGTAAGAAAGTTGGATATGAACAAGGTGTATAGTAGGATTGAGTGGGGATTTATTAACAGGGTTCTGAAGATGATGGGATTATCTAGTTGGGTTTGTGATAGTATCTTTAGGTGTTTCAATTTGTCATGGATGGTTATTTCATTTATGGGGAATACTCATGGTTTCTTCAAGTCAGTTCATGGACTTCAGCAAGGTGATCCTTTATCCTTGGGTATTTTTATTCTTATTCAATACACCTTGAGTAGGTTGATCAACAGAGGAATATCTAATAGAAACATTCTTCCCTACCAGAGAAATTTGAGCCTACTAGCCATATCTTACTTGATGTTTGTGGATGATACAATAATTTTCATCAATGTGGGGAGGAAATATGTGTAGGTAATTAACAAGATAGTTGAGATGTACTGCCACTGGAGTGTCTAAATTATAAATAGGGAGAAGAGTGAATTCTATGTGTCCAATGCATGTAATGCGAGTAGGGTGACTACTCTGGGTATAAGGCTGGGTATGAGGTGCGATGTGTTTCCCATAGAGTATCTCAGTATCCCTATGTCTCTAGAAAGAATGTGTATCAGTGATTTTGACTGGGTGGTGAACCGAATTTTGGGGCATATAATGAATTGAAAAAACCACTATTTATCCTTTGGAGGCTACATTTATCTTGTGAATAACGTCCTTTTGGCCATACTAGTGCATGCGATTTTGTCTACCAATGTACCAAATGGGGTTATAAGGTCCATTGATAAGCTTCTCACTTATTTCATATGGGATACAACATTGGAGGGGAAGAGATAATGGGTCTCTTGGGGGAAGATGGATTGACCTATCATAGAGGGATATATTAATGTTAAAATCTTATCAACCACTATCCATTGCATGCATGTGAAGTTAGATTGAGAGGTAATGGAAGAAAATACATTGTGTGGGATTATTATGTCTTTTAGGTACATAGAAAATACTGAATTATCATTGGAAAGTGGATATACCCTATGATATTTGGTCTGCAGCATGATTCCAATTATTCTCCACCATTCTTAATGTATAATTGGGGAGGGAAACATTTTTTTTGGCATCAAAATTGGTCGGTAAGGATCCTCGGTTACCAAAGATATCCAGCCCCAATGATCACCTTCAAGGAGGTGGTACAATACCCTTAGTTCATCAGAGAAATTATGGATGCACCTTATCCTGAGGTTTTTGACTCTATCCTCATCAACTCGGAGCGGTACCGGTGTGTCTTCACTCCATATACCTTGGGGAAGTTCAATTCGAAGGATTTTTGCAGGATTGGCATGCCTCAAGGACAACAGGAAGGGTATAACAACTTGCCTTAGTGTAATAGGATACCTAAAAAGTAAAATTTCCTCACCTGGAGGATCCATAACTATGTGATGACCTCCGATGAAAATATCAAACGTCTTGGAATCGGTATGGCCTCATGCTGCCATTACTGTACAAACAAGTGAGAAGAAACTATGATCCATATTTTATTCGAAGGGGACTGGGCCCGCAAGGTTTGGGGCTTATTTGGAGAGTTTATAGTGTACTCTTCTCAGGCTACAAGCTTCGATGCCTTCATGGAGTGCTGGTTTCAGGGAGTTGATGGAGTAGGGAAGGAAAAAATGGTGAGATCAATTGTATTTAACACTGGCTGTTGCTGTATCTGGAAATCTCAAAATCATTCCTGGTTTGAGGAGATTAAATCCATGGGAATATTTTTTATAACCAGGGTAAGGTTCATCTTGGATGATATGTTTTACCTTGATGAAAGATGGAAAGCGTCCCCCTCCCTATGAACGATGTGCATGCCTGAAGCTGTGGACCAACAAATAGGATATAGGCCATAGGGGAAATGGGTCATGTGGAGTCCTCCAGAGAATGGACTAAAATTAAATATAGACGGTTATTGTATCTAGGGTGATATACGAGGTGGAGGGGTGGTTTCAGATTTAATAGGCAGTGTGATCCTAGGTTTCACGACACATTATGGGAGTGGCAATTCTATGTAAGTGGAGGCTAACACTATTTACATGCATCACCATTTGCAAGCAGAGGGATATTTACATTTCTCAAGTGAATACTGACTCCATGATAATTCATGATTTCATCCATGACAAAGGTAACATTCCCTAGTCAATAACATATAGCATTAGGAAATGAAAATTTCTCCTTGATAGAAGAACTCATGTCACCCACACTTGGAGATAAGGGAATAAGGTAGCGGATCACTTGGCCTCTCTAGCATCCCTTGGTGTTTCGGTCATGTGTTTATATAATGTTTCTCAATTTAATCCTGTGGGGGTGAACCTGATTCAGGGCGATGCCCTCATCCTATACTATTTCAGACCTCCTTAGGCCTGGACTCTTCTGATTTTCTATTCCTCTTTTGAATAAAAATAGTAATGTTGATGATGATCTTGTCCTTCTTTATAGACAAAATCATTTCTCTATAATTTCTTTCCTGATTTGAAGTCTCCCATTTGAGGAAACCTTTTCTAAGGCTTCTTCATGATTCCTGCTTCACTTTATTCATCATCAAACTTCCTTGAGAATTGAGAGGAAATGTGCCTAACTCTACCACATCTAAAATAGACCATATGAATCTTTCCTTCAAATTACCCTTTTCCTATCTTCAATTTATTTGAAAAAAGAGAAATAAGTTCATCTTCCTCATTATTTTAATCAACACTATCTTTGTAAACCTAATGTTTTCCATGTATTTGAATTCTATTTCCTTGATTACCTGATTTATTACATCTTATGGGTTGAATATCATTTAATTATCCACTAGACTACTTAGAAGGCTATCAAGATAAGGTTTTGACAGATCTCTTCCCTCAAGGTCTGAAACTTTTGGATTGTACAGAAGTGGGATCCTCCTCAAGATTTTCTTAATAATGTCAATACCTTTAATTTCTTCACCAATTCCTAGAATTTATCAAAATACTTCAGTAATTCAATTTAAAAAGGTATCTGAATTTTCACCAGGATGTATTTTCTGATCATCCAACCAATTTTGAAAAACTTAGAGTTTTTCCTCCTTCACTTTATTATCACCTTCGTATATATTTTCTAATTTTTCCCACATAGTCTTGGCTGAATTGAAACTCATTACCTTCAAATATATTTGACTAGATAGAGCTAAAGTGGTAGAATTTTGTGCTTTATCATCAATATCAATCATTTTCCTATCAGTTTCAATCATAGATAGACCTATCGCATCAGTGACCTAAATCCCATGAGAAGTGGAAAAAAGAAATTCTATCCCAAGGGATATTGGATGAGGTCTCATAATATTCATCAAAATTTGGAAGTTTCCTTCATCAAATAGGGGGACTCCTCTTAAATTCATTAAACTCTCTATGAAAACAACAATGGACATATTTAACTCAATAACATGTATGCTCTGATAACACTTATAGGACCCTAGAAAACCCTGATAGGGGAGGGGCAAATCAGGGTGTCAAATTTTTCTTTTAAATTTATAGATCTTGTTACCATGTTAGTAGGAACTTGTTAAACATGTATGATGAAATCATATAGTAATCAAACATTCACATATAGGGAGAAAACACAACAATTTTACTTAGTTCAACACTAAGGGCTAGTCCAAAGTGCATAGGATAATAGTGTTTCATTCATACCTAAATCCCTTAATCATCACTAGTTGTGGAATATATAAGTTTAGAAACATTCACTATATTCATGGAATAATTCCTTTATAATATTTTATGGATAGAACACTTCCTCCCTCAGAACACTTTCATCGACTCTCTTAGATCACTGTTTTGGGTGAAGTCTTACTCAATTTAATGAATTGAAGGTCATTTTAGTAGATTGGAATTTAAGTCTTTGTCCCTAACCCGCACAAGACTATTCTTACACCATAGTCCCAAGTTGATACACTTGAAATAAATTTTCACTTAAACCAGATCATCAACACTGTTGTCCATGAAGCACCTTCATGAATATCACAACATTCATGAAGCTCACAACCTTCACAACGCAAATTGTCTTCACTAAACACTAAGTCATCAATGAATAAACAATCATCCCAAAAATCCTTTTTCCAAGATACGTAAGCATTTTCCAAGACTAAGACAGTATTCTTGCGATGATCAGGTTGAAAATGAATACCCGATTAATGATTCTCTTAGCCTTCATGAATTCGGAGTGATTTATCCTTTTCTTCAATTATTTTCATGTGTAATGAAGTAGGGGTAGCTTCCTATTTATAGGAACACCCCTTCACAAATATCCCACACCTCTAGTGTATTTTTTCATGAACCTCCCAATTCATGTTCGCAAAGATCCTTCTTTCGCGAATCTCTAGTGAAATTTCAAACATTCACGAACATTCTCATAGTCACAAAGAACACTGTCAACTCACCGCGCACTCACAATTCCTGTCATAGTGGCGAAGAACAATGTCTTTCCATCTCACGTTTGTGAAGCTCCATACCTTCATGAAGCTCAAACTTTTTCAAAAACCCGTCTTCACGAATCACAATCATCACAAAACTTTTGAATTTACCATACTTGAGAAGAATCAATCCCATAAAACTACCTTGTGCGAATCTTGATCCATCCTCATGATTTTGAGCCCATTTGTTTTGAAAACACTAGGAAATGATGCCACCTTCAACACTATAGTCATATTATACTGTAAGATCACTTACCTTGAAAACCCCCTGATCAACCTAGTGTGTTTGACAAAAAAACAAAAACTAGATTCCATTTCTAGAAATCAAAATCCTTCGTTCCAATAAAAGGTAAATTAAAATACAATCATGTGGAGTATGGGACATGCGAATAGTGTATCCTTGGAAGTAAAAGGAAAATGTATTTTACAACACAAGTAAAGTCATTTATTAATTGTAATATTGATATATTATGTATATACATATAGGTGAAAAACTAGTTTATTCTCATAGTGGATCATTATACTATTTTACCTTCATTGATAATGCAACATGAAAAGTGTGGTCATTCTTTCTCAAGAAAAAGTCAAAGGTATTTTGAATATTCATTATATAGAGATCCATAGTGAAAATAGGACTGGTTAAATGATGAAATGCAATATGACTAATAATAGTGTTAAGTTTGGATGTAGTGATTTTCATAAGTTTATTTAAGGAAAGTAATATGGTTTGAGAAGACCATACCTAAAACCCCAGAATAAAATGCTATCATGGGGTGGATGAATTATGTGATGATTGAGAGAGTTATGAACATATAGTTAAATTATGATTTCCCTAATAATTTTTATGTAGATACAATTAAATGTGTGTCTTATAATTTGAATCAATGTCTTTCTACACCACTGGGAGAAAATATTTTCTAAGGAAATTTGGACCAGTAAATCGGTATATAAATCACACCTATTTTTTTGAAATTATATAATATTTCCCTATTAATTTTAGGAAAAAAATTACACATCCTATGTCCCATGCATGTTTCTTTGTGGGATACAGTGATACAAACATTGGATATAAGATCTGGGGTAATAACTAATAGTTGGTCACAAAAAGTTGAAATTTATTCTTTAATAAGAGGATTCTATGGAAGAATAAAATCTTTTTAGAATATTTTGTTGAGAAAAAAGAATCAATGCATTCCAAAGTTAATCTGGATGTAATTATTATAGACCCAATTAATTCAGGGAGTACCAAAGTTCCAAAGACATCAGATAGTTCCTATGGGTTTCTAAATAGATGTTGGATTCTAGTTGTATCTCCATGGTGGGATATACCAACATTCCCAAGGACTATGTAATCTTGGAGAATAAATATGAAAGATAAAAGATTAAGTAGATTAGTTCCAGAAAGAGAATAAACTAATGTAAAATTGAGGTGGTCTACCAATGCTAGATGTCTAGTGAAAATATTTGGAACAAAAGTGCACTACTTTCTTCATATAGATGGTTGAGAACACATAATTGTAGAAGAGGTGGGAAGTTTCAATGACTCAGAGTAGCGGGAGTTAACAATGAAGAGGGATATGGAAATTTTACATGTTAAAAAAATATGAGAGCTGATGAATCTTTTACTATATAAAATAGAATTGTAGAAAAAATGGGTATAACAATTTAAGAAAGAAGAAGATGATAGGAAATGGTACAAGGAAATGATTTTTGTGAAAGTATTTAAAAAAATAAAGGTTTTAATTTCAAAGAAATAATTTCTCCAGTTTTTATACATGAAATAATTTGGATAGTGCATAAAATGGTTGAAAATGAAAAAATGTATCTAAAAAAGTTAGATGTTAAAAAAATCCCTTCATGGTGATTTTTAGAAGGAAATATTCATGGAGATACCAAAATATTTTTTAGAAAATGGAATAGAAGGTACCGTTTTTAAGCTCAAATGGAGTTTTTATGGGATGGAGAAAAAACCAGATAATTGAACTAGATGTTTGATTATTTTATATTAGAGAGGTAATTAATATAGAGAAATATAAACCATTGATACTATCAGAAGGTGTTAGGTGATATAATTTTCACCAAAATTCTCTTTTACATAGATGATATGTTTCTAGTTGGTCCTGTCAAAGACCATATCGAGGTGTTGAAATCTGAATTGTGTATAGAGAATTTCTAATAAAGGATTCGGGGATGTAAATATGATTTTAGGGATGAAGATCAGTAGGGACCAAAATCATGAAAAATTTCTATTTTATCAATCATACTACATCTAAAAGTTCATGGAAAGGTGTGGAATGTTTGGATATAAGATTATGAGTAACTCATTAGATGTAAACTTCAATTTATCCCAAGAGAAAGCACTAAGAATAGAATTAGAGGATAATTATATGGAAAAGTTTATATTTTTGTTAATATTTATAATCATAGTGCATGAAATTATTTGTATAAGGATGGACATTACATACATAGTTGGAGTTTTTAGTAGGTTCATGGGAAATTCGAGAAAGGAGAACTATGAAACTTTGAATTGGATACTATGGTATCTCAAATGTTTAGTATACCTGGAACTATGTTATGTAATAAATGATCCCTTATAAGGGTTTATTAATGTGTAATTTAGAGGGTATGCAGACTCATGAATAAGTTCCACTAGCTTTGTGTTTAACTAAAGATGAAAAATGGTGAGATGAATGTATATACTATAACTGGTAGTTATACTATTAACCATGGGAGCATAATTTATTGCCACTGTGGAAGTAAGGAAGTTTTTGATTTGGTTGAAGTGTTTCTTGGAATAAATCACAAGGGAACATGTGAATGGAATGTTATACTATGATAAGAAGTATATAATATATATTGGGTAGAATTCAATGTTTCACTTAAGTAGAAAACATATTCTACTAAAGTATCACTTAATCTACAAGATATTGGTAGATTGATTACTATAGATATGAAAGGTTCATGAAACTTAGAATTCAATGGAAATTTTGACCAAATTCATAGTTTGTGAAATTATAGGGAGGTGTTTCACCTCAGTGGGACTTAAATGAATGAATTCATAGTCTAAGGAACATGTTTGATGCATTGAATGGAAGATAAAAGAATATGTGTTTGGTAGAAACCCATAAAATCAGTGGTAAGTCTTAAAATAAGTATTTAAGTAGGATGTTATTAAGTTTTAAAGAAATTTGTGAATTCTATTCTCAGACTGAAAATTACTTAAGAAGAAACCCCATTGAGAAGTTGTGGATGCAGGTGGAATAAAAGTAGCGAAACCTTAGTGGTTTGAAATGGAGGAGTCTAGAATTATCCTGGATGTGATCTGGATACAATTAAATATTCATTGGATATATAGGTGTGTATGAATCATCTGTGGTTAGTTATATGTTACCATGATCAATGCGATGGATGATTACAAAGAACAAATAAAAGTGAAAATGGAATAATCATATGTCCTCAAATATAAATAGATGGTTGGGACTACTTAAAAAGACAATTATTGGTCATACTATTCATTAATCTATTCAGTTGAGTAGTGTTTCTATAATTTGGTTACTTGTAACTTAGATATCTTTCTATACTTATTCTATTTTCAATAAATATTGAAGTGTTCCTCTCTTAGAGTAGGGAATCTCTAAAACCATGTAAATTTATAGTGTTTTCATTTCATGTTTTGGGATTGTAGTTTTTATAGATCATTATTCTTTTTAGAAGTAATTTTCTATGGTGAAGAACCTTGGAGCTGATTTAGCATGTGTAACACCCCGACCCAAACCATTGGGACCATGATAGGATGCCAAAGGACATCATTTGTGCTTCCCCATATGTAAGAGGTTTATGAATAGTGGTGAGGAACAATGGAACATCATGGGGTGACTATTCCCTTAGTATTAGGTAAATACTAGAGAACAACAAAAAAAGTGATAAAAAAACCAAAAAATAATAAATTAATGAATATTCATCTGATTAGTAGCATAATAATAAGTACCAATACATTTTGCAACAATATGGAATGTAATAAAAATAAACAAAAAACAATAAAAGATATCCTCATAGGTGGTGGATCAAATTATAAGGTAAAACATCTAAATAGAAATATAAAAAACAATCCAGCTCAAGGTCCATCCTGGAACTCCCATGTCCTCCGGTTGAACCTTCTCAATCATCCACCATAGATCCCTTTACCTTCACCAGATCCCTAACCATGAAATCTATAAGCACACCAAAATACCCAAGATGGATCTGAATACAAGACTTAGTATGACACTACCAACAACCCTTAACATAAGTGCATATGATATAATGGTGTATTCCATAAAAGTAAAAAATTTACATATAAGAAAACTATAACACAAAAAAAAATCAAGTCGGTTCCTCAGAGGATGGCTCTACCTACTTTATCTCCATTCAGGAAAGAACATTGACTGGATTCCTAATACGCCCCCCTTAATGGGTAGTCCCAAACTTTTCTGATACACCTCCATTGATGGGATATTTAAATTCATTTCAACCTCTCATTTGAAACATCCCTCTTGGGGGATATTATATTAAGATCAACCTACATGCACAAATTCAGAAGATAGAAGAAAAACACATGCGACATAAGATACACATGATAGATCAACATCACATCAAATAAGCTAAGTATCATAATCATCACACCAACATAAAATAAGTTTAATAATAGGTCTTAGGGACACACACACACAAATCATGAAATCAACCATTATACATAGGTCTTATGGCGATATACACACATGCCAAAAATCATTCCAAGAACCTGTATAACATGTGACAAAGTCAAGAGATTCCGACCTTAATCACAACAATGGTCATTAGTAAGGGTCACCGTTTGAGTATTAAAGCACCACTGAATCCTAGAAACTTACCCAAATTAAAACTATTTATAATAATATGATCAATTTTTAGGATAAACCACACCCTAAATGTAGGTTAAGACTAAACATACATGAGAATATCTTCTACCAATAATGATATAGGCCCGATTGATGGGTAGTTTCAAAATCCCTGAATTTGGATCCTAATTCTATAAATGATCAACAATAACTTGTTAGATAAATTCAAAATACCTATACCTAATCAACACATAGATGAACTAATTTATTTTAATGAAGTAGAAGATAAGGATATCAATCAATAATGAAGAATAACTCACTGTATTTAGAATACAGGATCAAACCGCTGTCCAAGCATTGAACAAAGTAGATATAAAGAGAGAAAAGCACTATATATCACAAATAGAGGGATCCTAGGACATTTTGAATATAATAGGGCCTTATATAATAAGAAAAATTGAGTAGAGGGATAATTTTAATAAATTCTTATAAAACTGTCATGGTTATTGGACTTCGAAGGACACCACTAGATGGTCGGTGACTGCTAGGTTGATCCAGTTCTACCTAGGAATCCCACTGACTAGTCAGTGGAATTTTCAACCATGAAATAGATCCTACAGACTCCACTAGATAGATATTGGATCCCACCAACTAGAAATTGGAGTTTATTTATCTTCTTCAATCTATGACATGCTCACCAACCTATCCCGCAAAGTTTTCTAGCATCCCAAACACCTATAACCATCCTAAAAACACTTAAAAACATGCTAAAAATGTATGTAAAAGTTGAAAAGAGGCATAAATTAAAAATATGTTTCAAAATTATACCCCTATTATGAATTATATTCCTTGAGAATTATGCACAAATATTTTCTCAAAAAACTCATGCCACTATGCTTGAATATCTGTTTCCTACTCCCACATCTCTTCCTAAAACCCCCCATGTTGCCATAGAACCCAAACAAGAGGAATGATCTTTCTTTATTGTACCTTCTTAGTTTTTTCCACTATCTTAGTAGGTCTCTCCAAAAAATATGCATCCATATCCAGCTCAAAATCCTCATATTTTACCACATGCATAGGAAGGAAACATACCTCAAGATATGATACACATGGAACACATTGTTCATATCTTGATATAGTAAATGATGATTTAACTGATAGGACACTATCCTGATGCATTCAAAGATCTCAAATGAACAAACATATTCCAGTTCCAACTTTCCATACCTTCTTAAACACTAATGCCCTAAATGATATGACACCATCAAGAAAACCTTATTCCCCATAGTGAAATCCAGGGTTAATCTCCTTTGATCAACATAAGACGATTGCCTATTCTAATCCATAAGTATTTATTTCTGAATCATTTTCACATGATCCATGGCTTTATACTCTACACTCAACCAAAAAATTGAAGACTCCCCTGTCTTATGGTAATATAGTGGTGAATGACATGGATGACCATACCAAGACTCAAATGGAGACATCTAAATTGAGGAATGGAAACTATTATTATAGGATAACTATAATAGAGTTAAGTGATCATCAAAAGATCCTCCAAAATATAGAACACATGTTTGAATCACATCCTCTAAAGTCTAGCTTTTTTTCTTTGATTTCCCATTGGTTTGAGGATGAAATGTCATACTCAACTTGAACTGAGTCCCCATCACCTCTTTTAAGACTTGATAAAATTATTACATGAACCTGAAATCACAATCTGATACCATTCTCAAAGGAACTATTTGAATCCATATGATCTCTCAAGAATATATATTTCCTAGCTCACCAACTGAGTTATTCTATTGGATTAGTATGAAGTGATCCACCTTGGTTAGCCAATCCACCACAAGCCATACAATATAATGACCTCTTGGAGTCCTGGGAAACCCTATCATGAAGCCCATGGTTACTTCATCCCACTTCCACCCAATAAATGGAAGTGGATGGAGTAACCCTATAGGTCTCTGATTATTGTTCTTGATCATATGATAAGTCAGAAAATGGGAGGCAAGTCTTGTAATTACCCTCTTCATGAAAAGCCACCAAAACTACTATATTACATCATGATACATATTGTATGAGCTTGGGTGCATAACCCACTATGAATCATGAGAGGCTATAATCAACTCTTCTATAATGGAAGAAGGAACCATAAACCTTCCATGAACTAGAAGGACACCATGTTTATCTAAACCCAAACCTAAAATAGAAACATTTGCCTCCAACCCCCTGAACATCATCACAGACTCTATAATATGATCCTGAATTCCCTTCACTCATTTTACCAATGAGGATACAATTAATAAGGGTCCACAATACACTACCCCTTGATCCTTAGAAACACCCACCTACTCGTTTACCAATAATGCCATAAGATTCTACTCAATATCTAATGTTCAGTCCTTAATATTCTATATCTTCCTACTTTGTGCATATGAAACTAAATTTCCTTTACCAAGATATTACTTCATCACAAAATCAAACATCTACAAGTACTCTACCCAATAAATCTAACAAAAATTCAGGTCACGCTGGGAGAAAATATACCGTAGACTATTATAGTCTATATACATGAGAAATTTCTCACTAAAGGGTTGGTCTCTAAAAAATTTCAACACATGAAGCACAAATTCCAACTCTAATCAATAATTTGGTTGGTTCTCCTCATGGGGTCATAGCTAAAAAGACTCGTATTCAACTAACTTGTCACATTGCATCAGAACAACTCTCAATACAATGCTAGATGCATAGAAAAACATTTTATACATAACTATAGGATTATGAATAATTAGGACCAGATCCAAAATCAACTACTTATTCATCTCTATGAAGATTTATTCACATTATTCTATCCATTCAGAATTGACCCCCTTCCCGGTCAGTGTGGTCATGAGAACTGCCAGATTTAAAAAGTCCCAAATGAACCTCTTATAGTACCCAGTAAACCTAAGAAAACTCTAAATATCAAACAGATTCCTAAGTCAAGTCCATTATATGCCTAAACCATCCTTATTCATATCAACATATATTCATAATTGAGAAACCACATCCTTAATAAAGCGCACCTCTCATATCTAAAAATAAAACTTTGATTACTTGACATAAATATGATTTTCTGAAAGTGTAATCAATATAATCTCTTGGTTTCTAGCATGTGGATTTGTTGTCTTAGAATATATTAAGATGTCATCAGTGAACACAATGGTTAAGGATTACATTTATGGGTGTAAAACCTTATTCATGAGAACCATGAATATTTATGAAGCATTCATTTGTGTAAAGGGGAAAATGAGATACTCATATAACCTGAACCTTATCCTAACTATCTTCGACATTTATTACTCTTTGATCAAAAGATGATGGAATTTGAAGCATATATTAATCTTAAAAAAACACTTGGTTACTTTCAATTTATCAAAAAATTCATGAATTATTGGCAATGAGTACCTATTATTCACTGTGATCCAATTCAACTTCTGATAGTCCATTCAAAGCCAAAATACACCATTTGACTTGTTAGAAAATAATATGGATCAACCTAAGGGGAATTGCTCATTATGATGAACCATTTATCCTCTATATCATCCAGATATACCTTGATATCTTTCAAATCAACTGGTGTCATGTGGTATGGTGGAATCGATTTGGTTCATGTACCATACACAATATTGATCTCAAAACCAACTCCAATATGTAGCAGTAACCCTAATAAATCATTTATAAATATATCATGGTACAAGTTTACCAATGAAGAAAAATAAGAGGTATTAACTACTTGATCAACTACAAGAATCATACTAGAAACTTTTACTAAAAATATATCTCTATAACCAAGATCTAGTCCCACTCTATCATCCTTAGGTTACCCTTCATTGGTTAACATGAAATTATCCTTTTTAAGTGATGTGAAAGTTATCCCTCTCTGAAAACAATAAAATTTTACAAGATATCTAGTCAACAAGTCCTTTCCAAGGATCACATCAAAACAATCATATTCAGAATTGTGAAGATCTAAACATGCTCAAATATAGAAACAACAATAAGATAGTCTATATATTTTTGAAAATGATATAATTTATTTCCCATGGGTTTATCTATAGAAACTAATATATAAGATAATTTCCTCAGTAATTCCAACCCCAAAACAACTTGAGTAGATATGAATGAATGAGATACTCCTGTATAAAAAAATTTAATAGATTGTGTAGAAGAAATCAGGACCATACCTCAAACTATGGAAGGTCCCTCTCCACCACCAGTTGATGCCTGAACAACCACATAATCCCTTCTATCCACCACTCCTTAATTCCTAAGGGGATCATGAGGAACTTGATTAAATAAAACTTGGGAGGTCTACACCTACAGATGAAGTATTGTACTCAAAACATAACTTGAAGTTATTGTACTCATCATCAAATCCTTATCACATAATTGATTTGTATTCCCAGTCATGTCACACTGGTGATAGGTCTTGTGAGAATAGTTAAAGTCATTGAAAAAGTGTCCCTTCCTCCCACATTTGTAGCACCCGATAGATTCACCCCCCATAAAGGGAGTCAAAGAACCAATGATTTTCTCTAATTGAAAAACATATGCCTGTAATCTATCCTCTAACTTCCTATTCTTATTCCTAGAATGATCAAATTGGAATTGCATTGGAAAAAGTATTTATTGATCTAATGAAAATTGGAAAGAGACATGAAAATAAATCTCCCACAAATCCATTCCCAATCATTAGAACCTTATGAAGAACAAAATCAATGTCTCCAAGTTGAAGTTACTAACCTATCACTTTAGATCTAAACAATTCCTGATCTCTAACTTTTTATATTTATGTGATTCATTCCCCACTAGAAGAGGAGTAAAATGAATAATATTAAAGAATTAATATGAATAGGTGGATAATTTCTTCATCCCCTGCTAGATATCCATGAACTAGTTAGCATGGTCTAAGTTCAATGTATATGGAAAAAACACCTAATATAAGTGGTACTTGAAGGTCACCCAAGTCAACTCATCACATCTAATAGCCCAAATCATGACATTGCACTATTATCCATCATCACCTTGAAGAATAAAGGTCATAAGATTAACCTTCCCATCCTATGGGATCACTACCATATCAATTTTTTTTCAATGACCTGTATCCAATCCTTCACATCCTAGGGATTTTGGTGACCTAGAAGGAAAGGGAGTGATAGATATGGAAGTTATGATCATAATTGACCATCATTAATCGACCCTTGTGGGATCCTCCCTTATGAATAAGTACTTGATGAAACACTCCTAGATAGACTAATTATATAGGTTAACATGATGGAGCAACCAAGGGAGAATGCTAATTTTCATACTCCTACACAACAAGTGGTGCAACTAGATGCACAAGATTTCTATGGGGAAAAATTTCATGAATTTACAAAATAAAAATTAGAGAAATCCATTAGCTTAAACAAGAGGAATATTTATAGATAACAAGCATAAATAAGGGTTCAGAAAAAGGTTCAACCTAAGAGACTACCCACAAGAACAAGGCATAACCCCATAAGCACTACCCATAACTGAAGTCAGGCCTCTAGTTCCTACATGTTAGTCACAACCACATATATACACTCATGTATAGAATACCCAGGATGAAATAAAAGTTTGCAATAAATAATGCACGAAATGGACATTTCATAATTTCAATAGTTATTTAATTATTTGGGATATATCTAATGCAATAAATA
Source organism: Viscum album (assembly GCA_963277665.1). Taxonomy (NCBI): domain Eukaryota; kingdom Viridiplantae; phylum Streptophyta; class Magnoliopsida; order Santalales; family Viscaceae; genus Viscum; species Viscum album. The sequence continues at coordinate 1,540,988,148 of OY728156.1, forward strand.
GGTACATAACATGTGATTCTACCTATCTAAAATCATGCATGAACATATACCAGATCCCGTAAATCAGTATACAAACATTATGTGAATCACCCAAGGTAAATTTCAAACAAAGGTAGCATCAAGTAGATAAAACACCAATTCCCACATTATAGAACTTATTGGAATTCTATAAAAAGTTGCATAGAATCTGACATAGTTCCCCTTCCTAAGTCCCAACTATCCTATCTCCTATCAACCGTATCCCAAATCAAAGAAAATAAAATAAATAAATTTGTGAACCTGGTGATCTGATACCATTTTGTATCACCCAAAACCAAACCACAAGGTCTGCATTAGGATTAAACATGACCTCATACATGCCTCCCTGTATGTAAGAGGTTTTTGACTAGTGGTGGGGTCTAAAGGAAAATCATGTAGAGACTTTTTCTAGATTACCAGGTAACCATCAAAGTAAAATAATGGAATCAAAAATAAAAAAATAAAAAAATAAAAAAATAATGTAACAATAAATAATCATTAGAATATAAACACAAAAATAAGTACCAATCCATGTAGTAATAGTATGACATGTTATAAATATAAACCAAAAACAATAAAATAGATCCCCATAGTTAGTGGATCAAAATATAAGGTAAAATAGCTAAACCAAAACATCAGTAACCATCCAACCTGAGATCCATCCTGTAATGCCCAAATACTCCCACTAAACCTGCTCAAGCATCCATTATAGGGTGCTTTCATTTCACCAGATCCATGATAAATGAAATCAATAGGTGTACTAAAATTCCTATACGATGTGCGCACAGGACTCAGTTGGAAACTAAAAATGAACCTTAATATAAGTGAATAATATATACTAGTGCATTCCATGAATTTAAACAGAGTATAGAAAAAAATATCTAATGTCTTATATTTTCTATATATTTTTTCTAGATATTATATGAACTATTTGTGAGATCATGAACTGAGACAACATGAAATTTTGAGGTCTGGTGTTCTTGGAAGAAATATTAAAATATATTAAATAAAACTCGTGCATAGTTTTACTAAAAAAGTGGAATAAATTCTAAATGGGGGTCCAAGTTTGAAATTTGAGAGAACTGTTGGGTTTAGAATGCTGGTTTTACCTTAGGTGTGACATAACCTTTGTTGGTGTGAGGAGTTTGTGGAAACATTGTTGCGGGCATAAAAATAAATAAAATTATTAAATACTTCTTTTTATTTATCTATTGACATAGTAACCTAAATTATTCTATAATAATTGGGTTATTATGGAAGTCTAGGGTTATCCACATAACCCTAGAACCATTGTAGAACCCTTCAAGAAAATGTTAGATGATCTGTCTCAGAAAAACATCAACCAAATCGAAGATCAGTAATCGGTGTGCAAGGGGATTCAAATATCTCTCCAATGACAATGATGCAAGATCATTATTCATCAGTGATTGATCCATCACGAGGTAGGACATTTTTTTATTATATTCTTTCCCCGTTATCTTTTATATGATGAATTTGGATCAATCAACCAATAGATTGACCTAAGGATTGAGTATATTTTGGGATATGTGATTTTTATTTAGGAATTGGGAGAATTTCTTTGTGATTATTTGCTATCTATTAATTCATCATCATAATGACAAAAAATTTATCTTTAAATGAACATAGAACAAGGTTCGTTCCTCATGATTGTTCTTTGTGCTTTTATCCCCTAATTCTTCATTCATTGTAGGTGTTCTTCATTTTTCCCATGGTTCAACATATATAGAGGAATTGATTATTTCACACCCGTTTCTTGGTGCAATGATTTTATATCATAGATCCAGGCTCAGGACGATGTGGCGGTGGTGTGATGCAAGAGTGAAAGCATATATGATGATGTAGATTTTGTTTTTTGTGTTCTTTGGCACATAATAAAGAACACATTTTAAAGGATTTTTTTTAAAAAAAATACAAGGACCAAATTTTGATGATCGCTAATGGCACGACTTTTCGGGGATTGATTCTCAATTTTACAAAGAGGCACGTTGCTAGATTAAGGACTAGTGGAGTGGATAAATATGAATGAAACTAATATGTGATTCTAGAAAATCCTATAACAAATGGCCTATAATCTCGTATTACATGGAATGTGGGGCACCTTTAGCGAGGTATAGGGTTTCAAGAGAAATATAAGTTTCACATATATTTTGACTATGTCACATGGCATGTGACCCCTCTATGGTGGTTCGACATGTGCCTCGCAGGGTACATGAACATGGGATAGAGTACATGGGAATTGGCATGCCATGTACTCCTACATAGACATGGACAAGTTTTCATGTACACGAGATAATCCATGTACCAGGATATAGAATGAAGTACATGGGAAATAGCACACCGTGTTCTAATTATACAGACATAGACATAGATTGTTTACACAGGGAGGACCTAATGTTGAAGGGATACACCGTGTCACCCTAATACACACCATGAACTCCTTAAATATTGACTTAGAGACCTTATCCTTTGTATCATGGAAGAATTTTCTTAGTATGCATTCCCTATATCCATTCCTTGAGGTTTAGTATGGAGAAACTCCTACACATATTACAATGATCCCTTCAACAAGATTTCTTGTATAGAGTTGTTGGAATCCTTCTGTGAGTCCCAGAGTAAGATACTCTATCATCTTCTTTCCCAAGGTGGAGTTCTTGGTATCATCATGACCAAAAATACATGGGTGCTAATCCTATAATCAGTAAGTTAATCTATTTTTAGTTTTTGGTATACTACATGGCCTTGGGAGTGATCCTCATTTGTGTATCGTATCTCTTCATACTTCTAGAATATACTCCCAATGATGAGAACCGAAGAGCCTGACCTCTAAAACATACATCATCAATGATATCAAACTCATGGAGTGTGTTCCCATGGAAGAGTTCTATGTGGAACCTTTGGAGATGGAATCTTAGAATGGAATTGTGGTTGAAACTTTACATTGAGACTGCGTGTCTTTGTTGAGTATATCTGAATATTCTTGTTATATGCATTGTAGACATAAACCTGTGTAGAGATGATTGTTATTCCTCTATTGTATTCTTTTTTGGTTTGGGTTTTTCTTACATGGTATTTTTATACACACTAATGCATTAGATTTTCCCTCATATTCTATGTCTTGTATAAATGATCAACACGTTAACAGAGTTCTTGATGGAGAAGGACTAAATAGTGCATAGTGAGAGCAAATAGACTGAGGTGTATTCCTAGAATGTCTTGATAGAAGTCCCTATATTTAATTTTAGGTTGGATTTATTTTCAGACTCTTTTTAGTGGAATTTTATTTGTCCCTATTTACTTTACTTTCTTTCATACTTTGGTTGTTGGATATAGATGTATGAATGCATGGTTATTCAATTGTTTTTACATTTAGTTATTGTTTGGGCTTGGAGATGTGTGCGTGTGTAAAAGTACTTAGGATAAGGCCTCCCATGTTAGTGATATGCCTACTCAGTGCTAGTTGATAGCCCTTATCCTATTAGAGGTAGGATTGGGGAGTCACAACATGGGCCCATTTGGGATGTGTTGTGACATAGTTGTATTAGAGCGGCCAGTTCTACCTTAGGATCAAAGTTTGTGAGTTTGGTTTGGGGAAATAATTTTAAGTGTTTCCAATTCAGATTTCAGGATAGGGACTCCAGTGCGGGTGCGAAGTCTGATGTATCCATACACCAGGACTCTGATTACCTTGTTTTCAACTTGGTACTTGATAACATTGGTTTTTAGGAAAATAATAGTACATGCATCATAAAAAAATGGGTTTTGGTTTCCATTTCCTTCTTGAGTCAACTCTCCAGATATACTCATTGACCATGGTACATCTTATTTACTTTCATGATGCCTTCATGAAGTATTCTATATAGGGTTCAATGTCAAGATCATAGGGATGATTCCCTCAATGACAAGGCATTGATACAGAGACTAGTTCCAGAGGTTATACCACCAAGTGGTAAAACAACTATTCCACCACCTGTAGAGTAGAAGATGGTACCGATGGTACTAGAAAATGAGGTACCCATGATGAGTGAAATTATTGAGTTTCAGTAACAACTACCCTTTAGGTTCTAAGGTGAGATAGACCCATATGAGGATAAAGACTAGCTTGAGGTGGTAGCATGAGTTTTTTGTCTCGTTAAGACACCACCAGATCAAATTGTTGTCCGGGTGGTGCGACTTCTCCATGGATCAACATAATGTTGGTGGGGCTTAGTGACATAGTGATATGAAGAGGTGACTCTATCTTGGTCAGATTTTGATTTCTTTTTTAGAGAGTATTTACCTCGAACTATGCCGGGGTCTGTATGTATCTAGGAGATACTGCATTTCTAGTAGGGCAAGATAACAGTACTTGAGTATTCATCAAGGTTTACCAACCTCTCTAGATACTCGATGTACATGGTTCATGATCAGTTATTTCAGGCATGAAACTTCAAGTGATTAATTTGTAGGGAAATCCAAGAAAACATTATACATCTGATCATTCCCACGTATGCTGGGGTGTTAGAGTGAGATTTGGTGGTTGAGAGTTTACCGACTAAGTAGAAACAACTAGTGGTTGTTGGAAGTGGACAATAGGATTAGAGAACTTAGAATTATAGAGACAATGTCATTTTTAGGGACATGTACATGTGATATGTTTTAGGAGGATGTCCTAGAATATAGGGTTTTTGGTTTATGGCTTAGAGGATGGGTCTAGTTAGCCTAGGGAGAGGCAGTGCTACTCATGTGATGAAATGGGACATCTTGTATGAAATTTTCCAAACCACCATACAAATGACATGGTGATAGTGGATGGGATTCCTCATCTAAGTTAGAAATAGGAGAAAACATCTCCATAGGACCGAAGATGTGGTAGAGGATCTAGGAGACGAGATAGAGGTGGTGGGCGCTTTGACCTATTACCACTACCAACCGTAGGTGGTCCACACTAGGCTTAGGGAGCTGGAGGATAGTGGCGAGGATAACTGTAGGTGGTCGTGGATTATGAAATAGAGTCTCCAAGAATGATACAAGGTACAATCTATGTATTTTATATCTTAGATGATGTATTGATAGACACAAGTTATATTCATTCCTTTATTTCCACCTATTTGGTTTGAGACTTTGAGATTCCAGTTGAGCCCTTAGATCAAACCTTACACTTAGAGACTCCTAATAGAGATGAATCAATAATAAAACAATGGTTGTGACTGTTTTAATTGACTAATATATGTGAGATTTTCTATTGGTATATCTCTATAGCAGTGATGAGGCCTTAGGACATCATCTTAGGAATGTAATAGTTATATATAGTTCATACCTGATTGACTTTTCAGGTGGAGGATGTGGTGTGTCTATAATGATGGGACTATGTCTTCATTTGTGGGTGAAAAGAAAACCTAGGCAGTGTAATATGGACTCATTCATAGGAGGTTTCAACCAATTACTCCATAGTTGGATAGAATGTACCTTCCTGTAGTGGATGTTATGAGTTTCCAGTTTCCTTTAGTGGTGGTGGAGTATGAGGAAATCTTACTTGAGGATGTTCTAGGTTTACCTCCCTATCAAGATATAGACTTATTTATTGATATAAACCCTAGGAAAACACCAATACATGGTCTATAATATTAGATGGATCTCACAAAGCTTCACAAGATGAGGGTGCAGTTGGGGGACTTGCAGAGGAAGGATTCTATAAAACCCAGTGTTTCAACCTAGAAATACCCAGTTTTATTCACCAAGAAGGTGGAAGAGAGCTTGAAGTTATGTTTGGACTACCATCACTTGAATGTGGTGAACCTAAAAAATAAGTATCCACTATGGAGAATTTATGACCTCATCGATCAATTGATAGGGGCACAATGGTTCTCGAAGGTTGACCTAAGTTCAGGAAATCACTAGTTGCGAGTACAAGATGTGGATATACTGAAGATGACATTCAAATGTTGATCTGGTCACTATGAGAACTTAGTGATTCCCTTTGGCATGAAAAATTTCCCAACATTGTTCATGGGAGTCTTGAACTGGATCTTTCATCCTTTCTTAGACCAGTTCATAGTGGTCTTCAACGATGATATCCTTATGTACTCAACATCTGATAATAAGAATGTGAGATACTTCAGGATGATCCTGGTCATACTATAAGAGAACCAGATTTATGATAATATCTTGAAGTTTCAATTCATGATTCAGGAGGTCCACTTTCTAGGAAAAGTTATCTCAATAGATGGAGTGGTAGTGGACCTGACCAAGGTCGAGGTATTGTTAGCTTGGGATCCACCCAAAAGTGTAACAGAAGTGCATAGATTACTTGGGTTTTTAGGATATTATAGAATATTAATACCATATTTTTCTAGGGTATCATCACCCATGATTTATTTTACCCAAAAGGTGAAGCCTTTTTTGTGGATAAAGAGATGAGAACAATATTTTTAGGAGTTATAGAAGAGATTGACAAGTACTCCCATGTTGAGATTTCCATAGGAGGGTGTCGAGTATGTAGTGTTATGTGATGCATCAGGTGCTGGTCTGGGCTATGTTATAATGCAAAGATAGGCAGTGATTGCATATGGTTCATGTCACTTGATACCACATGGAAAAAACTACACGACCCATGATCTTGAGTTAGCAGTGGTAGTATTTTCACTAAATATGTGAAGGCACTACATAATTGGAAACTTGTTTATCATCTATTCAAATGATAAGAGTCTCAATTATATATTATATTATAAGGATATTAACTTGAGATAGATTTTATGGATAAATTTCCTCTAGGATTATGATTTCAAGATTTTATATACTCCCCGGAATGGGAACATGGTAGCAAATTCTCTCAGTATGAGATCTTGTTCTTAGTTTCTGAATGAGGCATCAGAGCAGTTGGCCTCATTGTAGTTATCCTTTATATATGGTAATGGAGAAACTTACCTCCAGTCGATGGTTTTCACCCATCCTCTTTTTCAGCGAGTTAGGGAGGCACAAATTTGTGATACTGATTATGATTTCCTATGTACTAAGATATCCACTGGACATGCACCTGATGGATTTTCTAGAGGTGGGGAGCATGCCGTTCTTTTCAAAGGATGGATGATGGTGTCAGTGACATTGTGAGATGAGGATTTGGGAGAGTTTAATATACCTCCTTTTTAAATATATACAATTGTGACAAAGATGTACCGGGACCTACAACATTAGTTTTGGTGGCCATAGATGAAGAAGGTCGTTACAGAGTTTGTCTATTGATGCCTTACTTTTCATAAAGTGAAGGATGCCCACCAAGTTCCAGCAGGTTTGGATCAACCCCTTGAGGAACCTAGATTAAAGTGAGATGAGATATTCATGAAATTCATGATGGCATTACCACATATGTCCGGGGTACATGATTCCATTTGGGTGATTGTAGACTGACTCACCAAGTTTGTGCACTTCTTAGCAATTCAAGAGAAGAGTTCAATAAAAAGATTGGGACACCTCTACACACATGAGATATTTGATATCCATGGAGTTCCATAAATGATCATTTCTTACCATGATTATTGCTTCATATATTAATTATGAAAGGGATTGTTGGAGTCTTTTGGGACTGATTTATGATGGAGCACGACGTTTCACCCCTAACCAACAACTATATTGAGCTGACCATTCAATTCTTGGAGGAAATTCTAGAGGCTTGCATGTTGGACTTTGGACTTATCTAAGAGGATCATCTATCCTTGGTGTAATTTTCATACAAAAATATCTACCATTCCACCATTGGTATGGAACCATTCTGATATTTGTACGGGTGACCCTATATGTAACCACTTTACTGGACTAACCCAGGAGAGTCAACACTTATGAACCCAAAGTTTGTGTGAGATACTACTGAAAAGGTGGCGATCATCCAATAATGGATGAAGAGTACATAGAGTTATCATAAGTCTTATGCTTACATATGACATAGGCATTTGTATTTTGAGAAGGGATACAATGTGTTTCTACAGGTTTCACCTCGATCGGGATTATAGAGGTTTGGCTGGGGTAGTAATCTATCTATGAGATTCATTGAACCTTTAAAAATATTGTGTAGAGTTGGAAAGGTGGTGCATCACTTAGCTCTACCAGCACTGTTATACTAGGTACATTACATCCTCCACATGTTGTATTTGAGTAGGCACGTCTATGACCCATCACAAGTTATCGAGTGGGGAAATCTAATATCAAGGATGGGTCTACCTTTACTAAGAACCCGATAGAGATTGCAGATCCACCTGAGAGGATCCTTAATGGGTGAGTGATTCCTTTAGTGCATGTCTAGTGGTAGCATGAGAATCCTTAAGAGATCACATTGGAACGGGAGGTTCAAATTCATGCTAAGTACCCACATCTCTTTGTATAGCCCTATTTGGCTTTTCAGGATGTAAATACACAAGGTGGGGAGAATTTAATGACTTTTATTTTTTATTAATTATTTTTTAATATTGTATGGATTATTTTGGAGATTAGGTTTTGAGACGACATGCAATTTCAAGGCACATTGTGCCTCGAAAGAATATTTAAAATATATTAAATATATTAAATATCACACACACACAGTTTCCCAAAATAAGTGTAATAAATTATAAATGTGTTCTTGAATCAGAAATATGAGAGAATCATTGAGTTCAGAACAAAGGTTTTATTCTAGGAACAACATAACCTTTATTGGTGAAAGGTATTTGTGGAAAATTCATCACGATCATAAAAATAAATAAAATAATTAAATAAAAATATTTTTTTTATCTATTCACACATAAACCTAAATTATTCTATAAGAATTTGGTTGTGATGAAAATCTAGGGTTAACCATATAACCTTGGAATCATTGGAGAACCCTTGGAGTGAGAATTAGAGGATCTCTATTTGGGGAACATTAACCAATTCAAAGATCAGTAATCAGTGTGTAAGGGGATTTAGTGATATTTCTGATGATAACTACACAAGATCGTTCTTTATCAACAATAAATCTATATCAAGGTAATATGTTGTTTTGATTGAATTCTTTCCCCGTTATCTTTTCTATGGCAAATTCAGACCAATCAACTAATAGATTGACCCCTGGATTGTGTGTATTGAAGGACATATTAGTTTTATTCGGAAATTGGGAGATTTTATTTGTGATTATTTATTATCTATTAATTCATAATTCTAGTAGAAATTATTAGAGGTTGAAACAAAAATTGAACGAGGTCCATTTCTCATGATTGTTCTTTGTGATTTTCTACCATGATTCTTCATTCATCGCAGACATTCTTCATTTGGCCCATGGTTCAACATACACCAAGTAATCAATCATTTTTCACCCATTTCATGGAACAATGATTCGATATTATAGATTTGGGCATGAAATGATGTAACTATGGTGTGATGATGGGGGTGAAAATGGATCGGGCAATGTAGATACCCAGTTTTTGTGTTCTTCAGCATGCAATAAAGAACACAATTTGAATGATTTTTCTAAAAAAACTGAAGGGAAAAATGTTGTTGATCAATGATGGATTGGATCTTTGAATCTTGATTCTAAGATTTTTGACAGGGCACATTTCCAGATCAAGGGTTGGAGGAGAGGTCAAAGATGCATGAAATGGATATGGGGTTCTAGAAATTACAATAACACACGACATGTAATATGGGATTACACGGCATGTGGGCCCCTCATCAGAAGCTAGGGTTTTAAGAGAAAAATAAGTATCACATGGTGTGTGACTATTTCACCCTGCATGTGGCTCCTACTCAGTGGATCAACGTGCACCTCGTAGTGTACATGGACACTGGATGAAGTTTTTGGGAATGGGAACATCATGTACTGCTACATAGACATGGTCAAAAAGGTATGTACATGGGATAATCCATGTACTAGGACATGGGATTAAGTACATAGGAAGCAGCATGCCATGTACTGATTACACAAATATGAACATGGGATATTTTCATGGGTAGGACCCTGGGTCTATGGGACACAGTGTGTGATTATACTACATTCTACATACTCATTAAATGTTTCATTGGAGTCCTTGTCCTCTATATGTTGGAAAATTTTCAATAGGGTGCATTTCCCATATCCATTCCTTTAGGGTTAGTATGGAATCACCTCCTGCACAAAGGATAGTGTTCCCTTCAACAATACTTCTTGGATAGAGTTGTTGGAATCCTTCTGTGAGGCCCAAAGTGAGATCCTATATCATATTTTTTCCCTAGGTGGAATTCTTGGTATCAACATGACCAATACTATATGGGCCCCGATCCTTTAGTTAGAGGGTTAATATAGACTGATTTGTTGGTATACCCCATGGATTTGGGAGTTATCTTCATCTGTGTATTATATCTATTCATACCTACAGCGTATAATTCCTATAAAGAGACCCAACAAGCATGAACTCTAAAAAAAATGTCATCAGTGTTATCATACTCTTGGAGTGTGTTCTCCTGGATGAGTGCTATGTGGAACCTTTCAAGCTGGAATCCTAGGTCATTATTATGGTTGTGACTTTACCTTGAGACTATGTATATTTGTTGAGTATATATAGATATTATTGTTACATTTAGTGTAGACATATACCTATGTAGAGATTACTATTATTCATTTGTTTTATGCTTTTTTGGTTTTGGGGTGTTCTAATGGGCATTTTTATACTCACACCAGCATGATATTTTCTTGAACGTGTCATGTCTTGTGCAGACGATCGACCTTTTGATAGATTTCTAGATAGAATAGGACTAGATGGTGCTTAGTAAGTTTAGATAGATCGAGGTGTGTTCCTATAGTATCTTGACAGTAGTCCCTATCTTCAATTTTATTTTGGAATTGTTTTCGGACCATTTGTGGTGTGATTTTATTTGGACCTATTTACTTTCCTTTAATTCATATCGTACTCTAGTTGTGGGATTTGGATGTATGAATGTATGTTTATTCAGTTTTTTTACATTTAAGTATTTTTTTGGCTTGTATATTTCTTCATGTGTGCAAGTACCTAGTCTAAGGTCTCCCATGTTCGTGATATGCCCACTCAGCACAAGTTTCCAGCACCTAGCCAATTGAAGATGGTCCTGGGGAGTCTCAGTACGGGCCCCTTTGGGATGGTTAGTGACACAATATATCACAAAAGCACAAATATAAAAGCTGGGTCCTCAGATACTAGATCTACCTACTTCATATCCATTCCATAAAGAATATCGACCAACTTATTGACATATCCCCTTCGATGGGATTTTTCTAAATAGGTCCGACACATCCCCCTTGACATGATAGTCTAATTCAGAATACCCTCTTGTATGACACATACCTCTCATGGGATAGTATATTAGGCTCAACCTACACACTCAAATATAGTATATATAAGAACACCACATATGATATAAGATTCAAATGATAGATCTATATCTCATCAAATCGAACACACATCATAACCATCACAAACCACATACAAGAAACATAAGAACATGTAATAGTGACACACACACACACACCTCGTGTGATAAAGCATCAAACATAGGTCTCATAAGGATACAAATTCATGAAAAAAATCATTCTATGAACCTATATAACATGAGATAAAGCCAAGGGCTTCATACCTTAGATTCAATAGAGATCGTTGGAAAGGGTCACCATACGAGTCCAAAAGAACCACTGAATCCTAGATCCATACCCTAATAATGCAATTTAGAATACTAGGATCAAGGTTGAGGATAATCTCACCACAAAGGTAGTACAAGATGACACATACCCAAGAATATCTATAGACAACAATGATACATGTATGATTGATGCACATATTCCAAATCCCTGAATCAAAGTGCAAGTTATATCAATGAACAACAATACCTTGTTTAATCAACCCAAAACCTAGATATAATAAATATATCCAAGATATAATTGGTTTTAATAAAGTAAAGGAGAAGTAGATATATCTATAATGATAAATAACTCACCAGCTCAAGAACACATGATCAAACCATTGTTTAGGCATCATATATAGGAGATAAAAGGGTAGAAGATCACTTAAAATCACCAAGATATGGATCCAAGGTTTATAGGAATTGAAGAGGATCTATAAAAATAAGTAAAAGTGAATGGAGGGTGTGTTTTAAAAAAACACCTATAAAATTGGAGTACTTACTGGGCTATGAAGGATACCACCAACTATTCAGTGGGCATTGGGCAGAATTAATTCTTCCCAGGAACCCCATTGGTTGGTTAGTGTGATCTACAAACATTTTTAGATACTATATACTCCACCAGCTTGTTTGTGGAGTTCTTGTAGCTTCTTTAAGCTATAAAAAACCTACCATCCTAGACTGCTTCCTTTTTTGTCCTACCAGACACCACTAACCCGCCAAAAAAACACTTAAAAAAATGTTCAAAAGATTTGTAAAAGTTCAAAATAGGTGTAACATAAATTGAGATTTCACAACATGTGACCATGTAGTCTAATTATTCAGTTTAAATATTGATATTGGGAGATACTTCTATTTGGGTCATTCATACTTTATTTCACATTTAAGGTTTCAGAGGGTGTGTTCTAGATTGATGGTGCCTTTCAGCACAACAATATTAATGCTATATATTTTATCTTAAAGATATATTATATAATTACTCAAACTTTTAAGAAGGATAGGTGGTATATGAATATAATGTAATAAAAATTGGATTTATAAATCTATATAATATCATTTACTTATAAATATTATGAAGATAGTTCATTAAATAATAACATCAGCACATTGTAACTTAAATACAATAACTAAAAAAATATTAAAATTATACTTTCATAAAAAATCATTAAGACTCCAATGTATAGAATATCACCAATAACAAGTTCTATGAAATCCTTCTTTAATATAGTTAATGTAAAATATAGTTCATCTATGTCGTTTGTTATTAACAACTGATATTAATATTCCAACATAAAAGGATTAATAAATAATTTTAAAATCTATTTGGTTGTATGATAATAATTATATGAATATCGACTAGCCTAATTTCAATGACTCTATTACAATGACACTTTTAACTATTTAAATTCTTATTGAAAGTTTGACATAATAAAAAATTTAGAATAAATTTTTTAAAAATGTTAAAAAAAAAATTTAAATATGAAGAGCCAATTATCATAAAAATTTAGTTGGGTAGAAAATAAAATTCATCTTATATTTTATAGTTTTGTCCATAACATCAATAGAGAATAAAACTATAATAAATATGATTATAATTTCTTGTATCATCACCCTAAACTTACAATTTAATTTCCCAATCATGTATGATATCCCTGATAGAATTCATGATCTCATATGCTGAAATATGATAATGAGGATCCTCTATATATATCTCATATCTGATAGTCAGAGTAAAACAAGGAGGTAAATAGGTGGGATGCCTAGTATAATATTTAATTTGTATCTAATTTAATATCAACTATGTTTTAATAAAATGTCTTGTTCAGTAGGATTAAGTTGGGTCAAATAATAGAGTCCCATACTAAATATCATTTTGGAACCTTTTTTGGTTTGACCTATATGGAGATGTCTCTAGGGTTTATAGGGGGTATTATACCTTGTATTGGAGTCTAGGGGCCTAATACCCCCTATACAAATTTTGGAGTGACTATAGTAAGTTTAACCACTACAAAAGAGTTGAACAAATGCATTAACATGAGTTAAAGTAGTGGTGTGGATCACACTGATGTAGATTACTATAGTATTATGGACCACTATACATACCTAGGTAATAAAACAACATATGGTAACATACCACTATATTATTTCATAAGTTCATTTCAATTAAATGTTTTCTATAATGTATGATTTCCCCTTTAATGTGATCTTGGATATATTAAAGCTTATTCTAAATCTTTATGGATATAGAGATTCTTCTCAAATAATGTAAAGCTGTGTATTTATTATATTTCTTATTCTTATTCTTATTTTCTCTTATTTTTTGAATTGTTCATTTTTTGAGCACCCATGTTTCATAAAAAACTCCTCAATGAATATCATATTCTCTTTTGTTTTACAATCCATTTTAATAATTTTCTTCTTCCAATACTTAATCCTTTCCATGAATGAGTCTTTGTTGAAGAATTATTATGATTCCATAAATATTTTATAATATATACACTAAACTCAACTCCTCACATATAATTTTAATGATCCTACTCTTTGAGAGTTTCTATAATGAGTTTCTTCTTACCGTCCTATATGAAGGTCACCTAGGAAGTACATTCCTAAAATACATCCTATAAAAAAATTAAACAAAAAACATTAATAAAGAAAAATAAAAATAATAAAAATATTAAAATAAAATGATGAATTCATTAAAACCCTCTAAACTACTACATTTGATTCATTTATTAGATATCTTCTATTTTTTATCATTATAAATAATTTTCATATTTCAAAGAAATAGTGGGGTTTGGGATGGTCTGATCACTTCACCAATTCTTGATTTTCAATTAATATAATATCTTAGTAATCATTTTTTTAAAACCACATACCCTATGAAATAATGTTTTGGTTCATATATATTCCTCACATGGATATCACTGTGATATCTCCTTGCATCTCACTAAAATAAGAAATTTATAACTTATGTAAAATATAACATGATAAATTATATATTATGTATAAAATGTTTTACTCAATATAAATCATCATATTTACTTTTAAATTGATTTTTTCATGTGTTAGGATCTATATAGTTATAGATTGAAGAAGGATTTTTATCTCTTTCTGACATAATATTGGAATTATTTACATATCACTCTCATGCTAGGAACATAAAATGTAATTTTTTAGGTCATTATAAAAAACAACTATATAAAATATTTAATAAGAATAAAAAATATAATCAAACATTTAGTATATGCTAATATCTTTCCATTATGTATTTACAAAAGTGATATTGTGTGATATGATCAACACTCACCAACTTTAGATGTAATATGTTAATGTTATTTCAACTTTGTAATGTAATGAAACTATTAAATCTCTTAGTGTTAAATCCAATATGATTGATTATAAATCCATAATCTTTTAAATTTTGTTTTATGATTTTATATAATTTCACCTATATTTTCTTTTAATTAAAAATAAAAGTCTTCAACTTTGATAGTTTGTGCATTTGGAATTAAATTAGAATGAGGCATACATTCTTGGTTATGAATTGATTAAATAGTTTCGTAATTCATATAAATAAATCTTACACTAATTTTTTCATATTACATGATTTTAGAAGTATCTATTCTAGAGAATATTTGAAGGATTAAAAGGATCAACTTCGAGAATTTATAAGATGAGAAAATAATAACAAAGTATTGGTATCATTGTAATGATATGTAATATATAATTGATTTTGGAGAAAAATTTTGATGTGTAATGTTATATTTATTGTGGGAGTGATATGTAACATGTTTTTCTTGGGATAACCGAAAAACCTGCTAAGTGAGTGCATGGATAAGATATTTTCTCCCTAGGAAATAGATATGTGATGTTTTTATGGTTAATTCTCTATGAATAACATTTATTACATTTTTAAAATTCATAGAAATAGTGTTGGAAATATATTTTCCCATGAGTAAATGATATATATGATTTTTTTCAAGGTAGAGTGGAATACAAAAAATATTAGAGTTTTTATGATCTAAAGAAGCTAATACATGAGATATTTTTTCCCAAAGGAAGTTAATATATAACATTATAAAGTTTGTAACATTTGAGGAGGGTGACATGTAACAAACTTTTTTATAGGGGAAGATCATAAGTAATATATTTTTGGAATGTTTGGTTGATATATAATTTTTTTTCTAAAGATAATGATGATATATTAGATAAATTTTCTAGGAGAAGATAATATATAACATATTTTTCCTGGAGGAGCAAGTGTTTATAAGATTTAGAGAAACTGATGTAGAAGATAATATTTTCGAGTGGTGGGACATACATAAAAATATTTTACTTTTCCACTTTCATACCATGGGTAACATAAAATTTAAAATTCCCTAAATATATAGGGAAATCAATTAAAAATCAATTTTCATTTATATGTTCTACCCAAATCAGGAAATCCTACCGAAAAGATTCCACACAGTGCTCATCCATCAAAGGAAGAAAATAAAGACCATGGGGAGAATATTTAGTTGAGGGATCTTTGAGAATGATATTTCACATGGAATTTGGACCCCTTATCCTATACACTTAGAGGAAATTAAATAAAGATATGTGCTCAATACAGAATCACAAGAGGATTCCAAAGGAACCAAGGGAACTTCATCCTAATGAAGAAGAAGTCCATGCTGATCATGTCTGGTGATCATGCCTATTGGAGTAAGCGATGATTATTGTAACTTCAAGAGTTATTCTTGAACATTATTATGTACTTAGAAAAGGGAGTGATCCTCACTCTAAAATGGTTGATTAGGTCAAAATATAGCTTCTAGAACTTTGATTACTGATTTTTTTTCATTCTATTCATTCTATTTTAGTTCCAACAATGATGAAACACAAGTCCCATAGTGGTCGATCCATAGAGATTTTACCCACCCCTATTTTTGAATGATCATGTTTAATTGTTAACTCTATCTTGTTTGATATTACTATAAATGTTTTATTGCTACAGAAAATAGATGATTTCCATTTTTTATTGTATTTTCATTCATCTTACTTCTATTATTTTTGTATTTTACACAAAGTCCCATAGATCTACTCCAATAACCCTATGATTTATGAAATAGGATATTGATTCAGGAGTGATAAGAGATCTCTGGTCACTTGGCTAGGTAAGATAAGTTAATTTAGTGGTTATTAAAACTCACCTATTTGAAAAAAAACTATGGGAAATTTGTCGTGGTATCATATAATTAATGTGGTAGAAATAAAGTTTTATATTTGTGAATCATGTTTTAGTAAGGCAGGTGTATGATTATCTGATAGGATACCACTGGTTTTAAACTGAATTTTAAAAAAGTAAATTACATTAAAAAAATTATTCTCAATTTTTAATAACATATTTTTTCCATACACAACACAAAATGAACAATAAGAACTATTAAACTTTAGTGACAACCTAATTCACACTTTTAATACACTTTTACTTGGTTTCATTTTTTTTCAAGGCCCACAACCACCACCACATTTACTTGGAACCATTTTTAGAGATTAAAGTTTGTTTTATATTTTTATTTTTCTGTTTTTATTTTGTTTGAGATGTTTTGGACACATTATTAGGTAATTTTGTTTTTCAATTCATTATCTATGATCCATAGGTTAAAATGGTTTAATTGTTAGAGTCAAAAATTTTAGGATCACTAAACAAGTGGATTTGGAGCTTGTCACAATTCCATTTACATACTCCCCATCATTATATTCTACTACATTAAAATTTTCTCTAAGAAGTGAAAAAATTGGAAGAAAAACTATATCAATTAAATAAAACTCTTAGAGAACTTTATACACTTAATTTCAAGAATAATAATAATAATAATCCATTTTTATGACCAAATAACTGATATGAATTTGAAATTAAACCTAAAATAATTAAATCATCACCCAAGTTTTGTGGATTGGAATTATAGAATCCAAACATACATATGAAAGAGTTTGGAATTGTGTGAAAACACTTAATACCCATAGGATTAATAGAATCTTAAATTAGTTTAAAGGCCTTTCTATTCACCCTCTAAGGATCATCCATGGAATAGATATAAAATTTATTGTCTGGAGAAGCCACTAACTGGGATGAACATAAAAGACCATTTCTTTAGAATTTTTCCCTTATTCATTAAGTATAAATATAAGGAAAGAGACCTATGGAATCTAGAAATCTAGTGGAGAGACTCTTAATGAGTTTTTGGAGAGGTTAAATAAGTTGAAAATATCCAACTCACATCAATAATTTAAATACCACAACTTCTTAATATTATTTTATCAAGTATTGTTGGAAAATGAATAGAACCTTTTGGATTATTGTTTTAAAGGATAATTTATTGATAAATACCTAGTTGAAGCTTGAGATTTGATAGTGAGGATCTCACAAAACTATCAAAAATTTGGTACAAGGTCTACAATTAGAGGTGTTAATATAGAAACATGTGCTAACCATCCTTTAATTGTAATCAAAATTTAATCACTGACCTCCCTTATGAGATTGTTCACCTAGAATAATGTTTTAGATACTTCACTATCTACACCCCCAATAGCTTTCCAACTATGAAATTACTTAGATTATTTTAGAGTCTGTGTCCCTTAATTGAAATAGGCTAATAATTTTGATGTCATATACCAAAGGAAGTACCAATAACCATTAACCAACTAACAGAGTAACTATTTTCAATAATTTTTCTTTGAATTTCAATGATTTAATCCATCTAAATTTTTATTTTATGGGTAATTGTTACATTTTATTTTTCTAGGAGTATTTGGATATTAATTATGAAAATGGTTTTTTTTTGGAATTTAAATTATTTTTTAAGTATGCTTTGTATTTCAGCCATACATTTCCATATAATGATTGAAATTGTGAAATTATTTTTTTAAGCATATATTTTTTTATAAATTTAATTAAACTGAAAAAATTTGAATCTAATAATTTGAATCAAAAAAAGCTCTAAATTCTGTCCTTAGAATGTGTGCCCATATCTGACAAATTCTGAAGATGGGTACACATCTAATAAAGGGCATGCCAAATTGATCTAATATTTTACATAGATAAATAGAACATAGGAAGGAATTTTTTTATAACTCTTTCCCCATGTGATTATACCAATTTCGAGGACATTAATTCCTAGGAATCTAAATATCCAAAATATGAAGAGTTATACATGCTATAAAAGTTTGTAGAGTAAATCTATTATAACTTCAAATCCACTTGTCGAAGGAAGACAAAATTTGGTAAGTTCATGAATAAGACATATGTGAAAAAAAATTTAGAAGAATTTTTTTCCAAATTAAACCTTTTAATGTTTCTATGATGTGAAAACTTATAGGGGAAATATTTGGAGAAAAAGTTTTCATTTCTATTTCATTTAAATTTGTACTCCTTCCCATTTCAAAGAGTTGGAAAATATAGTTAGAATTTTTTGGTAGATATGTTTTTATTTTTGAACTAAAATATATTCATACATTTCTAATACATATTATACTTTTTATCTCTTATTTAAAATTTTCTATTTTGTTTATCTTTTGTATTTCCAACCCACTATTTTCTCACTGTGAACTCTTATACTCATGATCATGAGTAGCTAAACTGATAAATCTCCTAGTGGATTAATCCAGTGTTTAAACCCAAGTATTTTTTTATTTCATTATTAACAGTTTATAACTGTATTTAGTTATTCCAAGGGGGATATTAGTTGGTAATATACCTTTGTGTCTCTAATTAACTCCCAAATTTTATCATTTTATTCTTCAATTTTCTCCCTTGATCGAGGAGGTGGATGTGTGGTGTACTTTGATATCATTAAGTGCATTGAATATTCTCAGTTTGGGTAGATGGGTATTTACAAACATATGATAGATTTTTTTAATTATTTATTTATGGAATTAAAAAGAGACAATAAATGTTTTCTTAGAATAATTTCCATGGAGAATCTCATAGATCTTTAACCAACATTTATTATTTTTTATCTATATTTCAAATATTGTTTTATTTTTCATTACATAATAAAAAACCTAAAAATTTCAATTCCTTAATAAAGTATAAAAAAGTAAAAAACATAATAATGTGAATTAGAGGTAGTGAGTTCTTGATTGCAATAATTCCTCAAGTGAGACGTCCCTAGTAAACCACCGTGCCACAATAAGAGAATAAAATGTAGCTTTTACTCCAAATTTTGATAGGCATGTCAAAACAAGGATTTTTTTTAGGGATCTAAGTGTACTTTATTCACTATTTTTATTCATTTTTCTAAATAATTTTCTTTTCTTTCATTAAAAAAACTAAAAAGATATCTTTTCCTAATACTTATTCAAAGTGTGATTGTTATGAATAGACTGATTACTTACTAGTGAATTGGTAAGAAAAAGAAATTTAAAATGATAAACAAGATCGATTTAAAAGAATTAAATAGTAAATTAAAAACTAAAAAGTAAAATAGAATGGATAACTGAATATGTATATGAAACCCAAGGGAAAAAACTAGAGAAATAACTAAAACCCATGATGGAAGAAGTATCCCCACTAAAATTTTAAGTTGAATAACCTGAGGAGGCCAGGAACAAATTCAGTAAAGATCCATTTGGAATTAATCAATAATCACATGAATTGGTTTCTAAAAAATACTTGATAGATTATATACATGTGAGAGATCCAGGGGATTTGGATTAGAATTTTTCAGATTTTGAATCAGCTAAAATGGTAAGAGATTCTCCTATTTATGTCAATGAAAAATCAGTACCTCTATACCTCTCTCTTACTTTGGAAGAAGATGATGAAGATGCACCCATTGATATTGAGTTTCCAAAGGCCTTTCTTAAAGAGATCAATTTCCAATATGACATACTTTTAAAGGTAATATTTTTTTATAGATTATTCATGTTTTAATCTTATTCAATCTTAATTTTTTTTACTTACACTTTTCTAAAATTCCCGAAACAACACACATGGAAAATTCCCTATACATTCACGTTAATGGACAATTTCTTCAAATATTTGTAGAAGAAGAAGATATAGAAGATAATTTAGTGATTTTAATACCTCCTTTACAAAAAAATTCATTTCATATGGGGGAGGACATCATGTAGGTCAATCGGGAGCACCCGTATCTTCTTTTCCTTCCAATTATGGACCTCAAATTTGTTGTTTATTCTTTATTGGGGTTTGGAATTTTATTCTCATCTTTGGGGGTATTCATTATTGGTGGCTACTCATAGGAAACTAAAAGAATTATATGTGGTCATTCATTTCAAATAAACCACACCCACCATTGGATTGGTGATAAAATTTTTCAACTTCTTGACTTGGGTAAGTAAAAACCATACACCCGTATGGAGGTCTAAACCAAGAATGATCCATTTTATTTCCCCTTTATATTTATTTTTTATTTATTTTTCTTATGTTTCATTTTTATTCTTTATTTCATGTAGTTTTAAAGTGATAGTACCTTGGTGATTAACTAAAGGATTCCACTTAAAAATAAATTAGGTTGTATTCTCATTTTTTTATTTATTGCCCAATTAAAATTATGTATGCAAATATTTATTGATATAATTTGAAATAAAAATATTTTAGTAAATGGAATAAGTTTAGGGAGGGAATTCAAACTTATTTTATAAAAGAAAAATTTTGTGTGATTCCATTTTTTTATGTTTTTGTGAATATTTTATTTTTATAGAATTTTTAGGATTCTTGAGCTTAAATAAAATTATTTGTAAAACAAAAAAATCTTAGTGTTATTTTTCTTCACTGCATAATTATAAATATTTGAGTATTTAAATAATTATATAATTGATTTATTTTATTTTTTTAAATTATTTTCATTTTATGAATTTTTTTGATTGTGAAACCTATGTGCACTAGTACTGTTCAAATGGAAAATTATGCCCAAACTGAGAGGTTTATAAAACGTTTTAACATCTTCTTTAATGTTATATTTTTCTTATGAATCTTTATAAATTTTGTGTCATACAAAACCTATTTTTTCTATTCTTAAAATATATTAGAGTTCATGGAATGTGTCAAATATAATTGAGGATCCATTTTTAAATCCTTTTTTTACATTAAACTCTTATTTTGGACTACCTTTATATCTGAACTTTATTAAGTCCCAAGTATCCATGAAATTATTTATTAGATAGCTACATTAAAATCCATTTATCCCTTTCCAAACTTATCTATAAGTTAAATTCATTGTTATTTTTGAACTCAAGTGTGTTTGTGTGTGTGGGGGGGGGTAATTTGGTTATATTGGGCTGATTTGAAGATTTTTTGAGATGAAAAGAAAAATTGCCGCCAAATTTATTATTTGTTTATTAGATAAATTTTCATGATATAATATGGATGGGTGGAACAAATATCCTTGCAAATATGGTTTATGAGTTCATTAATACCTAGATATCAAAAGATACACCACTTTTCCAAAAACAAATTCTGAAGAGAAATTATATATCTTAATTCATGTTAAAACAATTCTACAAATGTGGGGAACGAGGGAAGAAATTTATCATTGGTGAAGAAATGATAAACTATTAACTTTTCAAGGAAAAATGGAGGTTTTTTGAGGTGATTCATTTCTGATATGAGTGAGGAGCACACCATTATTGAGAAAAACCGTTTTCATGCATTTAATTAACTTTAGAACCCAACCCTCCTTATTACGCCATAGATGTTTTTACATTTTAAAACCCACAAAATGTTAGACTCATAATAAACCATGAAAAATAACTCATTATTATATAATTTGTGACTCTTTGAAGTGGATATAATAGGAGGATGAAAATCCTTTGGAGATCACATGTGTTCTTCATAATGAGAAAACCTCCACAATAAAATCCTTAAGTGAAGAGAGGTACATTTATAATGAGGTTGTTATGAAATTTATATAAGGATGAACATGATAATGAATGTATTTTTTTGATTTATGAGGAGTTAATAAACTTTTATACATGAAGGATTTGTGATATTTTCCTTTTATATGATAATTGAGTAGGGTTTTCATTTATACCTTGGGAACTTTTTTTTTGATATTTCTATTAGATTATTGCCCAAGAGTGTAGTGTTTAAGTATGGGGGAATTAAAATAGACAATATTTTCAATAATATTAATTTTAATTTTAATTATTTAATCCCACTAAAGTTTTATTTTGTGGTAAATTGTTTCATTTTATATTTTAGGAGTCTTTTGAACTTAATTATGAAACTGAACTATTTTATGAATTTTAACTATTTTAAGTAAGTTTTGTATTTATTCCATAAAATTATCTACACTAATTTAAATTTTTGAAATTATTTTTTTAGGATTTTATAATTTTTGGGATACAGTTATTTGAACTGGATCAGAAGATGAATCCAAATATTTGAGGCCCAAAATATTCTCACAAGTTAGGTCTTGGAATCTAATATGAAGAATTTAGAAGATGGGTAGACATATCACAAGTTGAAGGCCCAATTGATCTTAATTATTTCATCGATAATGATGTAATTTTACATAACTATAACCCATTTTGATTATGAATATTTGAATTCCATTAATTCATGGGAAACCAGTGATGTGTAATACAAATAGTCATCTAGATCAGAAAGGTTTTTTGGATAAAATATATCATAACTTCGACTACACTTGTCCAACAATGATGAAATTTTTTAGAAACAAACGAAATACATATGTAATAAATTTCAGTAGGACATGTTTTCCAAATTATTTCATTTAATGTATCTACCATGCAAAATTTTCTAGTGTACAAATTAAGATATTTTTTTAAAGTTATCTTTCTTATAAATGTTTACTGCACCCCATTTCAAAGAGTTATCCAATAAATTTATAATTTTATAGTATATATGTTTGTGTTTTGATTCTATTTAGTATTTATACATTTATAATAAAAATTATTTTTTGTTTCTCTCTTCTTTATGATTTTTATTTTATTTATCTTTTGTATTTGTACCCCATTCTTTTCTTATCATGAAATCTTATTCCCAAGATCATTAGTAGCTAACCCAAGGAATCATTTAGGGGAGTAATATAGTTTTTGAACCCAAATATTTATTCTTTAATTATTAATATTTTTTAATTACATAGATTTATGACAAGGGGGATCTTAGTGGGTAAGGCACCTTTGTGTCTCTACTTTCACCCAAGGTTTAGCTTTATATTCTAAAATTTTATCCCTAGATCAAGGATGGGGATGTGTGGAATACTTGTCGATCATTAAGTGAACCAAATATTCTCAATATCAGTGGGAGATGATGGTCAAACATATGATGAAGTGTGTTAATTTTTTATCTATCAAATTAATAAAAAGATAATAAAGGTTCACTCTGAATGATTTACCAAGAGAATATCCTTTCTCTATAGCTTACATTTATTCTATTTTCACCTACATTTAATATCCAGTTCTATTTTTCATTCTATAATCAAGAAATTAAAGCTTTCAATGCCTTCATAAAATAAAAAAGAAGTTAAAAAATATAATAAAGTAAATTTGAAGTAGTGAGTGATTAACTGCAATAGCTCCTCAAGTGACACATCGATAGTCATCCACTATGCTAAATTAAGGGAATAAAGTCTAGATTTTGTGATACCATAAGAAAGGTGTGTCACCTATAAAATAGTATCCTCATAGACCACCATTCTTATAGAACATACAACAACCTTTTGAACCCCACTATTTCAAATGATTTTTTCTAAACCTTCAACCGGTTACCAACCTCAAGGAAAAAGTCTATAGAATTCCATTAAGGATATACTAAGGCAGTTTTTTGGATCACTAAATATACAAAAAATATACTCAAACAACTTGTGGATCTAAGATAAATGTGTTTTATTACTAGATTGGAAAAAAATTATAATCTAATTACTTTTGTTATTGATGGGTCATGTAAAATCCTAGATCAATCATTTTCAAACCCTAAGGAAAATGTGTGTTCTTTC
Organism: Viscum album; assembly: GCA_963277665.1. Classification (NCBI taxonomy): domain Eukaryota; kingdom Viridiplantae; phylum Streptophyta; class Magnoliopsida; order Santalales; family Viscaceae; genus Viscum; species Viscum album. Next base: position 1,541,012,756 of record OY728156.1, read on the forward strand.
AATTTGAGAAGTGACATGGAAATAAATAGTAGTTAAGAATCACAACTGTAGGCTAAATCTGTAATTAAATATCCCAATTATGGAGAACCAAAACCTATGAATGGAAAATAATTAGAGGTACCTTTAGAGACATAACCAGTGAAGAAGGAAAATGGAAAATATAAGATAGAGGAGTTACCTCAATCCCAACCACCCTTCCCTTATAGAATGACTCCAACCAAGAAAACCAATGGAGAGTACCTATAAAAATAATTTTTAGACACATTTAAGAACTTATCTATCAATATTCCATTATTTTATGTAATCAAAAAAATCCCAAGGAATGAAAAGTTACTCAAGTAAATATATTATAAGAAGAGAAAAATATAAGTGGATAAAAATATAAGTATAAGTAAATGTGTTTATATTTAAATAAATCAAAAATTACCTAGAAATTCAATATCCTAGTATTTTCCCTATCTTATACACTATAGGAAATCATATATTTACTAATATATTTTTTGAATTGGAAGAATTAATAAATTTAATATCTTACTAAAATTATTCTACCCAATAGATAAGATAAATAAATATAACTAGAGTTGTTGTACAACTAGACAATCATCATACTTTTTACACAATAGGAGTCTTAAAGGATTTACTGGTAATGGTGATATTCTTATTATTCCCTACTAATTTTTTACATATTGAATATAAAAAAGATAAAGAGTTATATCTTATTCCCCTATCAACTTATTTAATATATTTTTGAAAATTGGTAATACCATTATAAATATTCATGAAGAAATCCATTTAATGAATTTTGAGAAGAAACTATGAATTTTTGTATTTTGGATTATATGAAATACTTTCAATAATTTTTTTATTTTCACTATTTATCATCTAAACCCCCTTTAAACATAGAGGAAGAAATAGAAATTATAGATGAAATAATAAAATTAGGTATATCCCTATAATCACAAAATCATTTTGATAGTTTTTTCTTTTAAAATGAACTAAATATGGAACTAAGCCTATGTATCGATCACTTTGAAAAACTAGATAAAGTTTACTTTTATTATTTTTTGAAATCTATTACTAATTCTTTTTATTTTCTCATGGAAGGTTGGAAATTTTAGTATGACCAAGTTGAAAACATAAATAGAACACCAATTTGAAATGGAGTTGAAAAAACTTCTATCTAATTTAAAATATGATATCATAGGGAATATGAAAATTTTATTGTGATAATTTCAAACAAATTGTCACCTAATTTTGGAAAAAACTATTAATAATTATAAAACAACATGATGAGGATAAATGATGATCATTTAAAGATATAACTAGGATTGAAAAAACTGTTTGTGTGAATTGGGATCATCTTATAGAGTGAATCAAAATCTATGAGACAACCTCAATGAGGTTTCATCCCAAGATTAATATAAGTATTAAATAATTAAGATGAATGAATTTTATAATTCTGTATTGTATATATCATTTTAGACACCCATTGGGTGAGTCCCATTTATATTATAACCAAGAAGATGAGAATCACTATTATCTAAAATGAAAATAATGTGATCGTGCCCACTTGGATTCACAATAGTCATTTGGTCAACATTTTATATAGAAGTCCAAACCATGTGACCCAAAAATACCACTTATCTATATGATTTAATTCCAAGATGATTAGCTAATAAGGGTCACTACTACCTTCTTGATGAATTTTATGGTTATTTTGAGATCCCTCTATCACCAGATGATTAGGAAAAAGCTATACTTACATTATCATGTAGTATGTTTTCATAATGAATGATGACTTTTGGTTTAGGAAATTCCTCAAGTAATTTTTAATATAGAATTAAAAGAATATTTTTATATCTGATTGAAATATACCTATATGTATTCTCTACTACAAAAACTGGCAAGGGAAGCATTACCCTTTTATCAGCGCTAAAAAAAGCACTGATAAAGGGGGCCTTTATCAGCACTAAAAAAGGGCTGATAAAGGGGTGCGTTTATCAGGGCTAAAAAAAGCGCTGATAAAGGCCCCCATTTATCAGCGCTTTTTTTAGCGTTGATAAAGGAGACCCCTTTATGAGGAATTTTTTTAGTAGGGTTTATAAAGGGGGAATTTATCAGTGCTTTTTCCTACAGGTGATAAATTTTATGTTTCAAAAAAAAACCATGAAAAATAAATTATTGTTATATAAGTTTATTTATATTGATATAAATATAATCTATATATTTTAAATATGTTTTAGATACATATAAGTAGACTATTAAATTTAATATATAAAAAATTTAGTGAAAATGGCTTCAAAATATTTTAAGAAATATTATTTATTAATAATTTTCTAATTATTATCTATTAAAAATTATTTAATAACAATTTAAAGACACAAAAAATCAAAACAATTAATAAAAGATCTAAAATAAGTTGAAAATGTAACTCAAACTTCAAACGGCCATAAATTTTGATTCGGGTGTCCTTTTGAGCTATAAAACATATCAAATTGAAGCATGTGATGAGATCTACACACTAGTGATGCAAACAAACCTTCTTTCACATTTTTCTAGGCCAAACAAGGCCCATAAAGCTTCCAAAACTAAGTTTTTCGTCGGGATACCATGTTTTGTTAACATTCAAACAGGTATAACTTTTGATCCGGATGTCCGTTAGGCCATTACCACATATCATATCGAATATTGTTTCATTTTCTTCAATTTGACTGGTTTTGGAGTTGAGATGGGCTTATGGATTATAAGTTATGGTCTTTTTAACATTCTATGGCTTTTCAAATACACATATATATGTATTTATTTTTAAATATATGCGTGTGTGTGTGTGTGTGCGTTGTATATTTGTATGTATGTATGTATTTATTTAATTATAAACGCACATAAAAAATATATTTCATAAATATATTTAAAACTAATCTTATAATTATATATTAATATACACATAAATATACGGATTAATTTTTTTAACTAAAAATATATATATAAATAAATAAATATAAATATATATTAATATACGAATGAATATATATATACAAAAATATATGAATAAATATATTTATATTAATATTAATCTATATCAATATACGAATAAATATAACTATATATATATATAAATAGATATATCATTAAATAGAGAAAAAACGAAACAGATTAGTGGTAAATCTGCAGCCGCGATAGGGGGAGGTTGCGGGTTCGAGTTCAGGTGGAAGAAAATGGGTGCATGCTTGTGAGGATGCATGGGAAGGGCAGCGCATGAGAGACCTCCTAGCGCTGATAAATGGGGGGGGGGGGGGGGTTAAGTGCTGTTAAAATCTCTCCCCATATTATTTAATTCTTTTTTATTTTTTTTATTTTTTTTATTTTTATCAGCGCTAAAAAAAGGACTGATAAAGGGGTCTTTTATCAGCACTGATAAAAGGAGCCTTTATCAGCGTTTTTCGAAGAGCTGATAAAAGGGACCCCCTATATTAGCACTGAGCTTTACAACACTTTTTTAGCACTGTTAAAAACTTTTTTGAGCGCTGATATAGGCTGTTTTTGTAGTAGTGATTTACAGTTGAATTTATAGTGTATGAAACATGTTTTGAAATTTTTATTCAAAATTTAGAAACTTTATTAAAGATATATATTGAGAATAACTTGGTTTTAAACTTTGAAAAATGTCACTTTATGGTGGAGAAAGGTAAATTTTCATGCCACACCATTTCTAAGGAATGAATTTAATCAGATAAGACCAAGGTTGACATCATTACTACACTGCAATACCCACCACTATGAAATATGTTAGATCATTTCTAGGACATGATGGATTTTATAAAATATTTATTATATACTTTGGAAAAAATATTTTACCTTCGATTAATTTTCTTGAGAAATATACTGATTTCTTATTTGATTAATCAGGTAGGATATGTTTTGATAAAATCTTTGAATGTTTGACCATAACCTATATAATCAGACCATCATATTGGGAGGAACCCTTTGAAATATTAGGTAATTCCTCTAATAAATTAGTATGAGAGGTGTTGTACCAAAATATAAATTGAATCTCACTAATGATAGATTATTCTTCACATACCATATACATAACTAAAATCAATTATAAAAAAATTTAGTAGTTTTTTCCTATAGTTTTTGCGTTATAAATTTTTATTTAAATTTTTTAGGGAGTAAAGTAATAATTTGTTTTGATCATACAACACACAACTTTTTCATAAATAAAATTTATTAAAAACATAGGTTGGTAATGTGAATGGTTCATCTATAATAATTCAACTTAGATAACCAGGATAATAAGGGCTATTAAAACCTAGTTTTAGACTACAATAGGATATTACCCCACACCATTGAAGTAGAAACACCTACAGAAACAACTATGAATGATGAAATCTATGATGTGAAACTTTACGAAATCACTAATTTTCCCTATTATGATAACATGGCGAACAATTTGGTCACATCAAAGGAACCCCTTCTTTGACAATCATAAATTCATTAATCTAAAATATGAATATGGGTAGTTTGTTTTAGAGGATCCATATTTTTAGAAAATTTGTAGTTATCAAGGTATTAGGAGGTGAATAATAGATGAATTAGTAACTGTTTTGCTTAAATTTTATCATACCCTTGCATGTGGATGTTAATTTTGACATCAAAGAATAGATAAAAAAGTTTTTTAATATGTTTTTTTAACCAATAGTTTTTAAGGATTAATATATTTTTTGAAAATAATTTAATAATTATCAATTCACTAGAGGAATTTAGAAAAGATAAAAAATTCCCCCAACGACCTTCATTTTTTTGTGAAATATTTTATGTGTGGGGAATATAATTCATGAGTCCATTTCCTATTTATTTTGGGTTCACCTATATTTTGTTAAAATTAAATGATGTTTCTAAATGTATTAAATCCCAAGAAACTAGAACTAATGATTCTATATTTTTCATTGATCTTCTAAGAGCACATATTTTTTTCAAGTTTGTAATGCCTTATAAAATCATAACTGATAATGGTATGAAATTATATAGATGAATCATTGAATCACTTTTAAAGAGATATGGGGTGTAGGAAAAGACCTATACTACCATCCACCCATAGAAAAATGGGAAGACAAGGGTTTTAAATAGAGAAATAAAAAAGACACAAGAAAGGAAAGTTCATCCCAACAGAAAAGATTAGATAAAAATAGTAAAAGACTCACTATGGGTGTATAAAACTACATTAAATTTTCTAGTTATGTCCACATATAAAATAGTTTATGGAAAATTTTATCACTTATTAAAATAGAACATAAGTTCTAATAGGATGTGAATAAAATTATCCTAGAATTTAGTTATACTAGAGATAAGTGGAAGTTCTGAATGATAGAACAATTAGAGTTGAGGAGAGAAACATATAATAAATACTTGATCTATAAATAAAATACCAGGTAATTCCATGACAAACTCATTCATATAATAGATTTAAAAATTATTGAAAAAATTTTCTATTCACCCCTAGAATGAAAATATCACATGGTAAGATTAATTATAAGTGAATTAGACCTTTTTAAAGGACAAAACAATTCTATTTAGTGTAGTTGAAATCATAGTAGAATAATCACAACAACCCTTCAAAGTAAATGGATATTATCTCAATAAATTTCATGAATATTTTTGGTACTAATAGAGGAGTCCAATCCCCCTCCAATTTCATATGAATAAGAACCTCTAGGTTATCTCTTTGTTTTACACTATTCTAAACTCTAACACCTTAGGTTATAGTTTTTTTGATAATTTCATGTTAAAATTAATTGGAAGTAGTGTATAAGATAAGTGTAGGGGAGAGGAAAAACTAGTTTAGGATATAAATATAATTTTATGAATTAATTTTTTTCAAGTGATTATGGAATGAAAATTAAAATCAAAATGAAAAAAAGACTTTGAATTCCACTACCCCTTCACTAAAATGAAAATAACAAAAATGTAGTGGGAATGATAATTTTTTTAGTGTTATGACTAAAAAAAGAATTATAATGGAAAATAATTAAGTGGAATAAAATTTGTAACATAATAAAATTTTAATTTTAAACTTGAAATTATGTAATATGTCCATTTTTATTGATTATCATTATATGGATCCTAACTAAAATAAATCTGGATAGATAATATGTACTGGATTAAAAATATATGAGAACTGATATATAAGTCTCCCCAAGTCAACAAATCATATATGTGTATGAGTTATCCACTAAATAAACGTTAAACTGATATAATATAAGGATTCCCAAGTGTTTCATTTAGGATATGATTACTAAAACAATTATTAGGGGATACCAATTGTCTTAGGGTGGTTTAGTTCTAGGTTTAATTTCACTCATCTAATAAGTTATTTGAAAAAAATTGTTGGGAATAAGCCCATAATTTCTAATTTTAAAAAGAGAAATAAATATTTAGGGAATTATGTACTTGGATGAAGAAAGGGAACATGATATGTCTTAATGTTATATATTATGGATTAAGTGTGTAAAGTAACTTTGGAATAATGAGTTTAGGGGAGAGGGATTTATGAAGGTTTTAATTTTTAAAATATTAACTCCAATATATCACATTCTATTTAAAATCTATAAACTAGGAATTTTTCTCAAGAGAATTTGGGACCCATGGGAAATTTGTGAAAAAGTTCTTGTTAATGTGTGTGTGTGGTGGTGGTGGTGGGGGGGGGGGGGGGGTGCTCAAGCCATAAAATTTAGAATTTTTTTTCCTGGATTTTATTGAATTTTTACTTAGATTTTCCTTTAATTCAAAATAAATATCTTAAACCTTTGATAGTTTTTGAATATATAATTAAACTAGAAAAAATATTATATTCATTGTTTTTTATTGATTAAATAATTTTAAAATTCATGTGGATAAATCCTAAATATTTATTTCTTCTATTCTTGTTAGAAGTAGTTGTTATAGAGATTTTTTGATGGAAAAGAAGGCTCATCTTCTAGGAGTTACAAGATGAAAAAACCATACAGTATTGGCCTCAATGTAAGGATATATAAGATATGTTTCATTTTTGGGGAAAGGGTTGATAATTAATATTTTCTCTATTAGGGGAGTGATACATAATATGATCATCATATGAAAGTGGAAAATTAGCTAAAGGAGGGAATATGCAACATATTTTCTCCCTGGGAAGTTCATATGTGAGGCTTTTGATGTGGAATTTTCTATATGTAACATTTCTAAATATGTGAAGATTAGGAGGAGAATATTACATAATATCTTACTCCTTGAGTAATTGATATGTATTATTTTTTAGAGGATAATATTACATAATATTTTAGGAGGGTGATATGTAACATAAATTTTCCCAAGGGGAGGTATTGAAGAATATATTTCAAGAATCTCATGATAATATGATTTTTTTTAAGGATTATTGATGATAAAGATGATAAGTTTTCCAAGAGAATATAGTATATAAAATATAATTCTTGAAGGAGTTAGAGTTTCTGATATTTTGAGAAACTGATATAAAATATATTATTTTATAGTGAAGGTACATATATAGAAAATTTTCATTTTACACTATCATACTATTGGGAGAATAAAATCTCAACTTCCCAATAATAAATAATCTATGACCTAAAAATCAAATTTTAAACCTCTTGTTTTTGAAAATTGGGAAATGATTCTCCCTGTATTCCACATGGAACACATTCATTAGAGGAAGGAAATGTAGAATATAGAGAAAATATTGAGCCAAATAATCTTTAAAAATGATATTTTCAGTGGAATATATACCCTTCATATTTTACATGTGGAGGCATTCAAATAAGATAAATAGATTGACACTAAATAATTAATGGATTGTAAAGGCGCCAATCGAAGTGCATCTTATCATATAGGAAGACTGTGCCAAAACTATGGGGAGATCAAGACTACTAGAGTGTGTGATTATGTTCCTTGATTTAAGATCTATTCTTGATAATTCTTCTTATTTTATAAAAGGGAGTGAGTCTCAATATAAAGGGTCATATTGCTCAGTTGTGGCCTGCTGGAACTATTTTTTCTATTATTTTTACATTCTTTTATTTGTACTATAATTCATCCTATGGTGGCACACTGAACCCATAGTGGTGAATCCAAGGAGATTTCCCCCACCCTCATTAACAAATTCTTGTTTTTAATTATTAATTACTTATTTATTGATATTACTTGAAATTTTGGGTTGTTCTAGATAATAGAAAATTTGCTTACTTTATTAAATTTTCATTCATCTTCCTCCTCTTCTTATTGGTTTTCACACACAATCCCAAAGTACCTTCTTCACTGCCTATATTATGATGGAAAATGGAGATTGAATGAAATGTGATAAAAGATATTTGGATACTTAGATAGGTAATGGTAGGGAGTGCAGTGGTCATACCAAATCCCCTAATTGAATAGAAATCACTAATTAAGGGAAATTGGTTGATATCTTAACCAATTTGTGAGAGAGAAATTAAGTTTTATCATCGTGAATCATAATTTAGAAAGGTATGTGTGGAAATATATGGGCGAGACCACTACTTTAAAATTAAATTTGATTTTTTTAATTTCATTAAAAAACATTATTATATATTTAGAACCCCAAACTGAACCCACACACAACACAAAATCACACTAAAAAATCATCCAGTTCAAAGAAAACATAATTCACAGTTTTGATAATTTGAACTTGGGTTCAAAATTATTTTCTATAAGGCCTATGACCACCACCACATCAATTGACTTATTTTTTGAAGTCCATATTCATTATCTAATCCTTCCCTTGTGATAATGAAAAACTAAATAAACATGTACCACTATATTCACCTACCATAAATGACATCCACTATCCAAAATACCCATCAGTAAGTTTTTTCATGTTTTTATATGTCAATTTACAAAATAATTAGTAGTTGTCTAAAACAAGAATCCAATAAACAAACTTAAATATAAAATAATTATAGAATATGATAATTCTTGGAATAAAATTGATCATAAGTGATTAACCTAAGTTCATATTAATTAACATTAATAAAAATAGAAGTGTTATATTTTTCAGTTTTTAATGATAATTTATAAATCAGTGAAGTTGAGCTTGGTTAAATGAAATATTATTCACATAAGTGGAGTTTGTGAATAATATTAACATGTATATCATTTTTATTTATATTTTAAGTGATACAAGTTTTATATAATAAAGATTATAGATACAGTAAAAAAGCACCCCATTAAGTATATTCTGAAAAATTCTACAAGGGAAAATTTAATGAGATAAAAAATAACAAAACTATTAAGATTTTTTATTGGTTTGTATCTTAAAAGAATATTTTTCCTAAAAAATATTAATATATTTTTTATAGTTTTCATAACTAAATTATTGAATTATTGAATGTTTTAATGAATTAATTTGAAAATGAATATAGTATGGGAATAATATTAACATACATATTACTTTTATTTATGAAAAATTAAGTGATAAATTTTCATGGAATAAAACATATAAATGATTTATAAAATTATTAGGTTATGTATATACTAGTTAATTTGATATAAAAAATTTAGAGAGTTATAAAATACCATAACTATTAATAATTTCTTATATTGAAGGATAAATTTTATATATCCCTTCTTGATTATTGTTTCAAATTACTTAGATCAAGTATTCTTTTTAATTATCATTATCATCCAATATCCATGATAAGGGGGGAGAAATCTCATATATGTGAATGAAACAACCAATATTTTCATTAATAAAGTGATTATTTTTTTCCTTGATGAATGATAGACTACATATCATTTTATAGATAAAAAAATATAAATTTTGATTTAATGAGTTTCCATGATAAAATAATAATCCTTGCAATATAAACTTTTTTATTTTACAAATATGAATTCAAATTCATTATGCTTAAAACTATTATGTCATCATATTAATTATATATAAACTTCATCACCTGAAGTTACATGTAATCAAACTATCATATATTTTCAAATACTCTAAAATATATAATTGGTTTAAATATAAGATTTCAATGTTTTTAACATAAGAAATAAATTGAGTTGACTATGCACATTACTCGACTATTTTTATTTTACTTTTATTATCTTGATGTTTGGTATAAGATAAATAACTATTAATTCCATACCCTAACCATGTGATAACATTAAAACATGGAAATTTCACTAACCATTTCAATGTTTCTGACATAGTTTTGTCATTAATCACGTGTTTCTTAAATCATCACATGAAATTTTTTTCTCCTTTATCAACTATATTTTTTTCTCTCTAGTAGATTAATTTTAGTTTATTTTTATGAAAGGTTATATATTATTGAACCTAACTTATATTATTTAAAATTTATAGGTTTTATAAAATAGATGATTATGTGTTATCTATTTACTGTTACATCATGTGTCCCTATTCCTCTAGTTCTTGTTCCAAAATTGTGAGATATAAGAAAACCAATGGGCTTAATTTTAAATTATAAATCCTTATATAATTTTAATCCATATACAATGATATATTTCTCAATGATAGTCACTTTTAGTTGATTTTTAATCTTGATATACCCCATGATATTTTTTTTGTATATTTTAAAATGATACGTCCATGGTAAATAATTAGACCATATAACTTAAATTCCCACACCAAATAAATCATTAAGTGAACATGATATAAAGAAATTATAAAGGAAAATATATATCAATTTGAAAAGATATGATTAAAAATTTATTCTCAATCACATATAATGTACCAAATTCTAAAAACATTTTATGAATTGTACTAAAAATAGTAACAAATTTTGATTATATTAATTATCATGTAGTTTTTTAATATTACACGAACTGTAATGATTAAGAGTTATTTCATAAAAATATAATATTAATGATATTTCATTCATATTAAATCCAACCATTTAAGTGATATTTTTTTCACATTTAAATAATATTATTACAAAACCTTAATATAATGAAAATATTTATCGAATCCCATATTCTCTTTCATGGATAGGGTTTGAAAAGTATGATATTTCATTCATATTAAATCCAACCATTTAGTATTTCATTTTATTCCTACAAATGTTCAAATCAAACTGTCACACATGTTTTGATCAATATTCATAATATCAATATTGTGTTTCAAATTAATAAATTATTATTAAGCATGATCAAATAATATCTTACATTTATTATATTCATTTATTATTACTTAGTCACCATTTATTTATAAATATAACATCATTATCTATACACTTTTCAAAGGATTATTAGTATTCAATGGATATGAACAACAATCATATTCTTAAAAGTTATTAATGTTTTTTTAAAATTTCATTATGGGTGATCAAGTTATAGAAATATTAAATAACAACTATATACTATCTTCCTCTAACATTGTAGATATTAAGGCATTTAATCAGAATTTGGACATGATTTAAATGTCTTAGAAATGTATCCAAACAAATTTTTATTTGTATGGAAGTTATTCATATTAAAAATTTTCATAGTTTGGAATTAATTTTTATTATTATTATGTACATAAAAATATCCTACACCTTCCTTCGATATAAATTTAAAATAATAAATCAATAGTGAAATTTATATATCAATATCATTTTAAGTGGGTTTGGATAAAAAATTGTAACCCCCCAACCTGAACCACCAAATATGATCTGAAGTGCTACATGACCTCTTGCGTACCTCCCCATATAAAAGAGGATATTTACTAGTAGAGATGGTCTATGTTAATTGGTGAGGATAATATACACCCAATATCATTCCATCAAGCATAAAATAATAAATAAAAGATAAAAAAATAATAAATAAAAATCAAAGTAACAAGCATAACTGATAAATGGTACAATGTCAAAAATGAAAAGTAGATCCCAATATAGTAAGTACTTTTAGATTATTAGTTGAATACGAATAAATAAAATAAATAAATAAGTATCTATAGGGTCCTTTAGAGTATCTTGGTCAACTCCTGCTCTATGCTCTACTACTCAGTCCTTCACCATAGAGCCCTTTCCATTCACCAGATCTATGGACATGAAATCTACAAGGACATTGAAATTATTGAGTAGGGTTTGAGTACAAGATTAATTAAGACACCACAAAAGAATCCTCAAACTACTATTCTCAAGTATAACAAGTGTATTCCATAGTAATAATAAATTCATAATGATTATAACCACCCAATACAAAATTGAGTAGTCATGTGTTAAACAAGACACCAAAAACTCTCAGTTGTACCTATTTTAGCTCCATGATAGAAAACTATTAAAAGATAGTGTTATAAGTAACTTAACTAACCAGCATGATAGTGTAACTATCTCTCAACATCCCCAGGGAATTGTGTGTACATATGACTTGAAATCTCTTATAACTCAAGTACATCATGCCGCTCGACATAACACTAGGAATCAAGCATGATACTCATAAATTCATTAGGCATCTAATGACATGGTACATGAAATCTAGGCACTAAGTGTATCATCCACTTGAAATATCCATGGAATCATTGAATCCCCACCCTATGCTCAATTATATCATCTTTGTGGTTATAATTCAAGTACACTCCCCCTCTAAGTGTTAAACACATCTGATGATCCACTTATTCCGAGCACCAAGAATGAGACCTTGAAAGAATAGTAAAATAGATACATAATAGACCATAAAATGGAAAGAATATAATCATGAGAAAGGTAATTATTAATACACAATGTTATGTGATCATAATAAAAAATGGAAATAAGTGACTCTAAAATGTATCATGGAAACAATATCAAGGCAGGTCTCATAGGCTACACACAACCACACACCCACATGCAATCAAAATTCAAGCATGGATATCAATATACCAACACAAAAATCATAGTATGGAAATATGAAGAAAATAGATTTATAGTTAAATAAAATAATTTATGGCTCTAAAATTGCCCCATTTAAAGACTTCTCAACCCGTAGAAGTTTTTCTAGTGGTCCTTCTTGAAAAAATCATCCCACTGAGTTTGAACATCTTCCTCTCACTCCCATTTCTCTTCCTTAATCTTCCCATGCTTCCTCATAATCTATATAAGTGGTATTGTATTCCTTTGTAGGACTTTATCTCTATTGTCTATAATCTACAATAGACACTCCTTGTAAGATGAATTAGTCTCCAGCTCAATGTTCTTATATCGATTACATATACATGGTTGGGTATGTACCTCCACATTTGTGACACATAAAGCACGTCATGCATAACTCAGTAATGAAGAGGAATATCTAGATAGTATGTTTCTACCTAATGTGTTTGGTGATATCAAAGGGTCTCACAAAATGAGATTCTAGATTTCCATACTTCATCATATTTTTGTACCATAATTGAGGGGTTACTCTCAAGAAAACCTTATCACCCATAGTGAACTCCAAAGTTATATTCCTATGGTCGGAACAAGATCTATATCTACTCTAAGCCCTGATAAACCTCTTTTGAATCAACTACACTCTCTTGGAGGCCTCCTGAAGCATGTTTGGGACAATAACCACTACCTCACCCACATCATTATAATAGAATGATGAACAATACAACCTCCCATAGAGAGACTCGTAAGGTTCCATCTAAATCAATGCCTGGTAGCTATTGTTATAAGAAAACTCAAAAAAGTATAGGTGACCATCCCACACTCCAGTTAATTATAGAATGAAATATCAATTAATATACTATAATATTTATATTGTCTACTCAGACTATCTATCCATATTTGGATTCTATGCTATGATTAATATCATATGGGGCACTAGGTATTTCTATATGTCCTTCCAGAAACATGGAATAAAAGTGTATTATCTCACGGACGTAGACATTTTATAGCTCTTCCACTGAGTGAATCTCCCATATCAGTAAATTGTTTGCAGCTTTCATCAGATGATCAAAAATCACCCAGATAGTGCCCTGAATCCTTGGGTTCCTATGAAACCCCATAAAAAATTATACAATGATTTCCTCCGACTTCTACATGGGCACTGGAAGTAGCTAGATAAAACCACTAGGACACTGGTATTTGGTATTCACCCTCTAACAGGAAAGGCATTGAGAGATGAACCGTGCAATGTCTCTCTTCAAATTTGGCCACAAGAACCTTCATTTGAAGTCATGTTACATCTTTACTTCTCTAGGATGCACTTCCCATATAGAGGTATGGTAATCCCTCATCATATACTCTCTTATAGAATATGGTTCTACTACTCTCCCATGTACCATAATCTCATTGTCTTTACTCCAAGACCACCCAGGCATCATACCTCTAGCTACCTTTTCCCTCATTACAACTCACTATGAGTCTGACTTATTTCTAACCTTTAATTGATCCAAAAGAGAATATGTAAATAATAAGGGATAAAAATTCATAGTACCCTCATCCTTAGAAGAATCCATACTCAATAAGCTAATTGTCTCATCAAAAACAACTATTCCTATTAAGGCTTCTAACCATGCTCCTACTCAGGGCTTCAAACACAACTATGCTCCTACTTTTATGGAAAAGAGTATTTTAAATGATATTACACTTCCCTGAAGCATATTCCATCTCAAAGTTTAACATTTGTAGATACTAAACATAGGGTATCTATCTCAAGTTTAGGGCTCTTTGTGTGAAGATATACCATTGGATATTGTTGTCCATGTAAATAAAAAAATCTCTTATAAAATAGATAGTGTCCATAAAACTTTACAACATGAACCAAAGCTTCCATATCTAAGTCACGTGCAGGGTAGTTCCACTCATAGGGTTGTAACTGACGTGACTGATAAGAAAAAACCTTCTATTTCTGCATTACAACCACTCCCATATCAATTCTTGATGCGTCATTGCACAATGCATATCCAATCTAAGGATTAGGGAGTGTCATTACTGGAGAAATCGTAAAACTCCTCTTTAGCTCATGGAATGAATCTTCAAAATAGTCCAACCACAGAAAATTCACTCATTTATTTGTTATAAATTTTAGGGGTGCATAAAGTTAGGAGAATTTTTGAATAAAATGTTGGCAATATCCTGCTAAACCGAGAAAGCTCCTAATTTCAAACACATTTTGAGGATTTATCCAGGACATGAATACTGTGACCTTATCTAAGTCCAAATCTATTCATTTCCCAAACACCACATGTCTTAATAAATTCACCTCTCAAATCAATAATTCACACATTGACAACCGAGAATAAATTCTATGTGCTTAGAGCATACTAATGACTATATCTAGGTGACTAACATGATTCTATAGTGTTGAAAATTAGATGATGATTTCATCAACGAAAACTATAAATAATGAGTCTATGTATGGGTGAAATATTTTTTTTCATGAGGTACATGAACACTACTAGAATCTTCTTCAGTCTGAAAGACATCACCAAGTACACATACAACCCATACTTACTCCAAAATTCCATCTTCAAAATGTCCTCTTATCTGAATCACAACTGTTGACATCTTGATTGAATATCTATCATGAAGAACCATGATTATCCCCATAGATGATAAAAATATCATAAATCCTAGGTAAGGGATATCATTTTTTCACCATTACCTTGTTCAACTTCGGGTAATTAACATAGATTCGAAGACTACCATCTGCCTTCTTCGAGAATAAAATATATGAGACCCATGGTGAAGTACTTGGCCTAATAAAATCCTTACACTCCATATCATCTAACTTCACCTTGATATCCTTTTTCTCAGTTTTCACCATACAATATAGGGGTATCAAAAGGGTTTGTGAACCCTCTATGAGCACAATCTCAATGTAAACTCCTATATATGTAGGAATTCACATGAATTCATTTTGAAATACATCCTAATATAGTTACTTGACTAAAGGAAAAATGAGAGGGATTTCAATGATCTTATAGAGGGAGGCATGCCTTCCATCTATTTTTAATCATCAAAAGCTGACTGAAGTCATGTATGAGTCTACCTGCCCCCAGTTCCCAATCTTTGGTCATCTCGTATCTCTCTACCTTAATTGTAGTAAAGGAAACCTATCAATTAAAATAATCAATTTGGTATCAGAATATAATCATCCAATCCATGCTAGTAATCACATTGAAGTTCATTATCTCTAGAATACTGAACTCCCACAGATAACCATATCTAGTGATGAGTATTGGACAGTCTGTGCATCATTGGAGATGATCCAATTTTTTTCCCAATAATTTGTCAATAGAGACTAGTTCATAGGATAAATTCACCAGTTGGTCAAGTAAATCTACTACTAGTGTATATATAAAATGTTTGGAACCACTAGTATTGAATAGGGTAGTAGATTAATTGGTTGTAGTCAATACCATACCTAAAATAGTAAATGTACCCTCTCCATCTTCCATTGGAACATGATCCATAATATATACATAACCTATATCAACTACATGGCTCTATCCTTGAGGTGTATATCTAGTTTGGGTCTCGTACTGAAAACCATGATTATACCCTGAGGTGAAGGATCATGTTTGGACCCTACCTCTATAGGAACAAGGTCTCAAATATCTAGGGAAATAATTTTGAAGATACTCAAATTACTATATTGTCAACATGTACTGTGATGTATTTTACAGAACCAATAAAGGTGTAAATAATTTCCATAATTATATCCCCATCAAACTCCTCCTGATGAAGCTATAATTTTCTCATACCATGTGCCAATACTCCTACGTGAGTCATCTTCCTTACTCTTCCTACACTGAGAAGAGACTCCCGTGATAGTGTCAGAAAGCTCAACGACTGGATCGCTATATACTATAATTATTCATAATACCCTATCCTCCTATATACCTTTCTCAAAGATCAGATCCTTGTATAATACTTATAAGTATGTCATCAGTTCAAAGCCCCTAACTTCTCATTTGAGTTTTAGTCATAGGTCTATATGAAATTTCCAAGCCTTTTGTGCCCCATTCTTAGACAATAATGGAGAAAAACACATCAATTATATAAAATGAGTAGAATATATAGATACCATATCAAAAAACTACTGTAACACCATAAATACCTAGGTATGGTCTATGTGTTAGGGAAACATTACTCAAGGAATATCTCTTGAAAGGTCAATCAAGTAAGACCTCCCCATATACCAACCTTTCTCATCATAGTCCACCATCTCCTGGATGGTCTATAGAGGAAAAAGGTCTCTATAATTAGATTTCCCTACTCAAGAGTCTAGACCAGATAAAAAATATCTCGATAAAGTCCATCCAGTTCTTTTCATCCTACAGGACACGAGTACCCTAAAATTACAGAGGGCATTAAATCTAAAAATCTTTTATATGGTCAGTAATTTTCCTTTGATAAGCGCTCCCTAGATAAACAATATACAAAATGGTCTCATCCAAACAATCTCTATAACCTAGAACATCAGTACTGGTATAGGAACATTTTTGGGAACATCCTCCTATATCACATGTGGTTGCAAAGGAACATCATGGGTTGTTGTAGCTAGAATTCCCTTCAAATTTCTCTGAGGTGGAATCAATACACCATGAAGAAAATTATGAACATAAACAAGTCCTAAATAGTATATGGTATCACTTAAAGGGTTTTGTAGGAGTCTACCCTCAACCCAAGATATATCCCTCATAGCTCTAACCCTAGCCTCCATCCATGTATGTTAGTCACAACCATAAAATATTTACTAACACAACATCATGCTATACTCAACTAATTAATCCCAAAATAAATATATCACAAGAATCATATAAACCATGATATATTACATAGTTAAAGAAACTATATTGAACATATAGAAAAAATCAAAGAATTTAATTAAAGAACAACTATGAAACATAAAAATAGGTATATATATGGCCTGTGAACCTATGCCACTAGTCATGAGGCATGAACACACATGAAATCTCAAAAATCAAATATCAACATCATGTGAATCACCCATGGTGAGTTTAATTGATTATAATGGAAAATAATAATTTCTTATTTTGTGGTAACTCAGAGGTCCACTATATAGTGATGAATTTTCAATGTCATAGTTCCCCTAACCAAGTCCCACCCATATTAACTCCTATCTCTCCTTTCCTAAATAAAGTCAAGAGAAAATACAATTTAGTGAGTAATGTTCCTATGATATCAATTTATAACACCCTAAACTCAACCACTAGGTCTGATCCCGAGTGCTATGTGACCTCATGTGCACCTCCCATATGCAAGAGAAAGAAAATAGGATGAGTTGAATTTGGAAACTCAGGCGTATCCACAATGAAAGGTATAATTCTATGATATGGTGGTGTATTGTGACCAGCTACCATGGCATATGATGATTCACCATAGAGCAGGGAATATAGTTATGACACAGATTCAGCATATAGATCACCACTATTGAGAATAAAGGGAGTGTTTTGGTATATAATTAGTTTAGGTGTTCACTACTGTGGTATAAGGGAGAGTTATGCGGCATGGAAGTGCATCTACAGTCCTTTGGAACTCTTGTGTTCACCAACCAATCATGGATGGGAAAAGTTATTTAGAAGGATGAATCAGTGTTTCAACTTTATTTTAAGCCTCATAAAGCTAAAATGAAGTCTCTCCATCAATATGAATGCATACCTTATTCAATGCTTGAGAGGAATCATGATTCAATGTAGTAAATTATTTAGCACTCAAAGACCAAATAATACTAGGCTGGACCAATGTACATAGAGAAAGAGCATTGCCCAATAGTTCAGGCATTTATGGAAAAACTTCCTTGATATCACCATCTACGGTGAGATCTACGAGGAAACCCCTACTCCCCATCACCCTATGACATATCTATTTCAATTATGGAATAACTACCTCTATTGTGACATGGATCTAAGTGTTATGGAACAATGAACCTTTTTTTGGAAGAAATATTTCCAAAACACCCCCTTTGGCCTCCTTATCTTCTCTATGCCACACATGTTCTTTATGAAACATGGGTAAACTCAAAAATAAGAGGAAAAAGTTTTTTATTTAAATAAAAGAATCTATGGATTTACAAAAATCATTAAATTCAATATCATATATTAGTTATTTATACACATATGGACATCAAAATACTCTTTAGTGAAATATTTCACTAGAGGGTCCAGTATGTATTTTTGAGTTAATTTTTAGGAGTAATCCAATGGAATTTATCTAGTGTAATTTTCATAAAAAAATTAAGTGAAAACCCCTATTGGAGATTGAAGTTCATTTTTAGTACGTGAGAGGGTTTTTTTCCTAAAATGTGTAGGGATATATTGTGAATTAAATATATAACATGACATTAAATATTTTTATTGAGTCTTTAATAAAGATTCATTTCATTTATTCACATAGTATTATATTTATCACTTCATTTATAAATTTAGAAAATTTTTGAATTCTTTTTTTCATTGCATGAAATGAACTAGATGAAGAATTTCACTATTATATATTGACTGAGGTACATTTCATCTAAACTTTTTTTTATAATCTTGATTTGAAAAATAAGTGGTTCCAATGAGTTATTATAGAAATATACCAAACTAATTTAGAAGTAAGTGTGGTATATATATGCACAAATTTAATTAAAAAAATAAAAAAAACCCATACAAATGATCTACTATGAGATTAAATGATAAAATAAATTGAAAAAAATAAAAAATTTCCCCAATATTCATGTTAAATTACTTATAATAGTGAGTTTGACTGAGATCACTCAATAAAAATAAAAGGATTCCTAACACCAAATTTTTCCACCCATGTAAATAAAATCCTCAAACTTTTTTTGATAAAATATTTCTTTTTTATAAATTACATTTTTAATTCATTTCTAGTCTCTTATATATATTTTATATCCTTGGTTAAAATTTATTTTTAAATTTTAGTGTGTTTTGAGTGAATAATTTGAATTCATCACAATTATTTGTTTTTAATGTGCTAAAATACATCTATAATTAAATAATAAATCCATACAATGTAATATTTTCATATTTTTTATATAATTATAATTATATTAATTAATTACATTGAATTATAATTTTAAGGGTAATTTATTTTATTTTTCAATTACTTTCTTCTTAAAATGTATTATTGTTTTTATAATTTTCATTATTTTAATGAAATGAAGATGTTTCTGTGTTAAATATTATCAATTGGACTGATTTTTCAAGTCTACCAAACAATCAAAGTTCATTAAAATCTTATAGTAACTTAGATGAGATAGTTTAACCATTAATCTACCCTACTGTAGGTTCTTTACGCGAGGGGGGGGGGGGGGGTGTGTTTTCTGAACTTTGGAATAACTAAATTCCAATTCAAGAGTATGATTCTAATTACCATAATAATAATTTTATTTAGTTTGAAAATAAAAATTAAAAATTGATCTTGTTTTGAGGATTCAATCACTATAATTTATTGAGAATCTGAAGAGTGTGGTTTGTGGGTGCATTTTTGAGTGGAGGCCACTATTTACTCAGGGATGAAAGATATTAGTTCATAGTTATCTCATGATTAGGATATTGATATGTTTGAATTTTATTTTTGTGATTTTATTCATATTATTACTGATTTAGTTGTCTATTTTATTTAATATTTAAGGAAATATCTACTTTTTTTGTAATCATGTTGGAATTTAAATTACAAATCTGGATGGAATCCATCTTGGGTGTTCATTATTTATACATTGAGTTGGGGTAAATATTTTATACTAATTATTAATTTTGAGAATTAGATCTATTGTGAAAAAATATGGTGGTTTATTGGATCTCAATTATTCAATAAAATCTAATTTGAGTTGTTATCAATTGTTCAAAACCAGAGTCACCCGAGTTTTAGTTTGCATCTATCAGAGTACTGAACAAACCTGATCCAAGATGAAACATGAGGAGTTTTTAAAAGAGTTAAAGTTTTTTAATGTGAATATAGATATGATTTATAGTTTTATTGAATACCAATTGGTTTTACAGGTGTATTTTAAGTGATGTTGAACTATTTTAGGCGAATCATCCAAAATAGGGATATGCGGCTTGAGGATAAAACATGAGGATCTAGAGGAGCATATTAAACTAGGTGTGCAATTATTGTGCTATTTAGAGTTTAACTAAATCAAGATGAAGTTAAATTAGAGACCTTTCACATCAAACCAAGAAAATTTATATAACTATTACAAATTTTGTGTGTGTCCATACATAAGTAATAAGTCGAGTGTGTCTAGGGGAAATTATTTATTCTTATGAATATTTCTATCACTTTCCTTAATTATATACTATATTTTTCATTTTCTAAAAGTGTTGTAATATGTTGTTCTTATCTCTATTGTTTGTGTTGTGATATATATTCAACATGTTAATAAATAACTAACTCACACTACTTATATTAGGGAGTTATCCAGTGGATAATTTGAGTTCTAATCATTTATTTCTTGTTTCTTATTATTTAATTATGAGATAATAGTGATAATTAAATTTATTAGGTTATTTTATTGACACATTTTCATTTTATACTATTAATTTTTCTTCTTTTTATATATATTATCATTATCTTCATCATAACTATCCTTCATATGATGTATTTTTATTACGATATTGATGTAACGTGATATTATTATAAAACCATAATCGGAAAAGGACTATCTTTCATGTTTGAGGTTTTAATGTTGGATTATATTTGTTAGAGTAGTATATATGAGATGATAACCATAAATATTCTTTCTTTGGATAAAAATAATAAGAAAAAAAATTCAATTTCCATATAATAATGATAATTTTCCATTAGGGTGATATTGAGGGAAAAAATATTTCTTTTTAAATTTATTGTGTTTGAATCTTCATGCATCTATATTCATGTGAATTTTATATTTCATAGTAATATTCATTAATTATATTAATAATTTTACAAATAAGAGAAGTTAAATTAATTATGCCTCCTCAAGATATTAACCTAAGGTTGTCTACTATAGTTTATTACATAGAAAAAAATATTGATTGAACCCTGTGAAAATGATTTATTATTACTTTAGTATGACCCAATCTCTTTTAAATTTGTGTTAAAATATCTTTATCAATGTTATATGATGATTAGATCATGAGATAATTTTTTTATTAAATGATATTTACTACTAGTATCTCAAAATTAATCCCACAAACTCTATTTTGTAGAACCACTTAATTGACTTAAGGAGTTTGTTAGTGGTTAAAGGCTTCATATGTGATGAAACAGGAAATAATATGGATCCAAATTATAATGATACAAAAATTTCTCATTTATTTATTTTATTTTTTATATTCATTTTTCATTAAGTAAGATATCTATGAATTATCTCCTATTATGTCACAATTAAAATAAAAAAATATAGTCAATTTAGGAATATTGTTCCCATGATATCCCATATTATTCACCATGAACACCATATATTAGTATCAAGAACCATAATATAAAACAAACCGTTACATGGGGGATGCCACCATAATGTTTTTTACACTTTTCTTTTTATATAAAATAATCTACCGCTTTCAATAATGCCTCATATATTTCATTAAAAAAATTACAATTCTTTGAGAATCCCTACAAGATATTTTATAAAACCTATCA
Source organism: Viscum album (assembly GCA_963277665.1). Taxonomy (NCBI): domain Eukaryota; kingdom Viridiplantae; phylum Streptophyta; class Magnoliopsida; order Santalales; family Viscaceae; genus Viscum; species Viscum album. The sequence goes on from OY728156.1 coordinate 1,541,035,318, forward strand.
AATATTAGAAAAAACATATTATACTAAAATTAACCCTCATTAAATGGCCTAGAATGTGATAATACATGCTTGATTCATATTGAATTAAATTTTGAATTCCATAATTCACAATTATAATCCAAGAATGGTCTTTAGAAAAACACCACTACTACTAAAGCGATTAAGCGGTCAAGTGTGATCTTGAACAAACAAAATGATATATCCAAATAAACATTTCCACCAAAAGATGTATCTTTATACATTATAGGAATAATTATATAATCCCTTTTTTTAAGGAATCATGTTGCTCATTAGATATAAAACATATAAATATAGTATAAGTCATATCATATCCTTGAATCACTAAAATAGATAGAAACAATTTAATAAATACATCTAATATCATTCATATATGTATTTAAGCACATCTCACATAACCAAACTAAGAATGCCCACCTATTTTCTCAGTATAATTCCATTAAGGGACAAAATGTGATACCTAAAATATAATAGGGAAAATCTCGTATTGGTTAAACATGACAAATGAAATGATTATAAATGTACCCAACATACCATTAAGTTGATCAACCTAAAATATAGTGCAAGAGAGGAATCCAAGTTTTAGGGATCAAATGATTAGTATCTTATAAACTTTAGGAAACAATGATTCCTTAGAAGAATATAAACTTAATAATATTATTGACCATCTGAAATTACATATGATATACTTTGGTAGGTTAATCTGTATAATAATTCTCTACTCATAATCTCATAAGTCTACCGAATATTATATAAAAGATTACATTCAAACTGATATTAAAATATCAACACATCCCTTAATACTTAATAATTATTATCAATGGGATAAAACTCAAATTTTTACTTTTTTTGTTTTTTATCACTCAAATTTTCATATAATATGCATAGAACACATGAATAAATGATAAATATGTATTATATTTATTATAATTCGATGAAACATTTTCATTAACAACAACCATCGCATCATGTCCCTCATGTGTATAATACTCAATGACTTCACATTATTCTTATATTTCTACTATGATAATGGGTTTTCAATGGTTTTTTACATTCTCATTTGTATATACCTAACAAATATTTAGATTACCCCTTTAAATAATTTCTCAAATGAGACACTTTTTTTATTGGATGTTTTAGCCTCTTGGTGGGACTATGGATCCTTGGCATGAGAAACATCTTCATTCTAATAATAAATCTCAATTCCTCCTAAAATTACAGGAATAATCCTAATTTTAATGATAATTTTTTTGATTGAAATATATTCCTTAGAAGTATATGATACATTTATTTACTCTACCTTTGTTGATCCCACCTAGGTGGGTTATTTATAACTCTTTCAACCAATACCTACACCATTTAGTAAAAACATTAAAACAATTTGAGATATCATATCACCCTTGTAATTTTGAAATCTAACATCACTTTAACCCCTAAAAATGATCTTTTTATCACCTCTAAAGATCAAGCATAAATCCGTAGTTCTTATTAGGTACATAAATATGTTCTTCACGATAATTCAAGGACACTAATCTTGATTCGGTTGGTAACTAATAATCATGATAAAAATGAAAAATACATCAGGATGAGTAGAAAACATGTCATACATGATATATCCTATGGTGTGTGCATAGGGAATCCTTCCCATGTTTCTCTTCTATAAATCTTTAAAAGGACACCGAGTCATCATAAGTCTTGTCCCATGAAATACTTGGAACAACCCATTATTGGAGTTCTCTATTATAAACCATTTTATCCATTTACCAATTTAACTTTTATATATTAGTTCATACATCATTTTTTATATATCTCTAAATATATTCATACCTATTATATAGGATGCTTCATCTATTACTTTTTTTATAAGAATTTTCCTAACTATTCCTTTACCAAATGTAAAGCTTGGATATCAATTACTGTGAGTAGTATGTCATCAACACTTAATACTAGATATTCCAAAAAACACCAAATAACTTTACTTTATATGCAAAAATTATCCACACTCTTAATGAAAACAAAATCTTAGATTGAATTATCAAACCATATATTCCAAATCTGAGAACCTTTCCTTAATATATAATTGGATTATTGTATATAATATTTCTTAGAAGCATAATTTGTAACTTAAAAAATATTTAGTTATATTAAATACATATTCTAGAAAGAAATATAATTAAAGAAAACAAGTTTTAAATCCAATCGATATATCCCATAATCTTAATGAGTTTTTATAGCATGCAATATACTAATAAAATTTATCATTTCTACTAGTGAAGAGGTATCTTTGATGTCAATTCCATAATTTTTTATAACTTTTATCCATAATAGGATTTTATGAGTAAAAAGCCTTCAATACATGTTAGTTTTCTTTTAAAAAACCCCACTTTATCCCTATAGTTATCCCCCCATCAATTTCTAAACTTAAATAGAGTACATTGAATCTATCTCAGATTTCATGGCCTCTAAAAAATTATTTGAATAAAAAATCTCTATGATCACTATATATGTATTCTGTTCATTTTCTAAAAATATTTATTAATCATATTTTTTAAAGAAAATCCATATTTATAGATTTTATGATGAATCCTATAGTATCTTTAAGGTTCCCATGTAACCTTTATTAGTCTAGTTTTCTTGTAGACTTATTAAACCGATTCATTTTACATCTCATAAACCGTTATGGAATTTTCATTTTAAAATATATCCAATTTTAATTTTCCTCACCTTTTATCATTGATTAATTTTATCCTTATCAATGAAAACACCATATCACGACACACACACTTTTCATTCTGATAGTTTATAAAAATAATAACTCATTATTTCGTAGGGATAAATAGTAATAATAAATTTATCTAATTTAGGACCAATTATTACAAAAACCAAACATTATAAGTATTCTTAAAAACACCAAATCCTTATAAATGACAAATTGGGATGCCTCCCAATCCATATCTCAGATAATGTCTTTTTATAACATTAGATAGAACACAGTTTAATATGAAACACACTACTTCCAAACCATTTTCCCTAAAATATATAATAATGTCACCCTGACGTATCTTCAATTAAATAATATATAAAAAGGTTTAATTCCTCCTTTCAAATAAACCATTCAACTAGGATTTTGTAGATGGAGTTAGTTGTAAAATAATATATTATCTCTTTGGTGATAAAAAATTCAGGATTTAAGTATTCACTATCCAAATTTTATTAGAGAATTTCAAAACATTTCCAAGTCAATTTTACACATTGTTATTAAATTCATTAATTTTTTAAAAGGTTTCAAAAATGTTCCACATAAGATAAATGTAACCATATAACAAATTATGTAATTAGTAAAGGTTATGAAGTACCTATAGTTTTCCTTTTTCTGAATACTCAATGGTCCAGATGCATCATTATATATATGATTTAATAATAAATTATCCATCTCACCTATTCATCTAAAATATGTTTTTATCATTTTACCTTATAAACATGACTCAAATTTATCAAATAATTAATAATTTATTGATTATAACTATCCATATCTAGAGAGATTTTGAATTCATTTCTAATTTATATGCCAAAGGTGATAATTCTAGTGATAAGTGGTGATGGAATTAAATAGATTAAACTTTTTGAATTGAATTTTACATAATGGATTATCCATATATAAAGTTTATAAAACATTCACCATATTTTTAGTTACATAAAAAATTTCATTCATTTATATCGAACAATCATTATTCTTAACCATGAATGAAAATACCTTCTTATCTAAAAAGGATATATAAATAAAATTTCTATCTATCTATGAAGCATAATAATAGATTTTTCAATTATATAATTAGACTAATAGGTAGAATTAGATCATAAGTACCAAATTCCTATTTAAAAAATCTTTCTACATTGAAAATAAAATTATTTAATTATCCTTTTATCAATTCTATCATATTCATGAGTAGGTGTTTTTTAGAAGAAATGTGTAATTCCCACACAATATTCTATAACCATGATTTATAATTCAAGAAATTTATTTCTATAATATTCAAATCATTATGATCTAAATTATTTTACTTGATAATGTCACATACCCGCTCTGGTTCACTATGAATAATGACAGGAATGAGTTGTTTCACGACCTCATGAATGCCACCCCGTAAACTTGAAGCCTCCGACTAGATACGAGCATCTAAGTTAATACTATGGATAAACTATATCTCTATATTAGAAGTAAGAATAATAGGAAAATAAATAATCATCATCTATAAAAATAAAATACCAATAAACTATGCAGAATAAATAAAATACAACCTCAAAAAATAAATGAAATTCAATAGGCAAGAAATCATATCGACTCACAGGTTACCCACTAGGACATCCAGATATAGAAAATGAAATAAAAGAATAAAATAATGGAGGATAAAATATATCCATAAGCCTCACCTAATACTAATATCCAATTAAATCCAATATATCAAGCAAAATTATCAAATATATAACTTCTAACCAACCTAAACTTGCAACCAGTGAAGGATGTTCGTGTACCCAAGTGCCATGGCCACCCGAGCAGGGTGTGAGTAAATATCAATAGGGAAACACTAACATTGTATAGTATATAACTAAAAAATGTAGTGTATACATGTGATATGATTAGAATAAAAAAATAGAATGATGAATATATTTATATAAATTAGTATCGGCCCCTAGGTTCCTCATTGAGTCCCAAGGTCAGTCATTCATTCTTCACCTAGTGTCAAAGTGTCTCTAAGCATGTCATGTATACATTCCAACCAACATAAAAAAATATGGGGACTAAATCTTACACTATAACCAATTCCCAATTGAATACATACTTTTTCCATTTTTATAGTTTCTCTGGGCACATCACATAATCGTGACAACTAATGTAATCACTCAAGGGTTTGAATCAACCAGGTATAAAAGTGACAAACACCTCTGTGATGACCCACCTAACATACATGAGATACACTCAACGCCTGCCCCACCATTTATATATGATATAAACACCTGGGGAGAACCCATATGGTATAAATGAGATAAGAACTAGGGGGGATGATCCATTTGGTATTCAAGAGATAAACACTTGTGGGATGTAACACCAGGTATACATGAGAATAACAGCCGGGGGATGACCCAACCAATATATAAAATATAAAAATAAAATGGTTTTCCCACCTGGTATAATTAGATAAACACATATGGGATTACCCACCTGATATATAGAAGAAAAACACCCAAGGAAAGACCACATGATAGAAATGAGATAAATAATCATGGGATAACCCACTCATTATGTAGAAGATAAACACTATTGGGATAGCCCAACCGATGTACATGAGATAAAATCCCTAGGGTTAACCAAAATAGCATATAGAATATAAACACATGGTGACTATATCACCTGATATATATGAGGTAAACATTAAGGGGATGACACACCTAGTGTATTAATGATAAACACCAGATGGATCATATCCACTACCTGGATCCATATAAATAAAGTAATATACATACCCAGGGGTATCCCCCATCCCTATAAAATATTTTAAAACATTTTAAATTTATATTAAATTACAACTATTTCACATGTGTTTACCATTTCATTTATTATTTACCTTAATACTTGACATTTTACCAAAATAAGGTCCAATAATATCAATGACTATCTAGATCCCTTGCACTACTCCTCTCAAGGATCTATATTTCTTGGGAACCAACCTAGGACCCCTATGTCATAGAAAACATGGAACACCCTACCTGAGGTCCAATAGTACATTCAAAATTTATGGATAATCCAACTGCCCTAGGTAACAATGCCCCGTGACATGTCCCCAATCATATCCCGACCACTATGTACTTATAAGTCTATAAGGAATTAATTTGGGTTCCAAGATAAACCTAAATATAATCATATCTATTCCATCATTGCTCATTACTAAAGAAAAATCACAAAGGCACTTATCTTTATGTTATTAAAGGATCATAAATTTATTTCATACAATACCATCTCATTTAATTCTCACCCCTTCCAGGATTTTACAAGTAATAAATTTATATCAGGCCCTATAGATTTAGTATCTGGGGCAGTCAAGCTAGCACCCAAGGTTCCTCATGGCCTTAAAACTTTGTCCAGATCATTCATGGTTTTAATCTAGATTAAAACATTTAATTTAATTTAAACAGGTCTACTTCCCTTAGGGTGTGACCATATATCACATGCCAATATAAATAAGGAAAAACAAATATAATAAGTTTATTATAGGGGATCACCTACACAATACAAAGCTTTTTATTTTCTAATTTCATAGTCTAACCACTCTTCCCAAGCATGTCCATGATCAACCAAACTTCTTACTTCAAGGAGAGGCCCTAAATCAATTCTAAGAATCCAAAATAATTAATTATTAAATTTATAATTAGTTAATCAAATAATTTACATTGGGTAATAATTTTTAAAAACACACCAAGTGACCCCATTATGTTAGAACCATAACCACTCACCCAAAGGAGGTTTGGAACAGACTCCTGAAACCAACCTAGACAAAATATCTAAAATGATATGATGATAGAATTAATACAAGAATTTAATTTAACTGAAAATATTAATAAATTTTGTAGTGTAATATACCTTTAATTAAACAATGAGAAACACCATGAAAAAATCATCACAACATGTACTCTTTGTAATCCAAGTAAACTCTCCACCAAATCGGTAAGGCTCCACCATGCTTTAGTCAAATCATCAGTAAACCCTAATCTAAAGAACCCAAAATAAAGAGAAAAAATGGGAAAATAAATAAGGAAGTAAGATTATTAATCTCACTTTAAACACTATGAAATCACCTCTAAAATTCCTCAAATATGTGGAAGAATAAAGGAGGATGGAAATGGAGTGTCTGATGGGTTTCTTGCAAGGAGGAGGAGAATAAAGTGGGGTCTCCCCTCCACAAATTTGAATGGGTAAAATTTAAATACACAATTTTTAATGATCCACATAGTTTTGCCTCAAAATTTTCCAAAAAATGCACCAACTGTGTAGTAGGCACTGTCCAAGCACATGCCATTTAAATATTTGGGTTGTATGGTTTACCAAACTGTGTACTATCCATGAAAATCAACACTACCATGGTCTAAAAAATTTCACATGATTTTTATAAAAATGTTCCCAAAACATTCTACATTCCCTAGGTCTAATAAATACCACATGGTTTAACCAAGAATCCACACAGTTCTCCCCAAAATATTCACTAATTGTATACATTAGTGGTCTCCTTTAGAAAAAGAACTAGAAACCTCATCATGCTCAAGGTGTTGCACAGTTTCCCCTAGAAAGTTTACACCAAACCATGAACCCTAGGAATAATCCTCAAAAAACTTATAAAAATCAATAGAAATCTCCTAATACTTTCTCGACCACCCAAGGCACCTATCAGGCCTCAAAATATATCAAAAAACATAACCTTATCACACTCTAAATATAATGACCCAAAATGTTATGAATAAAATTCACTTTCTTTTTAATTAAATGTTTTATGGATATAGAAAACACATGCACTATTTTAGTTTTATTATATACAATTGGATTTAAATTAGCATTAAGTATCCTTACCATTGATAATATAGTAGTTGAATAGTAATCACATGACTAGTATGGATATAGGGTTTTAACAAATCCTTTTGACACAAACAAAGGAAGTGATGGTCTCAACCAATAGGATCATACCCTATGAAGCCCATTTATCAGAGCTTCCGAGGGAGACATCATTTCTTTTATTTTCCTTAGACCAATCCCAATCTGAGATCCAATAACTTAGTCATGGTCTAAATCATTTACGGGAGAAGTTCAAGCTTATCGAGGTCACAACCTAAACCATGTTCACCAAACGACCCCAAGAAAGCCCCACCATCACACACCTTACTCTTAGGGCATATGCTGATGTAATAAAGAGATATGTAACAATACCCTAACATTATGGATATGTAACTTTTTTTTGTATAGAATAATTAATATATTTTTCCTATTATTGTTACATTGTAATTTTTTTAAAGTACAAATAGTATTTTTTGTTAATATTCAAATTCAATTAAGAAATATATTTTGATAAATTAATGGATATTTTTAATTAAATAAAGTTTTAATAAAATATTATTATTAAATTTCTTTTATTAAATATAAATTATCATGTAATTTTTATAAATTCAATTGTAATTTTTATTAAGGTTTGAAAACTGTTTTTATCAAAACTCATCAATTTTTAATAAATGTCGGTTTTTATTTTAAAAAAACTCACATGTTTATAATATTATTTAGATAAAATTAATATTATTTTTGGAATCAGGATAGTGAAATTATCTAATGGTGAATTTTTCATAATTTTTTGAGACAGTCGAAGTTTTGGGTAAAAATTAAATACTATATAAATATATAATGTGTTTTATGACATCATAATGACCCAATAGTGATGTAATAAAATATTATAAAATGTATCTTCATAAAAATATTTTTTTACTTTAAAATAATGTAATTTTAGGTTTATTTTATTTATTTTATAAATCTTTAGTGAATCCTCCAAGACATATAAAATATTTTAAGATTTTAAAATCATTTCTTTGAAAGTGCGACTTACCTTAACATTATAAAGGGAAATATTTTAATATATTCTGACCTTATCCTTTAAAAAAAATTTATACCAATAATTTTTTCTAGAAACCATGGGAAAAAACCATGGGATGTTTTAGGGTTTTGAATATTTTAGTGTGTGGGGTCCAAAACCAAAATAAAAAAGAATTCCCCCACCTTTCCTATATAAAACCACCCATGCACCCATTTATCCTCACTAAAGAACTTTTAAGATCGACCAAAATATTCCCCCTACTCCCTAGAGTCCTCTCAAGGAACCCCCAATCTCCCAATAAGCCCCTCCAAAGCCTTTGGGATCACACATCCAAGTAAGGGATCTCCCTCTCTCTTTTTTCTTCAAGAAACACCTTTATGTCATGCCTTTTAATTTCAATTTTATTGATCTGGGATATGATATTCCATAATTCCTTACTTTAAATTTGATTTATATGTTATGAGATCTTCCTTTCACTCCCATTATTCCCCCTATTATCTTTTAATCCCACCCGTTACAATGCCAAAAATCTGTAAGGGATTTCAATATTTTAATTTACATTCAATAATTTATTTTATATTATACATTTAAATTTCATTTCACATGTTGGGATATAATATTCCATGACCCCCTTACTGTCCATACCACTTATAAATGATGAGATAACCCTTTCTCTCTCATCAAACCAATTTATGAATTTCCATATGACGTTGTTATGATGCCAAAATTGCATCGTGATTTTCCATACAAAAATCATCATGTAGTGAATACCATACCCATTACTATATCAAGGGTATTCACCTTTATGAACATATACTTATTTATTGGGGAATTAAATGTATGTATTCCACATTTTTAGATCGTGGAATAAATGATGATGTTGAATGAATCTATGTTATATGATCTATGTGACACACTTATGCATGAAATGAAATGTTTATGAAAGATGTGACCTAATAGCGCTGTAATGAATTGGGTAATGTTTAGTATCATGATATGTCATGTTGGGATAGTGGTTTACCTGATTCCTTTATAGGAATTTTTTCCATCATGTTGGGATATGGTTTTACCTAATTATTTTATGTTAATGATGCAATGTTGTAAGTTATTTCCACATTTACATGTTATGATAATCATGCTATATCATGTTCATGTTTATATTATGCTCTATTGATATACCCATTGCATTACATGTATTTTATTCTTTATGTTATACCTTTTTTACTCCCTTACTGGGCTTTATATCTCACCCTTTTCTTATGTATGTCCTTAGGTTATTCCATGCAATGCTAAGTACGAAGGAATGTTGTGGTCATGCAAAAGAAGTTTTCAATAAAGACGTGTAATTCATGTTTTAAATTGTTATGTAATGTTCTTAAGCCCCCAGTACACTATAAATCTTGATTTTTTGAGTTGTATTAAGTGAAAGTTTATGTAATAAATCATGTATAAATGTGTAATAAATACCAGGGTTGTTATAGTTGGTATCATAGGATAAGTTTAGTTATTTTTGGGATTAATATTAGAAAATCCTAGTGTAAAACTTAGGGATAAGACTATGTATAAGAAAATAATCCCTAAATTTTTGTGATTATAGAGTATGTTGTTTATCAAGAAAGTACATCCCTATCTGGACACAAAAAAGTAGAGGTGGATATGGCGCAGATTTATCTAGGGCTAAAACCCAAAAACATCGCTTTGATCTAGACTCGAATGGGAACCAATGCATGACAACAAGCCTTGCTGCACTCCTGGTTTGACACTTCTGGGGGATATGATTCAGTAAATTCAAAATCTTAGTATGAACCACTATTAAGGGAAAAAATTCCCCTAAGAATATATGTGAGGAAGTAGATCATGGATAACTTAGGTCAAATCATATAAATTCATAAGTTAAGGAGATAAATGTAATTTATAAGTTATCCATTTTTTTCATTGGATTCCACTTTATGTTTTTAATAGTTTAAAATATTTACCCCTAATTTCTTCCTTTTATTCTATACAATGGATGATAATTGGAGGAATAAGGCTAACAATGGATGCAAAGATCAATGTGATGACTAATCTAATAAGATGCCCAATCCAATGGGAGTGGGAATCACAAAATTTGTCATGATACTCTCTTAGTTAATTAAAATTTTGAATAGAAACCTAGGTCAAGAGGAACATCCAACCCCCCTAAGAAATAACAAGTCTCAATCAAGAGTTTAATGTGGAAAATGACTTTGACATTCAATAGACCATCTGATCCCTGAATCACTGAAAAATTGATCTACTTCATTGATAAGATCTTCTTCATCCTTAAATGTTATGAAAAATATAAGGTTCTTATGGATGATTATTGTATGGATGGTGAAGCTGATCAATGGTGAACATTGATAAAACATACGAAGCTAGAGGAAGATATCAAGGCGATGGGAAGGAAGGATTTCCAAAAAATGTATTTTTGATAAATATTTTCCCCACACCCTCCGTCTTAAGACGGAAAGACATTTCCTTGCACTCAAGAAAAAAGATGATAAATCTATTGGGGAGTACCAAGAAAACTTCACCAAACATACACAATACACCTTTGGTTTTTTCATTACCCATAAATGCAAGGTTTTCTGCTTCTTTTGTGGGGTAAAACCTAGCCTACGGAAATCCCTAGCAATCCTTGACATTGAAAGATATGAGTATGACAACCCTGCTTTTATTACAAACTTAAACATGATTTATTACATAAACTATTCACTTGATACAACATGGAAGATCGATAGGTCTAGTGTCTTTGGGGCTTAGGATCATTACATAATGACTTACAACATGAAATACAACATCTTTATTGAAAACTTCCTTTACATGACCACTACATTCCCTCGTACTTAGTATTGCATGGGATAACCTGAAGACATGCATAAGAAAAGGGTGAGCTATAAAGCCCAGTAAGGGAATAAACATGGAATACATGAGGAGTAAAATACATGATAGAAAATAGGCATATCAATAGAGCACAAGAGAAACATGGATATAAAGGTATGGTAAAGCATGATAATCATAACATGGAAATGTGGCAACAACACTTAACATGAAATTAGCATGAGCCAATGCCCATTGCACATGAAGCATGAGTAAATCCTCATTGCACAGGAAGCATGAGTAAACCCTCTTTTCACTTAAATTAGAATGAGTCAACACTCATTGCACATGACGTATCATGATACTATACATTACCCAATGCATTGGAGCGCTATAAGGGCACACCCTTCTTAAAAATTTCATTTCATGCATAAGTGTGCCACATGGATCATAAAACATGGATTCATAAAACATAATAATTTATTCCATGAAAAAGGAATGTGGAATTAAACTTTATAATTAATAAGTAAATGTGCATGAAGGTGAATACCCTTTATGGAGAAATGGGCATGGTATTCACTACACAATGACATTGTCTTAGAAAATTGGTGCAATTTCGGCAGCGTAACGGCGTGATATAAGAATTCATAAAAACGGTTGATGAGAGTGAAAGGTGTGTCTTATCATATCTACATGAAATGGAAATTAAGGGGGTCATATAGATAAATGTCCCAAAAATTTTAATGGAATTTAGATTCATGATAAAAAAGTATTGCTTGAATGTAAATGAGGAGAGAGAAGTTCCTTTCGGAATTTCGGCATAGTAACATGTGTACATGAGAGGAGTTTAATGAGAGAGAAAGGGGTATCAAATCATTCAAACAATAAGAGGGCAGTATGGGGGAGGTGCGAAACCATACCCCATCATTTATAATTGAAATTAAAAGGGAATAACAATATTAAGAAAATTGGACAAAAAAGTGCAAGGAAGAAAACCCTTACTTGGAAGTGTGATTCCAAAGGCTTGAGAGAGGATTAAGAGAGGATTCTTGGGAGCTTGTGGAACCTTGAGAGGATTCTAGAGATATTAGGGAAGAGTTTGTAAGAACTCCAACGGCTTTGAGTGATGAGGAAGTGGGAGCTTGGGTGGGTTTATATAGGAAAGGTGATTGAATTCTTTATTATTTAGGTTTTGGACCCCTTAAATTAAACTAATCCAAACCACAAATCAGCTCATGGTTTTTGACCATGGTTTTTGGAAAAGGTAATAGGAAAACAATATTTTATAAGGCCAAATTATGAACTTCTTAAAATAATGGGGTTGCTTATGTGGAGGTGAGTCACACTCCCATGGAAAATAATTTAAAAAGACAATATGTTTAATAAGTCTTGATGGGTCCATTGATGCCTTGTAAAATAAGTCAAATAAACCCAAAATCACATTATTTTAATGGTAAAACATATATTGGCCGAAATTAAGGCTTATATTATTTTATTTCATCACTATTGGGTTATTATGATGTCATAAAACACATTATATATTTAAACAGTATTTAATTTTTACCCAAAAATTTGACTGTCTCAGAAAATTATGAAAAATTCACCATTGGATAATTTCGACATTATGATTCCAGAAATAACATTTATTTTATCCAAATTATTTTCTAAATATGTTAATTTTTACTTTTAAAATAAAAACTGACATTTATAAAAAATTCATGGGTTTTGACAAAAATGGATTTCAAACCTTAATAAAAATTACAATTGCATTCATAAAATTATAAGATCATTTATATTTAATAAAAATTAATTTAATAATAATAATATTTTATTAAAGTATTATTTAATTAAAAAATCCATTAATTCATCAAAATAGATTTTTTATCTGAATATTAACTAAAAAAATACTATTTGTGCTTAAAAAAAACTATTTACAAAGTTTCAATAATAAAAATAAGGTATATTCATTATTATATACAAAAAATAACATACATAAACATAGTACTAGTGATTTTTTACATAACCCCTTAAAACAGCCACATAAGACCTAAGAGTAAGGTGTGTGATAGTGACAGACTCTTGAGGTGGCTCAGATAACATCGCTCGAGTTGTAATCTCTATCAACTTCAACTTTTACCTTAGATGGCCTCGTTAAAGCTTGAAATGATTAAGCTCAGCTTGGGATTGGTCAAGAGAGATTCCCAAAGACACCATCTCTTTTCCGAGCTCCAAAAAATGGGCTTCGTATGGAGCAATTCTACTGGATGAGGCCATCGCTTCTTTTGCCTGAGTAAATTGAATTTTTTAAAGCCCTATATTTATACTAATCATGTGATCACTCTTCAACGGCTATATTAGCAACAGTAAAGATTCTTAACATAAAACCAAAGAAGTTTAAATTTTATATAAACATTTTATATAAAGAGACATTTAATTAGATCAAGAGGGATTTCCATTAATGAAACTTTGGGTTGTTACAATATCCCCCCCTTAAGAAATTTCGTCCTCTAAATTTCCTTTTCCCACACTAAAACAGATGTGGGTAACTCAGCTTCATCATTTCCTCCGATTCCCAAGTCGCTTCTTCAAACATGTGGTTTCACCACAACACCTTGATGAGGGGCATTGTATTATTTCATAGAACTTTTTCTCTAAGATCTAAGATCTTCACTGGTTTCTCCTCATAAGAAAGATCATCCTCCAACTGTACCACCTCAGAAGAGAGTTCATGTGAAGGGTCCGGTATGTACTTCCTTAAGAGGGATACATGAAAGACATCATGTACTTTGGCCATGGTAGGTGGAAGTGCTAGTCGATAGGCCACAACCCTGACATGATCAAGAATATCAAAGGGGCCGATGTACCTTGGAGTTAACATCCCTTTATTTCCAAACCTCATGACCTTCTTCCATGGAGATATGCATAGAAAAACCACGTCTCCAACTTTAAACTCAAGGTCTCTTAGATGGTTATCTGCATAACTCTTATGTTGACTTCGGGCTACCTTGATACGATGTTGAATGATTTTCACCTCCTCCACCATTTCTTCGACCATTTCTGGTCCAAGCATCTTATGTTCACCAACCTCATCCCAACATGCCGGTGTTCTGCACCTTTTCCCATATAGGGCTTCATAAGGTGCCATTTGGATGCTTGAGGGGAAACTATTATTATAATAGAACTCAACCATAGGAATATGTTGTTCCCATCCTCATTTAAAGTAAATTGAGCATTCTCTCAACATGTCCTCAGGTGATTGGATAGTCCACTCAGATTGGCCATCAGTTTGAGGATGATAGGCGGTACTGAAGTTCAGTTCAGTATCTAGAGCATGTTGAAGACTTTTCCAAAACTTAGAGGTGAATCTTGGATCTCGGCCAGACACAATATATAGTGGCAATCCATGAAGCCTTACCACTTACCTGATATATATCTATGCCAGTTGATCCAATGAGAAATCCTCCCAAATAGCAATGAAGTGTGCAGTCTTTGTAAAATGATCCACCATGACCCAGATTGCATTGTTGCCTTTGGATGTCCTTGGAAGTCCAGTGACAAAGTCCATGGTGATTTTCTCCCATTTTCATTCTGGTATGTTCAATGGTTGCATCATCCCCTTAGACTTATGCCTTTCTGCCTTCACTTGTTGGAACACCAGGCACTTTGAAGTATATACAAAGATCTCTTTCTTCATATTATCCCACTAAAAATTTCCTCGGAGATCTCGATACATCTTTGTGCTCCCTGGGTGAATAGAGAAATTTGAACTATTTGCATCATACAAAAGTTCCTTCTTCTGCTCTGGACTTAATGAAACACATTGTATTTTCCCAAATTGCACAATTCCTTCTTCATTAACATTAAACTCTGAGGATTTTCCTTTTTCTATAGCTTCTACTTTTTCCTGAATTCCCACATCATCCTTTTGAGCATCCTTTAACTTTTCCAAAAGAGATGGTTGAGCAATAATTTGTGAAAGGATTGATGATGTTCCCTTATTTATGATTCCCATGTCCATCTTCATCATGTCTAAGAAGATTGGATCCTTCTCAATTATCATCATTGATAGAATCGCTGGGTCCTTTCTACTTAGGGCATCTGCCACCTTGTTCGCTTTCCCAAGGTGGTAATGTATTGAACAGTCATAATCCTTGATGTACTCTATCTATCTTCTCTAGCGCATATTATGATATTTCTGTGTGAATATATATTTAAGACTCTTGTGGTTAGTATATATCTCACATTTCTCCCCATAGAGATAACGCCACCATATTTTCAAGGCAAAGATCACCTCCGCCAACTCCAAATAATGCATTGGATAGTTTCTCTCATGGATTTTCAACTGTATTGAGGCATAGGATATCACTTTATCATTTTTCATCAGCACACAGCCTAAGCCCTTCTTCAAAGCATCACTTAATATCACAAAAGGTTCCCCACTTGTGGGTAAAGTGAGCACAGACGCAGTGATAAGCCTCTTTTTCAAATCCTTGAAGCTTTCTTCGCATTCATCACTCTAAGAAAACTTTACTCCCTTTCAAGTTAGCTTGGTAAGAGGGTTGGAAAATCGTGAGAAATTTCTCACAAATCATCAATAATATCCAGCTAACCTCAAGAAGCTATGAATATCCGTTACCGATGTTGGCCTCGGCCATCCATCAATTTCATCTATTTTGGAGGGATCCACAGATATCCCCTTGCTTGTGATGATATGGCCCAAGAATTAGACCTACTTTAACTAGAAATCACACTTACTATACTTTTCATAGAGCTTCTCCTTGCGCAAAGTCTCTAGTACAGTTCTTAAATGCTCTTCATGATCCTCCTTGGTTTTGGAGTATATTAGAATATCATATATAAATACTACCACAAAATTTTCAAGGTAATATCTAAAGATGCTATTAATCAATTCCATGAATATTTCTGGAGCATTAGTGAGTCCGAAAGGCATTACTATGAATTCATAGTGCCCGTATCTTGTGCGAAAAGCAGTCTTGGGGATATCTTCCTTCTTCACCCTTACTTGATAATATCCTGACCACAAGTCTACCTTGGAGAAGTATTGTGCTCCATGCAGCTGATCAAACAAGTCATCAAATAGTGGGAGAGGATACTTGTTCTTTATTGTGATTTTTTTGAGCTCACGATAATCGATGCAAAGGCACATTGACCCATCCTTCTTTTTGACGAAGAGGACTGGTGCACCCCATGGTGAATCACTTGGGTGTCTAAACCCTTTATCCATATTCTCTTGTAGTTGTTTCTTCAGCTCTTCAATCTCTACGAAAACCATTCTATATGGAGTCTTGGATATTGGTAGAGCCCCTAGTATAAGTTCAATGGAGAATTTAACATCTCTTCTAGGAGAAAGACCAGGCAATTCCTTAGGAAACACTTCAGTGAATTCCCTCACAATAGGAATTTCTTCAAAGATGGTTTCTTCCTTGGACTCAATCATCTGAGCCAGATACACGTGCTCATAGGGCAGTAATATCCATGCTTGAGATGATGGAGCTAAAGAAGATTAATCTTCCTCCTTACACTTGTAAAGAATTGGGGGTCGATTCTCCATATGGAGTGTGATTTCCCTTTCCCGACAATTTATGTTGGCTTTATATAAGGAAATCCAATCCATGCCAAGAATTGAATAAAATTCCACCAGAGAGAGTATGACAAGGTTCGATAGGAAATTCAATCCACATATTATAACAGGGGAGGACTTATATTCTTGGGATGCAGTGATTTCCCCATTTGTCGTACTCACCGACATCTTCAATTCCATGATTTTTTGGTGGTGTTGGGATTGTTCTAATAAAATTCTGAGATATAAAAGAATGCGTAGAACCTTAATAAAAAATTACGTTTGCTATTCTTGAATGAATAACTAGCATACCTATCACCACTTCATTTTTGGGGTTCACTTCAGCAGAAGTGATGGCAAAAGCTCTTCCTTGTTGCCTTGGATGTTGTTGGTTGCCTCCGAAAACCCTTGGAATATGGCACTGATTTGAAAAATGCCTCGGTTCTTTGCAGTTGTATCAATGAACAACACGTTGAGGTTATAACGGAGCATTCCTCTCTTCTATTGTAGTTGCGGGTCTTTCGTACCAACAATTAATAGCTAGGTTCCCTTCTCTTCCAAACCTAAAGCATTTCCTCATCCCCTTGAGGCAATTTCCAGGGTGCTTCTTTCTGTAATTTTGGAAAGTGGGGTGCTGGATCTTCTTAGCACTATTGGATTTAGCCATCAGACCGCCATCATTGAAGTCCACCTTTCAATTCTTGTCCCCATGATACCCCTGTGATTCTCCGATCTCCATTTCAACCTTGAGGGCACATCAGACAATTTCCTCATAGCCATCGAAGTCACAGATCTCTAATACTTTCTGTAGGCTAGGCTTCAGCCCACCAAAGAAGCGGTTAACTTTGCATTCGGGGGTAACGACAAAGCCGAAAGCGTATCATACAAGCCTTGTCAAGTTTTCCTCGTACGCTCCAACATATTATTCGTCTTTTTTCTTGAGGGAAAGGAAGTACCTTTCCATCTTAAGCTGGAGGGTGCGCATAAAATATTTATCGAAAAACATCTTCCGGAAATCCTTTCATTCGAACGCCTCAATCTTCTCATCAGGCTTCGTATTTTTGATCAACTTCCACCATTGATCTGCTTCAACCTCCATACGATAAGCCACTAGGAGAACCTTCTCTTATTCAGAACATTGAAGGATGGAGAAGATATTTTCAATAGAGTTGATCCATTTTTCAATGATCGTGGGATCGGATGATCCACTAAAAGTAGGAGGCCTTTGTCTCATGAAGCTCTCGATAGTGACTTGTTACTTATTAGGGGGGTTTGGATGCTCTTATTGACCCATGTTTCTATTCAAATATTGAGTTATCTGAGAGAGAAGAGTGACAAAGTTTGCGATTCCTGCTCCCATTGGATTGAGCATCTCATTAGTACAGTCATCACACTGATCTTCACATCTGTTGTTAGCCCGGGTCTTCCTATTACCGACCATTGGTTGGAATAAAAGGAAAGTTAGGGGTAACACAAAGGGTAATCCAAAGAAAAAAGATGATGACTTATAAATAAACTTTTATTTCCTTAACTCATGAGTCTATAGGCTTCAATCTAGGATTATCATTATCTACTTTCTAACATATATTCTTAGGGGAATTGTTTTTTAATTCCCTTAATAAGGGTTAATACTAAGCTTATGAATTTATCAAAACATATCCCCCGGGAGTGTCGTAACCAATAGTGCAACAAGGCCCGTTGTCGTGCAACAGTTCCCGTTCGAGTCTAGCTCAAAGCGGTGTTTTCGGGTTTTACCCCTAGGATACATCTATGTCAGAGCCGCCTCTACCTACTCATATCTAGACAGGGATGTATTTTCTTGATAAACCACTCACTCAGTACTTACAAAAACTTAGGGATGTTTTAATTATACTTAGTACTATCTCTAAGGGGTTACTGGGGTTTTCTAATCCTAATCCCAAAAATAACTAAACCTATCCTCTGACTTAAAACAAGAAATACAACATCTTTATTGAAAAACTCCTTTACATGACCACTACATTCCCTTGTACTTAGCATTGCAAGGGATAACCTGAGGACATGCATAAGAAAGGGGTGATCTATAAAGCCCAGTAAGGGAATAAACATGGAATACATGAGGAGTAAAATACATGATAGACAATAGTCATATCAATAGTACACAAGAGAAACATGGACATAAAGGTATGGTAAAGCATGATAATCATAACATGGAAATGTGGCAACAACCCTTAACATGGAATTAGAATGAGCCAAGTCCCATTGCACATGAAGCATGAGTAAATCCTCATTGCACATGAAGCACAAGTAAACCCTCGTTGAACTTGAATTATCATGAGTCAACACTCATTGCACATGACGTATCATGATACTATACTTTACCGAATGCATTAGAGCGCTATAAGGGCGCACCCTTATTAAACATTTCATTTCATACATAAGTGTGCCACATGGATCATAAAACATGGATTCATAAAACATAATAATTTATTCCATGGCAAAGGAATGTGGAATGAAACTTTATAATTAATAAGTAAATGTGCATTAAGGTTAATACCCTTGATGGAGAAATGGGCATGGTATTCACTACACAATGACATTGGCTTTGAAAATTGGTGCAATTTCGGCAGCGTAACGATGTGATATAAGAATTCATAAAAACGGTTGATGAGAGTGAAAGGGGTGTCACATCATATCTACATGAAATGGACAGTAAGGGGGTAATATAGATAAATGTCCCAACAATTGTAATGGAATTTATATTCATGATACAAAAGTATTGCTTGAATGTAAATGAGGAGAGAGAAGTTCCTTTCGGAATTTCGGCATAGTAGCAGGTGTACATGAGAGGAATTTAATGAGAGATAAAGGGGTCTCCCATCATTCAAAGAATAAGAGGGTAGTATGGGGGAGGTTTGAAACCATATCCCAGTATTTATAATTGAAATTAAAAGGGCATAACAATATTAAGAAAATTGGACAAAAAGGTGGAAGGAAGAAAACCCTTACTTGGAAGTGTGCTTCCAAAGGCTTGAGAGAGGCTTGAGAGAGGCTTCTTGGGAGCTTGGGGAACCTTGAGAGGATTATAGATAGAGTAGCATAGAGGTTGGACGAACTCCAAAGGCTTTGAGTGAGGAGGAAATGGGAGCTTGGGTGGGTTTATATAGGAAAGGTGAGTGAATTCTTTATTATTTAGGTTTGGGACCCCTTACATTAAACTAATCCAAAACACAAATCAGATCATGGTTTTTGCAAATGGATTTTGGAAAAGGGAAGATAAAAACAATATTTTATAAGTCCAAAGTCCTAACTTCTTAAAATAATGGGGTTGCTTGTGGGGAGGTGAGTCACACTCCCATGGAAAATAATTTAAAAAGACAAGATGTTTAATAAGTCTTGAGGGGTCCATTAATGCTTTGTAAAATAAGTCAAACAAACAAAAAATCACGTTATTTTAATGGTAAAACATATATTGGTTGAAAATAAAGCTTATAGTATTTTATTACATCACTATTGGGTCATTATGATGTCATAAAACACATTATATATTTAAACGATATTTAATTTTTACCCAAAAATTTGACTGTCTCAGAAAATTATGAAAAATTCACCGTTGGATAATTTTGACGTCTTGATTACAGAAATAACATTTATTTTATCTAAATAATTTTCTAAATATGTTAATTTTCACTTTTCAAATAAAAACCGATATTTATCAAAAATTCACGGGTTTTGACAAAAATGGATTTCAAACCTTAATAAAAATTACAATTACATTCATAAAATTATAAGATCATTTATATTAAATAAAAATTATTTTAATAATAATAACAATAATATTTTATTAAAGTATTATTTAATTCAAAAATCCATTAATTCATCAAAATATATTTATTATCTGAATATTAACTAAAAAAAATACTATTTGTGCTTAAAAAAAACTATTTACAAAGTGTTGATAATGACAAGAAGTTATATTCATTATTATATACAAAAAATAATATACATGAACATAGTACTAGCGATTTGTTACATAACCCCTTAAAACAGCCGTATAAGACCTAAGGGTAAGGTGTGCGATGGTGACAAACTCTTGGGGTAGCTCGGATAACATCGATCAAGTTGCAGTCTCTATCAACTTCCACTTTTATCGTAAACGGTCTCGTTCGAGCTTAACATGATGAAGCTCAGCTTGGGCTTGGTCAAGAGAGAAGCCCAAAGATGCCACCTATTTTCCGAGGTCCAAAAAATGGGTTTTATATGGAGAAATTCTACTGGATGAGGCCATCACTTCTTTTGTTTGAGTAAATTGGATTTCTTAAAGCGCTATATTTATACTAATCATGTGATTAATGTTCAATGGCTATATTAGTAACAGTCAAAATTCTTAATATAAAACCAAAGAAGTAGACATTTTATATAAACATTTTACATAAAGAGACATTTAATTAGATCAAGAGGGATTTCCATTAATGAAACTTTGGGTCGTTATAATATTCCCCCTTAAGAAATTTTGTCCTCGAGATTTCCTTTTCCCAAACTAAAACAGATGTGGGTAACTCAGCTTCATCATTTCCTCTGATTCCCAAGTCGCTTCTTCAAACTTGTGGTTTCACCACAACACCTTGATGAGGGGAATTGTA
Organism: Viscum album; assembly: GCA_963277665.1. Taxonomy (NCBI): domain Eukaryota; kingdom Viridiplantae; phylum Streptophyta; class Magnoliopsida; order Santalales; family Viscaceae; genus Viscum; species Viscum album. Next base: position 1,541,057,001 of record OY728156.1, read on the forward strand.
TTATTTCGTAGAACTTTTTCTCTACAATCTAAGATCTTCACTGGTTGCTCCTCATAAGAAAGATCATCCTAAAACTGTACCACCTCATAAGAGAGTTCATGTGAAGGGTCCAGTATGTACTTCCTTAAGAGGGATACCTGAAATACATCATGTACTTTGGCCATGGTAGGTGGAAGTACTAGTCGATAGGCCACAACCCCGACACAATCAAGAATCTCGAAGGGGCCGATGTACCTTGTACTTAACATCCCTTTCTTTCCAAACCTCACGACCTTCTTCCATGGAGATATGCGTAGAAAAACCACGTCTCCAACTTTAAACTCAAGGTCTCGTCGATGGTTATCTGCATAACTCTTCTGTCGACTCTGGGCTACCTTGATATGATGTTGAATGGTTTTCACCTTCTCCACCATTTCTTCGACCATTTCTAGTCCAAGCAGCTTACGTTCACCGAACTCATCCCAACATGCCAGTTTTCTGCACCTTTTCCCATATAGGGCTTCATAAGGTTTTATTTGGATGCTTGAGTGGAAACTATTATTATAAGATAAATCAACTAGAGGAATATGTTGATCCTATAATCCTTTAAAGTCCATTGAGCATGATCTCAACATGTCCTCAAGTGTTTGGATAGTCTGCTCGGATTGGCCATCTATTTTAGGATGATAGGCCGTACTGATGTTCAGTTCAGTATCCAGATCATGTTGAAGACTATTCAAAAACATAGAGGTGAATCTTGGATCTCGGTCAGACACAATAGATAGTGGCATTCCATGCAGCCTTACCACTTACCTGATATATATCCATGCCAGTTTATCCAATGAAAAATCCTCCCAAATAGCAATGAAGTGTGAAGTATTTGTAAGATGATCCACCAAAACCCAGATTGCATTGTTGCCTTTTGATTTCCTTGTAAGTCCAGTGACAAAGTCCATGGTGATGTTCTCCCATTTCTATTCTGGTATAGGCAATGGTTTCATCATCCCCTTAGACTTCTGCCTTTCTTCCTTCACTTGCTGGCACACCAAGCAATTTGAAGTATATACAGTTATCTCCTTCTTCATATTATCCCCCCAAAAATTTTCTCGGAGATCTTGATATATCTTTGTTCTCCCTGGGTGAATAGAGAAATTTGAACTATGTGAATCATCCAAAATTCCTTCTTCTGCTCTGGACTTAATGGAACACATAGTCTTTTCCCAAATTTCCAATTCCTTCTTCATTAACATTAAACTATGAGGATTTCCCTTTTTTGATAGCTTTTACTTTTTCCTGAATTCCCACATCATCCTTTTGAGCATCCTTTAACCTTTCTAAATGAGACGGTTGAGCAATAATTTGTGAAAGGATTTATGATGTTCCCTTGTTTATGATTCCCATGTCCATCTTTATCAAGTCTAAGAAGATTGGATCCTTCTCAATTCTCATCATTGATAGAATCGCTGGGTCCTTTCTACTTAGGTCATCTTCCACCTTGTTCGCTTTCCCAGTGTGGTAATGTATTGAACAGTCATAATCCTTAATGAGCTCTATCCATTTCTATGGATCATATTTTGCTCTTTCTGTGTGAGTATATATTTAAGACTCTTGTGGTTAGTATATATCTCACATTTCTCCCCATAGTAATGACTTTTGAACTCACTAATTCTCCAGAAATATTCATGGACTTGATGAATAGACTCTTTAGAGATTAACTTGACAAATTTTTGGTAGTATTTATAAATTATTTTCAAATTTACTCTAAAATTAAGGAAGAACATGATGAACATCTAAGAATAGTACTAGATGCCTTACAAAAGGAGAATCTCTATGAAAAGTACAACAAGTTTGAGTTCTAGTTGAAGGAATTATCATTATTGGAAAATATAATCACAAGCAATGATATATCTATGGATCCTTCCAAAACAAAAGAAATTGAGGGATGGCCGAGGCCAACATCTGTGACAAATATCCTTATCTTCTTGGGGTTAGCTGGATATTATCTTTGATTTATGATAAATTTCTCATGATTGTAAAACCCTCTTACCAAGATAACTTAGAAGGGAGTCAAGTTTTATTGGAAGGATTAATGTGAATAAATCTTTATGGAGTTTGATAAGATTCTTATCACTTCACATGTGTATGACAACCCTGATCTTTTATTACACAATTAAACATAATTTATTACATAAACTTCACTTGATACAACATAGAAGATCAAGAGGTCTAGTGTCTTTGGGGGTTAGGATCATTACATAACAACTTAAAAAATGAAATAAAACATCTATATTTAAAACTTCCTTTACATGACCACTACATTCCCTCGTACTTATCATTGCATGGGATAACCTGAGGACATGCATAAAAAAGGGTGATCTATAAAGCATAGTAAGGGAATAATCATGGAATAAAACAAGGAATACAATACATGTTATACAATATGCATATCAATAGAGCACAAGAGAAGCATAAACATAAAGGCATGATAAATCATGATAATCCTAACATGGAAATGTGGCAACAACACTTAACATGGAATTAGCATGAGCCAAGGCCCATTGCACATGGAGCATGAGTAAATCCTCATTACACATGAAGCACGAGTAAAACCTCATTGAAATTGAATTATCACGAGTAAACACCCATTTCACATGATGTATCATGATACTATACTTTACCCAATTCCATAGAGTGCTATAAGAGCACACCCTTCTTAAACATTTCATTTCATGCATAAGTGTGCCACATGGATCATATAACACGGATTCATAAAACATCATCATTTATTCCATGATAAAGGAATTTGGAATTAATATATGAAACTTTATAATCAATAAGTAAATGTGCATTAGGTTAATACCCTTAATAGTGAAATGGGAATGGTATTTACTACACAATGACATTGGCTTGGAAAATCGGTGCAATTTCAGCAACGTAACAGCGTGACGTAAGAATTCATAAAAATGGTTGATGAGAGAGAAATGGGTGTCTCATAATATGTACATGAAATGTACAGTAATGGGGTAATATAAATACATGTCTCAATAGTTGTAATGGAATTTAGATTCGTGAAACAAAATAATTTCTTTAATGTTAATGAGGAGAGAAAAATTCCTTTCGAAATTTGGGCATAGTAACAAGTGTACATGGGAGGAATTTAATGAGTGAGAAATGGGACTCCCATCATTTATACATAAATAGGGATGTATTGGGGAGGTTAAAAACCATCCCCCAACATTTATAATTGAAATTAAAATGGCATAACAACATTAAGAAAATTGGACAAAAATGAGAAAGGAAGAAAAAACCCTTACTTGGAAGTGTGCTTCCAAAGGCTTGAGAGAGGCTTCTTAGGAGCTTGGGGCACCTTGGATGGATTCTGGAAAGAGTAGGGCAGAGTTTAGACAAACTCCAAAGGCTATGAGTGGGGGGGAGTGGGATCTTGGGTTGGTTTATATAGGAAAAGTGAGGGAATTTTTTATTATTTAGGTTTGGGACACCTCACATTAAACTAATATAAACCAAAAACCATCCCATGGTTTTTGCCCATGGTTTTTGGAAAAGGAAAGTGAAAAAAAAAATATTTTATAAAGACAAAGTATGATCTTCTTAAAATAATGGGGTTGCTTCTGTGGAGGTGGGTCACACTCCCAAGGAAAACAATTTAAAAAGACAAGATGTTTAATAAGTCTTGAAGGGTCCAATAATACTTTGAAAAATAAGTCAAAAAAAACAAAAATCACATTATTTTAATGGTAAAATATAAATTACCCTATAATAAGGCTTATAGTATTTTATTAAATCACTATTAGGTCATTATGATGTCAGAAAACACATTATATATTTAAAGGGTATTTAATTTTTACCCAAAAAGTTGATTGTCTCAGAAAATTATATAAAATTCACCGTTGGATAATTTCGACATCCTGATTCTAGAAATAATATTTATTTTTTATAAATAATTTTATAAATATGTAAATTTTCACTTTTAAAATAAAAATTATCATTTATCAAAAATTCACAGGTTTTGAAAAAAAATGGATTTCAAACCTTAATATAAATTACAATTGAATTCATAAAATTATACGACAATTCATATTTAATAAAAATTAATTTAATATAAATAATAATATTTTATAAAATATTATTTAATCCAAAAATCCATTAATTCGTCAAAATAGATTTCTTAATTGAATATTAACTAAAAAAACTATTTGTGTTTTAAAAGAACTATTTACAAGGTAAAAATAATAAAATAAAAGTATATTCATTATTATATACAAAAATAATGTACATAACCATAGTGCTAAGATCTTGTTACATAACCCCTTATAACACCTGCATAAGACCAAAGAGTAAGGTGTGAAATGTTGACATACTCTTGGGGTGGCTTGGATAACATTACATGGGTGGTAATCTCTATAAACTTCCATTTCTCTCGTAGGCGTTCCCACTCGAGCTTAACATATTCAAGTTCAACTTGGGCTTGGTTAAGAGCAAATCCCAATGACTCCACCTCCTTTTCGAGCTCTGAAAAATGGGCTTCGTATGTGGAACGTCTACTAGGTGAGTCCATCACTTCTTATGTCTCAGTAAATTAGATTTGTTAAATCCCTATATTTATACTAATTAGGTGATCACTGTTCAATGGTTATATTAGCAACCTTCACAATTATTAACATAAAACCAAAGAAGTTTACATTTTATATAAACATTTTACATAAAGAGACATTTAATTATATCAAGATGTATTTCCATTAATGAAAGTTTGGGTAGTTACAATCTTCCCCCCTTAAAAAATTTTCTCCCTCAAAATTTCCTTTTCCCACACTAAAATAGATGTGGGTAACTCTGATTCATCATTTCCTCCGATTCCCACATCGCTTCTTCAAACTTGTGGTTTCGCCACAACACCTTGACGAGGGGTGTTGTCTTATTTCATAGAAATTTTTCTCTGCGATCTAAGATCTTCACTGGTTTCTCCTCATAAGAAAGATCATCCTATAACTGTACCACCTCTGAAGAGAGTACATGTGAAGGGTCTGATATGTACTTCCTTAACATGGATACATGAAATATATCATGTACCTTGGCCATGGTAGGTGGAAGTGTTAGTCAATAGGCCACAACCCCGACACGATCAAGAATCTCAAAGGGGCCGATGTTCCTTGGACTTAACTTTCCTTTCTTTCCAAACCTCATGACCTTATTCCATGGAGATATGCGTAGAAATACAATGTATCCAACTTTAAACTCAAGGTCTCATCAATGATTATATACATAACTCTTCTGTCTACTCTAGGATTCCTTGATATGATGCTGAATGGTTTTCACCTTCTACACCATTTCTTCGACCATTTCTGGTCCAAACAGCTTACGATCACCGACCTCATCCCAACACGCTGGTGTTCTGCACATTTTACCATAAAGGGCTTCATATGGTTCCATTTGGACGCTCGATTAGAAACTGTTATTATAAGAGAACTCAACTAGAGGAAGATGTTGACCCCATTCCCATTTAAAGTCCATTGAAAATGCTCTCAACATGTCCTCAAGTGTTTGGATAGTCTGCTCATATTGGCCATCAGTTTGAGTATGATAGGACACACTGAAGTTTAGTTCAGTATTCAGAGCATGTTGAAGACTCTTCCAAAACTTAGAGGTGAATCTTAGATCTCGATCAGACGCAATAAATAAAGGTACTCCATGAATCCTTTCCACTTCCCTGATATATATCCGTGCCAATTGATCCAATGAGAAATCCTCCCGAATAATAATGAAGTGTTCAACCTTTGTAAGATGATCCACTACAACCCAGATTGCATTGTTGCCTTTTGATGTCTTCAGAAGTCCGGTGACAAATTCCATGGTGATGTTCTCCCATTTCCATTCTGGTATGGGCAATGGTTGCATCATCCTCTTAGACTTCTGCCTCTCTGCCTTCACTTCCTAACACACCAGGCACTTTGATGTATATTCAGTGATCTCCTTCTTTATATTATCCCACCAATAATGCTCTCAGAGATCTCAATACATCTTTGTGCTCTCTGGGTGGATAGAGAAGGTCGAGATATCTGCATAATTCAATATCTCCTTCTTTATATCAGGATCATATGGTACACATAATCACATCTTAAATCTTAAAACTCCTTCCTCATCAATTTTGAAACCAGAGAATTTCTCATTTCTAGCATCTTCCACCCTTTTCTGAATTTCCACATCTTTTTTGAGAATAATTTATTCTCTGCATGAGGGATGGTTGAGAAATCATTTGAGAAAGGATTGATGATGTTCCTCCCTTAATGATTACCTTGTCCATACTTTTCAAATCTAATAAGACCATATCCTTTTCAATTCTCATCATTGATAAAGATACATGATCTTTTCTACTTAAAGCATCTGCCACCTTGTTTTCCTTACCGGGATGGTAGTGAATTGAAAAGTCATAATCCTTGATGAGCCATATCCATATTCTCTGGAACATATTAAGCACTTTTTGTGTGAATATATATTTGAGACTCTTGTGGTCAGTACATATCTCACATTTCTCCCCATAGAGATAATGCCACCAAATTTCAAAGTGAAGATCACTACAGTGAACTCGAGGTCATGTGTTGGATAGTTTTGTTCATGAAATTTCAATTTCCTTGAATCATAGGCAATGACTTTGTGATTTTGTGTCAACACACATCCCATGCTATTCTTCGAAGCATCACTGAATACCACAAATAGTTCACCACTTGTGGGTAAAGTGAGCACGAGCACAATGATAAGCCTCCTTTTCAACTCCTCGAAGCTTTCTTTGCATTCATCATTCCAAGAAAACTTTACTGCCTTTTGATTTAACTTGGTAAGAGGGTTTGAAAATCGTGAGGAATTTCTCAAAAATCCCCGATAATATCCAACTAACCCCAAGAATCAACGGATATCCATTACTGATGTTGGCCTCGGCCATCCCTTAATTGCATCTATTTTGGAGGGATCCATAGATATCCCATTACTTATGATGATATGGCCCAAGAACGAGACCTCCTTCAACCAGAAATCACACTTTCTGTACTTTTCATAGATCTTCTCCTTCCTAAAGGTCTCTAGTATAGTTCTTAAATGCTCCTCCTAATCCTCCTTGGTTTTGGAGTATATTAGAATATCATCTATAAAGACTACCACAAATTTGTCTAGGTAATCTCTAAAGACTCTATTCATCAAGTCCATGAAAATTTATGGATCATTGGTGAGTCTGAGAGGCATTTCTATGAATTCTTAGTGCTCGTATCATGTACGAAAAGTAGTCTTGGGGATATCTTCCTTCTTCACCATTACTCGATAATATCTCGACTGCAAATCCACCTTGGAGAAGTATTGTGCTCCACAGAGCTGATCGAACAAGTCACCAATTCATGGGAGAGGATACTTGTTCTTTATCGTGATTTTGTTGAGCTCACGATAATTGATGCAAAGGGGCATTGACCCATCCTTCTTCTTGACAAAGAGGACTGGTGCACCCCATGGTGAAGCACTTGGGCGTATAAACCCTTTATCCAGATTCTCCTATATTTTTTTCTTCTGATCCTCAATCTCCACAACAAACATTCTATATGGAGTCTTGGATATTGGAAACTCCCCAGGTATAATATCAATTGAGAATTCAACATCTCTTCTTGGAGGAAGATGAGACAATTCCTCAGGAAACACTTCAGTGAATTCCCTCACAATAGGCATGTCTTCTAGGATGGTTGCCTCCTTAGACTCAATCATCTGATCCAGATACACATGCTCATAGGGCAGTAATATCCATACTTGAGATGATGGAGTTAAATAATATTCATCTTCCTCCATGTACTTGAAATGAATCAGGGGTCAATTATCTATATGGAGAGGATTTCCCTCTCACGACAATTTATGTTGGCTCTATATAAGGAAAGAAAATACATGGAAATAATTGCATCAAATTCCCCCAGAGGGAGTATGATGAGGTTCACTGAGAAGTTTAATCCACAGATTATGACAAGGGAGGAGTTATATTCATGGGATGCAATGATTTCCCCATTTTCCGTCCTCACCATCATCTTCACTTCTATGATTTGTGGTTGTGCTGGGATTGTTCTACTAAACTTTTGAGATATAAAAGAATGCATAGAACCTGAATCAAAAATTACATTCTTCATTCTTGAATGAATAACTAGTGTTCTTATCTCCACTTCATTGTCGAGGTTCAGTTCGACAGTAGTGATGGAAAAATCTCACCCTTACGGCCTTGGAGGTTGTTGGTTGCCTCTGAAAACCCTTGTCTTAGGGAAATGATTTTCTAGATGCCCTGGTTCTTTGTAGTTGTAGAAATGAACCACACGTTGAGGTTTGAATGGATCATTCCTCTCCTTTGTCACAACCGCGGGTCTTTCTTGCCAATAGTTAACATCTAGGTTCCCTTCTCTTCCACACCTAAAGCATTTCCTCACCCCCTTTAGGAAATTTACAGGGTGCTTCTTTCCACACCTTTGGAAAGTGGGGTGCTAGATCTTCTTAGCACTGCTGGATTTATCCATCAGACCACCAGCAATGAAGTCTACCTTATGATTCTTACCCCCATGATACCCCTGAGATTCTCTGATCTCTATTTCAACCTTTAGGGCACATTAGACAATTTCCTCATAGTTTTTGAAGTCACGGATCACCAGCGCTTTCCAGAGGCTAGGTTTCAACCCACCAATGAAGCGGTAAACCTTGCATTCGGGGGTAAAGACCAAGCCGGAAGCGTATCATGCAAGCCTTGTGAAGTTTTCCTCATACTCTACAACATATTCATTGTCTTTTTTTCTTGAGGTCAAGGAAGTCCCTTTCTATGTTAAGCTGTAGGGTGCACGGAAAATATTTATCGAAAAACATCTTCTGAAAATCCTTCCATTCCAACACCTCGATCTCCCCCTCAGGCTTTGTATTTTTGATCAACATCTACCATTGATCAGCTTCACCCTCCATGTGATAAGCATCGAGAAGAAACTTCTCTTATTCAGAACATTGAAGGTTGGAGAAGATCTTTCCAATAGAGTTGATACATTGTTCGGCGATTGAGGGATAAGATGATCCATTAAAAGTAGGAGGCCTTTGTATCATAAAGATCTCGATAGATATTTGATCTTTCTTCGGGGGGGGGGGGGGGGGTGGGGGTGAAAATTCATTTTGACCCTTGTTTCTATTCAAAGCCTGAGTTAGCTTAGAGAGAAGCATGACAAAGTTTGCGATTACCACTCCCTTTGGATTGGGAATCTCATTAGTACAATCATCACATTGATATTCACATCGGTTGTTAGCTAGAGTCCTCCTATTACCATCCATTGGATGGAATAAAAGAAAAGTTAGGGGTAACACATAAAGGGTAATACAAGGAAAAAACTAATGACTTATAAATAACTTTTATTTGCTTAACATATGAATCTATTGGCTTCAGTCCATGTTATACATGATCTACTTTCTAACATATATTCTTAGGGTAATTTTTAGTCCCTTAATAATGTTTAATACTAAGATTATGAATTTACCAAAGCATATTCCCTGGGAGTGTCATAACCAAGAGTGCAACAAGGCCTGTTTTCGTGCACCAGTTCCCATTTGAGTCTAGCTCAAAGCGGTGTTTTCAGGTTTTACCCCTAGGATACATCTATTCCAGAGCCGCCTCTACCTACTCGTATCTAGGTAGGGATGTATTTTCTTGATAAAACACTTACTAAATACTCACCAAAACTTAGGGATGTTTTATTATACTTAGTCTTGTCTCTAAGGCTTTACTAGGATTTTCTAATCCCAATCCCAAAAATAACTAAACCTATCCTCAGATACTAACTATGAAAATCCTGATCTTTTATTACACAATTAAACATAATTTATTACATAAAATTCACTTGTTGCAACATAGAATATCGAGAGTTATAGTGTCTTTCGGGCTTAGGATCATTACATAACAACCTAAAACATGAAATACAATATATTTTCTGAAAACATCCTTTACCTGACCACTACATTCCCTCGTAATTATCATTGCATGGGATAACCTGAGGACATGCATAAAAAAGGATGAGCTATAAATCCCAGTAAGGTAATAATCATGGAATAACATGAGTAATTAAATACATTTTTGACAATAGGAATATCAATAGATCACAATATAATCATAAACATAAAGTCATGATAAATCCTGATAATCATAACATGGAAATTTAGCAACAACACTTAACATGGCATTAGCATGAGCCAAGGCTCATTGCACATGGAGCATGAGAAAATCCTCATTGCACATGAAGCCCTAGTAAAACCTCATTTCACTTGAATTAGCACGATTAAACACACATTTCACCTAACGTACCCTGATACAATACTTTAACCAATGCGTTGGAGCGCTATAAGGGCACACCCTTCTTAAACATTTCATTTCATGCATAAGTGTGCCACATGGATCATATAACATGGATTAATAAAACATCATAATTTATTTGAAGATAAAGGAATGTGGAATTAATATATTAAACTTTATAATAAATAAGTAAATGTGCATAATTTTTAATACCCTTGATAGTGAAATGGGCATGGTATTCACTGCACAATGATATTGGCTTGGAAAATCGGTGCAATTTCGGCAACGTAACGACGTGATGTAAGAATTCATAAAAATGGTTGATGAGAGAGAAATTGGTGTATCATCATATGTAAATGTTATGGACAGTAATGTTTTCATATAAATACATGTCCTAAATATTTTAATGGAATTTATATTCATGAAACAAAATAATTTCTTGAATGTAAATGGGGAGAGAGAAATTCCTTTCGGAATTTCGACATAGTAATGGGTGTACATGGGAGGCATTAAATGAGAGAGAAAGTGGTATCCCATAATTTATAAATAAATATGGAAGTATGGGGGAGGTGTGTAACCATACCCCAACATTTATAATTTAAATTAAAAGGGAATAACAACATTAAGAAAATTGGACAAAAATGAGAAAGGAAGATAAAACCCTTACTTGGAAGTGTGCTTACAAAGGCTTGAGAGAGGCTTAAGAGAGGATTATTGGGAGCTTGGAGAACCTTGGGAGGATTATAGAGAGAGTAGTTCAGGGTTTGGAAGAACTCAAAAGGCTTTGAGTGATAAGGAAGTGGGAGCTTGGGTGGGTTTATATAGGAAATGTGAGGGAATTCTTTATTATTTAGGGTTGGGACACCTCACATTAAACTAATCCAAACCACAAACCTGCCCATGGTTTTTGCCAATGGTTTTTGGAAAAGGGAATTGGAAAAAAATATTTTATAAGGACAAAGTCTGAACTTTTTAAAATAATAGGGTTGATTATGTGGAGGTGAGTCACACTCCCAAGGAAAACAATTTAAAAAGACAAGATGTTTAATAAGTTTTGATGGGTCCATTGATGCCTTGTAAAATAAGTAAAATAAACCCAAAATCACATTATTTTAATGTTAAAACATATATTGGCCGAACATAAGGCTTATATTATTTTATTTCATCACTATTGGGTCATTATGATGTCATAAAACACATTATGTATTTAAACGGTATTTAATTTTTACCCAAAAATTTGACTGTCTCAGAAAATTATGAAAAATTAAACATTGGATAATTTCAATGTCTTTATTCCATAAATAATATTTCTTTTATATAAATAATTTTATAAATATTTTAATTTTCACTTTTAAAATAAAAACTGACATTTATCGAAAATTCAAGGGTTTTGACAAAAAATGGCTTTCAAACCTTAATAAAAATTACGATTGCATTCATAAAATTATATGATCATCTATATTTAATAAAAATTAATTTAATAACAATAATAACATTTTATTAAAATATTATTTAATTAAAAAATCCATTAATTCATAAAAATATATTTCTTAGTTGAACATTAACTAAAAATACAATTTGTGCTTTTAAAAAAACTATTTACAAGGTAACAATAATAAAATGAAAGTATATTCACTATTATATAAAAATATAATGTACATAATGATAGTGATAAGGTATTGTAACATAAACCCTTATAACACCTGTATAAGACCGAAGTGTAAGGTGTGTGATGGTGACAGACTCTTGGGGTGGCTCAGATAACATTGCTCGGGTGGTAATCTCTATCAACTTCCATTTCTCTCATAGGTGGTCCCTATTGAGCTTAACATATTCAAGCTCGGCTTGGTCTTGGTCAAGAGCGAAGCCCAATGACGCCACCTCCTTTCTAAGCTCTGAAAAATGGGATTTGTATTGGGCACATCTATTGGATGAGGCCATCACTTCCTTTGTGTGAGTAAATTCGATCTGTTAAAGCCCTGTATTTATACTAATTAGGTTATCACTGTTCAAGGACTATATTAGAAATGGTCCCAATTCTTAACATTAAACCAAAGAAGATTACAATTTATATAAAATTTTTACATAATGAGACATTTAATTAGATCAAGAGGGATTTCCGTTAATGAAATTTTGGGTCGTTACAATGTGCTCAAACTACTCACAAGTGTGGAGATTTTAATAATATTTAGCGATGATTTGAATAAGGGCATGGGATGTGTGTTGATGAAAAATGAAAAATTCACTGGCTATGCCTCAGGGAAATTTAAATTCATGAGAAAAACTATCCCATGCATGATCTGAAGTTGGTAGGGGTGATCTTTGCGTTGAAAACATGGTTGCATTATCTCTTTAGGGAGAAGTGTGAAATGTATATGGATCAAAAAATTATCAAATATATATTCATACAAAAAGAGATGAATATGATCCAGTGACGATGGTTAGAGCTCATCATGGATTACGAATGCTCAATCCATTACCACCCTGGGAAAGCAAACTAGTTTGAAGATTATCTATGTAGAAATGACCCAACAATTCTATCATTGATGAGGATTGAAAAGGATCCAATCTTCTTTGCTTTGATAAATATTAACATGGGAATCATAAAGAAGGTAAAATCATCAATCCTTTCATAAATTATTACTCAACCATCTATTTTGGAAAGGTTAAATGATGCTCAAAAAAATGATGTGGGAATTTATAAGAAAGTGGAATCTTTTAGAAAATGGAAATCCTCAGAATTCAATGTTAATGAAGAAGGAATTGTGATATTTGGGTCAAGACTATGTGTTCCATCATATCTAGAGTTAAATAAATAGCTTTTGGATGATTCACATAGTTTTAATTTCTCCATTCACCTAGGAAACACAAAGTTGTATCGAGATATCTAGAATCACTATTAGCGGGAAAACATGAAGAAGGAGATTGTTAAATATACATCAAAGTTCTTGGTATGCTAGCAAGTTATGGATTAGAGGAACAAGTATAAGGGGATGATGCAACCATTACAAATACCAACATGGAAATGGGAAAACATCACCATGGAATTTTTCACCAGACATCCGAAGACATCCAATGGAAACAATGCTATCTGGGTTATTTTGGATCGTCTTACAAAGACTACACACTTCATTGAAATTTAAGATAATTTCTCATTAGATCAACTATAATTGATATACTTCAGAGAAGTGGTAAGTCTACATGGATTACCACTATCGATTTTGTCTGATCGAGATCTAAGATTCACCTCTAAGTTCTGAAAGAGTCTTTAATATGCTCTGAACACTGATTTGAACTTCAGCACAACCTATCACCCTCAAACTAATGTCCAATATGAGAGGACTGTCTAGACATTTGTGGACATGTTTAGAGATTTCTCAGTGGAATTAAAAGGCGGATGGGACTAACATCTTTCTTTAGATGAATTCTCTTACAAAAAAAGCTTCCACTCAAGCATCTAAATGGATACTTATGAAACACTTTATGGGAAGAGGTGTAGAACACCAAAATATTGGAATGAAGTTGGGGAACGAAAACTTCTAGGCCTGTAAATGGTCGAAGAGATGGTGGAGAAGGTTAAGACCATCCAGCAACACGTCAAATCTGATCAGAGTCGGCAAAATAGAAATGCTAAAAATCATTCATGAGACCTAGAGTTTGATGTTATAGACTTGGTATTCCTTTACATATCTCTATGGAAGAGAGTGATAATATTTGGGAATAAGGGAAATATTAGTCCAAGGTACATCATCCCATTTGATATCCTTGATCGAATCAGGGTAGTGGCCTATCGACTAGCACTCCCACTAAACCCGTCTCAAGTCCATGTTGAATTACATGTATCACTCTTATGGAATTACATACCAGACCCATCACATGTGCTCAATATAGAGGTGGTACCATTGTGGAATGAACTCTTATATGAGAATATGATGGTGAAGATCTTATATCGTAGTGAAAAAGTTCTACAAAATAAGATAATTCCCCTCATCAAAGTTTTGTGGAGAAACCACAAGGTTCAAGAGGAAATATGTGAACTAGAGGAAGTGATAAATCAGAGTTACCCTATCTATTTTAGTGTGTGAAAAAGAAATTTCAAGTGTTAAATTTCTTATGGGGGTGGGGGGGAATTGTAACGACCCAAACTGTTATGAATAATATTCCTTTTGTTTTAATTTAATGTTTTATAGATATAGAAGACACATGAACTCCTTTTGTTTTATTATATCCAATTGGATTTAAATAACCATTAATTATTCTCACCATTGATAATATATCCATTTAATAGTGATCACATGAATAGGATAAATATATGGTTTTAATAAATCCTTTTGACATAGACAAAGGAAGTGATGACCTCAACCAGTAGGATCGTACCCTATGAATCCCATTTATCAGTGCTTCCGAGGGAGACAGAATTTATTGTATTTTTACTAGACCAAGCCCAAGATGATATTCAACAACTTAAGCATAAGTGAAACCGTTTATGGGATAAGTTAAATCTCATCAAGATCACCACCCAAACTATATTCACCGAACAACCCCAAGAAATACCTACCATCGCACACCTTACTCTGAGGGGATATAATGGGTTTATAAAGGGATATGTAACAATACTCTAGCATTATGAATATGTAAATTACTTTTTTATAGAATAATGAATATATTTTTCTTATTATTGTTACTTTGAAAATTCTTTTTAAAGTATAAATAGTATTTTGGTTAATATTCAAATTCAATTAAAAAATCTATTTTGATAAATTAATGAATTTTTTGAATTAAATAATATTTTAATAAAATATTATTATTAAATTAATTTTATTAAATATAAATGATCATATTATTTTTATTAAGTCAATTGTAATATTTATTTAGGCTTGAAAATTATTTTTATCAAATCCTGTCAATTTTCAATAAATGTCATTTTTTATCTTAAAAGTAAAAATTCACATATTTAGAAAATTATTCAGATAAAATGAATATTAATTTTGGAATCATGGTGTATAAATTATCTAATGAGAAATTTTTCATAATTTTATGAGACATTCGAATATTTGTGTAAAAATTAAATACCGTATAAATATATAATGTGTTTTATGACATCAGAATGACCCAATAGTGATATAATAAAATATTATAAAAGGTATTTTCATCCAAATATATTTTTTCCTTTGAAATAATATAATTTTAGGTTTATTTGATTTATTTTATAAAGCCTTAGTGAATCATCGAAGACATATAAAATATTTTATGATTTTAAAATACTTTCCTTGAAAGTGTGACTCACCTCCACATAAACAAGGGAAATAATTTAATATCTTCAGACCTTAGTATTTTAAAATAATTTATGCCACTACCATTTTCTAGAAACCAAGGGATAAAACCATGGGATGGTTTGTGGTTTTGAATATTTTAGTGTGTAGGGTTCAAAACCAAAATAAAAAAGAATTCCCTCACCTTTCCTATATAAACCCACCCAAGAACCCATTCCTATTCACTCAATCTATTTGAAGCTCTACCACCCTCTTCCCCATACTCCCTAGAGTCCTCCCAAGGCTCCTCCAATATCCCAAGACTTTTGGATCACACATCCAAGTAAGGGATCTCCCTCTTTTTTTTTCAAGAACCTCCTCTATGTCATGCCTTTTAATTTACATTTTCTTGATTTGGGAATGTTCTTCCACAACTCCTTACTTTCCATTTTATTTATACACGACCTGATATTACTTTCACTCCCATTAATCCCCCCTATGATCTTTTAATCCCACCCATTACTATGTTGTAATTCCATAAGGGATTTCTCTCTTCTCATTTTCATTCAAGCATTTATTTTATATTATGCATCTAAATTCCATTTCACATGTTGGGATATTATGTTCCCTGATCCCCTTATTATCCAACACATTTATAAATAATGAGATACCCCTTTCTATCTCATCAACACAATTTATGAATTTATATATATCGTCCTTATGCTGCAAAAATTGCACCGTGATTTTCCATGCCAAAATCATTCTGTAGTGAATACCATACCCATTCCTATATCAAGGGTATTCACCTTTATGCACATATACTTATTTATTTGGAACTTAAATGTATGGATTCTATATTCTTAGACCATGAAATAAATGATGATTCTAAATGAATCTATGTTATATGATCTATGTGGAACACTTATACATAAAATGAAATGTTTATGAAGGGTGGACCCTGATAGCGCTCCACTGCATTGGGTAATGTTTATTATCATGATATGTCATGTTGGGACATGGGTTTTCCTGATTCCTTTATAGGAATTTTTTCCATCATATTGGGATAAGGGTTTACCTGATTCCATTATATTAATGATGCAGTGTTTTAAGTTGTTTCCACATTTCCATGTTATGATAATCATACCATATCATGTTCAAGTTTTTATTATGCTCCATTGATATTCCCATTACCTAACATGTATTATATTCTTCATGTTATGACTTTTTGACTTACTTATTGGGATTTATAGCTCACCCTTTTCTTATAAATGTCCTTAGGTTATCCCATACAATACTAATTATAGTGGAATGTTGTGGTCATGTAAAAGAAGTTTTCAATAAAGATGTGTAATTCATGTTTTTAGTTGTTATGTAATGTTCCTAAGCCCCAAAGACACATGGAATCACACTCTTCTGAGTTTTATTAAATGAATGTTTATGTAATAAATCATGTTTAAATGTGTAATAAATACCAGGTTTATTATACTAACTCTCATATTATCTATCTAAACCCTGATTATCCAAAAGAACCCTCCATTAAACTCAAAAATATTAAACTCACCTAGAGTTTTTATAAATCATAAAGGTAAAAGGTAATACAACCACCCTACTTTAATAATTATCATCCCAAATAAGTATGGTATACTATTCAACCATCAAACCAAACCCACATAGGTTTCCCATTCATTATTAATTCAATTCATTCCATATTTGAATGCCAAACACACTTGTACTACAAAACTCTAAACAGAGGGTGCTCAATTTTCCAAAACTCAGTCAACTATTAGTATACGCTATAAAATATTTGATATGGTGCTTACCTACACCCTTATAATAACAAAACCCACAATTTTAGTGATCCAATAATATTAGGTCTCATCATAATTCTCATTATAATCCTATTATCCCAAGGAAAAATCCTTCCAGAATCAGATTTGTATGCACCATCCAAGAACAAGTCCTAAATACATCTTATTTTCTAAAAAATCCCAAAAAATTTATAACTCCTCAAATATTTTAGGGTATCTTTCTATTAAATACTTTCAATTCATTAGATAGCCTCTATTGAATGAATCACTGAGTCTCTATGAAACAAAACTTGGTTATTTATAGAAGGAAGTCATAACCTTTCCATTAAACTTAAATTTTCCACATCTGTGTTTTGAATTTCCAAAAGCAGTCATCTACGGTTGTGATCAATAAGTTATTTGGAGTATGACAGAATCAACTTGTTTTTTGATGAATAGTAACATACCCTTATGAATAGTAATATAAACAATAATATGACCCTTATAAATAGTAAATTTTATTATAATTTTATTTTCTTAAGGTTATAAGGTAATGAAATATTGATTAATTTTTCAATATATTAAAAAATGAGTTATAGATTTAAAATTGTTATTTTTGAATAAATTATGATTTTATTTAAAAATTAAATTAAAAATATCTAGAAAATTATTTTGAAAAAATGGATTTCATTTTTGAATTCTACATGTCAAAAAATGGTTAGGGTGAATTTTTGGGATTTTTCTAAAATACATGAATTTTCTGTGAATAGTAAAAATACACTGTTGAGTTTTTGGTAGTTTAATGACATCATGATGATGTAATAACTAATCTAAAAGTCTAGTCAACTTGTGTATAGTAAAATATGTCTTGAGGTTTTCCAAGTGGCTAAAACCATGGGCAAGCCCATGCTTTTTCAAAAACCACTAATGAGGTGTCCCATTAAATTACTAAAAAACTCCCTCTCATTTTACTATAAATACCCTCCCATCCCTTCATTTTAATTCATTCCAAACTCATAATCCTTGAAGAAATAGTAGTTTTACCTCCCTATTAGTAATCTAGAGGTTTCCTTGAGCCCCTAAGTTCCCAACCTTCATGTTTTTGGAGTTACTCTACAAGGTAAGAGAATCTACCACCCTTCTCTTTTCTAAAAACTTTCATTTTATGTTTTCTCTTTTATTTTCAATTGTTTTATGCAGGGATATGTCATTAAATATTACCATTTATTTAAATATTATTTGAGATTTATGAGAGACCCCCTTTCTCACATCAAACTATTTTTGGAAATTTTAAGTGATGCTGTTAGGCTGCCGAATTTTCATCAGGGATTTCTCAATTTTTCTTTTATTTCGAGTTCATTTATTTCCTTTCCTTTCCTCATCTCTCCTAATACAAATTCAATGATAATTCAAATACCTTACATGAACTTGAACATTATTACACTAATGGAAAATTTTATCACCATCTCTCTTTTCCCCCTCATCTTATACTAAAAATGAAAACATTGTTTGAGAAGTGTTAATTTATCAAATTCAAGGATGACGGATTCTCAATTATGCACAAAACTGCCATTTTAATCCAATATTTTATCATTAACTTTAAACTAATTAGTTATCATCATGGTATATAAGCCCATATAAATTAGAATATATTTTTTAATCTCACTAATAGTATATATTAACAATTTTGGATGTTATCCACATTTCAAACAAACTTCCATTCATGAATACAAGTAAACCGATCTTGAAAACCAAGGAAGAAAATGTTCCCAAAACAATAAAATTCAACTCTTAAAACCATCAAAAAGTGCATGAATGAACCTAATAAGTTTATAATAAATCAATTACACAGTGATGATGTTATGTATTTATTATATAATGAAACTAAATTTTATTATTCAGCTTATTAAGATCAAACGAGAACACATTCGGGCATAATATAAGGGGTTTCTTATCTCACTTTTAATTTTGTGAGATTTCCATTGTTCACCGGCTATTTCTAGAATGTGGTGTATTGTGTACTACCATTTGATATATATAACGATTATTATCTTTTTATTCATGGTATTATGTGATTCATTTGGTGTTTATTAATTATTGGTCATATGACTCGATTGATTAGAACGTGGTAAGGGACTTTGTCTCAATTTCCATTTCATTGCCATTTACTTGGTATTGTGCACCTAATATTTATTATGTGTTGTATCCAATGACCATTTGAGATCATTTTTCATTTGAAATTATAATTATATTTTATATCCATATTCTGGTTTCATGAATATGATTATTTTCTTAATCCGTATACCATTTTATATACATTGTTTATTTAGAATGTTGTTTTAACTATAAAAATATTGATGAATCTGTATCATCCACTCTATATGGATATTGAGAAGGTAGCTTGTACTTGTATAAAATCTATGTATAATAAATAATTTGGACTTGAAGTAATGGGTGGGTCCCGCTATATCGCCTCTATGTATCGACAGGTCTCATGAGACAAATCAGTTGGCGAAAAACCCTTCAAGTTTGTTTCCAAAAATCAGACGGGTTTCTACCCACAGAATTAAAACGTTTCAACGGTATTGTGGTATCATGTGAAAAATACATGATGTCCAATTAATAATTATATCTCTTTATTCATTTTCATTTATTACCATCCATGAGGATTTCACTATGAAAAAAACTATTGATGTAGTTTCATTCTATATTTATTAATGGTGCATGTGTTTCATTTATTCACCATGCCATATTAACTATGCCAAATTGTTTGTGATTTAGTTATTTTTGATTCATGATTCTGCTATAAGTAACCCATACTGATTATTTAAGCTCACCCCTTTCATTTTTTTTATCTTCAATAGGTTATAAAGAGGAGACCATTTATTGAGTTCTCATGGATGTAGTTTTTTAGTTTTTGTTATGTATTGTATTATGCTACCTTTCCCAATGTAATATGAGTTACATGTATGTGTCTATTTTCTTCAAGACTACTAAACTAATCGTTACTTCAAGATTTAATTACCTTTAACCGTACCAATGTATTTAGTAATGCACTGGCTCTGGGCTTCTATGGTTGGGGTGTTATAGTTGGTATCGGAGGAAGTTTAGTAGAAAACATGGAACCTAGAAATAGAATACGTAGATTAGGGAACATACTACTAAGATAGTCTTTGAGGATAAAAATTCAAGAGAATACTAGTATTTTTGTAATGAATATATTATGTGTATTTTTATAGAAAATACATCCCTATCTAGAAACAAACAAGTAGAGGTGGATCTGGCATAGATGTACATAGAAGTGAAAGCTCCGACAAGGAGTTTCGGGCTTGACCCGGGGTATCCTAGTGCACGACAACAGGCTTTTCTGCACTCTTGGTCTAACAATCCCAGGGGATATGCTTTGGATAAATCACATTTTCTTTACAATCCATTATAAAGGAATGGAATATAAATTTTTCCTCAAGAGAAACCATGTTTAGGAGATTAACTATGCATAAAATTTCAATTTATTCTAAGTACTTTTCTATGTTGAGATTATAAATTATGATTCCTAACCTAATCTAGTGTATTTAATTATTTATAAATGGAACCTAATGAAAGGATGGGAATCAATACTCATGGGAAATGTAGGGATTTCTCCACTGAGCAAGTCAATTCAGTTAATGTTGGAGCGGATCAGATTAGGACCATATTGGGACAACTTACTCAGGTTGTGACGAATAAACATGCTACACCTATGTTGGATATTTTCATGTGGAAGAAGCCCAAATATATTAGTGGGACTACTAATCCAGTGGTAGATGAGTAGTGGATCAATTCCCATGAAAAGATATTCATGGATTTATGGTGAAATGAAAATGAAAAGGTAGTGCTGGAAGGGTATTATCTCAAGGGTGACACTGATAAATGGTGGTCCTTGATCTATAATACCATAGAGGGATAGGAAATAAAAGATATGGAATGGATTAATTTTAAGGAAATATTCATTGAAAAATATTTCCCTCATGAGAAACTAACAAAAATGAAGATGAAATTCCTTGGCTTAAAGCAAAGGGAAGAAGATAGTGTTGTGGAGTATGAGGCAACCTTCAAAAGACTAGCTAGGTATGCCATAAATTATTTATGTGAATCAGATGACAATATTTATCATTTATTTGAAGGTCTTAATCCAAGTCTTTGAAGGGAACTGGATTCTCAAACATTTTCATCACATGATGAAATTGTATTAAGTGCCATCAAAATAGAGAAAGAATTTTCTAGATAAAATTTGTTCAATGGAAACCATGATAAGAAGAGGTACTCTAATAACCATGGAAAAGTTGAAGCGCCAAATAAGTACGAGGGAATGAAGAAATTCCCATTATGAAAGAACTGTGAGAATAATCATCCTAGGAAATTCTTGAAGGGAATGGGAGTCTTCTATAAGTGTGGAGAAAAAGGTCGTAGATCTAATGAATGAAAGGGGATAAAACAAGTCAATGATATTAAATGCTACAATTTTAGAGAGATGAGACACTATGCCAATGAGTATCCTAAGTCCTAAGGAAAATTTCCTCATAAAAGGCCATGAGAGCTAGGGAAATCTTATGTGATTACAACCATAGAGGTTGATGTTCCTAATAATACAGTGGCAGGTACTTTAATTGTTTCCTCAAACTTATTCAATGCATTATTTGATTCTTGATCATCACATTCATTTATATCTTCCTAGTTTTCCAAGAAAATTAGACATGTCCATTTGATTTAATAAGGGAGTTGTCAGTCAAAACTCCTAGGGGATGTATCATTGCAATAAAGGTGTGTCGATCTATCCCCCTCATGACACATAAACATGATTTATTTTCTAATCGTATCATCATAACAATGATTTAGTTTTATATAATTCTCAGTATGATTTGGCTATCAAATTATGATGCAAAGATCTATTTCAAGAATAAGGAAGTTACAATTTTTAAAAATGGTTTAGAATCCCTTATCTTTAGAGTAGAAACCTTTCCATATTATTCTTATCTAGATCCACCCCAATAGATCTACTAAATTCAATTCTTAGAGAGGAAGAGAACCCAATACCTATGGGTGAGGAAATAAATCTTGAAATTGAATATGTGAATATAGTGAAGGAATACATTGACGTATTTCCATAAGATTTACCTAGATATCCTCCAAAGTAGGAAGTTAAGTTCTCAATTGATTTAATTTCTACAGTAAGACCTATATCAAAGAGTCCCTATAAAATGACCACTGTGGAATTAGTAGAGTTGAAGAAACAACTAGAGGAATTAAGTGACAAAGGATTTATTCAACCTCGTGTTTCTCCATGGGGATTCCCTATCATCTTTGTCAAGAATAAAGATGGACCATGAGGCTATGAATTGATTAAAGGGAAATTAATGATATTGCAATAAATAATAAGTATCCTCTTCCATGAATTGATGATTTATTTGATCAAATTTAGGGAGTACAATAGTTTTTAAAGATTGAACTTTGATATGGATATCATCAGCTATGTGTGAGGAAGGAATATATTCTAAAGGCAACATTTCGAACTAGGTGTGGGAATTACGACTTTACAGTGACGCCTTTTGGACTGACCAATTCACCCTCTATTTTCATGTTTCTAATGAATAGATTTTAAAAGAATGTTTTGATGAATTTTTTATAGTATTTACCGATGATATCCTGGTATAATCCAAAAGCTATGAAGACCATGATAATCACTTAATGATTATTCTAAAAACTTTTTGAAGAAATGAATTATATGGGAAGTTTATAAAGTGTGAATTATTGCTTCAATAAAGTTATAAGACTTCATAGTGAACCTATATTGATTGCGTGAAATCAAGATCCACCGTTTACATCAAAATTTTGGAAAAGTATCCAGAAGGCTTTGGATACTGATTTCTATATGAGTACTGCTTATCACCCCCAAACTGACAGACAGTCTGAAAGGACTATTAAAATATTGGAAGTCATGTTGAGATCATGTTCTGTTGACATTGAAGGTATATGGGATCAATACTTACGTTTGGTGGAATTTTCCTATTATAATAGTTCCCATTATAATATTCAAATGGTTCCATATGAAGCATTATATGGTAAGAGGTTTCAAACTACAACCTATTGGGATGAAGTTGGTGAGACGAAACTTTTAGGCCCAGAACTTATCGAAGAGACAACTACAAAGGTAAAGAAAATTTAGGCCCATATTAAATCATCCCAAAGTAGGAAAAAGAGTTATACTAACAACCGGAGAAAGGATTTGGAATTTTAAGTAGGATATCATGTCCTTCTAAAAGTATCTCTGTGGAATGGTGTCTTATCGTTCAGTAAGAAAGAGAAACTGAACCCTAGGTATATCAGGCCGTTTGAAATTCTAGAATGGATCAGAGCTGTAGCTTACTATTTAGAAATGCCACAAAGTCCCTACAAAGATCATAATGTGTCCCATGTGTCATTGTTAAAGAAACAAATTCCAGACTCAACACATGTACTCACCTATGAAGCAATAGAGCTGGAACCTAATTTTTCATACTGTGAAGAGACTATTGAGATTCTTGACACAAGGGAGTAGATATTGAAAATCGGACAACTCATCTAGTAAAGGTTCATTAGAGAAACCATAAAATGGAGGAAGACACATGGGAACCTAAATATGTTATCAAGAAGAACCACCCACATCTTTTTAAGGTATTTATACATGAAAAACTTCGAGGGAGAAATTTCTAAAGGTGGGAATAATGTATCACCCCAAAAATTTTATGGTATCTTTCTCTTAAATACTTTAAATTAATTATATAACTTATATTGAATGAAGAACCGAGTCTCTATGAAATAAAACTTTGTTATTTATAGGAGGAATTCATAACCAAACCATTAAACTTAAAATTTCCACATCTATGTTTTGAATTTCAAAAAATAGTCATCTATAGTTGTGATCCGTAAGTTGTTTGGAGTCTGATAGAATAAACTGTTTTTGATGAATAGTAACATACCCTTATGAATAGTAATATAAATAGTAATATGACCCTTATAAATAGTAATTCACATTATTATTTTATTTTTTAAGGTTATATGGTAATCAGATGTCGATTTATTTTTCAAGATATTAAAAAATGAGTTATAGATTTAAAATTATTATTTTTGAATAAATTATGATTTAATTTAAAAATTAAATTAGAAATATCTAGAAAATTATTTTTAAAAAATGGAGATCATTTTTTAATTCTATAGGTCGAAAAATGGTTAGGGTGAATTTTTTGGATTTTTCTAAAATACATGATTTTTTCATGAATAGTAAAAATACAGTTTTGAGTTTTCAGTAGTTTAATGACATCATAATCGTGTAATAATTAATATAAAAGGATGATTGAATTTTTTAAAGTAAAATATTTTATTAGGTTTCTTAGGTGGCTAAATCCATGAGAAAATACCACAGACAAGCCCATGGTTTTTCAAAAACCACTAATGAGGTGTCCCATTAAATTAATAAAAAACTCCCTCTCATTTTACTATTAATACCCACTCATTCCTTCATTTTATTTTATTAAAAACTCATAATACTCGAATATATGGTATATTTACCTCACTAGTAGTCATACCAAGGTGTCCTAAATCACCCAAGGTCCCAACCTTCATGTTTTAGGAGTTACTTTACATGGTAAAGGAATCTACCACCCTTCTCTTTTCTTAAAGCTTTCATTTTCTGTTTTCTCTTTTATTTTCTATTAGATTATGTTGGTATATGTTGTTAAATATTACCATTTCATTAAATATTATTTAATAGTGATGAGATACCCCTTTTATCTCATCAAACTATTTTATGAATTTTTATGTGATGCCATTAGGCTGCCAAATTTTCGTGAGGGATTTCTCAATTTTTCTTTTATTTCAGGTTCCTTTATTTTCTTATCTTTCCTCATCTCCCCTCATCCAAATGATATTATAATTTCATTACCTTCATAAAATATAATTTCATTATTCTAAGGGAAAATTTTATCATCATTACTCTTTTCCCCCTCCTCTTATACTAATAATGAAAACACCGTCCGAGATGTGTTAATTTATCACATTCAAGGACGACGGGTTATCAATTATTATTACCATCTTCAATTATGGTCATGAAACCATTTTTATGGTTGAAAATAATAATAATATATTTATTTCATTATATAAAATGTTCTAAAATACTTACATACTCATAATATAAAATAATAATACAAAACTAGTTCATTATGCACAAAACCGCCAAGTTAATCCAAGCCTTTATCATTAACTTTAAACTAATGAGTTATCCTCATGGTATATAACACCAAATTAAATTATAAGATCATTTATAATGTCACTAATATTATATATTAACAATTATGGATTTTATCCACATTTTAAACAAACTTCCATTCAAGAATACAAGTAAATCGATCATGAAAACCAAGGAAGACAATGTTCCCAAAATAATAAAATTGAACCTATTAAACCCATCAAAAAGGGAAAGAATGAACATAATAAAGTTATAATAAATCAATTAAATATTTATGAGGTTCTTGAATTATTAATTAATGAATCTGAAGTTTATTATTCAGGTCATTAAGATCAATTTAGAAGACATCTGGGCATAAGGTAATAGGTTTCTTTTCTCACTTTTAATTCCGTGAGATTTCCATTGTTCGCCACTTATTTCTTTCATGTGGTGTATTGTGTAAAACCATTTGATATATATTACCATTATTATATTTTTATTCATGTTATTATGTGATTCATTGGGTGGTTATTAATTTTTGGTCATACAACTCGATTGATTAGAACGTGGTAAGAGACTTTGTCTCAATTTCCATTTCATTGCCATTTACTTGGTATTGTGCACCTAATCTTTATTATGTGGTGTATCAACTAATAATTTGAGATAATTTTTCATTTTAATTATAAGAATATTATATATCCATATCTTGGTTTCATGGATATTAGTATTGTCTTAAGACGTATACCCTTTTATATAAGGCATTTATTTGGAATGTTGTTTTAACTATGGAAATATTGATGAATTTGTATCGTATAATATATATGGATATTGATAAGGTAGATTTAAATTTTATTAAATCTATGTATATAGAATTATTTTGGACTTTCCGCAATGGGCGGGGCCCAATATATCCTTTCTATGCATCGATATGTCTCATGAGACAAATCAGTTGGCGACAAACCCTTCGAGTTTGTTTCAAAAAATCAGACAGTTTTCTACCCACAGACTTAAACCATTTTGACAGTATAGTGGTATCATGTTACAGATACATGAAATAAAATTAATAATAATATCTATTTATTCATTTTTATCTATTACAATCCATGAGGTGTTCACTATGACAAAACCTATGGATGTAGTTTCATTCTCTGTTTATTAATGCCACATGTTTTTCATTTATTCACCATGCCATTTTGACTACGCAAAATTGTTTATGTTTTATTTATTGTTGATTCATGATTCTAGTATTATTAACCTTTATCAAGAATTTGATATCACCCCTTTCATTTGTTTACCTTCAACAGGTTATGAAAAGTAGACCATATATTGAGTTCTCATGGATGCAATTTTTTAGTTTTTGTTATGTATTGTATTGTGTTACCTTTCCCAATGTAATATGAGTTACATGTATGTATCTATTTTCTTCAAAACCACTAAACATATCATTCCTTCGGGATTTCATTCCTTTTTACCATGCCAATGTTTTTAGTAATGCACCAGCTCTAGGATTCTGGGGTCGGGGTTTTACAGAATTTCTCAAACACATTTATTATATATGAAACAATGTTCTAGGTATGGTATCAAACCCAATGCATCCAAACACTACCTCGACCATCCAAAAATTGATCTCACTAATCCACGACCCTTCCAATATGATGTTTGTAACTCTAGGGTGGATTTGACACTCCCTAATCTAGGATTACATCCGTAGTTACTCCACTAAATTAGATTTACAATCACCATGACCCATGATCGATTCATTAACAAATAAAATTAATGGATGTGTCCATCCCACTCACACTCAGGCATCATCTAACGAACACCCCTTAACACCTGTTCTCATATCATAAGAATTTCATCCTCGACAACTCAAAAACTCTAACATGATGAGGTTCAAACACTCAACCAGATAATAGTTAACTCCCTATAATTTGGATTAACATACAACAGTCCATATTTTCCACCTCAATAGGTTCCCACACCAACCATATATCACTCCTCCCAAGACACACTCATCACATCTTGTTAACACCTAACTTAGATCAACCCCTGGATCAGACATTCCTTCAAAACAAATCCACTTCCAATGCCTCCTCTACCATGGATGGACATTTCTTACTATTATCTAAGCGTTACTCAACTTTAGCCCCATCATTAAAAACTATTATCGGTCCTTGGATCACACACAATTGCTCATCAATTCAAAATTCAACTATTCCATGCATATCCAGTGTGCACTACCTTACTCAAATCTGAACGCAATTGTGTTTACTCATGTACCAACCATCCACAAAACCCAAAATCCCACACATGTCGAAGTAATATCACATGATCACTCACTAACTATCATCATACCAAAATAACCAGTGTCTATCCACACTATATCATTGCGCTACTAGGAAACACATCAAAAAAGAGGTCTAGGAATCACACTAATCCTACCCTAGAATTCAAACCTTGATACCCAATCACTATCACTCATGGTTCTCTTCATTAAAAATACCAATAAATCTCCATTCCAATACCATATACAGATGGACCCCATTTTCAATAATCCCAAGGTGAGGAACCTACCCATGACATCAATGTAAACAATATCTACGACATTTACATGCCAATATTCCACACCTGGTAGCACCTCAAATTTACCTATATCATAACAAAAGAATTTACCCATTTTTTTGATATCTAAGTCACTCATATCATATAAGTCACTGATCTCAAGAAATAACCCTCTGTTCCTAGAATCACATGAAAAAATAAGCCTCCGACTCCTAGAGGACCCACCAAATACAAGTATTTATACACTAGACTAATCCCTGAAAGATCTGTCACATTAAAAGGAATATAAATACACAACTAAAATATAACTAATGATCTATGTCGAATGATGGTATCCATACTGTTCTTATTAAGTACAATTCCACAAAGAACCTATATGGGAGAACACCATATAGAATGTTTTTGAAAATTTAAACAACTGAAACATTTTACCCACATATAATTGTCACCGGGGGAATAAAATTCCTATGATAACCAACTTGGGTCACTATAAACTTCCCTTATACTGGGGGGATTGAATAACTATCAAAACCATTCATCCCACCATAGATTCACATGACTTGTCATGCGAATAAGAATACATTGCAGTAAAATTGAGTAGAATTTCATTACCAGATATATATAAATACACCATTTAAGTTTTTAGTTGAATTTTAAATAGATTAACACTATATATTGTGATATCCATCAGTCAAGAACATATATTTCATGTGAATACTACATGTCGAATATGATGTATGAGACACCTCTTGTATTTATGGTACAAGATCCAAAATACCTAATAAGTCATGAATGTAAAAAATATCTTGTAAATCATCCAAGTTGAAATCATCCAATTATAAAATAAAAAATGAAGATCATTAATTCCATATCCCTAGTAACTTGGACTTCCACCAGAAAATGGTGTTCATGACGCACCCATATGAGTTCCAACGTTGGTTTCAATACACCCCTATATAACATGTCTACCATTTCCCCATATAGTAAGACAAAATAAAAATCCAATAATATTTATGATATCAGTCACCTAAAGGGCTCTAATACCACTTTTTCAAGTTCTATCCTAATTTCACTATGAAGAAATGACTAAAATTGGTCATTGCAATACCCCAGACGCACATTATTATATGCGAGAGGCTTCCAACTAGCAGTAAGGGTTTAGGGTAATACTGTTGGGAGACTATACCCTCGTAAAATAGTGATAAAAAATAGGAAAATAATTAAAAATCATACATAAATAATCAAAATAAAATAATCAATAATAAATGAAATATGATATAAAAATTGTTATACAGACTCAATGGACACCCACCTGGATGAAAACATATACAAAATGAAATAAAATAATATAATAAATGCGTCTTAACAACATCCTTGAGCCTCAAATCATCTTGATATACAATACCATCCAATATATCTATTAAAACAATCCAATCCTAGTCCTCTTACCAACCTGAACCCACAATCAATGAAGTCTTCTCAGGTACCCAAGTGTTATAGCTACCCAAACAGGGTGTGACTAAAACCTTGTAGGGAAGTACCCACATAGTCCCATACATAACTAATAAATGCTATGTATAAATGTGAAATGAACAAAATAAATAAAAAAATAATTAACCATAAATAAATAAATCATTTTCATCCCTCATGTTCTTCAATGACTCCCGAGGCTGGTCATTCCTACTTCAACTTGTGCTAGAGTGTCTTTGAGAACATTGAATAATCATACCAATCAACATAACCTCACAAGGGGACTAAGTCCTACCCTAGTACTAATACCCAATAACACACCAACTTTAGTCAGTGTTGGAGTGTCTTTGAGTACCGTACGTAATTTTTCTAACTAATGTAATCACCCAAGGGTTTGACTCACCCTGATATTTGGTAGATAAACACCTGATGTCTAACCCACTTCGTATACTTTAGATAAACACTCATGTATTTCTTGCCTAGTATAAATGATATAAAGACCTAGGGGCTAACCCACTAGGTATACATGAGATAATCACCTAGGGGATGATCCACCTAGTATACATGAGATAAAAACTCGAGGGTTATCCCAAGAGGTATACCTAAGATAAACACTTGTAGGATGACCCACCTAGTATTCAAATGATAAAAACCTAATGGTTGGACCCTTATTATACATGAGATAGAAACCTAGGGGATGAACCACCTAGAATAAAAAAAATAAACACATGGGGGTTGGCCCACCTGGGGGGAAGGCCCACTTGGTATACAGAAGATAAACTCTTAGGGGTTGGCTGACACGATATACATGAGATAAACACCCAAGGTCTAACACATATGGTATATAGAAGATAAACACCCAAAGAATATCCCACCCAATATAAAAGAGATTAATACTTAAGGGGATGATTCGCCTACTATATAGAAGATAAACACCTAGGGGTCATATTCCTTACCTAGAATCACATGCATAAAGAAATATACACATCCATGGGAATCCACCATCCTTGGAACATTAGGAAATAAATTTTTCATTTCAATTAAATTAAAACCACTTCCCAATAATTTAATTTTTATTTATTATTTACCTATTTATTTACCATTTTATGAAAATTAGGGTCAATAATAGAACTCCTAGCCTTAATTCCCTATATACCCCTTTCTAGGGTCTATATTAATTAGGAACCCACCAAGTTCCCATAATCCATAGTAACAATGGGACACCCTACCGATGGTATTCCAGTCCATTCAAATTGTGGTACAAGTCTCACACTCTAGGGAACAACATATATTGATGTATCTCCCAACATTTCATTTCCAATATGGCATACCTTGTGAATAAAGTTCTCCATTGGTTTCCAATTTACACCCATGGTTCGTCATCTCTACTCCCTCACTACTCCCTACATAGGGAAAATCACTAAGGAACTTATCTCCATAACCTTTAAAGATCACATGTTTATTTTATACAATACCCTTTAATTTAATTCTCACCAATTCTAGATATTTATATTTAAAAGGCATACATTTATATAAAGTCCTCATCTCTCAGTGGCCTTGGTAGTAAATATAGTTCCCAAAATTATGCATGGCATTAGAAATTCATCCAAATAGTTCATGGAATTAATATTGATCTAACAATTAATTTAGTTTAAATAGGCCAACTACCCTTAGGGATGACCACACACACCGTTACAATATAAATAAGGAAAAACAGATACCATAGGCATATTTCATGGGACCACATATTTCATATGAATCATTTCCCCTTTTAAATTTCACAATTCACCCACTTTGTAAAGGCCCATATATGATCAACCAACCATCATCTTTCAAGGGGATTCCTTAACTAAAGTCCAAGTATCCAAAACAATTAATTATAAAATTTATAATTAATCAAACAAATAATTTACAAAGATTAATAAGTTTAAAAAATCACTGGGTACTCCCATTATGCCAAAACCATAACCAATCAACCATGAGAGGTCCACAATAGACTCGCAAAAACAATAGAGAAAAAATAAATGACACCTAATAATGATACAATTACCAAAATAATTTAATTTATCTCAAAAACCTTAATAAATTTGGAATCTCAACATACCTTCAATGAAATTCATATCAACATTGTGTAAAAATAATCACGATACATCCTTTATATAAGCTAAGTGAAATCCCCACCAAATTGGGATGATTCCACCATTCTCTATAGAAATCATTCATAAAAACAAAATTTTAGAATACAAAATCAAAATAAACCAAAAGTAAAAGTAAAAATAGGAAGTAGGAGGACGATACTGACCTTTAAATCCAATAAATTAAATCTAAAATTCCTCAAATAGAAGTAAGAATGAAGGATGAAGTAAGGGGGAATCAGTTGGGTCTCTCATAAAGAGGAGAAGAAAGTGGGGTCTCCCTCTTAAAATTTGAAAAAGAAATACTATAATTTACCAATTTTAATGAGCCTAATGGTTTGAACACACAGTTTTCAAAACCATGCACTAATTGTGTGGTTAGTACTGTCCAAGCACACCCATCTCTTATAATTGGGCCACATTGTTTAGAAAATCATTCACCAATCATGAAAATTAGAATGACCTCATTCTACAAAATTTCACATAGTTTATCTTCAACCATACACCAACTATGACCCATTATCCAAGTCTAATCCGCCCCACATTATTTATAATGGAATGTAAAATACTTCATGAAAACTTTGGGCTTACCATTAACCTTATAAATATTACTAGAAACCTCCCCATTCTCAGGGTTCTACATGGTTTCCCTTAAACCTTTCACACAAAACCATTAACCCCGAGAATAATCCTATTAAAACTTCTAAAAATAAACCCAAATTGATATGATTCTTGGTTCTTTAAATAAACCATACATCAAACTAAAAAATTTAAATTCTCATATAATTTTTATAACTCAAATAAGTGTGGGGTTTTACAAAGAATATTTCTTAACCTTATATACTAATCAATTAAACTATAGGTCCAACCAATAAGGATAGAAAGTTAATATACTATAATTATTATAGATAAGTTCCTCCCTCTCTAGAAATACCCCCTTAAAAAGTGATAAACCTTTTTACAGCTCTAATGTTATTATTTATCCATATTTCAGTGATCCTACTCTATCACATCAACACCCATAATAATTTTAGATCTATTCAAAATAAGTTCACATAGTACTAGTATTCTTCATCATTAGGGTTCACTAGGATCTTGCATAACCACAAAGTAATATTTTTTGTATAAAGTTATATTGTTCATTACTTTTAACAAATAAGTGGTAAAATATATTACATATAAATTTTAATTATCTTTCATTGGTAACTTCTAAATGGGCCACCTTAATATCGTATTCATAAAGAAAACAATTTAAATCCAATTAATAATTTTTTAGGGAAAAAATGGTCAATCAACATAAACCATATCTTATTATGCTTTAACTCTAAATAAAAATAATATCATTGCCAGTTTTGGATATCCATAGAATTTAATGGTTCCTCTTTAATGGTTCTTAAATGAGATTTAGATTTATATTTATCTTTTTGAGATATTTAATAACCTAGTATAAATTTCCCTACATCAGATCCAGGTTCATCTCATAGATGATCTAACCCTCATGTTGATATGAAGGAAAATTAAAAATTCAATCAAATAAATTGTGGATATGATTATCAATATGCATCCATCTATTAAATTATTCCACATTAAAATCTATGTCTCCAACCCATTCCATATTCAATCTATATTATTAACGGTAAAATGATATTTTATGAATAAGGGATTTATAAAAACTTTCTTCTTATTGAAATGATTACGTGCATGGAAATTATAAATATTTTCATGATAAAAACTATTCTCATATTGAATTTTCTAATATCCATAATCCTGGTTCTATTTTAACTATAAATTGGTGGGTTTTTTTAAAGATCATTGTTTCAAGAGTCTATTTACATATTCATCATATTCAACCTTCTAATGCACCTTCTCTACCTACTATAGACAAAAGGAAAAGATATTTTATTAATGTTCCTCCTACCATAATTTGATCATATAATTTTCCTCCTATGTTTATTATTGTTCAGGACTTAAAATATGTATTACCCTATGAGTTTGAGGATTTTTCTTTAGAGTCTTCAAAAGTCATTATGAAAATATATCAGGTGGAGGTGGAGGACCTGCGTGATCCATGTACTTAGGTAGTGGTTGATACATCCTATGATCCTTTCCCTGTCATGATTTTTTAAACTTTTTATAGAGTAAATTTCTTCCAATAATCTAAAAGAAATTCATACTAATGATACTCTACCTATTCACCTCAAAAATGTTATTTTTTATAATATTTTCAATGTCAATGGATATTTATCTCTCAACTATCATTAATCCAATTCAATATTGAAGAACAAAAATTTTTAACCCAATAAACTTCCCATATATTTTTTCATTGATTAATACCTTCATCAGGATAGTTATAAATATTTGGTCCTATTAGGTCCATATTAAATGTATCATTAGATAGAATCATATTACTATTTTTAAAATTCTTTAATCCAAGATGTGTCATAATAAATTAATTTCTTTTTATCACAAGTTAAGATTCCCTGCCTATATCCATAATGTTTCAAACAAATTTTGAGTTTTCAAGAATGGTTATATGGGCCACACTCTTTTAATAATTGATCCCCAATTTCACCAAATTTGTTTCTTACATTCCTTGAACCATTCCATTCATTATATATTTATATATGTAAAATATATTAGTATTGAGAGATAGCCCCTATAATACCTATTATAAATCCCTAGACATCATGAAAAAGAGAAATAAATGCTTGGTGGTTACTTTAATATATTTTATAAATCCTTTAAATATTTGGATCTTCTAATATTTATTTAACTTATATGAAATATTTTAATAATTACATATCTTATGTAGACCTTATTGGCCTCCAAGTATTTAAAATCTATACAAATTTTATAGGGTTCATTATCATGGGATTCAATGAGGGAAACCTAAAATATATTTGTTGTTTAATAATATTTGGAATTACTTAGAGGATTTGTAGGTCTTACATATCAATATTAGTTCCTCTGATCACTCTACCATTCTTTTGAAGAGATTTTATCATGTTGATTCATATCTAGAATAGTTTAAGTTAAAATATATGGGGATCAAAAACAATTATTTTATATCACTGGTCAACCTTGTATAGGGAACTCCTAATTCTGGGGGATTCATGAAAGAATTTTTTGACAATATTAAGAGGGTTAAACTCCCTCTCAAGACCTAAAATCAAGACTAATTTGCTAATATTTTTTTCTTCTATTAAATATTTATAAATGAAGATTATAATTTTTGAAACCCATTATAACTACCCTCTTTTGGATCTAATCATGAAAAATATAATAGTTCAAAATAAAAGTTTATAAATGCATTTAAAAATGTGGATTATTTTTAAAAGCAAAAAATTGATAATAAAATTGATTAATTATGGGGATATTAATACAATTTTTTTCATGATCATGTAAAAAAATAAAGAAATTTTCTTCCCTTAGGGATATTAGAAATGAATATGGTACTATTACTAAAGATAATTTTCTTACCATATATTTATCTCTCAATATTTTTATTCATCATGAAAAATTAGGACATGTTACCACTAATAGGGAAATTGTAGAGAACATATATACTCTTATTAACCCAAATTTAAATGATAATATTATTTCCCCCAATCATTTAAAGAAATAAAAAATATTATTTATAATATCAACACTACGAGTGATTGAGTCCCACATGGGTTATCTAGAATCTTCTTTAAGAAATACTAATATATCATTAATAATGAACAATTTAGCACTTTCAATTACTTTCTCATTAGAATCTATATCTATATGTAGATTAGTAGTGACCCGATCTTTTTAATCCCTAAGAAGAACAACTCTTCTATATTTGATGCTTTTTTACCTATCTCCATTTTTAATTTTATTAGTAAAATTTTCACTCTCATTATTTCCACTATACTTTTTGTTATAATTGATTTTATTATTTCAAATGAATAGTTAAATTTTACTCGAAATAGAAGCATTTATGGTCATATATTTGTAGACAACGATATGATTCATATCCTTTACCAGAAATATAATGTGCGTGACATGGATATTAAATTAGACATTTATAAATTTTTTTATAAGCTATATATGGAGTTTATATTAGGTTTTATCAACAGATTTTGTATTGATAAGATATTTAAAAATATCATGAAATAATTTTTATCCTCGACCCATCTTTCAATATTGGTTAATGGAGAAAATATTGGGTTTTTAAATCCCCTGAGAGGTGTCAAATGAGGTGATATTATCTTGTTTCAACTTTTTATATTATGAAATGAAGCCTTAACCCATGGCCCTTTAAGTATTTTACTTCATGAAAAAATGATAGATTTTTCACCTATAATAATTGAAACTTTATCTCTCATCACACAAATAAAGATGAATTCCTCATTTTTTACTAGTGGATATAATAAATTTGAGAAAACTCATGAGTTTTATATTTAAAATTCATATTTACACATACATATCTATTAATAATAAAATGATAAAAATTATAGTGTAAAAACATTTCCCAATTATCAGATTTAGAAAAATTAAATAACATACTGATATAATTCATGTAGATATTACCGTCTCCTATATTGGTTTACCTTTATATTATGGAAAATCAAATCATTATCACTGAAGTTCATTGATGGAATAATTTGATTCTAAAATTTATAATTAGTATTATAAATTTTTGTTTATGAGTTGAATATTCAAATAATTAATCATGTTCTATCAAATTATTCACTTTACTACTTCATTTTGAATCTCTCCCTATTGATTTATGTTGGTTTTGGATAGGCCAAAGAATTTTTTATGGGGGGGGGGTAACTGATAATGGATCTAAAATGAATTAGATTAATTGGAATTAATAATATTATCCCACCTCAAAAAAATTATTAGGAATTATAGGGGTTTAAGACCTTTCTAAAACATACATGATTATGTTTTATAATATTATCAACATCTAATCTCGTCCATGGACCACTTTCCAAAGATAGAGATAAATAATCTATTATTTTTAAAATATTTTACCTTATTGGAAAGATATTATTTAATATTTTGATAATTTTTCTATGAACCTATTTATGGACGGTTCTTTAACGAATAAGGTTTTTTATATTTTTTATCATGTAGTTTGAGAGAGAAATACCCCCATGATTTTTTTTAAACAGTCATATTCCTCTTAAATTATTTATTTTTTTGGTATATTCATAATAAATTTATGCCTAATGATGGTATTTTGTTTAATTTCTTCATTCATTTTTTATTCATCATACAATATATGTTTTTATCATATTGAAACCAATATTTATTTATTTATTCAATATGAATAGGTATTAAAAATTTAGAATATAATTTTCAATCATGTTGGTTATAAAATTAATTATCATAGAACTATAAATCTCATAAAATCTTTCATTATTTCATGGAATCACTAAAGGAAAAATTGGAAAACTGTCTTTTCTCAATCTTGTTAAAAAAATCTAGAGAATTTTGAACACTCATAACCAATTCTTCCATGAATGGGGGAACCATTAATATTTTAATTTTTATATAAATTTATATTTCTATATCTTTATTTTTTAGCTTCTAAACCCATCAAATCCGATAACTAGATGAAGAAAATTGATTTATATGATCTGTAAATTTTTTATATGGTTCCTACTTGTCCCACATGAAATGATGTGTCTTGGACTAAAGATAATGTGGGATATATAAAAATTAATATTTATTATTCTTTTTTTATTGATTTTTTAGTGTTTCTTTGGTTGTTAAAAACTCTGAGGGGTATATGGTTACTTATGTTACAAAATACATTTTATGGGTTTGATATAAAAGTTTAGAAAACTACTTTCCTTTTTACCTATTTATGATCTAATCATAATAATACCAATGATGTTAGTATTTAATATAATTATATGAGCATCATTTTAGATATCCAAAAAATATCTTTACTCATGGTTATATTGATTGTACTTTTTGAGAAATCTTGGATATTTTTGATTTGTTATAGGATATTGAAATTATGTTTGTTCTATAGTAAAATAATGAAGTTTTTGATAAAATAAATAAGATTTATAGATCTAAATATTTGAGAACTTATTGTATTAGTTAAATTGAGATTACTTAAAATCAAACCAATAATTATTATATGGTCACTTATGTGAAAATTGGTTTTATTTTTCTTATTTTTTATTATTGTTCTAACTCAAAAGATATTTTGTTATTTTTTATGAGATGATTGGTTTTTAGACAAAAATTTATTTCATTATAAGATATTTCTCCAACCTCTCATAGGAAATTGGTTTATTTTTGGGAATTTCATTAATTATTGGATCATTTCATGAGGAGTGATGCTTCGTAATGGAGTGGGTTTCACTTGAATTTCAAGTGTAGTTAACAAAAGTGATTAGGGGTGGATACAAGGTGTCTTTTTCATTATATTCATGTGGGGGTGAGTCATAGATGAGACTTATAATTTTATTCCATGACCCATCATATATGGGATAATGGTGACTAAGTTCACATCCAAGGAAATTCTTCACAAGCTATAAAGTAGACAATTCGTCACAATACAAAAATATTTTTTTAAAAATGGTTTTTAATATTTTATCAACATGATGAAAATGAGTTTAAATCATAAAAAATCATATCGATAATTGATCTCAAAATGATATTCATGAAGAATAGAATAATCTGTAATAATGCATATCTTTGGGTGAGCATTATATATTTTTTCAAAATTGAATAAGGACTTTTTAAAATGTTTTCCCATTAAAATGAAAACCATATACATCATATATATTAGTTTTCCAAGTCCAAAATTTTACTAACTTTCAATCCAATTTTAATTTTCCTTAAAAAATTAACAATTTTGATAGGTCATCAAGAAAATCATATCACATATGATTCTGGGATAGTTGAGTGAAAAAATATTTATCCAAATCCATCATAAGAATATACTAAATTCTATTATTATAGAATCAAAACTCTTAAAGATTCCCAACCAAGTATAACTCAATGAATATAATAATAAAATATTTCATAACACTTAGGGTAAAATACATCCTCAATTCTTTCAAAAAATAATCCATACACACCCATCTTTAATATTAACCTACCCAATCAAAGTAATATATAAAAAATATATTAATGTATAACACCTTATACAACCCATGATTCGTGATACTTAACCAAAAATAAAATCTAATGATATTAATTGATATGAAAATTCATATCATGTATAATATACCTGAAAAAGTTCATATAAAGTTATAAAATAATGTGAAATAAAAATCCCCACATGAGAAAGTATGGTGCAGTAGGTAGCTGATATACCCCAGGAATAGGTGAACCCCTGAGAAGTGGGAGGATGAAATAATGGAGTTATTCTTTTACAATTTAATTTTCTTATAAATTAACCTCTAAAATCATTTAGTATTTGATCTTACATAATATATATATCACAGCCTTACCTAAAATAAATAAATAATAAAGGAAGGTCAATGAATAAAACATATATACATGGTTTTGTCCTGTGTGTGTACCTACTACTTTCAATGTATGATTGATCTCATTTAAATAGATTTGAAACTATAAGAAATAACCAATTATAATTAGTAGTGATGTATCATACCCTACCTAATTGTTTCAATATCATCCCTATATCATGTTATACAGGCTTTTGATAGTAAAAAAATGATTAGAACAATATGATAAAGATCATGATGGGATCCATGTTTCTTTATAAATAGTTAAATAACCTCCTCTTCAAGATATCATAATTTTGGAATATATGTGATAAATTATTTGAGAACCAAAACCTCTATTAAATTTTTTAATAGAATAAAATTGGTTAGTATTTTTAAAAACACACATAATGAGTTCGCATTTTACTTCTCAATATACTTCTCAAATTTTGAATCACAGAATGACCTGGGATCTTAATTATTTTTAAAATTTATTAGACTCCAAGATTTAGGATATATTTTTCATAATATTTTTTAGCCTCAGTGATTCTACAGTTCTCATGAAGCTTCTCTCCTTAATAAAAAATTCTTAGTATTGCAAAGTTATTTTAACTTTGATATTAATTTTTAGCTTGAATTTTATATAATTATCATATGTAAATGGTACAATGAGATCCTCGATGCATTTACTTAATCCAAAGACCATGTGGGTGTGCTCCTAAGATCCCCAAATATTCTTTACCTTATTTAACTATTATATCTAGTGAAATTATAGCATTACCCTTCTATTTTATTTCAAATTTTTTATAAAATTCTCAAGTAATTATCACGAGAAATTACGAATAAAAATAATTTTTAAACCAAGGAATTTTTTAATTATAGAAAGTTCCTATAGCGATGTACATTATTCTTCTCATAAAATCATCTATGGTTGAAATATTGTTCAACCTACTTGTGGTGTTAAGTATATATTAAATGAAAAATTTCATTTATCCACTCATACATTGATAACACATATCATTATCACAGCTTGTTTATTTTCATGTGATTTATGAAAAACAAAACAACACAACATCATCCCATTTTAAAATTTGAAAAATCATCAAATGTTTTTTCATTCAATATAATAATATTTTAATATCATTATTTTTTTCAAATTCATTCATTTGAATACTTTAAACAATTTGAGAAGATATCACCATTTTGATTTTTGACATAGAGCATCTTTAATCACAATAATAACTATTGATGTTAAATCCACTCAAGACTAGCTAAAAAACCATAAGATTTAATTTTCATAAAATATTTAATTCTAGAAGTCTTAGTCTTCGGAAAAATCATAAATTTTATAAATGGGTGACTCATACGATGTCCTTTTATTGTCTATATCATAAGACTAAGATAACCCTTATGAAATTAATATTATAGAATGAATATTTTGAATTGACACTAATAATTTCCGAATGACTCTTATGTGGTCCTATTGGTTCTTAAAGAATAACCTAAATTTTATAAAGCATACCGACTCTTAAAAAATCATCCCAACTCTTATAAAATCATCTAGAATCTTATGATTTTTTTTTCATTTATAAAATCTATCATAATCTTATGATATTACATAAACTCTTTAAAAATATCATAGATATTTTTTAGAAACACATCAAGTCATTTAAAAACAATTTAAATGATCTCTTGTCTTCAAAAATCATCCAAAAAATAGTCAAAATAATGTAAAAGATTAGTATCTTCTAATGATTCTCAAACATTGTTGATAAAAAATAAAATCCTTTAATAATTCCATAGGCACTTCAATTTCCCCCTTCATATTTTTTTTCAACTTCGTTCAACTCATTCAAATCCTTTCAATTCAAATAAATAACTCAACAATGTATAATGGAATGATCAATTCAAAACATTTCTATAATGATGAGTGTCTTTACACCACACTATTTGATAAAGTAATTTTTTTGAGGTAATTTTCTCTCTAAATGAAAATAAAGTTTGAGTATATGATTTAGATGTTATCCCTTCCAATCCACACTTTCATATCCCCCATTGAAAAATAACCAAAACTTTATATTAAAGAGTTATAATAAAAGTAAATACTCATCCTTTGATAGATAAAAAACCACTTTGAAAAATAAGAGTACCAAAATATTTACATAACAATTGTGTACTATATCTCGCTATTTGGAACATAATATAGAGCCTTATGGGTAGAACTCTCACACATCATCAAGTGAGAGGAGACAGATGAACATGATGTTTTAGCATCAATTCCTAAAATCTATCCCTTGGGGTGGTCATTGTAAAAACATATTTATTATGATCTTAGATAAAATGTACTCAATTATAACATCACAACATACCACACTCTCTTAATGAAATGAAAATTGATATCAATATACTTTGACCTTGAGTATTATGATGAAGACTTTAATAGATCAATAGAAATATAATTATCCAAATAAATCTTTAGTAGCTTCTTAACTTCAATTTTCAAGTCAAATAGTTTCAATTTTATCCATATATTCTATGTAAATAATTTATGGATAATATATAATCTTCCTTAGTTGTGATTAAATAAATTGAATTCTATTTATTACTATTTCATGTCACACAACTCTCACCAAGAAAAAATTCTCCACCTGATGTGGACTTCCTATCTATAGAATCACTTTATCAATATGTATTTTTATATCCCTATAAATTCAAATTTGATCTATTTTTATATGGTAGGACATAGGCTAGATTAAATTTTACATGTATTAAAATTCATTTAACTACTCTAATATGAGACTATGTAGGACAACTCTATAACCTTTCATAGAGAGGAACAATAAACACTACATAATTTCTTTATGTTGTAAGATATAATGGAATTGAAATGATTCTCTTTAAGTCCTTTTTATTTTCATTGAATCAAACTAAATCTTAAATATTATTTGTATTAATTTAAATGGGCATAAAAATTTCTTTGCAACCATTCACTATAAATTTTATTAAAAATTTCATGGTATATTTTTCTTGTGAAAATAAAATAAAATCATTTTTCTGTGTAATATATTTTCCCCAAAAGTAGTTTATCTCACCCAATATAGAAATATAAAAGTGATCATTATCATTTTTTGTAAATTACTCATAGGATAATCTTTGTAACTAACAAATATAATGTCATAAACATATAAAATTAAAATTAGAGTACTAGTTAACACCTCTTTCACATATAGGTTGTTATTAACCTTTCCCTTTGAAAAAATTACTTATATTAAATAACCATCCAATTTCAAATATTAGGCTCTAGGGAACCATTTTGAGATATAAAAAGCCTTATGTAACCTAAAGACATTATTTACATCATTTTCTTAAATGAAAACCCTTGTTTGTTCAATGAAAACTCTTTCTTATAGGACTCTATTTAAGAATGAGAATTTTATATCCATTTATAAGCCTGTTAATTTTTGTTTTCTACCTCTTCCAAGAGCATTGTAATTGATTATATCCTTTAAACTGGTGAAAATTCTTCTTAAAATTCTATCCCTGCTATTTTATACTATAATTTACATAAAAATATACCATTTTTTCCTAATACTTTACATTTTTCAATCATTTTGTTTCTAAATACTCACTTAGTTCCAATAATACTTTCATTTTCAGGTCCTAGAAAAATATCCTAAGTGGTTTTATTCTTAATTTGATCAAGTCATATATCCATAAAATTGTTGCATTTCTCATTATAAACTACTTATGAAATAGTCTCTAGTTCAACTTGATAAATTAGAAAAGTTTGATTTTCAATCCTTATCCTTATTATTATTTGAACTGGTTCCCCATGATTGGTTGTAGTATTTTTAGAATAAATATGTTTCTTCAATATCTGATGCCATAATATCTAATTTACAATAGTTCCATATTCATCACTAGTTTGGTCATACTCAACACCAATATAAACCTACACATTTATAGATTCCTTTTCAATCTATTTTTATAAAATTTATATGTTTATAGCATCATTATTATCATCACTTTTTTAAATTATAAATTTTGTATTACACACATTTTAAATAATTTTCACATCAAAGTAATCAAAAAGTTTATGCATCATTTTATTCAATCATTTATAGCAACTTCTATCAGATAAGTATCCCATTAATAATATTTATTTTTATTTTTTACAAACTTTACCTAATTAATTTTTTTATATCCATGCAATAAGGGATGCTAATAAATTTACGGTAAATCAGTAATGTATTCATTTTGTACTATATTTCATAAGGTGGTAGGTGTTACTGAAGTCATTGTAAGCATCTATTTTATATATGTACAATACTATAAATAGTTTCTATCCATTTTTTAAAACATATATGCTTAAATAATATAGTTCTTTTAATTTTAGAAATAGTAATATTCTTTGTTTCTACAATATCATTTAACTGGGGAGTATATGATGTACTATACTGATGCTTCATTTTATTCTTGAAAAAATAAGTTTTCAAACTACATACATGTGTAATCATATCCTTTATATAATCTCAATATTTTTACATAGACTCCAAAATCTTTCTCAGCATACCTTATGATTATTTAAACATATGAAATTCTCTAATTTTTTTTAAGAAAATAAAAATTTTCTTCCAAGTGTAATCATCAATGAAATTAATAAAATAAAGATCACCTATTGACAACTTATATCTCAT
This sequence comes from Viscum album, assembly GCA_963277665.1. Lineage (NCBI taxonomy): Eukaryota > Viridiplantae > Streptophyta > Magnoliopsida > Santalales > Viscaceae > Viscum > Viscum album. The sequence goes on from OY728156.1 coordinate 1,541,100,915, forward strand.
AGTACCTCAAAAAGTTGAATATAAGAGTTTATGTGGCCTATAAGACTAAAAATATACTATTTCAAGAGTTTCTTGAACAATATTCCCATTTGGTAATGTTTTATAAATATAATATCACTATATCTTTTGTGTTAGTTAAGGTCTCTCACCACCTCAAAATATGTGGGTTTTCCCAAGTTTCTTTAACCATAGAATATGAGTCACATTGACATATTTTATTATATTATTTGGAACTCATGTAGTAAGAATTTGTTGGATCAACAATTTGAAACATATTTACACATATTCTCCCACTATTTGTGATTACACTTCAATCCTTTGAATTTTTTATGATGCATGAATTTTTATTGAAAACAACTTCATTACTAGTTCCACATAATTAGATCACACTTAAAAGGTTGTGGTTAAGACCATCCACATAGATAATATATATTTATTTGAGATCATGTGATTCAATTTCATTAGTACCAAAAAATTTAATTCTTAGAGAATAATCATTTCCAAATTTCACTTCCTAACTATAATTTTATTTTATGTTTTTGAAAAAATATGTGTCTCTGAACATTTCTGAGGAAAAATCACAATCAAGAACCAACAATTTCATTTCTTTCATTATTTTAATGAAACTTAAAGTAAATATATTTTTCTCCTTCATTTACCTTTCATATTCTATTTCCATTTTCATTGTAAGAAATATTTCCATGAGGTTTTGTTATAAACTCTTTAGTATAGTGACCATATTGGCCAAATCTTAAATATATTCCATATAAACACTCAAATATATTTTGTGTAGATAGATTTTATACTTTATTACTCACAACTTGAATCTTTTATAGATATTTTCTTATTTTCTTAGAACTATTCCCTCTTGATTCATTCCTTCTAATTCTTTGAGAAAAATTATACCATCATAGTAGTATTTTTCTTAAAAATATAAAAATTTCAACTATATCCATTGAATATTGTTATTCTATAATAAAATAAATGTTTTCAAGAAGTTTATTGATATCAAAAATCCATATATTATTTTTAATTATACGTTGTATAGGAATTTTCTATTTACACAACATTTCTTTAATTTTATGTTTATGAGTGTTTCTCATCACTTTTATTAGAATTAAAATTACCATAATTAAAATTTTAACCTTCATTATTAGTCATAATATAATTTATTTAAGACATTATGGTTGATTATTTAACCTAATTATTTGATGTCATTTTTTAATTAATTTTTTTGTCACTAATTAAAATTACATTACTTTATTATAGTCATCCGTAATCTTATATAATGATTTTTCACTTTTAAGACACTTTTATTGTGTCCTTCATAGCTCATCTTCTTTCAAAATAATTTTGTCTTCATGATCTTACAAAATAATTCCTTTCTTAGAAGATTGAAGTTTATGTTTTTTGATTTCATTAATGTTATTAGCTTTCTTATTGAAAATTTATTTTTCAGATTCTATTTGGTTTTCATCTTCTTTCTTTAAAATTATGATCTCTATATTGAGTTTTTTATTATGATCAAGGTGTACATTCATTTATGATTTCATTATGTTCCCCATGTATGCTGTTTTAGTTTCTTTATCTTCATTAGTTATGGATTCTTCATGTTTATGTACTTGAGGCATGAAAATTTTGAATTTATCAGTATTTTCTTATTAAAACTGGTTTATCAAAGATAATCCATCCTATTTCACTTTACTCAATTAATTCTTCTTTTTCTTCTTAGAAACATCTTTATATTCTCAAAAAAATTTAAACTCCTTTTGGGTTTTTTCTCCATTTATCCATTTGAGGAATCTTATATTTATCATCAAATTATTAATAATAAAATTTATTTTCATGATATTTTATAGCATGGTTTTGAATTCCACCACATTTGAAACACCTAAGTGAGTGTTTTTCTTTGTATTTTTCCTTTCTTTACTGATGTTTTTTGAGATAAGAGACATGATTCTAGTGAAAAAAATAAAACATGAATAAAAATAGTCAATATACATTTATAAATATATTTATTTATTAATATTTTTTTACAAATGTATTTTTAACATTATTAATTAATATTTAATCTTAAGTTCATGCCTCTTAAAATTAAGTAAAAATTATTAATTAAAAATGTGTACAATACTAAAAATTTGGATAAGTTTGATTAATATAAATCATTATAAAATGTATATATATTGAAATAAAGATTAATAAATATTGAAAATGTTAAAACATAGTAATATATAAATATATAAAATAAATAATATAAATGGATTAAATTCCCAAAAAAATATTTGTGTGTCAGATTATGTATATAAAAATGAAATAATTATGTATATGTGAAACCAATATAATGTGTTTGATCTATATTAAATTGGAAAATCAAACAACATTCCATTATGTCCATTACTCGATGCAATTGGTCAGTATTTTTAATTTATATTAATTTATAATTATAAACTATTATTCCCTAAATATATTACTATTTAATATAAATCATAAATAATATTTTTTATTATATAAATTATATTTATATACAGTCATATATATCTATATATTTAATATATATTATTTATTAACATTATCAATATTTATTTAATTAAAAAAATGTTTAATATTTTTCTTAATTTGCTTATTTTTAATTTTTATTTGATTAATTTTTATTCTACATATATCTATATATTTATTATATAATTTTTATAATTTTTATATAGTATAATAAATTTATTCATTTTTATCAATAATTATTTCATTAATAATAGTTTTAACATTACTTTAATAAAATAATTTTTATTTGTTATTTATTTAATTATTTCATTCTATTTATACTTTTTAGCACTAAAAAAGCGCTAATAAAGGATTACAATATGATCAATAAAAATAAATTACTAATAAAGGGTTTCCTTTATTAGTGCTGATAAAGGAAACCCTTTATTACTGCTAAAAAATTCATTGATAAAGGCTTACCTTTATTAGTTGTAAAAAAATTTGCTAATAAAGGGAGCCTCTTATCAGTGCTAGAAAAAAGCACTAATAAAAGGCACCCTTTATCAGTGCTTGTCTTAGCGCTGATAAAGGTTACCTCTAAGACCAATTTTTTATTGTACTGATAAAGGATAGTGTTGTTAAAGGCTGGTTTTTTTAGTTTTGTGTATCGGGGATATAGTGTTGTGAGATGGGCACCCATTTTATCTTGAAACTCATTAATCCTTACAAGCACCATCGATCTATGAAACTTAGATTTATCCACTTGTGAATTTGTATAATATCCCTTGGCATGTTTCTCATTAAACCCCCTCTTGAAAAATATTCTTCCTTAACTCCTCTTTATCTTCACCCAAAAGGGAGAAATATTAGAGACATTTAAAGTAGAACTTACACTACAATCACCAAGAAAATCAATCTTGTAATAATTTTTTAATATTCTCAAAAACTTGTAAAAGTTTGTCTCCACATGGAATAAATTTATAATTTTGTTTTTATGGAAATATTTCCTTTCCATGTGAGGAAAAAATAGTTCACCCAGCTCAAATATTAAATGCTTCCAAACCTTATTTGGGAATACAATGTATTTTTGTGCCCTTCACTAAATATTCTTTATATATTTTTCAGAGTTACATGGTAATTGTTTCACACTGATCACCATCCATATTTTCTAATTAATGTAATAGTAACATGACAAGATCTATATGTTCAAGGTGGTTAAATATAAAAAAATATCAAAAGGTGAAAATTGAGTTGTAGAATTTTTTCCCTATTTAAGAGAACATCACATGAGGTATAAACTCCTCCCAATTGCTTATATATTTCTTGATAATAATATTCTAGTGATATGATAGTGTTTGATTTACCTCCTCTATCAACCCAATGGTTTATGGGGTAAAAGTTGAGGAAAATAGAAAATTTATAAACAATATTCTATACAAAGTCTTCTAAAATAAATGTAGAATTTTTTCCTAGATCAAACACAAATATCCTAGGCATTACATGAATCTTCAATACTTTCTAAAATAAAAGTTCTATAATGTTAGTGGCATCTTCAAGTTTTTGAAATGGAATAAAATTTACCAATTTAGAAAATTGATACATGAAAAAATGGAATCTCTCATCCTATTGTTCCTTAGTAACCCCACAATAAAGTATATAGATTTATCCTCCCAAAGTGTATTAGGGATTGGGGGAGTAATATATATTTCTATTGGGTTTAGTTTAGATTTGGATTTATGGAATACAATTCAATTTCCCATAAATTTCTCAATATACAAAGATATCGTACGCTAATTAAAATTCTCACTAAGAACAGTTAAAGAAATTATGAAATTCCCCCATTAATCAATTTAAATTTAATTATTTAAATAAATTTAAATGGATAAAGAAATTGGGAATAAAAAGTTTATCAATCCAAAACAAAAATCCATCATGTATATAGATATTTTCACAGCCTTTTTTATTATTATAATGATTATAAGGTTCACTGAAATCCCTATCAGTGGAATATACTTATTTAATAATTTTAAAAACAAGGAGTTTATAATATAAAAGTTATAAAAGATAATATTTAAGTGAAATTTCATCATCCATACTGTTTTATTATCCCTTTTTAGACACGATGACATATTTTAACGACTCATTAAATTCCATATATCTAACATGTATTTTAATTTATTTATGTTGACTCTTAATGTTTTTAATAACTTTATGATAAAAAATGGATCCCAATTTTTTTAATCCAAATTTAATGTTTCCATGTTTCCAATACTATAATAAATATATACAATTCCTTATCATATATATCATAGTTTACAGTTAGTCCATTTAACTTCAGACTAAAAAAAGAAACATGCTTTGTTTCTTTCATGAATACTCAACCTATGCCAATTTCTCTTTCGTCACATTAAATATACATAGTCTTACCAATGTATGGGAGTGAAAATTTAGTGGTTTTTTTGATTCTATCCTTTATATAATGGAAATCCTTCTTTTTAGTCACTACACACTTAAATGGAATAATTTGATTTGTCAACTCATTAAATGGGGCCACCAAACTGCTAATATATTTCATAAATATCTTATAAAAACTATAAAACCCATATAAAACTTCACACATGTACAATGACCATTAGAGTTGTACACTGTTTTACGGATTTTATGTTCTCATTATCCACTTTCACTCTATAGATGCACACAAAAAATATAATAAAAAATTTTATGAAAGAAAAATCTGACAAGTATTAGTGATTCCAAATAGATTTGATTTCTTTAAAACCTCTATGAAATTTTTTAAATGAATATATTATTTTAATGTCATGTTATACACTAGAATATCATCAAAATTGACATTAATTTTTTTCCAAATATATGCCCATATAACATGATTCATTAATCACGTTAACATTATAATATCATTAATGATACCACAAATCAACCTAATATAAACATAACTTAAAAAACATATTAATTTCATGATTTAAATATTGCGTCTCAAAAAATAGTCACACAAACCAAATACTGAAAGATTTATTGTATTTGAGATTAGTTAAAAACATATTATTTTATAACAACCACTACATTCCTTAATAATTATGCTCCTATAGAACCTTTTAGGGATATCTCACGTGATATAATCTTCTTCATAACCCAAGTATTGGAAACATAAGTAAGGGGTTAGATTAGACACTTAGTAAGGGAAAACATATAATAATTTTAAGGAAAACATGAGTAAGACATAAATATAATAATAAATTATCAAAATACCTTATATAATAATTATTAAACACATTATAGTAACAAAGTATCATAAAAATATTTTTGAGGAAACATAAAATATATGACTTGGTTTATAATACAGATCAATAGTCATGTAACATGTAACTATGACATAAAAGTATGGAATAAATTAAAAATAAGGAATAATCAGGAAAATGTAGAATTTCTTAAAAATGAAATGAATCTTGAAAATTTTGCATAACTTGATGAACAAATTGGAAATGTGGAACATCCATAATCATAGGATAACTAATGTGAGAAAACTCATTTTTCCCAAGCTTATATGAAAAAAAATCATCATGGACATGATTAAAAATGTGAGAAAACCCATCATTCACATTCCTATGGTAATAAACATAATAGGTCTAACCATGACTATATCATGAGATATAATCTTAAAATAATTCCTTGGAGGGTGATATAGGACCCCAACCATAATCAACTATACATATTCATTCTAATTAAAACCAATCATAAACATATCTTAATAAACCCATGAAAAAATAATGGGGTTTTACATAACATGAACTTAAATAATCAAGGATATAAAAATATCATTTTTAAAAACGAATCCTACTATAAAAATATATAAAGTTTTATTAAAATGTCACTTCATGAGATATAAAACATGGAGAAAAAATATAAATGAAAATATAAACATTTTTATAAAATAATTTAAACATTGTTGAAAAAATAGAAGGAAAAGTGAATAAATTTTGAAAAAATTATTAGTAAGACTTAAAAATAAATAACCTTGAAAATATATAAAGTTTATCTAAAAAATGTGGAGTGAAATATAAAATATTTGTTTTTTAATGATGTAAAACCCTTTTTTCATTTGAGATACCTTTGTTTGAACACCCACATCACTAAAAGGATAAAATAAACATTTAATTTAAAATGAATTAAGGGTAATAAAAGGATAATTGGAGAAAAATAGTGATTACATTAGGTAAAGAAGAATATTTTTGGCAATTAAATTTATGGATATGGAAGAAAAAACCTCTAATATTTAAATAATTGTTCTAAAAAATGAATTTAAAAGAAAATAGATTCATCATAGAAGAATAATTTTGGGTGAAACATGATTTATACATAAAATAAAGTTTAAATAAAACATAACATCATCATATGTTATAATAGATCAATATTGAAAGACAATAGTCAAATATGAGTAATTATGACTTGAGTAAATGATTTGAGTCATGAAAACCCCTTACTCCATTTGTAACTTTTGAATATAAATCCCATGAGAGGTATAACTTTAAACATTATATTTAATATCATGAAATATTATATGATCATGATACAAAATTTAAAAAGGTAATTATTTTCACCATTTAAAATGAAAAATGGTATATATCTTAAACATGTATCAAGGGATTCAAATTTGTGACAAAGAAACCCCTACCTTATTTCCCTACTTAGTCAAATACACTCTAAGTTACTGTATAAAAAATAAAAACTTCTTAATAACTAATTTCATAACCATATTGGTACCTAATTTTTTTTATAATTTACATTTATAATCATTTTCTACTTTCATATTTGTTAATTTTGTCCCTATTTTCAAATTTAGGATGTTTATATTTTTCACCATTTGTAGCAGTTTCATCGGTTTGGTGTCAGTATTCATTCTTATTCCAAATTATTTAATTAAAATTTCATTAAATCTAATAAAAATGGATGATTTATAATTATTTATGCTGTTTAAATATCGTTTCATGAGAACTATAATCTTTATCTAAGAATATTAAATTGACAATAGACATTTTTTTATTGATTTTCAATCTACGAAGTGAGTTAAATATTGGTTTATACATTTTGGAAAAGAAAAAAATGATAATTATTTTCAAATTAATATCATATTATACTAGTAATTATGTTTTTATAACTAGACATAATAAAATATCATTGTTCAAGTTGATGGTCAAATCGACCCAAACATGAGCATACTCTGATTATCAATGACTAAGTGGTGATTTAGTTGTGATATAAGCAATCCAATAAAATAATGATATAATTTAATGTTTGTTAGTTTGATATATCAAAATTATAAAAAAGTAAAATAATAAGTAATGGATATGAAAATATTACATAATTTAAATTAAATACTTTCCTCTTGGTACTCTCATTTTAAATGATTGAATTTTTTAGAACTGTTTGTTGATCATATAAGTAATAGGTTATCCAATTATTCATAATAAAAAATTAATGATATCATAAAAATATTATTTATACTTTATAACTATTCTCATTACCTTATATGAAAGGTGGTTATTAAATGAGAAATGAAATTCAATTGACCCATCGAGGTGGTAGTCCACACAAATGCATGGTTTACGATTTCATTTTCCATAATATGGGGGAAAAGATCAACATGTTTTATCAGTTTAGAATATAAAATTAAACATTAGTATCATAATTATATATTAAAATTTCTATTAATACTATCATTATAAGTTAGTGATAGAAAATGAAACATGTTGCGTCATGGAGGTGGAAGTCCCCACAACGAAGGATTCAAGTTTTCATTTTTATTAATGGAAAAGGAGAGGGTGTTCAATTACTTATAAAATAATTATAATAAAATAATTTTATAATAATGATACTTATTTTATCATTTTATAATATAGAAATTAAATTTTAAGAGGAATAAAAATGTATTTAGTAATTGAAAAAATAAAGGGAGGTGATGAACTTATACCCCGCTTCTTGGATTATCTCCTTTGTGACGGATATTAAACCATTGAGTGATAGTCTTTTAAGAATACAAGAACATAATTAAGGTATATATAAGTGTGTAGGAGAGATATGTTCATATTTTTTCTGGAACATAAGAGGTGTGAGGGGAATTGAGGAGAGGCGTTCCCCATTTATAAGTTAAAAGGAGTGGCAGATTTGTAAATACCCTAAAATTTCCAATAATGAGAAGTCACTCTCAATGAAAGTGGCTATAAAATTGATAAATAACGTATTTTAGAGGAGATAAACTCACAAAAAACCTAAAAAATATAAATATAAACATTTTTTAAACTTGTTAGGGTATTTACCTCTAAGGTCACTCAATTTTACCATTTGGGTTTCCACCATAGTAACTAGTTTTTAATTAGATAATTAATCCTTTAATACTAAAAATATAATGGTAATTATTATATAATTTGTACCTAATAATTCATAAATTTAAATCCATTTTTTATTAAAATTTTAAAAGTTATAAAAATTAATTTTAAAAGACCAAATGTATAATGTATTAAAAACAATTATTTTGAAAAATATTACTAAAATTCTAAAATGTCGAATATGGGGTAATAAATTAAAAATAATTTTTTTAAATTATAAATAGTATTATAAAATATATTTATAGTCTTATAAAATGGATTTAAAAAATTTAAATTCATAATTATATACTAATAATGTCATAAAATCCATAATATTAGTCAAAAAAGTATATTTTACTATTCACCTAAAAATTAAATGTTTCTGAAAAATCCCAAAAATTAAACTCAATATTATATTATATTATTATTAATAGAATAATGATATTATTTTTTTAAAATTAAATTTTAATTTTACTAGAATTTAGTATTTAGATAATGTCTAAAATATATAGCAAGAAACTAATCATATTGGAAAATAACTTTTAAAACTATTCACTATTTTTTATTATAATTTTATATAATCTAATAATTAATTTATTGGTAATATATTATTCTTTTTTTCAATATATTTTTTTATTATTTAATCATAATATACTTAGTTTCTTAAAATAAAACATATATTTTAGAAAAATATATTTTTAGACATAAAATTATTTTCTTAGTTGTTTTAGCTATACTAATTACATTTAATTTGTATTAAAAGTTGTATTTATTTTCATTATACACATATTTCATATTTTTATTAGTCCCATTAATACCTTATAATTAAACATAAAGGTTTCAATTTCAATATTTAATATTCAAAATATAACGAGGTTTTTTATTTTATTTTGGTCTTGTGTGGGGAAAAACTTATTAAAGAATTATTTATTTATGGATAACATATAGTGAAATACCATGTTATTATATTCCCACCCTAAATAAATTTCCACTTCAAAAATATAATTGTTACTTAATAATGATTTTAGATAAGGGTATCTATAATATAAGTATGACTTAGGGTAAAATTTCTAGAGGGATATCAAAATTAAAAACCTAAAAACTTCCCTTTATACTTAGAACATGATTAAACCTAATATTGAGTTTTTCTACAACCATTTTATCCAAGAGTCGATCATTATTCTGTATCAAGAATCAATTTTTTTCTAAAGTATATTTATTATCATCCTTATATTGATATAATATAATAGGTTAAAATGATTTTTTCCCTTACTCAAGATAATATTGTCTCAAATTAGAGGTAATTAATACATTTCTAAAATCATGTTAAATTTATTAGATGGAAGGGTAATAATATTTTCACAAGTCACATTCTTATAAACTTCAATTTGGAATCAAATAATTATAGAAATAGAATATTTCTTTATAAATTGAATAATTATTTATTGATTTAATGATCTTTGGAAATTAGAGTTCCTAGATTAAAATTCCAAAAGGCATTTACATCTTTAGATTAAAGGGTATGTGTACCTTATATATTTGGATTCGGTCTAGGATTAGTGCTTGTATAGGTATTTCATTTTCCACTTGTTATTGGAGGTTGGGGATTCTCATCATATTTTTAATTCCTAGGATTAGGATATTATCTTGGATAATGCCCAAGTTTTCTATATATAGGACATTGAATTATTGACGATACCTTAATATTAACTCTATTTCTTTCACTCATTTTAACCAAAATCATTATTTTTATATTTAATTTTGATGTTGATGAGCCTCACTTCCATAAGAAAATAATATCATGACCCACTTAAAGAAATTCCCTTTGTGATTCTTTAATCATTTTCGACATATAAAAATTGAAAATTTCTCCCCGTTATCATATTCTTCACTTTATAATTCTTGAGAATCCGTTATTCTATTATATGGTGAGTTTTTGACTTATATTATGTCCACGTTTTTAATCATATTTCATGATATCTTATTTAGAATAATCATAAGGCTTATCATTCTATTGTCCATTCTAATGAGTTTTTTGTGGAGTTAATATTTGTGTTGTCATGATCACCATGGGTCCCTTATAGTTCTATCTATCAATAAAACTTAAAAGGGTTGGCATGAGTGATAAAAATTTATTAATAGAATGAAATTATGATAATCATAAAATAAATTCCAAATATAAAAAGTGTCATTATTTTATATTATATTATTTTCTTATAGTTTCTATGACCTATATAAATATTTATATAACCTAGGTTACTTTAAGTTGGGTTATCTTAATTTTCTCAAATTAATCTTTTACATTAACTAGTAAATCAACCCTTCATAGTGTTTTGTAAATATCATATGGTCAGCCAAAGAATATCCCCCACATGTGTCAAACTAGGTGTGCAGTTTGACCTCTTTGTCATGCAGCATGTGAGAATTGAGTTAATACCCAACATACCATTCTCAGGGTTACTAACCCATGGTAAATATGCCTCAGATACTACGTCCACTTTTTGTATCCCACTTTTTATAGACATGTTTTAAACATTTTAATTCCTTTACCTCTATGGTTACTCACTTTTACCATTTTAGTTTTCACCATAGTAACTAGTTTTTACTTAGGTAAGTTATTATTTAAGCTCCAAAATAAAATGGACCTTATTATACAATTTGGACCAAATGAATCAAAATTTTAAATCCATTTCTAATTTAATTTTTAAAAGTGATAAAAATTAATTTTTAAAAACTAAATGTATAATGTATAAAAACTATTTTTTTTTGAAAACTATAACTTAAATTCAAAAATATAAAATATGGGTTTACAAATCAAAACTAATGTTTTAAAATTTTTAGATCACTTATAAAATAAATATCCAGCCTTGTAAAAATGTTTAATAAATTTCTAATTCATGATTATATACTAATATTTTCATAAAATCTGCAATATTATTAAAAATATTATATTGTAATATTCATCTAAAAATATTTTTTTTTAGAAAAAACCCAAAGAATCATTTCAAATTGACTAAGAGATTTAGTAGTTTCATTTAAAGGTGATGAGAAAGGGAAAGAAGATAAGTGAAGAGAAGTTTTACAATGTATGTGGAAACATAAGGAGTTAGTAGTTGATGTATGGAGAGGAGTTCATGCTTTGATTCGTATGAAAGGGAAAAATACAAAGAGGGAAATTAAATATTCCATTATTATTAGATGAGTTGATGAATCTTAGAGTTTTAACATCCCTTGTGAAGTGAATTGATAGAGGGGAAGATGTGAGTTATACTTTATTGAGACATAGTCTATATAGTAATTTTCATTACATCAATATATTGGAGAAATATTAAGACAATATTATATTATATGGGGTGGTATTTATATATCCTTTTCATTGAAGTCATGGCATGACTTGTTTCTTGAGAAAATAAATTCACGAGTTTTTAAAAAATTTCCATGTCCTAATTATTAAAAATATACTCATGCGTGATTGAGAGTACTTTCCCATCTAAGTTGAATATAAAGGAAAGAATTTTTTTGAGGTGACTCAAAATATTCCATTAGGGCTAAAAAATCCTTTTTGGTGAGCCAAAATATTTTTTAACCATTTTCTAATGAAACATAAACTTAATAGGCTATTGAGATATTTTTTTCACTATGACTTAAATAATGAAGAACATCTATAGGGGACTGTGTTATATATTGGAGATTTGGTGGTAGGCTATAGGTAGGCCTAAAATAGGCATTTCAAACGTGCTTCATGCCATGGGAAACCATGGAAACACACCTAGTGAGAGTGGGAATGGTGTAACACCCCAAGATTTTATGAAAAATATTCTTTTTAATTTCATTAATGTCTTGTGTAGTACGCTACACCAAAAGGATCTTGTACAACACTCATCCTTGACTTGCCTTGCATTATAGGCAATCACGACCTTCCTCGATAGCGTGTGTAGTACGCGATACTGAGTTTCACTAAACAACGATATGTTATTAAAATATTATTAAAACTAGCCGTTATGAATAGTAATAACCACTTTTTGAAATTTTGTAAATTTTATTTTTCAAAATGGACTTAATTTTTGGATTTGGAATATCGAAATTATCTTAGGTTAAAATTTTGGTACTTTTCGGATAACTTTCATTTTCTGATGAATAGTGAAAATTACTAAATTTTAATTAAAAACAACCTTTTTAATCGAAATAATTAATAGTGATAAATTATTAATTTGAGTGGTTTTAAAGTGTATTTAGAATATATTTTTACAATTTAATACAATTTTGGTCATTGGATGTAATTTCACATTTAAACCAGACATAAACAAGTGTCAATCTTTTGATAGTTATTATCTCTTAAGAACACGCTATTTGACGATGGGAATTAATTTTTAAATTAATTAATGCAACTGATATGTTTTGAATTTGGTAAAATAGACATCATTTTTGAGTTCATAATATCAAATATAGCTTAGGCCTAATTTTTGGTATTTTTCTAGAAACTTTCATTTTTTGATGAATAGTGAAACCACTAAGTGGTAGTTAAAAAAACTGAATTTTTCATAAAACTTAATTTTACCGCTTCTGTGAGTGGAATTTCGAAAATCCGAGAGACACGGTTAATATCAAGGACTAAAATGTGGTTCAATGAGATGAAAATAATTTTTTGTGAATAGTAACTTTTACTTTTTTTTACCTCGGTAAAAAGTAAATAGGGTAATTAAGGGTAAAAGTGTTATTATTATTACCCTAACACATGTCCTAATTCTATTGGATAAGTGTAATTTGACCAAAAACAACCTTAGGAATAAAATATGACCATTTAGGCCCGCTTGGATTATATTAGGACATTTATTATCAATTTATTTAAAGAAGGGTTAAAATAGTTAAAATCAAAGTTTAATAACTAAATAATTTTTAATATAGGGTTATACATAATATAAATTCGACTATAAATATTCATTAGAAATCTAAAAATATTTCCTACATAATGGTATTTTATTGGTAATTTTTAGACATTAAATAAGTTAATTTATTAATGACACAACGATGATGCAGTAATTATCTTATTAATGAAATATTGACATAATTGATGTTATAAATACCCAAATAAAAGTAATTTGAGACTTTTTATGAATTACACTAATTTTCTAGGATAATATGACATGTTATTATTGATTTAAGTAACTGTTTTCGAACTAATCATTCTGTTATGATTTTCACAAAAATCAATTACTAAATAGTGTCAAAATTGACATAAAAAGTTTTTAAAACAAATATTATATTATTAGTTGTTATTTTATTCCTAAAATTCTAAGGTTTGGAAAAATGACTTATATAAGGTTATATATATTAATAATAAACAACTTGGGGTTTGTTTGGCTTGTTATAGTAAGTTTATTAACCTTATAGTGTAAGAACACAAAAAGACTAGGTAAAAGTAAAATTATCTAACTTAAAGTTAAAACTAAATTATAAGGTTAAAATAGTAAAATAAACTTGTCCAAATTCTATTGGATGAGAGGATTGCGACCCATACCCACCTTGGCTTTGAAATAACTCAATTTGGAGCTATTAAAAACCGAATATGACTTTATAATAAAATAATAATTTTAGTTATTCCAATGGTGCCCCTCTCCTTTCTTATAAAAGGGCACCTCCTCCCTCTCTTCCTCACACCACTTTGAGCCTTCAAGCTCGGACAACCCCTGAAAAATTCTCTTATCCACTTCCCTAGAAACATCCTAGAGGTCCTGGTCTTCTTCAAAGACCAATTTTAGTACCCTAATAGGAGGATTCAAATAGGCGTGTCAAAGAAGAGTTAATATCTGTTACCGATTCTTTCAATTTTCTTTCTTCTTCAACTTCTTCTTCTTTAGTTGTTTCATTATGAAGTAATAACATCAGTATCAATAATATACTGATATGTTATTATAAGTATGAAACAACCATATTTCACCATCTATCTATCCTATGGAAAATGAAATCACCGCGCGCGCGTACGTACGGAATACCGTCTCCACACCGTGGTGTAATCTATTTTCCACCACAACCGTACTTGGATGGGTATAATGGTGAAAGTAATGAATATATATGATTATTGTAAAGTGATATTGATTCTATAATATTATACATACACTTTAATACAATTCGACGATCATGAGAACGATATCATCGCTCGTGCGTACGTACGGACTACCGTCTCCACGACGCGATGAGATTCATTCTCCATGTTAACCATTCATGAATGATTATAAAGTATATATAATAAGTAATCATGAAATATATGACATAATAGTGATACTGGATTTATGTGTTTATATATGTATGTCATCTACTTAATTCCATTCAACTCAATAAGGAAACAAAAATAGCGTTCATGCGTACGTACGGCCTACCGTCTCCATGAACGGTGTATTTCTTTCCATTTATCGATCTATTATATATATGTATATTCTGAATATATATTATATATAAATCATGTTTTATATTCTGTAATTAAGTAATCATGATCTAAGTAATCATATGAATAATTACAAGTCAAAACACGGACGACAAATGAAACGATTTTATCCAAAATACTCTTTAACATGGAATTTACAAAAGAACGGGTAATATAAAGTCATAAGTGAACCATATATGATATAATAACAATGCGTATGATTCTGGAATAATTCAATGACATTATTTAAATCATTATACAGGAGGTTCAGACACTTACGAAGCAAATCGGACCTAAGGTAAGGGAAAATATCACAATCTCATTTTTATCTGAGATTGTTTATACTTTGGTATTTACTGGGGTGTATTTTATCATCCACATCCATGTTTCCTAAATATTTAATATTATTTCCATACACCTGCAATTGTTTAAATCCAATTTTACCCTTCGGTGAGTTTTTAGTATAAGATATGAAAGGAATCTTTTGTCGTTTTTCGTACGAGGTACTTTTTGACTTTTCCGATAAAAGTACGAGAAGAATGTTTTTTTAACTTATACGGCATAAATGGATTTTTAAAACATTATTTCTAAGAAGCTTACTTTACAAGTTTTCAATTTTATTTTTAATCAACTTCTTTTTGTTTATAATTGTATGACATGTTAAGAAATGAAAAGTGTTTCTGAAGTAGAAAGGATATTTTCCTCAATAATGGAGTTGAAGTGTTTTATCAAAATTATTTTCCATATAAGATAATAAAGGGTTCGGTTTCTATCCCTATTATTACATTGATTTGATTATGTTGTGATGGAATTATTTTTTATGAATTCCTTTATCTTATATGAATTTTTTATGATGTCACGATGTTTAAGAATCCCATTTGTATTACATGGGTCATGATATGATGTATGGTTTATGATTTTGTGGCACACATAAGAATGGTATCATTATGAGATGGGTGGGACCTATATCTCCCTCCAATTAATTGGGTAAAGATTTTATATCTCATGAGATAGACATGGCTGGAAAGGCAGGTTAAACCGGTTCAGTGAAACAGGACTGAAACGAGGAATGAACTTGGTTCAGAAATGGACTTTATCCACTAAGATAGTCTTGGAAACGAGTCTTAACTAATAAGAAATGATTATCTATGATTATGTGTGTATTCCACAAAGTTTCACGTTTTAAGTTATGATTATTGGGATTACATTTCACTACTATGATTTATCCCATGTTATGATATTAGGATCTCTTTTGCAGGTTAAGATTTACAAAATGTTATGTTCTTATGAATATGATGTGATTGATATTACTTTTTTTACTGTTACTGAGCATTTGAGATCACCCTTTTATGTCTTATTTTCCACAGGGTATAAAGAAAGGTTTTAGGTATAAAAAAGGAAGATCTTTATGGAAGATGTTGAAGATCTTTTTCCACGATTAGAAGATAATATTCTGAGTTTCCAAAGACACTAAACTATTACGGTCCTTATGTGTGTGTTTTTGTTATGTACTAAGTATTGCGCAAAATTAATGTAATGTCCATGTACGTTAAGCTTCAGGTCTCTACAGTTGGTATCCGAGGAAAGGTTTAGTTAACCTTTTGAAACTAGGATGCAAAAACTTTAGTGAGATCCCTAGAGATATTTCTAAGGTATGTCTATGGATGTCCCTAAGGTTAAGTATAAGTATAGTTTATAGTCTTAGAATTATAGTAACTATCGTAGAATTAAAATTAAGATGATAGATATTAAAGGTACTCCCCCTTTATTATGTTGTTTTCCATAGCATGATTTTTGCCTCTCATACTATTCTTTTTGGGTTTTAGACGACGGATGGAACCCAAAGGAACCGTGTTGATCAATGCAATGGATAATGCAATGATTTTCCTCCTGAAAAAACAAATGTTATGGGAGATGGAGTGAAAAATCTTATTGCTATACTTACACAAGCTATGAATCATTCTGGACTTCCAAATGAGCAGAAAAGGGAACAATATTCTATTGAGTCCTTCATGAGGCAACTTCCACCTTATTTTAGTGGGTCTTCTGATCCACTTGTTGCTGAACAATGGATTAGTACCACTGAAAAGATATTTTCAGTTCTTCAATGTTCTGAACATGATAAAGTCATCTTAGCAGTATATCGTTTGGAAGGTGAAGCTGATCAATGGTGGAATCTTATCAAGAATACGAGGCCAAGAGATGAAATTGAGACCATGGAATGGGACGAGTTCAAGAACTTATTTTTCAATAAGTACTTCCCTCATATTCTTCGAACAAAAATGGAGAAGGAGTTTCTTGAACTAAAGAAAAAGGATGATGAATCTGTTGGTATATACGAAGCGAATTTTACAAGGCTTTCAAGGTATGCATCTGGCTTTATCATCCAACCTGAAAGTAAAGTTGATCGATTCTTCAGTGGCTTAAAACCAAATCTTCGAAGGGTATTAGCTATAAGAGACTTCAGTAGCTATGAAGAAATTGTGCGTTGTGCTATTAAGGTAGAAATGGAATTTGGTGTTACATATCCATCTCATGGTTTTTACAAGAAACGAAAGATGGAGTTCAAGGAGAAATCTCAGAATAATGGTAAAAAGAAGATGAATGTTTCCTTATGCTCAAAGTGTGGAAAGAAACATGGTGGATATTGTCTTAAAGGGACTAGAAAATGTTTTAAGTGTGGAAAAGAAGGTCATCGAGCAGCTGAGTGTCGAAGTAATGGAAAAAGGGTTTCTAATGATGTGAATAAAGAAAAGACTGCAGAGAACGCACCACCAACACTTCAATTCTTCAAGTGTAAGGAAATGGGGAATTATGCTAATAAATTCCCTAATCCAAGGGTTAGTGATGATCGACATGAGCAACCACTTAAGGGTAATGAAAAACTAAAGTCACATTCGATCACTATTGGCAATGTTAAATATGACAACGATGTGGTGGAATGATTAAGTGTTTATGTAATGGGATTCCAAAATAATGTTGTATATAATATCGTGGAATATTGGAATATTTATGTATTGGTCTATTGTGGTTTTCAATAATTTTATGGTACCGGTAACCATGTAAAGTGATTGAGATATTTTTGGAAAAAAGATGATATGTGCATAATGAAGGGATAAGGAGAAAATGAAATGTTTGACAGTATTCATGAGCTCATGACTAATATAACGAAATAGTTATATCATGGTTTGAGATTTTGGTATGTGAAAAGAGTTAACTTTTGACAGCACTCATGTTTTCACTAAGATTCAATGGGTATTCATTTTTCAAGAGAATACATGATTAAGGCCTTAGAATGTTTGTAATGTGACCAACAAGACATATCTCATGATATATGGGGATCAACGATGGTATTAACATGCTTGTTATATGAACTCTTTGGTAATCGTTTTCACTATAATATGAGATTGGACAACAGTATTTTGGATAAGCCTAAAGATTGGAAAGGATTATGTTGGACATAAGTTAGTATTGTTTAAGGATAGAACTTTTTTCGATATTATTGATGGGATGTTATAGTAATGTAGTTTTAGAAAAAGGACAACCTGCAGGACGAGTGACAAACCATCGCGTCGGACAAGGCTGTGGGAATCGAACCCACAACCGAAGTGCGACAGGCCTTTATCGCCTACCAATGGCCTACAGGAAGTCCCTGGTTAGTATAAACTAGTTTTATTTTATTAAGTGGTATGATAGATGGAGTATATGTCTATTTTGGAACAATATACGATAGATGGACTTATGTATATAACTATTGCTAACCTTTTGATTAAGACAGACGGAATGAGCCATCATTCTATCACATGATCTGCTAACACTTCACGAATGAAAAATTCCACTTCATTTCTTTAAGAGATGAAGTGGAAATTGTTAAAGGCACGAACAACGGTGAGATTATGTCGAAATAAAGTAGGTATTTCTTCTAATTCAAAATTTTCAACTTTAGGAAAATGATATTGAAAACCGAAAATGTTGTCATAGTGCTCTTATATCCGATGAATCATATGGTACCTTAGATCATCGCAAATTTATGGCTTTGTGATTGTTGTCTATTTCATAGCCATGTTCTCTACCACTCTCCATCAGAACATAACAGTAAGATTTCTCTTCCATATCCATATTTTCACCTATGTTCTCCTACGTGGAAACCCAGTGATTAGTTAATTTGGGTAACCATTACGTTTCATACTTCAGTTTTTAAAGATAAGTTTTGTTATTCCTTTTTACTATGTGGGTTTCTATTAAAGAAACTTTCGAGTAGTAAACCATTTATAACCCTGACGAATTTCAAGGGCGAAATTCATTTTAAGGGGGGTAGAATGTAACACCCCGAGATTTTATGAAAAATATTATTTTTAATTTCATTAATGTCTTGTGTTGTACGCTACACCATAAAGAGCTTGTACAACACGCATCCTTGACTTGCCTTTCATTACACGCAGTCGCGACTTTCCTCAATAGCGTGTGTAGTACGCAATACCGAGTTTCACTAAACAACGATATGCTATTAAAATATTATTAAAACTAGCCGTTATGAATAGTAATAACCAGTTTTTGAAATTTTGTAAATTTTATTTTTAAAAATGGACTTAATTTTTGGATTCAGAATATCGAAATTAGCTTAGGGTGAAATTTTGGTACTTTTCAGATAACTTTCATTTTCTGATGAATAGGGAAAATTACTAAATTTTAATTAAAAACAACCTTTTGAATCGAAATAATTAATAGTGATAAATTATTAATTTGAGTGGTTTTAAAGTATATTTAGAATATATTTTTACAATTTAATACAATTTTGGTCAATGGATGTAATTTCACATTTAAACCAGACATAAACAAGTGTCAATCTTTTGATAGTTATTATCTCTTAAGAACACGCTATTTGACGACGAGAATTAATTTTTAAATTAATTAATGCAAATGATATGTTTTGAATTTGGTAAAATAGAAATAATTTTTGAGTTCATAATATCAAATATAGCTTAGGCCTAATTTTTGGTATTTTTCTGGAAACTTTCATTTTTTGATGAATAGTGAAACCACTAAGTGGTAGTTAAAAAAACTGAATTTTTCATAAAACTTAATTTTACCGCTTCTATGAGTGGAATTTCAAAAATCCAAGAGACACGGTTAATATAAAGGACTAAAATTCGGTTCAATGAGATGAAAATAATTTTTGGTGAATAGTAACTTTTTTACTTTTTTTTAACTCGGTTAAAAGTAAATAGGGTAATTAAGGGTAAAAGTGTTATTATTATTACCCTAACACATGTCCTAATTCTATTGGATAAGTTTAATTCGACCAAAAACAACCTTAGGAATAAAATATGACCATTTAGGCCCACTTGTATTAGATTAGGACATTTATTATCAATTTATTTAAAGAAGGGTTAAAATAGTTAAAATCAAAGTTTAATAACTAAATAATTTTTAATATAGGGTTATACAAACGATAAATTTGACTATAAATATTAATTAGAAAGATAAAACGAGTTCCTACATAATGGTATTTTATCTTTAATTTTTAGACATTAAATAATTTAATTTATTTATGACACAACGATGATGTAGTAATTATCTTATTAATGAAATATTGACATAATTGATGTTATAAATACCAAAATAAATGTAATTTGAGACTTTTTATGAATTAAACTAATTTTATAAGTTAATATGACATGTTAGTATTGATTTAAGTAACTGTTTTTGAACTAATCATTCTGTTATGATTTTCACAAAAATCAATTACTAAATAGTGTCAAAATTGACATAATTTTTTTTTCAAACAAACATTATATTATTAATTGTTATTTTATTCCTAAAAATATAAGGTTCGGCAAAATGACTTAGATAAGGTTATATTTATTAATAATAAACAACTTGGGGTTCGTTTGTCTTGTTATAATAAGTTTATTAACCTTATAGTGTAAGAACACAAAAAGACACAGTAAAAGTAAAATTATCTAACTTAAAGATAAAACTAAATGATAAGGTTAAAATAGTAAACTAAACTTGTCCAAATTCTATTAGATGAGAGGATTTCGACCCATCCCCACCTTAGCTTTGAAATAACTCAATTTGGAGCTATTAAAAACCGAATATGACTTTATAATAAAATAATATTTTTAGTCATTCCAAAGGTGCCCCTCTCCTCCCTTATAAAAGGGAACCTCCTCCCTCTATTCCTCACACCACTTTGAGCCTTAAAGCTCGGCCAAACCCTAAAAAATTCTCTTCTCCACTTCCCTAGAAACATCCTAGAGGTCCTGGTCTTCTTCAAATACCAATTTTAGTACCATAAGAGGAGGATTCAAAGAGGCGTGTCAAAGAAGAGGTAATATCCGTTACCGATTCTTTCAATTTTCTTTCTTCTTCAACTTCTTCTTCTTTATTTGTTTCATTATGAAGTAATAACATCAGTATCAATCATATACTTATATGTTATTATAATTATGAAACAACCATATTTCACTATTTATCTATCCTATGGAAAATGAAATCACCGCGCGTGCGTACGTACGGAATACCGTCTCCACGCCGTGGTGTAATCTATTTTCCACCACCACCTTACTTGGCTGGGTATAATGGTGAAAGTAATGAATATATATGATTATTTTAAAGTGATATTGATTCTATAATATTATACATACACTTTAATACAACTCGACGATCATGAGAACGATATCATCGCTCGTGCGTACGTACGGACTACTGTCTCCACGACGTGATGAGATTCATTCTCCATGTTAACCATTCATGAATGATTATAAAGTATATATAATAAGTAATCATGAAATATATGACATAATAGTGATACTGGATTTATGTGTATATATATGTATGTCATCTACTTAATTCCATTCAACTCAATAAGGAAACGATAACAGCGTTCATGCGTACGTACGACCTACTGTCTCCATGAACGGTGTATTTCTTTCCATTTATAGATCTATTATATATATGTATATTCTGAATATATATTATATATAAATCATGTTTTATATTCTGTAATTAACTAATCATGATCTAAGTAATCATATGAATAATTACAAGTCAAAACACAGACGACAAATGAAACGATTTTACCCAAAACAGTCTTTAACATGGAATTTACAAAAGAACGGGTAATATAAAGTCATAAGTGAACCATATATGATATAATAACAATGATTATGATTCTGGAATAATTCAATGACATTATTTGAATCATTATACAGGAGGTTCGGACACTTACGAAGCAAATCGGACCTAAGGTAAGGGAAAATATCACAATCTCATTTTTATCCGAGATTGTTTATACTTTGGTATTTGCTGGGATCTATTTTATCATCCACATCCATGTTTCCTCAATATTTAATATTATTTCCATACACCTGAAATTGTTTAAATCCAATTTTACCCTTCGGTGAGTTTTTAGTAAAAGATATGAAAGGAATCTTTTGTCGTTTTTCGTACGAGGTACTTTTTGACTTTTCCGATAAAAGTACGAGAAGAATGTTTTTTTAACTTATATGGCATGAATGGATTTTTAAAACATTATTTACAAGAAGCTTCCTTTACAAGTTTTCAAGTTTATTTTTAATAAACTTCTTTTAGTTTAGAATTGTATGACATCTTAAGAAATGAAAAGTGTTTTTGAAGTAGAAAAGATATTTTCCTCAAGAATGGAGTTGAAGTGTTTTATCAAAATTATTTTCCATCGAAGATAATAAAGGGTTCTATTTCTATCCCTATTATTACATTGATTTGATTATGTTGTGATGGAATTATTTTTTATGAATTCCTTTATCTTATATGAATTGTTTTATGATGTCACGATGTTTAAGAATCCCATTTGTATTACATGGGTTATGCTATGATGTGTGGTTTATGATTTTGTGGCACACATAAGAATGGTATCATTATGAGATGGGTGGGACCTATATCACCCTCCAATGCATTGGTTAAAGATTTTATATCTCATGAGATAGACATGGATGAAACGGCAGGTTAAACCAGTTCAGTGAAAGAGGACTGAAACGAGGAATGAACTCGGTTCAGAAATGGACTTTGTTCACTAAGATAGTCTTGGAAAAGAGTCTTGACTAATAAGAATGATTATCTATGATTATGTGTGTATGCCACAAAGTTTCATGTTTTAAGTTGTGATTATTTGGATTACATTTCACTACTATGATTTATCCCATGTTATGATATTATGATCTCTTTTGCAGGTTAAGATTTCCAAAATGTTATGTTCTTATGAATATGATGTGATTGATATTTCTTTTGTTTACCCTTACTGAGCATTTTGAGCTCACCCTTTTATGTTTTCTTTTCCCCAGGATATAAAGAAAGGTTTTAGGTATAAAAAAATGGAAGATCTTTATTGGAGATGTTGAAGATCTTTCGCTATGATTAGAAGATTATATTCCGAGTTTACAAAGACACTAAACTATTACAGTCCTTATGTGTGTGTTTTTGTTATGTACTAAGTATTCCACAAAAGTAATGTAATGTCCATGTACGTTAAGATTCAGGTCTCTACAGTTGGTATCAGAGGAAAGGTTTAGTTAACCTTTGGAAACTTGGATGCGAAAACTTTAGTGAGATCCCTAGATATATTTCTAAGGTATGTCTATGGATGTCCCTAAGGTTAAGTACAAGTATATGTTATAGTCCTAGAATTACGATAACCATCTTAGAATTAAACCTAAGATGATAGATATTGAAGGTACTCCCCCTTTATTATGTTGTTTTCCCTAGCATTATTTTTTCCTCTCACACTATTCTTTTTGGGTTTTAGACGATGGCTGGAACCCGAAGGAACCGTGTTGATCAATGCAATGGATAATGCAATGATTGTCCTCCTGAACAAACAAATGTTGTGGGAGATGGAGTGCAAAATCTTATTGCTATACTTACACAAGATATGAATCATTCTGGACTTCCAAATGAGCAGAAAAGGGAACAATATTCTATTGAGTCCTTCATGAGGCAACATCCACCTTATTTCAGTGGGTCTTCTGATCCACTTGTTGCTGAACAATGGATCAGTACCACTGAAAAGATATTTTCAGTTCTTCAATGTTCTGAACATGATAAATTCATCTTAGCAGTATATCATTTGGAAGGTGAAGCTGATCAATGGTGGAATCTTATCAAGAATACGAGGCCAAGAAATGAAATTGGGACCATGGAATGGGACGAGTTCAAGAACTTATTTTTCAATAAGTACTTCCCTCGTATTCTTCGAACAAAGATGGAGAAGGAGTTTCTTGAACTAAAGCAAAAGGATGATGAATCTGTTGGTATATACAAAGCTAATTTTACAAGGCTTGCAAGGTATGCATCTGGCTTTATCATCCAACCTGAAAGTAAAGTTGATCGATTCTTCAGTGGCTTAAAACCAAATCTTAGAAGGGCATTAGCTATAAGAGACTTCAGTAGCTATGAAGAAATTGTGCGTTGTGCTATTAAGGTAGAAATGGAATTTGGTGTTACATATCCATCTAATGGTTTTGACAAGAAACGAAAGATGGAGTTCAAGGAGAAATCTCAGAATAATGGTAAAAAGAAGATGAATGTTTCCTTATGCTCAAAGTGTGGAAAGAAGCATGGTGGAGATTGTCTTAAAGGGACTAGAAAATGTTTTAAGTGTGGAAAAGAAGGTCATCGAGCAGCTGAGTGTTGAAGTAATGGAAAAAGGGTTTCTAATGATGTGAATAAATAAAAGACTGTAGAGAACGCACCACCAACACTTCAATGCTTCAAGTGCAAGGAAATGGTGAATTATGCTAATAAATTCCCTAATCTAAGGGTTAGTGATGATCGACATGAGCAACCACTTAAGGAAAATGAAAAACTGATATCACATGTGATCACTATTGGCAATGTTGAATATGACAACGATGTGGTGGAATGATTAAGTGTTTATGTAATGGGATTCCAAAATAATGTTGTATATAGTATCGTGGAATATTGGAATATTTATGTATTGGTCTATTGTGGGTTTCAATAACTTTATGGTACCGGTAACCATGGAAAGTGATTCAGATATTTTTGGAAAAAATATGATATGCACATAAAGAAGGGATAAGGAGAAAATGAAATGTTTGACAGTATTCATGAGCTCATGACTGATATAAGGAAATAGTTATATCATGGTTTGAGGTTTTCGTATGTGAAAAGAGTTAACTTTTGACAGCACTCATGTTTTCACTAATATTCAATGGGTATTCATTTTTCAATAGAATACATGATTAAGGCCTTCGAATGTTTGGAATGTGACCAACAAGACATATCTCATGATATATGGGGATCAACGATGGTGTTAACATGCTTGTTATATGAACTCTTCGGTAATCGTTTTCACTATAATATGAGATTGGACAATAGTATTTTGGATAGGACTAAATATTGGAAAGGATTATGTTGGACATAAGTTAGTATTGTTTAAGGATAGAACTTTTTTCGATATTATTGATGGGATGTTATAGTAATGTAGTTTTAGAAAAAGGACAACCTGCAGGACGAGCGACAACCCATCGCGTCGGACAAGGCTGTGGGAATCGAACCCACAACCGAAGTGTGACAGGCCTTTATCGCCTACCAATGGCCTACAGAAAGTCCCTGGTTAGTATAAACTAGTTTTATTTTATTAAGTGGTATGATAGATGAAGTATATGTCCATTTTTGAACGATATACGATAGATGGACTTATGTATATAACTATTGCTAAACTTTTGATTAAGACAGATGGAATGACCCATCATTCTATAACATGATCTGCTAACACTTCACGAATGAAAAATTCAACTTCATTTCTTTAAGAGATGAAGTGGAAATTGTTCAAGGCACGAACAACGGTGAGATTATGTCGAAATAAAGAAGGTATTTCTTCTAATTCAAAATTTTCAACTTTAGGAAAATGATATTGAAAACCAAAAATGTTGTCATAGTGCTCTTATATCTGATGAATCATATGGCACCTTAGATCATCGCAAATCTATGGCTTTGTGATTGTTGGCTATTTCATAGTCATGTTCTCTACCACTCTCCATAAGAACATGACAGTTAGATTTCTCCTCCATATCCATATTTTCACCTATGTTCTCCTACGTGGAAACCCAGTGATTAGTTAATTTGTGTAACCATTACGTTTCGTACTTTAGTTTTTAAAGATAAGTTTTGGTATTCCTTTTTACGATGTTGGTTTCTATTAAAGAAAATTTCGAGTAGTAAACCATTTATAACCCCGACGAATTTCAAGGGCGAAATTCATTTTAAGGGGGGTAGAATGTGACACCCTGAGATTTTATGAAAAATATTCTTTTTAATTTCATTAATGTATTGTGTTTTACGATACACCAAAAAGAGCATGTAAAACACGCATCCTTGAATTTCCTTGCATTACACGCAATCACGACTTTCCTCGATAGCGTATGTAGCACGCAATACCGAGTTTCACTAAACAACAATATGCTATTAAAATATTATTAAAACTAGCCGTTATGAACAGTAATAACCACTTTTTGAAATTTTTTAAATTTTATTTTTCAAAATGTTCTTCATTTTTGGATTCAGAATATCGAAATTAGCTTAGGGTGAAATTTTGGTACTTTTCGGATAACTTTCATTTTCTGATGAATAGTGAAAATTACTAAATTTTAATTAAAAACAACCTTTTTAATCGAAATAATTAATAGTGATAAATTATTAATTTGAGTGGTTTTAAAGTATATTTAGAATATATTTTTAAAATTTAATACAATGTTGGTCATTGGATGTAATTTCACATTTAAACCAGACATAAACAAGTGTCAATCTTTTGATAGTTATTATCTCTAAAGAACATGTTATTTGACGACGGGAATTAATTTTTAAATTAATTAATGCAACTGATATGTTTTGAATTTGGTAAAATATACATCATTTTTGAGTTCATAATATCAAATATATCTTAGGCCTAATTTTTGGTATTTTTCTGGAAACTTTTATTTTTTGATGAATAGTGAAACCACTAAGTGGTTGTTAAAAAAACTGAATTTTTCATAAAACTTAATTTTACCGCTTCTATGAGTAGAATTTCGAAAATACGAGAGACACGGTTAATATCAAGGACTACAATACGGTTCAATGAGATGAAAATAATTTTTGGTGAATAGTAACTTTTTACTTTTTTTTACCTCGGTTAAAAGTAAATAGGGTAATTAAGGGTAAAAGTGTTATTATTATTACCCTAACACATGTCCTAATTCTATTGGATAAGTGTAATTCGACCAAAAACAACCTTAGGAATAAAATATGACCATTTAGGCCCACTTGGATTAGATTAGGACATTTATTATCAATTTATTTAAAGAAGGGTTAAAATAGTTAAAATCAAAGTTGAATAACTAAATAATTTTTAATATAGGGCTATACATAAGATAAATTCGACTATAAATATTCATTAGAAAGATAAAAATATTTCATACATAATGGTATTTTATTTTTAATTTTTAGACATTAAATAATTTAATTTATTTATGAAACAACGATGATGCAGTAATTATCTTATTAATGAAATATTGACATAATTGATGTTAAAAATACCCAAATAAATGTAATTTGAGACTTTTTATGAATTCCACTAATTTTCTAGGTTAATATGACATGTTAGTATTGATTTAAGTAACTTTTTCGAACTAATCATTCTGTTATTATTTTATCAAAAATCAATTACTAAATAGTGTCAAAATTGACATAAAACGTTTTTAAAAAAAATAATTTATTATTAATTGTTATTTTATTCCTAAAAATCTAAGGTTCGGCCAAATGACTTAGATAAGGTTATATATATTAATAATAAACAACTTGGGGTTCGTTTGTCTTGTTATAGTAAGTTTATTAACCTTATAGTGTAAGAACACAAAAAGACACGGTAAAAGTAAAATTATCTAACTTAAAGTTAAAACTAAATGATAAGGTTAAAATAGTAAACTAAACTTGTCCAAATTATATTGGATGTGAGTATTTCGACCCATACCCACCTTATCTTTGAAATAACTCAATTTGGAGCTATTAAAAACCGAATATGACTTTATAATAAAATAATATTTTTAGTTATTCCAAAGGTGCCCCTCTCCTCCCTTATAAAAGGGCACCTCCTCCCTCTCTTCCTCACACCACTTTGAGCCTTCAAGATCGGACAACCCCTGAAAAATTCTCTTCTCCACTTCCCTAGAAACATCCTATAGGTCCTGGTCTTCTTCAAAGACCAATTTTAGTACCCTAAGAGGAGGATTCAAAGAGGCGTGTCAAAGAAGAGGTAATATCTGTTACTGATTCTTTCAATTTTCTTTCTTCTTCAACTTCTTCTTCTTTAGATGTTTCATTATGAAGTAATAACATCAGTATCAATCATATACAGATATGTTATTATATGTATGAAACAACCATATTTCACCATCTATCTATCCTATGTAAAATGAAATCACCGCGCGTGCGTACGTACGGAATACCGTCTCCACGCCGTGGTGTAATCTATTTTCCACCACCACCTTACTTGGATGGGTATAATGGTGAATGTAATGAATATATATGATTATTTTAAAGTGATATTGATTCTATAATATTATACATACACTTTAATACAATTCTACGATCATGAGAACGATATCATCGCTCGTGCGTACGTACGGACTACCGTCTCCACGACGCGATGAGATTCATTCTCCATGTTAACCATTCATGAATGATTATAAAGTATATATAATAAGTAATCATGAAATATATGACATAATAGTGATACTGGATTTATGTGTATATATATGTATGTCATCTACTTAATTCCATTCAACTCAATAAGGAAATGAAAACAGCGTTCATGCGTACGTACGACCTACCGTCTCCATGAACGGTGTATTTCTTTCCATTTATCGATCTATTATATATATGTATATTCTAAATATATATTATATATAAATCATGTTTCATATTCTGTAATTAAGTAATCATGATCTAAGTAATCATATGAATAATTACAAGTCAAAACACGGACGACAAATGAAACGATTTTACCCAAAACACTCTTTAACATGGAATTTACAAAATAACGGGTAATATAAAGTCATAAGTGAACCATATAGGATATAATAACAATTAGTATGATTCTGGAATAAGTCAATGACATTATTTAAATCATTATACAGGAGGTTCGGACACTTACGAAGCAAATCAGACCTAAGGTAAGGGAAAATATCACAATCTCATTTTTATCCGAGATTGTTTATACTTTGGTATTTACTGGGGTGTATTTTATCATCCACATCCATGTTTCCTCAATATTTAATATTATTTCCATACACCTACAATTGTTTAAATCCAATTTTACCCTTCGTTGAGTTTTTAGTAAAAGATATGAAATGAATCTTTTGTCATTTTTCGTACGAGGTACTTTTTGACTTTTCCAATAAAAGTACGAGAAGAATGTTTTTTTAACTTATACGACATGAATGGATTTTTAAAACATTATTTCCAAGAAGATTACTTTACAAGTTTTCAAGTTTATTTTTAATCAACTTATTTTAGGTTAGAATTGTATGACATGTTAAGAAATGAAAAGTGTTTTTGAAGTAGAAAGGATATTTTCCTCAAGAATGGAGTTGAAGTGTTTTATCAAAATTATTTTCCATCTAAGATAATAAAGGGTTCTGTTTCTATCCCTATTATTAAATTGATTTGATTATTTTGTGATGGAATTATTTTTTATGAATTCCTTTATCTTATATGAATTGTTTTATGATGTCACGATGTTTAAGAATCCCATTTGTATTACATGGGTTATGATATGATGTATAGTTTATGATTTTGTGGCACACATAAGAATGGTATCATTATGAGATGGGTGGGACCTATATCTCCCTCCAATGCATTGGGTAAAGATTTTATATCTCATGATATAGACATGGCTGGAACGGCAGGTTAAACCGGTTCAGTGAAACAAGACTGAAATGAGGAATGAACTCGGTTCAAAAATGGACTTTGTCCCCTAAGATAGTCTTGGCAATGAGTCTTGACTAATAAGAGATGATTATCTATTATTATGTGTGTATACCACAAAGTTTCATGTTTTAAGTTATGATTATTGGGATTACATTTCACTACTATGATTTATCCCATGTTATGATATTATGATCTCTTTTGCAGGTTAAGATTTCCAAAAAGTTATGTTCTTATGAATATGATGTGATTGATATTTCTTTTGTTTACCCTTACTAAGCATTTGAGCTCACCCTTTTATGTTTTCTTTTCCCCAGGATATAAAGAAATGTTTTAGGTATAAAAAAAAGGAAGATCTTTATGGGAGATGTTGAAGATCTTTCACCACGATTAGAAGATTATATTATGAGTTTCCAAAGACACTAAACTATTACAATCCTTGTGTGTGTGTTTTTGTTATGTACTAAGTATTCCTCAAAAGTAATGTAATGTCCATGTACGTTAAGCATCAGGTCTCTACAGCTGGTATCAGAGGAAAGGTTTAGTTAACCTTTGGAAACTAGGATGCGAAAACTTTAGTGAAATCCCTAGAGATATTTCTAAGGTATGTCTATGGATGTCCCTAAGGTTATGTATAAGTATAGTTTATAGTCCTAGAATTACGGTAACTATCTTAGAATTAAACCTAAGATGATAGATATTGAAGGTACTCCCCCTTTATTATGTTGTTTTCCCTAGCATGATTTTTTCCTCTCACACTATTCTTTTTGGGTTTTAGATGATGGCTGGAACCCAAAGGAATCGTGTTGATCAATGCAATGGATAATGCAATGATTGTCCTCCTGAACAAACAAATGTTATGGGAGATGGAGTGAAAAATCTTATTTCTATACTTACACAAGCTATGAATCATTCTGGACTTCCCAATGAGCAGAAAAGGGAAAAACATTCTATTGAGTCCTTTATGAGGCAACATCCACCTTATTTCAGTGGGTCTTCTAATCCACTTGTTACTGAACAATGGATCAGTACCACTGAAAAGATATTTTCAGTTCTTCAATGTTCTGAACATGATAAAGTCATCTTAGCAGTATATCATTTGGAAGGTGAAGCTGATCAATGGTGGAATCTTCTCAAGAATACGAGGCCAAGAGATGTAATTGAGACCATGGAATGGGATGAGTTCAAGAACTTATTTTTCAATAATTACTTCCCTCGTTTTCTTCGAACAAAGATGGAGAAGGAGATTCTTGAACTAAAGAAAAAGGATGATGAATCTGTTGGTATATACGAAGTGAATTTTACAAGGCTTTCAAGGTATGTATCTAGCTTTATCATCCAACCTGAAAGTAAAGTTGATCGATTCTTCAGTGGCTTAAAACCAAATCTTCGAAGGGCATTAGCTATAAGAGACTTCAGTAGCTATGAAGAAATTGTGCGTTGTGCTATTAAGGTAGAAATGGAATTTGGTGTTACATATCCATCTCATGGTTTTGACAGGAAACAAAATATGGAGTTCAAGGAGAAATCTCAGAATAATGGTAAAAAGAAGATGAATGTTTCCTTATGCTCCAAGTGTGGAAAGAAGCATGGTGGAGATTGTCTTAAAGGGACTAGAAAATTTTTTAAGTGTGGAAAAGAAGGTCATCGAGTAGCTGAGTGTCGAAATAATGGAAAAAGGGTTTCTAATGATGTGAATAAAGAAAAAGACTGCAGAGAACGCACCACCAACACTTCAATGCTTCAAGTGCAAGGAAATGGGGAATTATGCTAATAAATGCCCTAATCCGAGGGTTAGTGATGATCAACATGAGCAACCACTTAAGGAAAATGACAAACTGAAGTCACATGCGATCACTATTGGAAATGTTGAATATGAAAATGATGTGGTGGAATGATTAAGAGTTTATGTAATGGGATTGTAAAATAATGTTGTATATAGTATCGTGTAATATTGGAATATTTATGTATTGGTCTATTGTGGTTTTCAATAATTTTATTGTACCAGTAACCATGGAAAGTGATTGAGATATTTTTGGAAAAAAGATGATATGCGCATAATGAAGGGATAAGGAGAAAATGAAATGTTTGACAGTATTCATGAGCTCATGACTGATATAAGGAAATGGTTATATCATGGTTTGAGGTTTCGGTATGTGAAAAGAGTTAACTTTTGACAGCACTCATGTTTTCACTAAGATTCAATGGGTATTCATTTTTCAAGAGAATACATGATTAAGGCCTTCGAATGTTTGGAATGTGACCAACAAGACATATCTCATGATATATGGGGATCAATGATGGTATTAACATGCTTGTTATATGAAATCTTTGGTAATCTTTTTCACTATAATATGAGATTGGACAACAGTATTTTGGATAAGCCTAAAGATTGGAAAGGATTATGTTGGACATAAGTTATTATTGTTTAAGGATAGAACATTTTTCGATATTATTGATGGGATGTTATAGTAATGTAGTTTTAGAAAAAGGACAACCTGCAGGACGAGGGACAACCCATCGCGTCGGACAAGGCTGTGGGAATCGAACCCACAACCGAAGTGTGACAGGCCATTATCGCCTACCAATGGCCTACAGGAAGTCCCTGGTTAGTTTAAACTAGTTTTATTTTATTAAGTGGTATTATAGATGAAGTATATGTCCATTTTGGAACGATATACGATAGATGGGCTTATGTATATAACTATTGCTAACCTTTTGATTAAGACAAACAGAATGACCCATCATTCTATCACATGATCAGCTAACACTTCACGAATGAAAAATTAAACTTCATTTCTTTAAGATATGAAGTGGGAATTGTTCAAGGCACGAACAACGGTGAGATTATGTCGAAATAAAGTAGGTATTTCTTCTAATTCAAAATTTTCAACTTTAGGAAAATGATATTGAAAACCAAAAATGTTGTCATAGTGCTCTTATATCCGATGAATCATATGGTACCTTAGATCATCACAAATCTATGGGTTTGTGATTGTTGGCTATTTCATAGCCATGTTCTCTACCACTCTCCATTAGAAAATGACAGTTAGATTTCTCTTCCATATCCATATTTTCACCTATGTTCTCCTACATGGAAACCCAGTGATTAGTTAATTTGGGTAACCATTACATTTCATACTTTAGTTTTTAAAGATAAGTTTTGGTATTCCTTTTTACGATGTGGGTTTCTATTAAAGAAACTTTCGAGTAGTAAACCATTTATAACCCCAACGAATTTTGAGGGAGCAATTCATTTTAAGGGGGGTAGAATGTAACACCCAGAGATTTTATGAAAAATATTCTTTTTAATTTCATTAATGTCTTGTGTTGTACGCTACACCAAAATGAGCTTATACAACATGTATCCTTGACTTGCCTTGCATTACACGCAATCACGACTTTCCTCGATAGCGTGTGTAGTACGCAATACCGAGTTTCACTAAACAACGATATGCTATTAAAATATTATTAAAACTAGGCGTTATGAATAGTAATAACCACTTTTTAAAATTTTGTAAATTTTATTTTTCAAAAAGGACTTCATTTTTGGATTCAGAATATCGAAATTATCTTAGGGTGAAATTTTGGTACTTTTCGGATAACTTTCATTTTCTGATGAATAGTGAAAATTACTAAATTTTAATTAAAAAAAACCTTTTTAATCAAAATAATTAATAGTGATAAATTATTTATTTGAGCGGTTTTAAACTATATTTAGAATATATTTTTACAATTTAATACAATGTTGGTCATTGGATGTAATTTCACATTTAAACCAGACATAAACAAGTGTCAATCTTTTGATAGTTATTATCTCTTAAGAACACGCTATTTGACGATGGGAATTAATTTTTAAATTAATTAATGCAACTGATATGTTTTGAATTTGGTAAAATAGACATCATTTTTGAGTTCATAATATCAAATATAGCTTAGACCTAATTTTCGGTATTTTTCTGGAAACTTTCATTTTTTGAGGAATAATGAAACCACTAAGTGGTAGTTAAAAAAACTAATTTTTTCATAAAACTTAATTTTTCCGCTTCTGTGAGTAGAATTTCGAAAATCCGAGAGACACGGTTAATATCAAGGACTAAAATGTGGTTCAATGAGATGAAAATAATTTTTGGTGAATAGTAACTTTTTACTTTTTTTTTACCTCGGTTAAAAGTAAATAGGGTAATTAAGGGTAAAAGTGTTATTATTATTACCCTAACACATGTCCTAATTCTATTGGATAAGTGTAATTCGACCAAAAACAACCTTAGGAATAAAATATGACCATTTAGGCCCACTTGGATTAGATTAGGACATTTATTATCAATTTATTTAAAGAAGGGTTAAAATAGTTAAAATCAAAGTTTAATAACTAAATAATTTTTAATATAGGGTTATAAATAAGATAAATTAGACTATAAATATTAATTGGAAAGCTAAAAATATTTCCTACATAATGGTAATTTATTTGTAATTTTTAGACATTAAATAGTTTAATTTATTTATGACACAACGATGATTCAGTAATTATCTCATTAATGAAATATTGAAATAATTGATGTTATAAATACCCAAATAAATGTAATTTGAGGCTTTTTATGAATTCCACTAATTTTATAGGTTAATATGACATGTTATTAGTGATTTAAGTAACTTATTTTGAACTAATCATTCTGTTATGAGTTTCACAAAAATCAATTACTAAATAGTGTCAAAATTGACATAAAAAGTTTTTAAAACAAATATTATATTTTTAATTGTTATTTTATTCATAAAAATCTAAGGTTCGGCCAAATGACTTAGATAAGGTTATATATATTAATAATAAACAACTTGGGGTTCGTTTGGATTGTTATAGTAAGTTTATTAGCCTTATAGTGTAAGAACACAAAAAGACATGGTAAAAGTAAAATTATCTAACTTAAAGTTAAAACTAAATGATAAGGTTATAATAGTAAACTAAACTTGTCCAAATTCTATTGGATGAGAGGATTTAGATCCATCCCCACCTTATATTTGAAATAACTCAATTTGGAACTATTAAAAACCGAATATGACTTTATAATAAAATAATATGTTTAGTTATTCCAAAGGTGCCCCTCTCCTCCCTTATAAAAGGGAACCTCCTCCCTCTCTTCCTAACACCACTTTGAGCCTTCAAGCTCGGACAACCCCTGAAAAATTATCTTCTCCACTTCCCTAGAAACATCCTAGAGGTCCTGGTCTTCTTCAAAGACCAATTTTAGTACCCTAAGAGTAGGATTCAAAGAGGCGTGTCAAAGAAGAGGTAATATCCGTTACCGATTCTTTCAATTTTCTTTCTTCTTCAACTTCTTCTTCTTTAGTTGTTTTATTATGAAGTAATAACATCAGTATCAATCATATAATGATATTTTATTATAAGTATAAAACAACCATATTTCACCATCTATCTATCCTATGGAAAATGAAATCACCGCGCGTGCGTACGTACGGAATACCGTCTCCACGCCGTGGTGTAATCTATTTTCCACCACCACCTTACTTGGATGGGTATAATGGTGAAAGTAATGAATATATATGATTATTGTAAAGTGATATTGATTCTATAATATTATACATACACTTTAATACAATTCGACGATCATGAGAATGATATCATCGCTCGTGCGTACGTACGGACTACCGTCTCCACGACGCGATGAGATTGATTCTCCATGTTAACCATTCATGAATGATTATAAAGTATATATAATAAGTAATCATGAAATATATTACATAATAGTGATACTGGATTTATGTTTATATATATGTATGTCATCTACTTAATTCCATTAAACTCATTAAGGAAACGAAAATAGTGTTCATGCGTACGTACGACCTACCGTCTCCATGAACGGTGTATTTATTTCCATTTATCGATCTATTATATCTATGTATATTATGAATATATATTATTTATAAATCATGTTTTATATTCTGAAATTATGTAATCATGATCTAAGTAATCATATGAATAATTACAAGTCAAAACACGGACGACAAATGAAACGATTTTACCCAAAACACTCTTTAACATGGAATTTACAAAAGATAGGTAATATAAAGTCATAAGTGAACCATATATGATATAATAACAATGAGTATGATTCTGGAATAAGTCAATGACATTATTTAAATCATTATACAGGAGGTTCGGACACCTACGAAGCAAATCGGACCTAAGGTAAGGGAAAATATCACAATCTCATTTTTATCCGAGATTGTTTATACTTTGGTATTTAATGGGGTGTATTTTTTCATCCACATCCATGTTTCCTCAATATTTAATATTATTTCCATACACATACAATTGTTTAAATCCAATTTTACCCTTCAGTGAGTTTTTAGTAAAAGATATGAAAGGAATCTTTTGTCGTTTTTTGTACGAGGTACTTTTTGACTTTTCCGATAAAAGTACAAGAAGAATGTTTTTTTAACTTATACGACATCAATGGATTTTTAAAAAATTATTTCCAAGAATCTTCCTTTACAAGTTTTCAAGTTTATTTTTAATCAAATTCTTTTAGTTTAGAATTGTATGACATGTTAAGAAATGAAAAGTGTTTTTGAAGTAGAAAGGATATTTTCCTCAAGAATGGAGTTGAAGTGTTTTATCAAAATTATTTTCCATCTAAGATAATAAAGGGTTTTTTTTATATCCCTATTATTACATTGATTTGATTATGTTGTGATGGAATTATTTTTTATGAATTCTTTTATCTTATATGAATTGTTTTATGATGTCATGATGTTTAAGAATCCCATTTGTATTACATGGGTTATGCTATGATGTATGGTTTATGATTTTGTGGCACACATAAGAATGGTATCATTATGAGATGGGTGGGACCTATATCTCCCTCCAATGCATTGGGTAATGATTTTATATCTCATGAGATAGACATGGCTGGAACGACAGGTTAAACCGGTTCAGTGAAACAGGACTAAAACGAGAAATGAACTCGGTTCAAAAATGGACTTTGTCCACTAAGATAGTCTTGGAAATGAGTCTTGACTAATAAGAAATTATTGTCTATGATTATGTGTGTATGCCACAAAGTTTCATGTTTTAAGTTATGATTATTGGGATTACATTTCACTACTATGATTTATCCCATGTTATGATATTATGATCTATTTTGCAGGTTAAGATTTCCAAAATGTTATGTTCTTATGAATATGATGTGATTGATATTTCTTTTGTTTACCCTTACTGAGCATTTGAGCTCACCCTTTTATGTTTTCTTTTCCCCAGGATATAAAGAAAGGTTTTATGTATAAAAAAAAGGAAGATCTTTAGGGGATATGTTGAAGATCTTTCACCACGATTAGAAGATTATATTCCGAGTTTCCAAAGACACTAAACTATTACGGTCCTTGTGTGTGTGTTTTTATTATTTACTAAGTATTCCGCAAAAGTAATGTAATTTCCATGTACGTTAAGCTTTGGGTCTCTACAGTTGGTATCAGAGAAAAGGTTTAGTTAACCTTTGGAAACTAGGATGCAAAAACTTTAGTGAGATCCCTAGAGATATTTCTAAGGTATGTCTATGGATGTCCCTAAGGTTAAGTATAAGTATAGGTTATAGTTCTAGAATTACGGTAACTATCTTAGAATTAAACCTAAGATGATAGATATTGAAGGTACTCTCCCTTTATTATGTTGTTTTACCTAGCATGATTTTTGCCTCTCACACTATTCTTTTTGGGTTTTAGACGATGGCTAGAACCCGAAGGAATAGTGTTGATCAATGCAATGGATAATGCAATGATTGTCCTCCTGAACAAACAAATGTTATGGGATATGGAGTGAAAAATCTTATTGCTATACTTACACAAGCTATTAATCATTATGGACTTCCAAATGAGCAGAAAAAGGGAACAATATTCTATTGAGTCCTTCATGAGGCAACGTCCACCTTATTTCAGTGGGTCTTCTTATCCACTTGTTGCTGAACAATGTATCAGTACCACTGAAAAAATATTTTCAGTTCTTCAATGTTCTGAACATGATAATGTTATCTTAGGAGAAGATCATTTGGAAGGTGAAGCTGATCAATGGTGGAATCTTATCAAGAATATGAGGCCAAGAGATGAAATTGAGACCATGGAATGGGGCGAGTTCAAGAACTTTTTTTTCAATAAGTACTTCCCTCGTATTCTTCGAACAAAGATGGAGAAGGAGTTTCTTGAACTAAAGCAAAAGGATGATGAATCTGTTGGTATATACGAAGCAAATTTTACAAGGCTTGCAAGGTATGCATCTGGCTTTATAATCCAACATGAAAGTAAAGTTGATCGATTCTTCAGTGGCTTAAAACCAAATCTTCGAAGAGCATTAGCTATAAGAGACTTCAGTAGCTATGAAGAAATTGTGCGTTGTGCTATTAAGGTAGAAATGGAATTTGGTGTTACATATCCATCTCATGGTTTTGACAAGAAACGAAAGATGGAGTTCAAGGAGAAATCTCAGAATAATGGTAAAAAGAAGATGAATGTTTTCTTATGGTCAAAGTGTGGAAAGAAGCATGGTGGAGATTGTCTTAAAGGGACTAGAAAATTATTTAAGTGTGGAAATGAAGGTCATCGAGTATCTGAGTGTCGAAGTAATGGAAAAAGGGTTTCTAATGATGTGAATAAAGAAAAGACTGCAGAGAACGCACCACCAACACTTCAATGCTTCAAGTGCAAGGAAATGGGGCATTATGCTAATAAATTCCCTAATCCAAGGGTTAGTGATGATTGACATGAGAAACCACTTATGGAAAATGACAAACTGAAGTCACATGCGATCACTATTGGCAATGTTGAATATGACAACGATGTGGTGGAATGATTAAGTGTTTATGTAATGGGATTCAAAAATAATGTTGTATATAGTATCGTGGAATATTGGAATATTTATGTATTGGTCTATTGTGGTTTTCAATAATTTTATGGTACCGGTAACCATGGAAAGTGATTGAGATATTTTTGGAAAAAAGATGATATTCCCATAATGAAGGGATAAGGAGAAAATGAAATGTTTGACAGTATTCATGAGTTCATTACTGATATAAGAAAATAGTTATATCATGGTTTGAGGTTTAGGTATGTGAAAAGAGTTAACTTTTGACAGCACTCATGTTTTCACTAAGATTCAATGGGTATTCATTTTTCAAGAGAATACATGATTAAGGCCTTCGAATGTTTGGAATGTGACCAACAAGACATATCTCATGATATATGGGGATCAACG
The DNA here is from genome assembly GCA_963277665.1 of Viscum album. Taxonomy (NCBI): domain Eukaryota; kingdom Viridiplantae; phylum Streptophyta; class Magnoliopsida; order Santalales; family Viscaceae; genus Viscum; species Viscum album. The sequence goes on from OY728156.1 coordinate 1,541,140,414, forward strand.
ATGGTATTAACATGCTTGTTATATGAACTCTTTGGTAATCGTTTTCACTATAATATGAGATTGGACAACGGTATTTTGGATAAGCCTAAAGATTGGAAAGGATTATGTTGGACATAAGTTAGTATTGTTTAAGGATAGAACTTTTTTCTATATTATTTATGGGATGTTATAGTAATGTAGTTTTAAAAAAAGGACAACCTGCAGGACGAGCGACAACCCATCGTGTCGGACAAGGCTGTGGGAATCGAACCCACAACCGAAGTGTGACAGGCCTTTATCGCCTACCAATGGCCTACAGAAAGTCCCTGGTTAGTATAAACTAGTTTTATTTTATTAAGTGGTATGATAGATGAAGTATATTTCCATTTTGGAACGATATACGATAGATGGACTTATGTATATAACTATTGCTAACCTTTTGATTAAGACTGACGAAATGACCCATCATTCTATCACATGATCTGCTAACAATTCATGAATGAAAAATTCAACTTCATTTCTTTAAGAGATGATGTGGAAATTGTTCAAGGCACGAACAACGGTGAGATTATGTCGAAATAAAGTAGGTATTTCTTCTAATTCAAAATTTTCAACTTTAGGAAAATGATATTGAAAACCAAAAATGTTTTCATAGTGCTCTTATATCCGATGAATCATATGGTACCTAAGATCACCACAAATCTATGGCTTTGTGATTGTTGGCTATTTCATAGCCATGTTCTCTACCACTCTCCATCAGAACATGACAGTTATATTTCTCTTCCATATCCATATTTTCACCTATGTTCTCCTACGTGGAAACCCATTGATTAGTTAATTTGGGCAACCATTACGTTTCATACTTTAGTTTTTAAAGATAAGTTTTGCTATTTTTTTTATGATGTGGGTTTCTATTAAAGAAACTTTCGAGTAGTAAACCATTTATAACCCTGACGGATTTCGAGGGCGAAATTCATTTTAAGGGGGGTAGAATGTAACACCCCGAGATTTTATGAAAAATATTCCTTTTAATTTCATTAATGTCTTTTGTTGTACACTACACCAAAAAGAGCTTGTACAACACGCATCCTTGAATTGCCTTGCATTACACGCAATCGCGACTTTCCTCGATAGCGTGTGTAGTACGCAATACCGAGTTTCACTAAACAACGATATACTATTAAAATATTATTAAAACAAGACGTTATGAATAGTAATAACCACTATTTGAAATTTTTTAAATTTTATTTTTCAAAATGGACTTCATTTTTGGATTCGGAATATCGAAATTAGATTAGGGTGAAATTTTGGTACTTTTCGGATAACTTTCATTTTCTGATGAATAGTAAAAATTACAAAATTTTAATTAAAAACAACCTTTTTAATCAAAATAATTAATTGTGATAAATTATTAATTTGAGTGGTTTTAAAGTATATTTAGAATATATTTTTAAAATTTAATACAATGTTGGTCATTGGATGTAATTTCACATTTAAACCAGACATAAACAAGTGTCAATCTTTTGATAGTTATTATCTCTTAAGAACACGCTATTTGACGACGAGAATTAATTTTTAAATTAATTAATCCAACTGATATGTTTTTAATTTGGTAAAATAGACATAATTTTTGAGTTCATAATATCAAATATAGCTTAGGCCTAATTTTTGGTATTTTTCGGGAAACTTTCATTTTTTGATGAATAATGAAACCACTAAGTGGTAGTTAAAAAAACTGAATTTTTCATAAAACTTAATTTTACCGCTTCTGTGAGTGGAATTTCGAAAATCTGAGAGACACAGTTAATATTAAGGACTAAAATGTGGTTCAATGAGATGAAAATAATTTTTGGTGAATAGTAACTTTTTACTTTTTTTTACCTCGGTTAAAAGTAAATATGGTAATTAAGGGTAAAAGTGTTATTATTATTACCCTAAAACATGTAATTATTTTATTGGATAAGTGTAATTCGACCAAAAACAGCCGTAGGAATAAACTATGACCATTTAGGCCCACTTGTATTAGATTTGGACATTTATTATCAATTTATTTAAAGAAGGGTTAAAATAGTTAAAATCAAAGTTGAATAACTAAATAATTTTTAATATAGGGTAATACATAAGATAAATTCGACTATAAATATTCATTAGAAAGCTAAAAAGATTTCCTACATAATGGTATTTTATTTGTAATTTTTAGACATTAAATAATTTAATTTATGTATGACACAACGATGATGCAGTAATTATCTTATTAATGAAATATTGACATAATTGATGTTATAAATACCAAAATAAATGTAATTTGAGACTTTTTATGACTTACACTAATTTTATAGTTTAATATGACATGTTAGTATTTATTTAAGTAAATTTTTTCGAACTAATCATTCTGTTATGATTTTCACAGAAATCAATTACTAAATAGTGTCAAAATTGACATAAAAAGTTCTTAAAACAAATATTATATTATTAATTGTTATTTTATTTTTAAAAATCTAAGGTTTGTCCAAATGACTTAGATAAGGTTATATATATTAATAATAAACAACTTGGGGTTCGTTTGGCTTGTTATAGTAAGTTTATTAACCTTATAGTGTAAGAACACAAAAAGACACGGTAAAAGTAAAATTATCTAACTTAAAGTTAAAACTAAATGATAAGGTTAAAATAGTAAAATAAACTTGTCCAAATTCTATTTGATGAAATGATTTCGACCCATCCCCACCTTAGCTTTTAAATAACTCAATTTGGAGATTTTAAAAACCGAATATGACTTTATAATAAAATAATATTTTTAGTTATTCCAAAGGTGCCCCTCTCCTCCCTTATAAAAGGGCACCTCCTACCTCTCTTCCTCACACCACTTTGAGCCTTCAAGCTTGGCCAACCCCTGAAAAATTCTCTTCTCCACTTCCCTAGAAACATCCTAGAGGTCCTGGTCTTCTTCAAAGACCAATTTTAGTACCCTAAGAGGAGGATTCAAAGAGGCGTGTCAAAGAAGAGGTAATATCCGTTACCGATTCTTTCAATTTTCTTTCTTCTTCAACTTCTTCTTCTTTAGTTGTTTCATTATGAAGTAATAACATCAGTATCAATCATATAATGATATGTTATTATAAGTATGAAACAACCATATTTCCCCATCTATCTATCCTATGTAAAATGAAATCACCGCGCGTGCGTACGTACGGAATACCGTCTCCACGCCGTAGTGTAATATATTTTCCACCACCACCTTACTTGGATGGGTATAATGGTAAAATTAATGAATAAATATGATTATTGTAAAGTGATATTGATTCTATAATATTATACATACACTTTAATACAATTCGACGATCATGAGAATGATATCATCGCTCGTGCGTACGTACGGACTACCGTCTCCACGACGCGATGAGATTCATTCTCCATGTTAACCATTCATGAATGATTATAAAGTATATATAATAAGTAATCATGAAATATATGACATAATAGTGATACTGGATTTATGTGTATATATATGTATGTCATCTACTTAATTCCATTCAACTCAATAAGGAAACGAAAACAACGTTCATGCGTACGTACGACCTACCGTCTCCATGAACGGTGTATTTATTTCCATTTATCGATCTATTATATATATGTATATTCTGAATAAATATTATATATAAATCATGTTTTATAATATGTAATTAATTAATCATTATCTAAGTAATCATATGAATAATTACAAGTCAAAACACGGACGACAAATGAAACGATTTTACCCAAAACACTCTTTAACGTGGAATTTACAGAAGAACGGGTAATATAAAGTCACAAATGAACCATATATGATATAATAACAATGATTATGATTCTGGAATAAGTCAATGACATTATTTAAATCATTATACAGGAGGTTCGGACACTTACGAAGCAAATCGGACCTAAGGTAAGGGAAAATATCACAATCTCATTTTTATCCGAGATTGTTTATACTTTGTTATTTACTGGGATGTATTTTATCATCCACTTCCATGTTTACTCAATATTTAATATTATTTCCATACACCTACAATTATTTAAATCCAATTTTACCCTTCGGTGAGTTTTTAGTAAAAGATATGAAAGGAACCTTTTGTCGTTTTTCGTATGAGGTACTTTTTGACTTTTCTGATAAAAGTACAAAAAGAATGTTTTTTAACTTATATGGCATGAATGGATTTTTAAAACATTATTTACAAGAAGCTTCCTTTACAAATTTTCAAGTTTATTTTTAATCAACTTCTTTTAGTTTAGAATTGTATGACATGTTAAGAAATGAAAAGTGTTTTTGAAGTAGAAAGGATATTTTCCTCAAAAATGGAGTTGAAGAGTTTTATCAAAATTATTTTCCATCTAAGATAATAAAGGGTTTTGTTTCTATCCCTATTATTACATTGATTTTATTATGTTGTGATGGAATTATTTTTTATGAATTTCTTTATCTTATATGAATTGTTTTATGATGTCACGATGTTTAAGAATCCCATTTGTATTACATGGGTTATGCTATGATGTATGATTTATGATTTTATGGCACACATAAGAATGGTATAATTATGAGATGGGTGGGACCTATATCTTCCTCCAATGCATTGGGTAAAGATTTTATATCTCATGAGATAGACATGGCTAAAACGGCAGGTTAAACCGGTTCAGTGAAAAAAGACTGAAACGAGGAATGAACTCGGTTCAGAAATGGACTTTGTCCACTAAGATAGTCTTGGAAATGAGTCTTGACTGATAAGAAATGATTATCTATGATTATGTGTGTATGCCACAAAGTTTCATGTTTTAAGTTATGATTATTGGGATTACATTTCACTACTATGATTTATCCCATGTTATGATATTATGATCTCTTTTGCAGGTTAAGATTTCCAAAATGTTATGTTCTTATGAATATGATGTGATTGATATTTCTTTTGTTTACCCTTACTGAGCATTTGAGCTCACCCTTTTATGTTTTCTTTTCCCCAGGATATAAAGAAAGGTTTTAGGTATAAAAAAAGGAAGATCTTTATGGTAGATGCTGAAGATCTTTTGCCACGATTAGAAAATTATATTCCGAGTTTCCAAAGACACTAAACTATTACAGTCCTTGTGTGTGTTTTTGTTATGTACTAAGTATTCCACAAAAGTAATGTAATGCCCATGTACGTTATGCATCGGGTCTCTACAAATGGTGTTAGGGTTTTTTGGTTAATTACTTAGGGGGTTGATCTAGAGAAGTGAAAATGGGGAACCAAGTGTAACATAGGTGTTTTGAAAACCATTTTAGAATAAAGAAAACCTATAGAGAAACAAATTTGAGAAAAAAATCCTCTAAGGCCTAGCTAGTTCAATAGGAATTTAAGGTGAAAATAAATAAGATCAAGGGTGAACATGGCATAGTGAACCTATGATTCAAGAGTAGTTATTGAGGAGGTTTACAAGGAGAACCTCATTCATTTTGAGTTAGAGTTGTATCTATCAATTTAAATATTCTAAGATAAAAATAAGATAAGAAGTTAATATGTATGATACTTTTTGAGTTGGTTAACATTAGCTTTGAGAAGGGATTTTTTGAGGCCTCTATGATGTTTTGATAGTCTATCTATAAATATATGACAATTCCTCACATCAATCATGTATGGTAAACTGGACCTAAAACTCTATCATAACTAGTATACCATTCCTAGGATCATTTGCATGGGACTAAAAGAAAGAACAAGGGTTGACACCTGATTCAAATTTTGGAGGCACTTGAGGTGATAAAGTATATATTGATTTAGTTTTTTATTGTTGTATTTCTTTTGTGAAATCAAAATTCAGAGTCATCTATATGATTTTTTCCTTATTATTATTGATAATAAAACATAAAAATGTATTACATTATCTCAACTGTCACACCCCAACTTCCTAATTTAATTTAATTTTATTATTTTATTATTACTAGGCTTCACATTCTCGCGCCAAGGTCCGGGCTAGGTCCCGACTTAAAATTTTCTGTCATTTAACATTTTTAGTGGGTTTCGGACCCGTGCACGGTCATCGCACAGTGAGTGGTAGCTATGCAGTCAGCCGGGTGCCCGTGAAAATGCCTGTCACATAGAATAAATAAATATTTATGTTGATAAGATGAATTGAATATTTAATTTGTGGTAATAATAATGTTATTATGTAATTAATAATATTATTATTAGTGAGGTTATTATTATTATTATTATTATTCTGGTATTAATTATTATTATTATTGTTATTATTATCAATATTAATATTATTATTATTGTTATTATTATTATTATTAGTTTTATTATAATTATAACTATTGTTATTATATTAAAATGGAAAAAAATCTCTCTAAACCCTAAGCTACCCACGCGGTACCCTCCCTTCTCCTTCTCCTGCGCGCAGCGCTGCAGCCGTGACCCCCTCCCTCCGTGGTTCTCCCTTGCCCAGCCGACCAACCTCCTCACCGGGCTCCCCTTCTGGCTCTGCCTCCGACCCGCCGCACTCACGACCCCCTGTCCTGCCGCCCAGCCCCCGACTCTCCCTCATCAGTCCGCCGAGATCCGCCGCTCCCAGACGCCTCTCGTTTCCTGCCGCACCACCCTCCTTCGCCGTGCCAGTCGACCCCCACCGTGCACCCACCGTCTGACCACCTTTGGCCCCCTGCTTAGCGGCACACCCCGACCCACCGTTTTTCCCCTATCGTCGGTGCCACCTCAGCGCACCCTGACCATCCACCCGCTCACTCCGAACACCTCCGCAAACCGCCTTCGGCCTCCCCTCGCTGTCCCGCACTCCGGCCCGACCATCTACGGCTCCCCTACGACCTCGCCGGCTCTCCTCCGACCTCCGGTCTCCACCTGCAGCACCTGAAACCCTCTCCTCTTCTGGTCGAGGTATATTTCACATTATTTTTGGTTTTTTTTCTCAATTTAACAACACCTAATTGCCTTGATTTGTAATTTGCGTGTTATTCTCATCGATTAGAGTGTGCTGTTGGTTTTGTTTGGGTGTTGTTTGTCTTTATGTGGTAGCATTGTTGTGTCCGTACTTCATTTGTGTTAGGTGGTTATACATTTGACCATTGTTTTATGAATTCTTTTTCTTCCTAAATTAATTTAGTAAATGTATATTAATTATTTTGTTTGATGTGAATCAAGTTTTTAATTGAAGTTGATATGTATATATGGTATGTTCCTGTTTTCTGTGAACAACCATTCTGAATTGTTTATTTACATGTCACAAACCTTGCAGTTTGTGTTTTGGTTTAGCGTCGATGTACAAAGAGTCATAATAAATGTTTTTGAACAGGTTTGGGTGTGTTCTTCTTGTTGCGCACCATTGAAATTAATTTCAAATTAGTTTAATAATGTTCTCTGAGCTGCTTAAATAAACTATCAAGTCATTCATGTGATGCAGATTCGGGTGTAAAATAGTTCTTGGTGTACGTTTGGTTTCAAAAGGGGGATTTTATGTGTATTTTGGTGTGAAGTATTTTTGGTTTTTCTTGAAATGATTTAATAAACAGTTTAGTGATTTATTGAATTATTTATATGGCATGAAATTCATATTTTTAAAGTGTTGAATATGCGTTTGTTTTTAAAGTAATGTGTTTATATAAAATAATACATGTTTTTGGTGTAAACCCTTTTTGCGTCACTTAGTGGTGTTTCATAAATGGTGCAACCAGTCTATTAAATAATGTAGATGTTGTGAGTTGTATTTTGGAAGTATGTTGAGTTAGTGTTTGTGCCATTTTTTTGTTTGAATTGTTTTGAGTCTGTGTTTATGCATTTTAGTTGTGCTGTTGTTGCAGCGTGTCGATGAGGAAGACCCGCGGTACTTCAGTTTTCGGCTTGCGCGTGTTTGTGCATCTGTGCGAGGCGTGACATGCAATTATGTTTGGACAGTGAGCCGAGGTAGGTTACCCACTACACTCACCTTTAAATTTAGAATTTATTAATTGCTTGATGTTTTATTAATTTTAATGAATGAGAAATAATATAAGATAATTAATTTTTAAATAATTATTTGGTGTGAAAAGATCCGTTTATTTTATACCGAACACTTGAAACATTTTCTTGATGAGCGGACACCCAGTATTGAAAGAATGCCCGTTTGGACTTTAAACACAATTCACGGAATTTCAAATGTACTTCTAGTTTTAAAGATAAATGATTTATTCTGAATAAGTGTTTTGGGTTTTCTCGAGAAATGAGGTTTTTATCTAAAATTAGTGAAGGCTTGTTTGTCACTTTAATAAAATAAATTATTTTGAAAAAACTCACATTGGAGTTACTCAGGGTTGATCGTTGGTGTGCGTTGATTGTGTGAGTTGTGTGTGATATTTGTGCCTCATGACTGATTGATTTACATTTTGGATACACCCCTTTTTATTGCATGTGTTGACATGGGAACCTGGCATAGTGAGTGAATCTTCTGAGAACGATTGCTGCACTAGTTTAGATTACGCACTGGCTAGTGGCCCCATAGCAGGGGAATACTGATTTATTGCTGTTATGGGGATTGGGCCCCTCGGTTAGGCCATGTAGGGCTATGCCAAGCATTAGGGCGTTATGACGTTCTCGAGTTAGAGCATGACTTCAGGATGAGTCAGATGTATAGTACGTTCTGGATTGTTCACGATCTCCTAGATTAGACCCATTTTTCCTTTAGTGTTTATTTTTATTTGGCGGATGATTGAGAGGTCTAGTTCGGTTACTGTCCCATGTGTGCCACTTTTATTTTCCATTGTCCTTAGTGTGTATTGTGTGTTGTGTGTGGTTTTCCCCTTTGATTAACAACTAAAATTTGAATTTCTAACCTATTCTCAGAAATGTTTTAAAATTCAATGCACCTGTTCCTTTAAAATAATAAACTAGTTTTTAAATTAAAAAGGGCAATGGATTGTTACTTGTCTTAGAAATGGATGAGTTTGTGTGAAAACCAATATTTTGTATATTTAGTTCAAACCTGGAATTTTTAAATTTCTTTATTTAAAGGTAGTGCTTTGGGAATAGATTTACCAAGCTAACCTACTGAGTTTTAATACTCACACCTATATTAATTTCTTGTTTTTAGTTCTATTTCAGGTTCCAGCTTCAGTTGTTCGCCTTGAGCAAAGTTGGTTGTGGAATTGGAGAGTGACCCACGGGCTCACATGGAGTTTTGGTCGTGGTCAGGTTAGTAGCGTTGTCGGTTTATATTCCTTTATTTTCTTTTGTTCTCTTTATTTCCGATCTTAATTTATTTTTTTGGGACAAATCATTCCCACCTGTTTACTCTTGATGCCCGACACTAGTTGACAGCCCGTGGGGATCGGGAACGCCCTTTAGGCCATGTCGCGGACCGGCTCGGGTGACCGGTTCAGGGTCGTCCCAGGTTGGTTCATGACAAAATGGTATCAGAGGAGGCCCTTGTTATTTGGGATGTCTGGTAGGTGGAGATTAGGACTATCGGGACTTGAGAGGCAGGTACGGGAAGGACATCATGAAACCTCGCCTATTCCGAACCTCTAGTCGTCTGGGGTAGTCTGGGAATTGAGTTCTTATCTCATTCTGATTTGTTTTGGATTGAGGTATGGCAACGGAGTTAAACCGATGTTACATCATGATCTAACATGTAGTATTAACCCATGTGGAGTGCGGGTACATGGTTTTAATTCCTCCTAGTTTTGACGCTTATTTGGGGCATGGCCCACTACCATGTCGCCAGGTTATGTGTGACCGCTAGTCCCTTACTCCGGTGGTTTGATGCAAGTTGAGTGTCATTTTCGTTCTGGTTAGTGTAAGTGCGTTTTTTGAATTGAAAAAGGGTTTTTGAAAATGGGACTGATTTCTTTTAAATGACTTTAAATTTATGAAATTGGTTTTAAAACTGAAGTCCTTTGGTTTGGAAAACTAGTGTTTTCTTAGAAATTTGTCTAAAATAGTTTGGGGGAAACCTCAGGTACTCCTTATGAACATTTTCACATGTGATAGGGTATGGGGGAAAGTGCGTGTTGGTGCGTATGAATGAACATGGATGAAGACATGTGCAACGGTTCATGAATTACCTGGGTGTGTTTGAAATTAAAGGCTTGACCTTGTTTTCTAAACTGGATTTTAAAGAGGAAAATGGTTTTGGAAAGTGATTTTGGTTTGAGAAGTGGATTTAGTATTTGGAAAGTGGTCTTGAAAGGAAGAGGTTTTGAAAAAAAAAGGTGGTTTTGGAATCTAAAATGGAATGGGAATTTTTGACAGAGAGTTTTGGGTTAGGTTTGTGGTTGTTTGGTTTTTTTGAGCAGGTTGTTTTTGGATGAGGGTGCTTTATTGATGTTGCTTCAATTGATATCGGTTTCGGCTTGGTCTTATATATGTTGTTTAGAAATGCTGCCCAAAAGGTCCCCAGATTTTTGATGAGTCATGCCCAGTTTTGGGTCTTTCTCGTACATTGTCTGTCCTTCATGGTGATTGGAGTCAGTTTGAGATAGTGGAGTGGCTTGAAGAGGTAGAATGCATCTTTAGGGTATTGGGAACTCCCGAAGATGTTAGAGTGCATGCTGTTTTGGGTATGTTCAAAGGTCCAGCTCTGGATGAGTAGGATTTGTTCACCCTGCCATTACTGCAAGTTGGGATGATGTGGTATTTCTTTAAACTCCTCTTCCTCCGATGGTTTATACTTGAAGAGGGGAAGAAGAAGAAAATGGAAGAGCTCATGCGTGTTCAACATGGCTAGCAGACGGTGAAAGCATGTGTTGACCATCTCAAGGAACGTGTGTCTTTCTCTGGAGGTAGCGTCACAGGATTTGATGAAGAATCCTCCATTTATCAGGGGTCTTTATACAGAGATCAAAGAGCGGGTCCTCCCTTTTTGGGGCCATCATTTGGAGAAGTTGGTACATGAGGTGTTTTTAGCTGAGTTGGTCTCCAGAGCGTAAACATTTGGCAATCCACCATATCTAGTTTCTTGTGAAGGTCCCCCATCTGGAAAGCAGAGTGTGTTTGATGGATTTGTTTCTAAAGAGTCCTCTATAGCGACTCTGGTTTCCAGTTCGATGGATTGTCCAATGGTGTGCTGTCAGTGTGGAAGTTTAGGGCATACAAATAAATCATGTCATACCCCACCGAGGACGTGCCATCATTGTAGGTGTCTAGGTCATCTAGAGATGCTTCGCAGGAAGCATCACCTAAGGATGACACTGTGACCAGAAGATTCCAGTGCCTGACTGTGAGGCAGAAGATGCTTCAACCATCAGAGCCCCAACCACAGGTCCTGGGGTGAAGCTCGCACATAGTCTGGAGTTGCCAAGGGGGTGACGCCACAGTTTGGGTTTCGTGTTCTATTTCAGCAACAAAATATTTAAAGTCCTTCCGTTCTCATCCTTCCACTGTTAAAGTTTTGGCATTGTTGTAGGTTCATTGTACTGTCGTGAGGTTGGGAAGAACCTATTCGTTTTTAATCGAAACAGTCTCGTTTTCCTGATTAGGGTCTTCTGAATCGTGCGTTATTCTTAAAATTGTGTTCGGACCTGGTGTGGGTTAATCTTGGTTTGGCTATGTTAGTTTGGAGATGTAAGTGTCTTTGGAGGAATCGATGTTTGTGCTTATGCTCAAAATAATTATTTTTGTTAAGTTATTCTTGGAGGTTTTTCTCTAGTATTCAGGGTCTTTGGTCTGGGCTGAGTGTTTCAGGTTGCAATGAAGGTGTTGTTTTTCTCGTGCTGTAGGAGTTAGTTGAGATCGGTTGGGAGTTCCTGCGTCACCCTCCCTTCCTGAGGTGGTATGTTTGAGTGTTAAAATTTCCACACTTGTTGAGTTCTTGTGGTGGGGAGAACCCTCTCATGTTCTCCCATTCTCTTATGTTGTGGTTTCTTCTAATTGTATTTGGGCATGGATTCTTGTATGGTCCATCATTCAGCTGAGTGACTTTCTGGGGGAAAAAAGTGTCTGTGGTGGGGATAATTGTCACACCCTGACTCTCTAATTTAATTTAATCTTATTATTTTATTATTTCTAGGCTTCGCATTCTCGCGCCAAGGTCCAGGCTAGGTTCCGACATAAAATTTTCTATCACATAACATTTTTAGTGGGTTTCGGACCCGTGCACAATCACCGCACGGTGAGCGGTAGCTATGCAGTCATCCGGGTGCCCACGCAAATGCCTGTCTTATAGAATAAATAAATATTAATATTGATAAGCTGAATTGAATGTTTAATTTGTGATAATAAAAATGTTATTATGTAATTAATAATAATATTATTAGTGAGGTGTTTATTATTATTATTATTTTTATTATTATTGTTCTGGTATTAATTATTATTATTGTTATTATTATCAATATTTATATTATTATTATTGTTATTATTATTATTATTAGTTTTATTGTTATTATAACTATTGTTATTATATTAAAATGAAAAAAAAATTCTATCTAAACCCTAAGCTACCCACGCGGTACCCCCATTCTCCTTCTCCTGTGCACAACGCCACAGCCGTGCCCCCCTCCCTCCCTGGTTCTCCCCTACCCAGCCGACTGGCATCTGCACCAGGTTCCCCTTCCGGCTCCGCCACCGACCCGCCACACTCACGACCCCCTATCCAGCCGCCCAGCCGCCGACTCTCCCTCGTCGGCCCACTGAGATCCGCCGCTCCTGACTTCCTCCTGTCGCCTGCTGCACCATCCTCCTCCGCCGCGCCGGTCGAGCCCCTCCGTTCACCCGCCATTCGTCCTCCTCTGGCCCCTACTTAATGGCACACCCCGGACCCCCTTTTTCCCCCATTCATCGGTGCCCCCTCAGCGCACCCCGATCAGCCACCCGCTCGCTCCGACCACCTCCGTTGACCGCCTCCGGCCTCCCCTTGTTGTCCCTCACTCCAGCTAGGCCGTCTACGGCTCCCCTCCGACCTCTCCGGCTCTCCTCCGACCTCCGGTCTCCACCCACAACACCCGAAACCCTCTCCTCTTCTGTTCGAGGTATATTTCACTTTATTTTTGGTGTTTTTCTCAATTTAACCACACCCAATTGCCTTTATTTGTAATTCATGCATTATTATCGTCAATTAGAGTGTGCAATTGGTTTTTTTTGGGTGTTGTTCATCATTCCGTGGAAGCATTGTTGTGTCCATACTTCGTTTGAGGTAGGTGGTTATGTGTTTGAACATTTTTTTATGAATTATTTTTCTTCTTAAATTAATTTAGTATATGTATATTAATTAGTTTTTTTGATGCAGATCATGTTTTTAGTTGAATTTGATATGTATATATGGTATGTGCGTGTTTTCTGTGAACAACCATGCTGAATTGTTTATTTACATGTCACAAACCTTGCAGTTTGTGTTTTGGTTTAGCATCAATGTGTGAAGAGTCATAAAAGATGTTTTTGAATAGGTTTTGGTGTGTTCTCCTTGTTGCGCACCCTTGAAATTAATTTCAAATTAGTTTAATAATTGTCTTTGAGATGTTTAAATAAATTATCTAGTCTTTCATGTGATGCATATTCGTGTGTGAAATAGTTCTTGGTGTATGTTTTGTTTCAAAAGGGAGATTTTATGTGTATTTTGGTGTGAAGTCTTTTTGGTTTTTCTTGAAATGATTTAATAAACAGTTTAGTGATTTATTGAATTATTTAGATGGTGCGAAAGTAGTATTTTGAAAGTGTTTAATATGCGTTTTTTAAAGTAATGTGTTTATATAAAATAAGACATGTTCTTGGTGTAAAACCTTTTTGCGTCACTTAGTGGTGTTTCATAAATGGTTCAAGCAGTCCATTAAATTATGTAGATGGTGCAAGTTGTGTTTTGGAAGCATGTCGAGTTGGTGTTTGTTCTATTTGTCGTTTAAATTGTTTTGAGTCCGTGTTTATGTGTTTTAGTTGTGCGGTTGTTGCAGCATGTCGGCGAGGAAGACCCGTGGTACTTTGGTCGTCATCTTGCCCGTGTTTTTGCGTCTGTGCGAGGCGTGACATGTAATTATATTTAGACAGCGAGCCTAGGTAGGTCCCCCACTGCACTCACCTTTAAATTTAGAATTTATTAATTTTTTGATGTTCTATTAATTTTAATGAATGAGAAATAATATAAGATAATTAATTTTTAAATGATTATTTGGTATGAAAAGAGCCGTTTATTTTATACCGAACACTTGAAACATTTTCTTGACGAGCGGACACCCAGTATTGAAAGAATGCTCATTTGGAATTTAAACACAATTCACAGAATTTCAAATGTACTTCTAGTTTTAAAGATAAATGATTTCTTCTGAACAAGTGTTTTGGGTTTTCTTGAGAAATGAGGTTTTTATCTAAACATGGTGAAGGCCCATTTGGCACTTTAATAAAATAAATTGTTTTGAAAAAACTCACATTGGAGTTACTCTGGGGTGATTGTTGGTGTGCGTTGATTGCATGAGTTGTGTGTGATATGTGTGCCTTATGACTGATTGATTTACAATGTGGACGCACCCCTTTTTATTGCATGTGTTTACATGGGAACCTGGAATAGTGAGTGAATCTTATGGGAATGATTGTTGCACTAGTTTAGATTACGCACTGGCTAGTGGCCCCATAGAAGGGGAATACTGAGTTATTGCTGCTATGGGGATTGGGCCCCTTGGTTAGGACATGTAGGGCTATGCTGAGCGTTAGGGCGTTATGACGTCATCGAGTTAGGGCATGCCTTCATGATGAGTTAGATGTATAGTACGTTCTGGATTGTTCACGATCTCCTAGGTTCGACCCATGTTTCCTTTAGTGTTTATTTTTATGTGGCGGATGATTGAGAGGTCTAGTTCGGTTGGTGGACCATGTGTGCCACTTTTCTTTTTTCCATTGTCCTTAGTGTGTGTTGTGTGTGGTTTTCCCCTTTGACTAACAACTAAAATTTGAATTTCTAACTTGTTCTCAGAAATGTTTTCAAATGCAATGCACCTGTTCCTTTTAAACCATAAACTTATTTTTAAATTAAAAAGGGCAATGGATTGTTACTTGTCTTAGAAATGGAAGAGTGTGTGTGAAAACCAATATTTTGTATATTTAGTTCAAACCAGGAATTTGTAAATTTCTTTATTTAATGGTAGTGCTTTGGGAATAGATTTACCGGGCTAACTGACTGAGTTTTAATACTCACGCCTATAGAGTTTTATTGTTTTTAGTTCTATTTCAGGTTCCAGCTTCAATTGTTCGCCTTGAGCGATGTTGGTTGTGGTATTAGAGAGTGACCCATGGGGTCACATGGAGTTTTAGTTGTGGTCAGGTTAGTAACGTTGTTGGTTTCTATTACTTTATTTGATTTTGTTCTATTTATTTATGCTGCTTAATTTATTTTCTTTTGGGACAAGTCGTTCCCACCTTTTTACTCTTGATGCCTGGCACTAGTTTCCAGCCCATGGGGTTCGGGAACGCCCTTCGAGCCATGTCACAGATTGGCTCGGGTGACCGGTTCAGGTTCGTCCCGGGATGGTTCGTGACAACAAGCATTGTTAACCAGGGATTATCCACCTAAAAATAAACTTGAGAAAACCTTATATAAACCCATATTCCATGTGTTTTCTTTCTCACTATATCTCTCATAATCTCATTATAATATTATTTATTATATCATAATAACTAGTGATAGGAATAACAATGATTAAGAGCTAGAATTTTGGTAAACACTGATTCAACTCCTACAGTAAATACTCTCTCATAGTCCTATCTTGTAACATTCATGAATTGATTACCTAACCAGTACTAAAATCACATTATCACAATACACCAGTCGCACCTTCTGATTTGAAAATTATTTCATAAATGTTGTGGGTTGGTTGATGCATGAGTTGGAGGTGATCTCCCCCCACATATTTATAATAATAAAATTCACTCTCACTTTTGGCATGACAAAATAGAGTTGTTGGGAAACAAAGAGTATTATTCGATATTACTAAAAGTTTTCAAATTCAAAAAATATAAAAAAAAATCATTATTTAGTAGAAACATGATATAACATAAATAAAAAAGATATAAAAACACCCAAACTATTTAAAAGTTATGTGTGAATAGAAAGAAAATATATATCTCTCTCTCTATATATATTATAAGGTATCCAAAGGTGACCTAAGGATTAAAAAAGTAGAGGGATCATGAGTGAAAACTATTAGCATAATAATGGAAGATAACCTTTAAAAATAAATCCCTCATTCTCGCCAAAAGGTTTAGAAGACTCCATTTATACTCCAGACTCCATGTAGTACTTTACCTCATGCTTTGGTACCTTACCCATATTAGTATCACAAATTAAATTGAAGAGACATATAGAATTTTGGAAGGGTTTTATTTTTTTCAATCATGTTGGAGAATAATTGGATGGTGATGGGATTTCTTTAAATATGTTTGGAAGGTCTTTGGTAAGTTTTCAGAGGCCTTGAGATGATTTCATGAAGTTTTGTGGTTATTTATGCCTTTTTAAATTCTATAAAGAAGCTTAAATTTTTATTAAGTAATTATTCAAATGATTTATTCTTACCTTTGATGAGTCATTTTTTTCTTTGGGAACAACAAAAAAATACTAAGGTAAGACTATGTACAAGTAAACTAACTCACTGAATGGGTCCTTGAGGAATCCATGCGAGTCATTGAAATTCATATTATGAGTCATTTCACTCCTCATATAATTCATTGAAGTTGCATATGAGTCATTTGAATTTCTATGTGATTCATTGGGAACTTCCTATGAGTATTTAGAAGTGGAATACGAGTCTTTACATTTTGTATACAAGTTATTGGAAGCTATGTTTGAGTTATTTAAAGTTGTGTATCAGTTATTGGTGATTTATTTGTTTTATTAACTTTGTGAAGTTATGGTTTTTTTAAGACTAATATATTCAAGTTTTCCATATTTAATACACTGAAGAAATAAATAAAAATCAGATAATTCTAGATCCATCCATCTTTGATTAAATTATCCTAACTTTATTGTGATTTAGTCTATATAAATAACCTATGATCTTTTCATCATGAAAATAATGATTATGCATGAAAATAATTAAATGAGAACAAATTATAGTTAAAATGATTTGTTTTTTTGGATAATTTTTAGAAAATATTTATGGAATGAAAGTGTGGTGATGTAAAAATATTATGTTCTATAATCACATAAAAAATCTATTATTGTTATTCAAGATAAGTTTTTAAGATTTTTAGATTTCAAGTGTTATTATCTGATGAGATTATTTGACATGTCACGATTAGGTTGATGAAAAATATAATTGAAACTGGCCGAGTTGAAATGAATTTGAAATCACTATTAGTATTTAAGGAATTCACAAATACTTTTATTTATAAAATTTTCTTTATGGTGATCATGATTGAAGTTTACATATGATTTGGAATGAAGAAAAGGTATTTATGGGGATTATAATAAGACACATAATACTTTCCATTAGTCACTTTGGAGAGTATTTTCATGTAAGATCATGGGAGATAAAAATGGTCTTATCATCATGGTGATTTTGATTATAAATCTTCAGACATCTTGTAAAATTCCATTTTGGGTATATGGAATATGACATAAAATTTAATGTATCTTCCTGTATAGAAAAGTTTATTTAAGAGAGAGAATATTGAGACTAAGAAAAAAATATAATGCTAAGGTGTGTGACTCTTTAAGGATAAGGATAAATTTAGATTGAAGATATGAGACTATAGAGATTTGGAAATTTATGTGCCTAATATTTAAGTTCTTTGAATAAGAAGACCCATGTAAAGAGATAAAACTAACAATAACTTGTGTCCTTCCTCAAATAGTATATTTCTAATTGTTGGATCAAATAATTGGTGAGAAAATTTATATTTTTCAAATATACTAACTTAAATAGGAAGATGCATATTTTTTTGGAGTAGCATAAACCAGTTTGAGATCTTTCTAATTTGTGTGTCTTGTTTTTTTTCACTGTAACAAGTGGGAGTTAGTAATAAAATTATAACTAGTGGGAAGATGTAAAGTATAGGTGTAAGATAAAACCAACCTACCCTCTATGATTTGTTTTTATTATTATATTGGAAAATCTATTGACTAGGATAACAACTAACTATAGTAAGAAGAAGTTTTGACATTGAGGTTGAACCTTGTAAATTTCTTTTCTATGCCTTGTGTTATTTATTCTCTTCATTAATTATTAAAGACAAGTGGATTATCATAATCGGATCAGATCTTAATAGGTCATAGGAGTTTGTTTCTAGAAATATAAATTCTAAATTATTTTAAAGAACCAATAATTCACTCCCCCCTCTCAGGGGTGAAACCCTTCTCGATTCACCCTAAAAAAGGATTGGAATGCATCCCATAGAGTCACATGAAAACTCTAAGTATTTCATAGTCAGAATACAGTCACCTCATACCCCTTAAACATATACTATAAGATAAATTTTTTGAATAAACTAAACAATTCTAGAATAATAGGTAGTATATTAGGATAACTTTGGGATATTCCCAACACTAGGGGTGGATGAATCGATATTAGTATATTTTTAATGAATATAAAAAAAATTATCCAATTTCGACTCCCCAATTTTTTAGTAAAAGGATATCTTATTATTTTCCTCTCTTTTTCTCACTCACTCTCTTGGTTAGTATGAAAGTACATAAGTAGTAAATTAACATAATAAGGACCGTGATATTTTTTAACCAGGTTCACAACCATTTAGGATGACTACATCCTTGGTGCCTCATGGTTGTTATCCCAGGAATATAACTCCCTTATTATTATAAAAAGATGCTAGGAAAGGGTATGACCATGGACCCATACAAAGAAAATAACCAACCATATTTTTTTACAAGAACTATCTAGTACATCTATTTACCTAGATTCAGGATTTAACTTACACCTTATTAATAATGGTAAATAGTGATAATAAAAGTCTCTTCTGGACTTTATAAAGACTTACAATTCTTCCTCAAACTTCAAAAATATAATGGGATACCTTGATAGTTTTCATACATCTACAATATATGAATAATATAAGCTGGATCTCTCCCAGATCTTATTCATTTCTTTGGTTAATGAGTAAAAAAATAATAGTTATATTTTTATTCTTCCCTTATTCTTATTCTTATTTAATGAAAAAGGATCTTATTATTACTAGTACCATTGGTTATATTATGATCATTAAAATTCATAAGTATAACTTTATTTCAGGATCTTCTCTCTGTTTATATTTGGTACTCAATGTCTATAATGGAATACAATATCATTTCCCACTTCTCTCCCTCTTTTGAAATTACAAAAATTTTACAGTAATATCAGAGTTCAATAACTATTTCCTTTTAATATTGCACATATATACTAACAATAATATACACATATTATTACAATAGTAATTAAAATTTAAACCACCATAAATATCTGTATTCCCAATATTCTATAATCTTTCCATTTAGAAACTCAACAACTTTGGTATTTCATGAAAATTTACTCTAGTACATGTTTCCCATCTATTTTTAAATTTTTATTGATGTGTAT
This sequence comes from Viscum album, assembly GCA_963277665.1. NCBI lineage: Eukaryota > Viridiplantae > Streptophyta > Magnoliopsida > Santalales > Viscaceae > Viscum > Viscum album. Next base: position 1,541,159,873 of record OY728156.1, read on the forward strand.
GATGATTAATTGTTATTTAATTAATAATATTTTAATTATTATTTTTATACTTGGTACATACTTGAATCTTACATTACTTTTGAAAATAAAAATAAAAAAACATAGTGATAGTAAATATTATACATCCTTAAACACATTCAAATATTTATTCTTCATATATTAAAGAAAGGAAAAAAATCTAGCATGATCTAAGGTGCTAAACAATGGCTACATAAAGATGAATACATCATCATTAAATAATGAATGATCAATATGTAATGGTAAAAAACTGAGAACACATTCCATTTAATCAATGAATTGATCATGAAGAATAATATAGAAGGATTAAATGATGATAAAATGATGTCATATAAATAATCACATAACCTTGAACCATATCCATGGAAATTATTAAAAATAACCACATGGAAATAAATAAATAATTTCATAAGGATGTAATTCAAAATGATGGACATATGAAACTTATCATCAAGGCCTTATGCCAAGATGGTTTAAACTATGGGTAGGTATAAACAAAAAAACCATTTAATAAGTCTATCCAACTGGTTTATCTCATGAGGCCTACCAATGCATCAAGGGGTTATATAATTCTAGGCCCCACCCATCACTTTTTAAGTCCAATGCATCCATAATATGAATAAATAACACAAATTTATCAATATTCCTTATTCAAAAATTGTTTGTATAAGAAGAACTATCATACAAAATTTTAATACTTTTTCTAGTCAAACTGATCATAAACTATCTAGAGAAATAATAATTATGGTATCATTAAAAGATATCCCTAGGGATTTATATGTAAAATATTTTTTCTGTCATTGATGCATAAAAATACCACAAAAGTCAATTTAAAACATTCTTGAGGAAAATACTATTTTCACATTAAAAAAGAACTTTTAAAAATTAAAAAATATAGATTATTAGGAAAAATATTTTAAATTATAATAAACATGTAAAATTTTAAAGTAATATTCAAATAATTTAGTGTTCATGATGGTGGGACATTCTGTTCATGATGATTATATTAAAATAAATATTTCGTTCACATTTTTAGTAAAAATTCAGAATTATCTCATTCAGAAAACGAAAAGAACATTCCTTTGAAACATTTTTATATAAAATAAAACATGGGTACAAATTTCCTTAATAAATCATTGGATAATGGTAAAAATATTAGGTAAAATATTTTAAGTAAAATATTGATATGCAAGAAAAATATTTCTGATTGAGAAGAAAAACAATATCAGATTTCCTTAAAAACATTAATTTGGTATCTTGAGTACATAAAGAGTAGAAAATTAAAGGAAAAATTATAATTTAAATAAATAACTAGAGGATAATAAATTATTTAGGGTTTAAAATTAAAATAACAAATAATTATCCTATTGGATACTTTAACGTGACTAATCATGAATAATGATGACATTGTGAAATAAACCCTTACAACTTTTATAACTTTCGAATAAAAACCTAGAACATATAAATAGATTAAAATAAACCATTCAATAACATGGACATAAATATATTCATGATTTAAAATATAAAAGGGTCAGTAGTTACACCTCATAAAGGAAGATGGGTGAATAACATAATATATTACCCAAAGAAGCTAATTTTAGACGAAGAAATATTACCTCAGTCCTGACTTCCTTCATATGCATTAAAATATACTATATAATAAATATATACTTATTATAAATATATTATAAAACCATATTAATATTTTTCATACCATATATAATTTAATAATAACTTTTTATCACCCACCTATTAATAATTTTTTTTATTAAGATCATTGTTTCAGATGATAACTACTATGTTTTTCATGTATGTTTTAGTTCAGTAGTTTTTGCTACATTTTTATTTTATCATTGTTACATAATATCCATTATTTTAATAATTATATAAATATAATATATATTAATTAAATCTATCTTTATTACCATCCATTTTGTGCATAAATTAAAAACTAACCACATCACTTTGTGGAGGTGGTAGTCCACATATATCTATGAGTGACATTATCGTTATCCAATTGATTGAAAGGTAAGAAGGAATATTTGATAGTATAATTTTAAAAGAATATTTTTTTTATAAATATCATATATATATTTAATAGTTTTTTTTATAACCATCCATGTAAAGTGGTGATGAAAACGAATTACACCACTACAAAAAGATAGTAAGTCGTACATACACACAAGCGATGTTTTCGATTTTAGTAATATGGAAAAGAGATCAAATATTTTTGTACCATAATAATAATAAAATATATTTATATTTATGATACTATATTTATTATTATTTTTTTGGGTAAAAATCATTAACAGTAAATATAAAAAGAAATAAACTTGAAATATTTGGTAAAAATAATTAACTCTTATTCAGTATACTTCCTTTTCAACCACTCATAAGGAACATATGGTTGGACTTTTGGGAGGGGGAAAACCTTTACAACTTGGATAAGTATGTTGATAAGGTAACTGATCTTCTTTTGGTCAAGATATGTTGCTCAAGGTGGTGTAAATAAAATAGAGAAGGGGTGTGCTTTTATAAGTGATGTGAGTGTCATTATCAGAATTTCATAAAGTATTAAATTAATATAAATTATATTTTATGTACAAGTGGATCCAAATTAATATAACTATAATAGAATATGAGTATTTGTTTAAATAATATCATCCAGAAAAAGATGGACAGATTTTGGATATGTTTTCACCCTTAACTTTTAATTTCAACCCACTGTTAACCCTATTTACAATTACTAAAATGTTAATGTTTTCTACACTTTAAGGGTTAAGAATGTAACCATAAGAGGAAAAAAACCCATAAATGGACCGTGTTTTACATTTTTAACCACATAAAATTCATTTTTATAATGATAATTTTTTTTTATTTTAAATCATATAATAAATTGTTATTTATTATAAAAAATCATTAATTTCATTTTTGAAACAATTCATTTAATTTGACCTTAAATACATCAATAAAAAGAGGGAATTAAAATATATAATATTAAAAAAATTATAATATGTCATATATGCATATAATTTTTTTTGGATCACTATTACTCACTTAAAAAATATTACTTTTAAAGTTTTTATAATAGTTTATTTTATTTTTTAATTAATTATATGAATACTATATTGGAGTGGCATTTCCATATATGGTAATTATTTATCCATGAAAAATTATAACTAAATTACAATGAAAAAAATCAATTATACCTCAAATAAAAATTTATAACTAAACATAAGTTGTTTTTATGTCGGTGAAAAAATATTATAGATATTAAAAGAAAGAAAGTGATTTTTTTACTTCATATTTTATTTAAATGTTATAAAGATCAATATCAAAGATATATAACACTAATTTTCCATATTTTAGGAAATTGGATGTAAATGGATAAACAACAGGAATAAAATAGAATAAAGTCAATTGTTAGGGCTATTTTTATTCCTTATCATATTATTTTTAACCTTAATGAAATGATTTACCCTTACCGTGGTGATAATTATTTTCCATGGTTACAATTTGTAACATCCTAGTTCAAGAAGCCACCCAGAGGTGCCCCATACCCGATTGGTCACATGGCCTCAAGCGCATTTCCTCGAATGCCAGAGGCTACCGACTAACAGAGAGGGCCTTGAGTGTGATAGTGGGGAAACTATGCCCTCATTTGGAGAGTACACAGTAGAAGTAAACAAATACATACTAGAGTGGAAGCAGTAATAATATGATACAAAAATAAATAGTGGAAGACTGATAAAATAAACTAGAGAACATATATAAAATGATGCATGATACATTTGTCTAGGAAAGTAGTGAAACAAAGTATAATGCTGAAATAGAGTACTAAACCAAGTACAAAATAAAAATAGTAATCAGCTTCAAAGCATCGCAAGCCTAATCTTGGTCTCATGATCTCCATCTCCACAGCATGTCAACTACCTGAAGTAGAAGGGCGCTTGCCCTTGTCTATACCTGCAACAATATAATCTGTTTGATCCCAAAAGCATGACCCAAATAGGGTGTGAGACTAAATCCCAGTAGGGAACCACCATGAGATCTGTTCCTAACAATCAATGACTATTTGGCAGGTAAATTACGAGAGAGGTAAATAGGAAAGTACCCAACAGTAAATAGTCCACAGTTTTAATATCAAGCAACAAATAAACAGGCAGATAAACAAAAATAGGTAACCCTCTGGGAAGTACTCACATCCCATCTCCTCTGGTCGTACCTAACAAGTATATGTAACCCTCTATGCAGTACACTTAGTCTAACCCCTCTAGTTCAACTTAATCATAGAATCTATGAGGATGCACTCACCGTCAATTCCCCCTATAGTCTCGTATCATAACTAAAGGTGCTCTAGCGAAGCACTTACGTCACATTCCCTCTATGGCCTACATTGAGGAACTACATACTCTCCGAGGAAGCACTCAATGTCAATTCCCCCTGCGGTCTCGCATCGTAACTAGGAAAGACACTCTAGAGAATCCCTTATATCCATTCGCCCTATGGTCTATACATCAGGTTCACACCGCCCTATGTAAGTCAAGAAAGTGTCGCAGCGCATATCAGCCAAGGTAACCCTCAAGAACTACTTGGCTTTCATTCTAGAACATAACAACATAACAGAACAATAGTCACACCATCCTACAATACTAGGCATGGGAAAGTAAATAGTATCCTAACAGGAAAACTTGACCCAATGGTCAAAACAAACAAAAAATGCTTGGAAAACACATCCAAAGAACAACAATTCACCCTATTCACAATCAAATATCATCTACTCAAGCATACAAGCATAGCAGACAAACAATAGGGCTAAAATGGAAAACACACAATACCCCATTCAGGGGTATTGGTAAAATTTTCACATAAAACTCAAAGAATTTCAACAGAAAGGCATAGAGCACCTACCTTGGTGTTGGGAGATCACTATATGTGAACCTCGAGGATTGAATCACCTTATAACGCCAAAGATATATAAAAAATCTAAAATGTTCAATGAAGGATAACTTGATGAAGAATATGAATCATGAAATGAAGCTCAAGAATAAAAGAGCGCTTACTATGGTGATCCCAACGCAATTGATGGTGGCTGAATCAAATATTGGATGGAGGATTTGGGTCTTAGATAAGGATCGTGGCCGTAAGGGTTCTCTCGGACAAAGAAAACCTATAAGAAGATGATTTTGGCGATTAGACACAACCTCAATGCATTTAATGAAAAAGATAAAGTACACGACATGTACTTTTGAAGTACACGGCGTGTACTCGCCGTTTCTGTAATCTGCTTTAGGCGGCCCCAAAGTCACCCCCACATGGCCGTGTGCATGGCCGCTACATGTCCAGCGCTCAGCTTCCTTCGGTAACCGAGTACACGACGTGTTCTTTGAAAATTTCCACAAATTCCTTTTTTTCTCAAAAAACAACCAGAAAAGGAAAGCATACCTGAAAAGAAGATCTGGGTTCTTAAAAACTTCCCCCCTTAAATAAATTCATCCCCAAATTTCCCTAGCATGGTGTATAAGAAGAAACCTCGAACAGTTATGGCCACTGTGCTCGTACATCGGCCTCTCTCTCCCAAGTCTTATCCTATACAAACCCGTGCTGCCATAGCACTCGTACCAGAGGAACAAACCGGACATAAAGAACCTTTGTAATATGATCCACAATCCAGATAGTATGCTCCTCAAACAACTTAACCACTTCGAGCTCAACCACCTCGGGTTGGAAAACATGAGACAGGTCTGAAAAGTAACGTCAAAGTTGAGAAAAGTGAAAGAAATCGTGCATAGCTTGGTACCTCTGAGATAACTGCAACCAATAGGCAACCGAACCAACTCTCTCCGACAACTCAAAGGGTCCGATGTACCTCAGCAAAAGCTTACCCTGTCTCCTAATCCTCTTGTGTCCCAACCTCAGTGTGACATGCAGAAAAACCTAATCACCGACCTCAAACTCTAGATGTCATCTCCACTGATCAACATAAGACTTTTTTCGAGACTGCATAGTATCCATCCTCTTCCAAATCAACTCTATCTGCTCTTTGGTCTCTTGGAAAAGATGAGGTCCCAGCAAAGTCGCCTCTCATGCCTCCATCCAAGATAAGGGTGATCGGCATGGCCTACGGTACAAAGCCTCATAAGGTTCCATCTGAATAGTTTCTGGAAAACTATTGTTGTAGGAAAACTCCACAAGAGGTTTATGCTTCTCCCATGAACCTCCAAAATCCATGATGCACGCTCATAGAATGTCCTCATGCACCTGAATCATACACTCGAACTGAACATTAGTCTGGGGGTGGTAAGCTGTACTCAAAAGCTCCTGTGTACCCAAAGCTTTCTGTAGCCCCTTCCAAACCTGATAAGTAAAATGTGCATCCCTGTCTGAAATGAAGAAGTGTGGAACTCTATGTAGACGTACAATCTCACGGATGTACAACCGTCCCAGCTCATCAACACTTAAGGTCATCCTGATCGACAAGAAGTGAGCAACCTTTGTGAGGCTGTCAATGAAAACCCAAACTGCATCATTCTCTCAAGGCAACCTCAGTAAACCTATCATGAAATCCATCACGACATCATTCCACTTCCACACGGGAATGGGTAACTACTGAAAAAGCCCTGCTGGTCACTGATTCTCTTTCTTCACCTACTGACAGGTGGAACACCTCATGACGAAACCTACAACTTCTCTCTTCATACCTGGCCACAAATACTGATGGTGTAGATCATGATACATCTTGGTGAAGCTAGGATGAACTGACCAAACTGAGGAATGAGAGTTCTGCATCAGATCCTCACGTATTCCTTTTGGCACCCACAAACGCCCCTAGAAACTCAAGATCTCATCCTAACCTATAGTATATCTGGGAATAGGGTCCTCTTCTGACACACTTTCCCACATGACTAGGCCTTCTGAATCTGATAGCTTCCTCATTCGCACTCGATTAAGAAGAGTATAAGTAACAACTACAGAAGATAGAAATGTCTGCCTGTGTCTTTTGTGCACCTCCAAATGCATCCCAGAGAATAGAGCCATAAGTTTCTAGTCACTGCTGGCCTCTTGAATTGCCTTTATATGAGTCCTCCTGCTCAACGCATTAGTTAGTGTGTTACCTTTCCCAGGTGTGTATGTAAGCTCAAAGTTAAAGGACTGACGGTACTCAAACCACCTTCGTTACCTCAAATTAAGATCAAACTAAGTGAAGATGTACTTGTGACTATTGTGGTCGGTGAAAACCACAAGACGCTCACCCAGAAGATAATGTATCCAACAACGTAAGGCATGAACAACTGCAAACAACTCGAGATTGTGCATTGGGTAGTTCCTTCCATGTGGTCTCAACGGCCAAGACCCACAAGCAATGACTTTATATTCCTACATAAGCACAACTCCTAGACCAATACCTGAAGCATCACAATAAACAATATAAATCTTGCTCGTCTCTGGAAATATTAGTATCGGTGCTGAAGTCAACCTCCCATTCTGCTCCTAAAAGCCCGACTCACAAGAATCTAACCCTAATAACTTTGCACCCTTCTTAGTCAGACTCTTCAGGGGTTCTACTAAGTGTGAAAAGTCTTGAATAAAACATCTTTAGTATCCGGACAACCCTAGAAAACTTTTCACCTCAAATACTTTCTTTGGATGCTCCCAGGAGACTACTGCTCTAACTTTCTCTAGGTCTACTGACACTCCTGTCTCTATGATAACATGACCCATGAAGTGAATCTGATCCATCTAAAAGTGGTAGTTTGATAGCATAGCATATAACTGATTCTCCCTCAGTGTAATCAGAATGATCTCAAGATGGGTATCATGGTCATTTAGAGTGTGAGAGTACACCAATATATCATCCATGAAGACAACCTTGAAAGATTCCAAGTATAGACGGAACACTCGGTTCCTTAGTTCCATGAACATTGTAGGTGCATTTGCGAGACCGAACAACATAACCATATAATCGTATAGACCATACCTACTCCAGAAGGATGTAATAGGTATATCAAATGGTCTAATACGCAACTAATAGTAACCGGACCTCAAGTCAATCTTCGAGAACACCCGGGCTCCTTGAAACTGATCAAAGAGATCCTTAATCCTCGGCAAGGGATATCTTTTCTTGACCGTAAACTAGTTCAACTTCCGATAATCCAAACAAATCCTGAGGGTTTAGTCTGACTTATTTGCAAATAGAATAGGTAAACCCCAAGGAGAAGTACTGGGTCAGATAAAACCATTTTCCTTCAACTCCTCCAACTACTTCTTAAGCTCCTGCAATTCTGGTGTAGCCATACTATAAGGAGGAATTGACACAGGTGCTGCCCCTGGAACGATCTCAATAGAAAAGTCCACCTCTTGCTCCTGAGGCAAACTTCAAAAGTCCTCTAGAAAGATGTCCCTGAAACGATCCACCACTGGAAGAAAGTATAACTGTGAGGTCCCCTGATCATAAAAATATAAACTAGAAATATGGGATGTAACTCCCCCAAATCCATGATGCTCTGAACCTGCTCTACTCTCCTGGAAATCCCACTCACCCTTATGAAGAAACGATACGCCCTCTGGTGATGTGAAACTCACCCTGCGACGATAACAGTCGGCGACTACCTGGAAAGGAACTAACCAATCCATTCTGAGAATGACATCATAGACTGTCATCTCTAGGAAAGAGAGTTCCCATAGGAAGTGACACCCACCAACCTCTAGAGGTCACTCCTTTCACTGACTTACACTAGCTGTTCTAGTCCCCAACGGGGTGTCTAGCATCGAAATATCAACAGAATAAAAGATGCAGAGCCCAAGGCTCTCCACAACAACAACAAATATAAAGCTATGGGAATCCTCTGTATTGAAAAGAGTTGAAGATAAAACTGAGGCAACAAGGATCGTACCTTAAACTGTAGAAGGTCCTGGATCCTAATCCTACTGGGTCTGCTCCGCTGCGTAGGTCTGGCCTGCTCCATGGACTTGTGACCCTGCCCGACCACTCTGAGCTGATCCACTCTACTATCTCTAAAATACTGAAGACTGACCACCATGGCCATGACCTCCACCTCGGCCTGAATGGCCAGAAAAACTCCAGTTCCCAGACTGGTGAGAAACTGGCAGTGCTTCTCCCAAACGCAGAGTCATGGAATAACCCCTGTCACCAGCTGATGGTGAGAAGATCTGACAGAAGCATTGAAGGTGACCCATATTGCCGCATGATCGGTAGTCCACTCGGTCTTTCAGTTAGTGTGGCCTCATATTCCCTCTCTTTCTAAACTGGTAGCACACCACAAGGCTACTAGAAGCTGTGTCTCGCCTCCTTGGATCACAACACGAAGAATTACTATGGCGCTTCCTACTGTCAGTAGGAGGGATGCTAACTCCAGATACTGATCCTCCTTGGCTCAACACTCCGGAATTCCTCAGATTACGCTCCGTGATCAGGGCTTGGTTGATGATAGAAGTGATGGAAGTCAACCTGAAGATGTTCACCTGTGAATAGATTTTGTGCCTCAGACCATCTTCAAACGTCCTTGCCAGGAATAACTAATCATCTCCTGGAATAGGTGTGAAGCACTATAGCTCGGTAAAGCGTGAGGAATACTTCATAACAAAAAGAGTACCCTACTCCAGACTCATAAACTCTCAGGCTTGATTGGCCCTCAGGGTCTCTAGATAGAAGTAATCATAGAAGATGCGCTGAAACTCATCCCTCGCCATAACCTGCTGGTTTCCCACCTGTGAGATTACATCCAACCACCTATTGGCGGAGTCCCGAAGCATATAGGTAGAAAGATTGACCCTTCTGTATGGAGGCATCTCCAGATGCTCAAAGATCATCTACATGGCTTCTTGCCCTGACTCTGTAGCCTGAGGTCCTCCTTCCCCTGAGAAAGTGGGAGGATGCTGCTACTGGAAAACCCGCGTCAAATCTGCCATCGACAGGGCAGGAGGCAGTGCTCCTTGGAAAGTCTACATCATCCTCATGAAGCCTTCCCTAAACTATGCATCAACACCATTATCAGGTATAAATGTTGGTTCCAATACTGGCACAATAGGAGGATCTATGGGAAGTCCCTAATCAACCATATCCAGTGTCTGATCATCGCATGGTAACGGGCGTACCACCAGAGGACGTCTCAGTCGCATGACTCTACAAGGTAACACACACCCTTAGATCAAGATTAACAGGGAATGGACATAGAAGTGTAATAAGGGGACAAGAGAAATAAAACATTCAAGTTTTACAAAACATGACTACATGGCGTGTACAATTCCTACACAACATGTTCCCTCAAGCCATTCACATGGGCATGTACTCCGGCCTAAACTGGTCGTGTAACACCCCAAACACACAGTGTGTTGTATTAACACACGACATGTACTTGAATCCTCTTACCCTACCTGATTCCTTCTACATGGATAAGACACACGATTCTACTAAGACAAGACTACATGGTGTGTTCATAGTTGACATGTCGTGTATTGGACTACCTTCACCTGACCTGTGTTGTTTGTGACACGACCTGATGTACAGCTCAATCTACATGGCATGTTCAAGGAGGACACGATGTTTACGTGAAAGGATAACACTGCCTCGTGTTTTTTGTGACACGACTGATTACTTGGGTCAGACTACACGACATATTCAATCCTGAAATGGCGTTTATAGCTTAAGGTTTATCTGTCTGTATTGTTAGTTACATGGGCAGATGTAGGGTCAACACTGCACGACGTGTTTTACTAGTATATGGCATGTTCCCACCAGACCTTCCACATCCTGTGTCTCAGCCCACATGGCCTATGATCCAGTTAGGGATTACACGATGTGTACATAAAGTACACAGCGTGTACTTAAGAAAAACAGTTTCTTCCCAAATAGAAGAACCCAAGGCATATAGTCAAAACTACACGACGTGTATTCTGGGTTTTTATGGACAGTATGTAACACCCCGAGATTTTATGAAAAATATTCTTTTAATTTCATTAATGTCTTGTGTTTTATGCTACACCAAGATTACCTTGGGCTATACGCAACACTGTATTAGCTTGCAGTATACGCAACACTATTCTTGGATCGTGTTACACACAATTTTGATAATAGTTATTCTACGCATAATTGAGTATATATATATATATTCAATGTATAAATGAAATATGGTTGGATTCTATTATACGAAACAACGAAGGATTCTTTCACAACACGCAACCCTGACTTGGCTTGCATTACACGCAATCACGACCTTCCTCGATAGCGTGTGTTGTACGCAATACCGGGTTTTAATAAACAACAATATATTATTATAATATTATTATGAACTAGCCGTTATGAATAGTATTAACTATATTTTGAATCTTATAAAATTATTATTCGTCTTACACATTTTCTAAAACATGGTATAAGAACAAAATAAATTTTTCGAGTAAAATAAGTATTTTTCAAAAAATGAAGTTTTACCGCCTTTTGATGGGGCACCTACTTTAAATCTAGTTTTTGACATGTTCATAAGTTCAATTTGACAAAATAACATTATTCTTTGGAATCAAGAAATAAAAATTTACTTTGGATAAATTTTTCATTTTATTCTGATGACTTTCATATTTTAATGAATAGTAAAAACACGCTATATTTTAATTAAAAACAACTTTTTTCATCGTAATATCTCATGTGGTTAAATTATAATATTGAATGGTTTTAAAGTATAAATATAATATATTTTTACCATTTAATATAATGTATGTCATTAGCATTGATTTTACCTTGAAATCGTAGGTTAAATCAATTCAATCTTTTGCAATGTTTTAATGAAAAACCCGTTTTCTTTCGACAACGAGATTACTTTTAATTTAATTTCTGCAACTTTTGTTTATTGAATTTAGAAAAATGGATTCCATATTTAGAATCAGTGGGTCCAAATTATGTTAATAAGCTACTTTTTATTTTTGGGAATTATGAATAGTAACTACGGTAAATTTTATTTACCATAGTTAAAGATAAATCGGGTAATTAAGGGTAAATATAATATTATAAAATTACCCTAACACTTCGAAAAATCCTATTGGATGACTAAAAGTAGACCCATATCACCTAAGGGTCGGATTAGATTCATTTAATGGACTTTTGTCCAGGAAAATAAGTTAATTATTATTAAAACCAAAGAATGTGACAACATGTCACTTTCTTAAATCTTATAAGTATAATAATTTTAATTTAGTGATACACTTCATGAAACTTCAAAAATGAATAGTCTACAGAAATCTAATACAATTATCTGCATCATAGAAATTTATTTAGAATTATTAGGGATTAAATAATTATCATTTATAATGACACAAAGATGATGCAGAAATTGTCTTATTAATGAAATATTGACATAATTGATGTTATAAATACACAAATAAATGTAATTTAAGACTTTTTATAAATTTAACTAATTTTATATGTTAATATGACATGTTATTATTGATTTAATTAACTTTTTTCTAACTAATCAATCTGTTATGAGTTTCACAAAAATCAATTACTAAATAGTGTCAAAATCGACATAAAATAGTTTTTAAAACAAATATTATATTATTAATTGTTATTTTATTCCTAAAAATCTAAGGTTCTTCCAAATGACTTATATAAGGTTATATATATTAATAATAAACAACTTGGGGTTCGTTTGGCTTGATATAGTAAGTTTATTAACCTTATAGTGTAAGAAAACAAGAAGACATGGTAAAAGTAAAATTATCTAACTTAAAGTTAAATATAAATGATAAGGTTAAAATAGGAACCTAAACTTGTCTAAATTATATTTTATGAGAGGATTTTGACCCATACCTACCTTAGATTCGAAATAAATCAATTTGGATCTATTTAAAACCGAATTTGGCTTTATAATAAAATAATATATTTAGATATTCCAAAGGTGCCCCTCTCCTCCCTTATAAAAGCGCACCCCCTCCCTCTCTTCATCACAACACTTTGAGCCTTCAAGATCGGCCAAAACCTGCCAAATTATCTTATCCACTTCCCTAGCAACATACTAGAGTTTCTGGTCTTCCTCAAAGACCAATTTTCGTGCCCTAAAAGGAGGTCTTAAAGAAGCACTTCAAAGAAGAGGTAATGTCCGTTACCGATTCTTTCATCTTTATTTCTTCTTCCACTTCTTCTTCTTTAGTTGTTTCATTATGAAGTAATAACATCAGTATCACTCATATACTGATATGTTATTATAAGTATGAAACAACCCTATTTCACCATCTATCCATCCTACGGAAAAAGAAATCACCGCGCGTGCGTACGTACGGAATACCGTCTCCACGCCGTGGTGTAATCTATTTTCCACCACCACCTTACTTGGATGGGTATAATGGTGTAAATAATAACTATATATGATTAATTTAAAGTGATATTGATTTTGAAATAGTATAAATACACTCCAATACAGTCCCACGATCATGAGAACGATATCATCGCTCGTGCGTACGTACGGACTACCGTCTCCACGACGCGATGAGATTCATTTTCCACTTTAACCATTCACGAATGATTATAAAGTATATATAATAAGTAATCATGAAATATATGAAATAATAATGATACTTTATTTATGTTTATATATATGTATGTCATCTACTTAAGTCCATTCAACTCAATAAGGAAACAAAAACAGCGTTCATGCGTACGTACGACCTACCGTCTCCATGAACGGTGTATTTCTTTCCATTTACTGATTTATTATATATATGTATATTATGAATATATATTATATATAAATCATGTTTTATATTCTGTAATTAAGTAATCATGATATAAGTAATCATATGAATAATTACAAGTCAAAACACGGACGACAAAATAAATAATTTTACCCAAAACGCTCTTTAACATGGAATTTACAAAAGAACGGGTAAAATAAAGTCATAAGTGAACCATATATGATATCATAACAATGAGTATGATTCTGGAATAAGTCAATGAAATTATTTAAATCATTATACAGGAGGTTCGGACACTTATGAAGCAAATCGGACCAAAGGTAAGGGAAATATCACAATCTCATTTTTATCTGAGATTGTTTATACTTTGGAATTTACTGGGGTGCATTTTCTCATCCACATCCATGTTTCCTCAATATGTAATATTTACATCATTATAAAATAGTTTATATCCAATTTTACCCTTCTGTGAGTTTTTAGTAAAAGATATGAAAGGAATCTTTTGTCATTTTTTGTACGAGGTACTTTTTGACTTTTCCGACAAAAGTACGAGAAGAATGTTTTTTTAACTTATACGGAATGAATGGACTTTTAAAACAAAATTTCCAAGATTATTCCTTTACAAGTTTTCAAGTTTATTTTTAATCAACTTCTTTTAGTTTAAAATTGTATGAAATGTTAAGAAAGGAAAAAAAATTTTGAAGTAGAAAGGATATTTTCCTCAAAAATGAAGTTCAAGTGTTTTATCAAAATTATTTTCCATCTAAGATAATAAAGGGTTCTGTTTCTATCCCTATTCTTACATGGATTTGATTATGTTGTGATGGAAATATTTTTATGAATTCTTTTATCTTATATGAATTGTTTTATGATGTCACGATGTTTAAAGATTCCCATTTTTATTACATGGGTTATGAAATTATGTATGATTTATGATTTTGTGGCACACATAAGAATGGTATCATTATGAGATGGGTGGGACCTATATCTCCCTCCAATGCATTGGGTAGAGATTTTATATCTCATGAGATAGACATGGCTGGAATGGTAGGTTATACCGGTTCAGTGAAACAGGACTGAAACGAGGAGTGAACTCGGTTTAGAAAGGGACTTTGTCGACTAAGATAGTATTGACAATGAGTCTTGACTAATAAGAAATGATTCTCTATGATTATGTGTGTATGCCACAAAGTTTCATGTTTTACGTTATGATTATTGGGATTTCATTTCACTACTATGATTTATCCCATGTTATGAAATTATGCTCTTTTTTGCAGGTTAAGATTTCCAAAATGTTATGTTCTTATGAATATGATGTGATTGATATTTCTTTTGTTTACCATTATTGAGCATTTGAGCTCACCCTTTTATGTTTTCTTTTCCCCAGGATATAAAGAAAGGTTTTAGGTAAAAAAAGGGAAGATCTTTATGTGAGATGTTGAAGATCTTTCACCATGATTAGAAGATTATATTCCGAGTTTCCAAAGACACTAAACTATTACGATCCTTGTGTTTGTGTTTTTGTTATGTACTAAGTATTCCACAAAAGTAATGTAATTTCCATGTATGTCAAGATTCGGGTCTCTACAGTTGGTATCAGAGGAAAGGTTTAGTCAACCTTTGGAAACTAGGATGTGAAAACGTTAGTGAGATCCCTAGAGATATTTCTAAGGTATGTCTAGGGATGTCTCTAAGTATAAGTATACGTATAGGATATAGTCCTAGAACTATGGTAACAATATTAGATTAAAGCAAAGATGTTAGATATTGAAGTTACTCCCACATTATTATGATTTTGCCTCTCACACTATTCTTTTTGGGTTTTAGAAAATGGCTGGAAACAAGATGATTCACGATAATGGAGGATATGATGGACAATGGAATGATATTCTTCATGAGAAACCAAATGAAATGGGATTTGGAAGTCCAAACATCATTATTATGCCGAATCAGCAATCTCATAATATGATCAATAAAGTAAAATTTGGTATGTTTCCTGGCTCAGCTAATAAGAGAAAGATGGAGTTTCATGATGATCGTAGAGGAAAGAAAGTTCAATTTCCCCTATGTAAATAATGTGGGAAGAGGCATCAAGGAGAATGTTTGAAAGGAACTGGAAGATGATTTGGGTGTGGAAAAGAAGGACACAAAGCCAGTAAGTGCAAAGGAAAATGTTCAGTTTACACCAGGGATGAGGATAATGGTATTGCTACGACATCAACAATGGTTAAATGTTTTAAATGTGGAATGTACGGTCATTATGCAAACCAATGACCTAAGGTAAAGTCTCATGAAGAGAATCAGTATGGTCGTATGGGTAGTATTTATGTTGATGATGATGAAGAGACTACAAATGATATGTGAGATGAAAGAATTGTTGAAGCTTGGTCAATGGTTTAAGAATGTAGTGGAATGATTACATGTTTATCATGTGTAATGTTGTATAAGTAATCTCATGGTACTATGGAATAAAGAGACATCTAAGGATTGTTACACTATTGTCTTTCCTTGAGTTTTGAAAGTGTATGATTAATGGTACTAGTATCCATGAAAGGTTATTCAGATATTTTTGGAATATAGATGATATGTGCATAATGAAGGGATAAAGAGAAAATTAAATGTTTGACAGTATTCATGAGCTCATGATTGATATAAGGACTAAGTGATATCATGGTTTGAGTATATAGAATTTTGAGTATTTTGGTATATGGAAAGTGTTAACTTTTAACTGCATTCATGTTTTCACTAAGTTTCAATGGGTATTCAAGAGAATACATGATTAAGGCCTTTGAATGTTTGGAATGTGACCAACAAGACATATCTTATGATATATGGGGATCAACGATGGTATTAAATCTCTGGTAATCATTTTCACTATATTATGAGAGTGGACTGCAGTATTATGGATAAGCCTAAAGATTGGAATGGATTATGTTGGACATAAGTTATTATTGTTTAAGGATAGAAGTTTTTTCGATATTATTTTTGGGATGTTATAGTAATATAGTTTTAGAAAAAGGACAACCTGAAGGACGGGCGACAACCCATCGCGTCGGACAAGGCCGTAGGAATCGAACCCACAACCGAAGTGCGACTGGCCTTTATCACCTACCACTGGCCTACAGGAAGTCCCTGTTTAGTAGAAACTAGTTTTATTATATTAATCAGTATGATATATGAAGTATAAGTCAATTTTAGGAACCATATATCATTAATCTCACTATAGATGGACTTATGTATTTTTTGATAACTTTTCTAACCTTTTTTTTGAGACAGATGGAATGACCCGTCATTCTATCACATGATCTGCTAACACATCATGAATGACAAATTCAAATTCATTTCTTTCAGAGATGAAGTGGAAATTTTCCAAAGAACGACCAACGATGAGACTATACCGAAATCACGAAAGTATTTATTCTAATTCCAATTTCATCAAATTTAGGGAAACGATCTTGAAAACCAAAAATGTTTTCCTAGTGATCATATATCTGATGAATCAGATGGTACCCTAGATCATCACAAATTTATGGATTTGCGATTGTTGGCTTTTTCATAGCCATGTTCTCTACTACTCTCCATCAGAACATGATGGTTAGATTTTTCTTTTAATATCCATATTTAAACCTATGTTCTCCTACGTGGAAAACCAGTGATGAGTTAATTTGGGTAACCGTTACATTTCATACTTTAGTTTTTAAATCCATGTTTTGGTATTCTTTTTTATGATGTGGGTTTCTATTAAACAAACTTTCGAGTAGTAAACCATTTATAACCCCGACAAATTTCGTGGGCGAAATTCATTTTAAGGGGGGTAGAATGTAACACCCCGAGATTTTATGAAAAATATTCTTTTAATTTCATTAATGTCTTGTGTTGTATGCTACACCAAGATTACCTTGCGCTATACGCAACACCGTATTAGCTTGCAGTATACGCAACACTATTCTTGGATCGTGTTACACACAATTTTGATAATAGTTATTCTACGCAACAATGAGTATATATATATATTCAATGTATAAATAAAATATGGTTGGATTCTGTTATACGAAACAACAAAGGATTCTTTCACAACACGCAACCCTGACTTGGCTTGCATTACACGCAATCGCGACCTTCCTCGATAGCGTGTGTTGTACGCAATACCGGGTTTTAATAAACAACGATATATTATTATAATATTATTATGAACTAGCCGTTATGAATAGTATTAACTAAATTTTGAATCTTATAAAATTATTATTCGTCTTACACATTTTCTAAAACATGGTATAAGAACAAAATAAATTTTTCGAGTAAAATAAGTATTTTTCAAAAAATACAGTTTTGCCGCCTTTTGATGCCGCACCCACTTTAAATCTAGTTTTTGACATGTTTATAAGTTCAATTTGACAAAATGAAATTATTCTTTGGAATCAGGAAATAAAAATTAACTTTGGATAAATTTTTCATTTTATTCTGATGACTTTCATATTTTAATGAATAGTAAAAACATGCTATATTTTAATTAAAAACAACTTTTTTCATCGTAATATCTTATGTGGTTAAATTATAATATTTAATGGTTTTAAAGTATAAATATAATATATTTTTACCATTTAATATAATGTATGTCATTATCATTGATTTTACCTTGAATTCATAGGTTAAATCAATTAAATCTTTTGCAATGTTTTAAAGAAAAACCCGTTTTCTTTCGACAATGGGATTAATTTTAATTTAATTTCTGCAACTTTTTTTTATTGAATTTAGAAAAATGGATTCCATATTTAGAATCATTGGGTCCAAATTATGTTAATAAGCTACTTTTTATTTTTGAGAATTATGAATAGTAACTACGGTAAATTTTATTTACCATAGTTAAAGATAAATCGGGTAATTAACGGTAAATATAATATTATAAAATTACCCTAACACTTGGAAAAATCCTATTGGATGACTAAAAGTCCACCCATATCACCTAAGGGTCGGATTAGACTCATTTAATGGACTTTTGTCCATGAAAATAAGTTAATTATTATTAAAACCAAAGAATGTGACAACATGTCACTTTCTTAAATCTTATAAGTATAATAATTTTAATTTAGTGATACACTTCATAAACTTCAAACATGAATAGTCTCCAGAAATATAATACAATTATCTACATCATAGAAATTTATTTAGAATTATTAGGGATTAAATAATTATCTTTTAGTATGACACAAAGATGATGCAGAAATTGTCTTATTAATGAAATATTGACATAATTGATGTTATAAATACCCAAAATAAATGTAATTTAAGACTTTTTATGAATTTAACTAATTTTATATGTTAATATGACATGTTATTATTGATTTAATTAACTTTTTTCGAACTAATCAATCTGTTATGAGTTTCACAAAAATCAATTACTAAATAGTGTCAAAATCGACATAAAATAGTTTTTAAAACAAATATTATATTATTAATTGTTATTTTATTCCTAAAAATATAAGGTTCTGAAAAATGACTTATATAAGGTTATATATATTAATAATAAACAACTTGGGGTTCGTTTGGCTTGATATAGTAAGTTTATTAACCTTATAATGTAAGAAAACAAGAAGACACGGTAGAAGTAAAATTATCTAACTTAAAGTTAAATATAAATGATAAGGTTAAAATAGGAACCTAAACTTGTCTAAATTCTCCTGTATGAGAGGATTTCGACCCATACCAACCTTATATTCGAAATAAATCAATTTGGATCTATTTAAAACCTAATTTGGCTTTATAATAAAATAATATTTTTAGTTATTCCAAAGGTGCCCCTCTCCTCCCTTATAAAAGGGCACCCCCTCCCTCTCTTCCTCACAACACTTTGAGCCTTCAAGATCGGACAACCCCTGCCAAATTCTCTTCTCCACTTCCCTAGAAACATACTAGAGTTTCTGGTATTTCTGAAAGACCAATTTTAGTGCCCTAAAAGGAGGTCTTAAAGAAGCACTTCAAAGAAGAGGTAATGTACGTTACCGATTCTTTCATCTTTATTTCTTCTTCCACTTCTTCTTATTTAGTTGTTTCATTATTAAGTAATAACATCAGTATCAATAATATACTGATATGTTATTATAAGTATGAAACAACCCTATTTCACCATCTATCCATCCTACGGAAAACGAAATCACCGCGCGTGCGTACGTACGGAATACCGTCTCCACGCCATGGTGTAATCTATTTTCCACCACCACCTTAGTTGGATGGGTATAATGGTGTAAATAATAACTATATATGATTAATTTAAAGTGATATTGTTTATGAAATAGTATAAATACACTCCAATACAGTCCCACGATCATGAGAACGATATCATCGCTCGTGCGTACGTACGGACTACCGTCTCCACGACGCGATGAGATTCATTCTCCACTTTAACCATTCATGAATGATTATAAAGTATATATAATAAGTAATCATGAAATATATGACATAATAATGATACTGTATTTATGTGTATATATATGTATGTCATCTACTTAATTCCATTCAACTCAATAAGGAAACGAAAACAGCGTTCATGCGTACGTACGGCCTACCGTCTCCATGAACGGTGTATTTCTTTCCATTTACTGATTTATTATATATATGTATATTCTGAATATATATTATATATAAATCATGTTTTATATTTTGGAATTAATTAATCATGATATAAGTAATCATATGAATAATTACAAGTCAAAACACGGACGACAAATGAAACAATTTTACCCAAAACGCTCTTTAACATAGAATTTACAAAAGAACGGGTAAAATAATGTCATAAGTGAACCATATATGATATCATAACAATGAGTATGATTCTAGAATAAGTCAATGACATTATTTAAATCATTATACAGGAGGTTAGGACACTTACGAAGCAAATTGGACCAAAGGTATGGGAAATATCACAATCTCATTTTTATCTGAGATTGTTTATACTTTGGAATTTACTGGGGTGCATTTTATCATCCACATCCATGTTTCCTCAATATGTAATATTTACATAATTATACAATAGTTTATATCCAATTTTACCCTTCAGTGAGTTTTTAGTAAAATATTTGAAAGGAATCTTTTGTCGTTTTTCATACGAGGTACTTTTTGACTTTTCCGACAAAAGTATGAGAAGAATGTTTTTTTTAACTTATACGGCATGAATGGACTTTTAAAACAAAATTTCCAAGAATATTACTTTACAAGTTTTGAAGTTTATTTTTAATCAACTTCATTTAGTTTAAAATTGTATGATATGTTAAGAAAGGAAAAATGTTTTTGAAGTAGAAAGGATATTTTCCTCAAGAATGAAGTTCAAGTGATTTATCAAAATTATTTTCCATCTAAGATAATAAAGGGTTCTGTTTCTATCCATATTATTACATGGATTTGATTATATTGTGATGGAAATATTTTTATGAATTCTTTTATCTTATATGAATTGTTTTATGATGTCACGATGTTTAAAGATTCCCATTTTTATTACATGGGTTATGCAATGATGTATGATTTATGATTTTGTGGCACACATAAGAATGGTATCATTATGAGATGGGTGGGACCTATATCTTCCTCCAATGCATTGGGTAAAGATTTTATATCTCATGAGATAGACATGGCTGGAACGGTAGGTTATACCGGTTCAGTGAAACAGGACTGAAATGAGGAGTGAACTCGGTTCAGAAAGAAACTTTGTCCACTAATATAGTATTGGCAATGAGTCTTGACTAATAAGAAATGATTCTCTATGATTATGTGTGTATGCCACAAATTTTAATGTTTTATGTTATGATTATTGGGATTTCATTTCACTACTATGATTTATCCCATGTTATAAAATTATGCTCTTTTTTTGCAGGTTAAGATTTCCAAAATGTTATGTTCTAATGAATATGATGTGATTGATATTTATTTTATTTACCCTTACTGAGAATTTGAGCTCACCCTTTTATGTTTTCTTTTCCCCAGGATATAAAGAAATGTTTTAGGTAAAAAAGGGAAGATCTTTATGCGAGATGTTGAAGATCTTTCACCACGATTAGAAGATTATATTCCTAGTTTCCAAAGACACTAAACTATTACGATCCTTGTGTGTGTGTTTTTGTTATGTACTAAGTATTCCGCAAAAGTAATGTAATGTCCATGTATGTCAAGCTTCGGGTCTCTACAGTTGGTATCAGAGGAAAGGTTTAGTCAACCTTTGGAAACTAGGATGTGAATACGTTAGTGAGATCCCTAGAGATATTTCTAAGGTATGTCTAGGGATGTCTCTAAGGATAAGTATACGTATAGGATATAGTCCTAGAACTATGGTAACGATATTAGATTAAACCAAAGATGTTAGATATTGAATTTACTCCCACTTTATTATGATTTTTTCCTCTCACACTATTCTTTTTGGGTTTTAGAAAATGGCTGGAAACAAGATGATTCACGATAATGGAGGATATGATGGATAATGGAATGATATTCTTCATGAGCAAAAAAATGAAATGGGATTTGGAAGTCCAAACATAATTATTATGCTGAATCAGAAATCTCATAATATGATCAATAAAGTAGAATTTGGTATGTTTCCTGGCTCGGCTAATAAGAGAAAGATGGAGTTTCATGATGATTATAGAGGAAAGAAAGTTCAATTTCCCCTATGTAAATCATGTGGGAAGAGGCATCAAGGAGAATGTTTCAAAGGAACTGGAAGATGCTTTGGGTGTGGAAAAGAAGTACACAAAGCCAGTAAGTGCAAAGGAAAAGGTTCAGTTAACACCAGGGATGAGGATAATGGTATTGCTAAAACATCAACAATGGTTAAATGTTTTAAATGTGGAATGTACGGGCATTATGCAAACCAATGCCCTAAGGTAAAGTCTCATGAAGAGAATCAGTATGGTCGTATTGTAACACCACGAGCTTCCACGATACGCTTCTCATTCAATAATGCAATGGCTTGCATTGTACGCAACTTCGAGTTCTAAAACACCGCGACTAATCAAAGTAGTTGTTATGAATAGTAATAACCACTTTTTAAAATTATATAAATTATATATTTAAAAATGGACTTCATTTTTGGATTCGGAATATCGAAATTAGCCTATGTTGAATTTTTGGTATTTTTCTGAGAACTTCTAATTTTTTATGAATAGTGAAAAATACATAAAAACAACTTTTTTAATCAAAATAATTTATAGTGATAAATTATAATATTTAGTGGTTTTAAAGTATAATTAGAATATATTTTTACCATTTTATCCAATGGTGGTCATTAGAATTAACTTAACATTGAAATTGGGCATGAATAATTGTCAATCTTTTGATATAAATTGTTTCTTAAAAACACGCTATTTTTTGTGACAGCGGGAATTAATTATAAAATTAATTAATGCAACTTATATTTTTGTAATTTTGTAAAATAGACATCATTTTTGAATTTGGAATATCAATTATAGCTTAGGGTGAAATTTTGGCATTGTTCTGAAAAACTTCAATTTTTGATGAATAGTGAAACCACTAAGTGGTAGTTAAATAACTGATTTTTCGTTTAAATGAAATATTACCACTTATGTGATTTGATTTTCCAAAATCCGACATACATGGTTTTCATTAAGAAGTAAAATGTGGTTCAATGAGATTAAAATAATTTTTGGTGAACAGTAACTTTTAAGTTCTTAATCGCGATTAGAGGTAATTAGTGTAGTTTAAGGTAAAAATAATGTTTTAATAATATGAGATGAGCTTGACACATGTCCTAACCTCATTGGATGTGTCATGGATGACGAAGACAATCCATGGGTCAACTTGGGGACCCCATGGAGCCACTTTAGTTGGAAAATGACATAAATACCTTTTATTTAATGTTAAAGTAAAAAATGACACAAACATGAAATGTTTTACTAAAACAATTTTTACATGGGATTATACAAGTCATATTTTTGACTATAAATAGTCATTGGAAAGATAAAAAGATTTCCTACATCATAGTATTTTTTTTATAATTTTTAGATATTAAATAAATTAAATTATTTATGACATCATTATGATGTAGTGATGACCTCATTATTTAACGATTTTAATAAAATGAAAAGATAATGTACAATCCACGGCTTACAATTGTCCAAAGACTATTGGAGGGGTAGATTTCGAACCCTTATCACCTTATCCACTAATTATATAAGTGTGGGACCTTTATAATCCGAAAATCATTCTATAATAATGTAATCTTTCCTTACTTTCCAAGAGTGCCCCTCCTCTCCTCTTATAGAAGGCCCCCACCTCTACCACCTCATTCAAACTTTCAAGCCTTTTGGCTCGGCCAACCTCTGCCCAAATACTCTCCCAACTTCCCCCTATTACTCCTAGAATCATCACTTTGGGCAGAACTCTTCCCAAGGAAGCCTTTGGCTCAAATCAAAAAGAGTTACCCGATTTTAAGGTAATGTCTTCTCTTATGTTATTTTGTTTTATTTTGCTTCTCCAACCCCATAAACTCTTTTTATTCATTTCTTTTGTAACAACACCAGTATCCTCAATATACTAGGATGTTTTTATAAGATTTATTCGAGCTACACTTACACACACCTACATCTAATGGTTAAAGAACATACGATTTCTGTGGATGGCGAATTTCTGCCTCACGAAACGATGATTGTTCAACACTCATATAACACCTTCAAAGGTGGCCATTAAGATGTAACTATATTTATATATGATATATAATATGTTTATGTTTTACTTATGCTTCTTTATTTCTCATTTATGGAATACTTTATGATTTCCATTATGGGTAAACGCGATAATTTCATTTTAGGAAGTGCGGACTACCGCCCCCTCAAAGTGATTTGAATCGTTAATGCCATATGTGGGATGTATAAAGGATGGAGTAAATGTTATTATACACTATATTATACTGGAATTATATTATACATTTATATCATTATGATTTAATTCCATTAAATACAAAATTTAAATGAAAGTAGCGTTCATGCGTACGTACGGCTTACCGTCTCCATGAACGGTGCATTTCATTTCTTACCTCTAAATGTTACGTAATATTATAAATGAATGTATATAATAGATATATATGATATATATGACATCTAAATCATGAATATAATTCTAGAGATAATGGATATTCTACCACATAAACAACTTGTAATTATAAGAAGTTTATTGTTGACTCAAGTACCAAAGAACGACAAAACGACCGTTATTAACTTAAATAATTACATAATGTTCATATCATTGTAATAAGTGATATAAAAAGGATAATGAAATTAAAAATGGTTCTTAATAAGGTATATATTAACTCTAGTTTATTATTCAGGAGGTTAAATAATGGTTGGGTCAAGTCAGACACGAGGTAAGGGAACTTCTTAACCCAATTTCTATTCTTTGGGTTAATCTCCTACTTTCAAATTATGTCATGATATTATTATGTCCTATCTTGTATTTTTACATTATTTATGTGTACTTATAGTGAATACACATTATAGATGTACTTTATTTTAAAAAAATGATCTTTTTAAGGACTTCGTCTCAATCCCCTTTCATTGAGGCATATTTGGTTTTATACACAACTTTCTTTTATACGGTGTATAAACCCCTTTGAATTTTACGTTTATTCAAAAGGAATATTTTTTATACGAAGCGTTTTGCTAAACGACAAAAGGGAATGTTTTTCTTTCCGTACTTCTGCGGCGACAACGACTTCTCCGCCACCGTGACCACTATTTGAGTTTCGGCTTCCTCTACAAGCCATAACTTTTTTAATGAAAAAATAAATACCATGTTATAATTTTCTTTTATTTTGGTATTGAAAATGGTTTTGAAAGCATTTTTATTATATCAATGTGTTGTATTGATATCTTGTGATTGAAATGTGGAAATGTTATGTTTCCTTTATCCACGTTTTATGTGATACGATTATGTTATGGTTTATGATATGTTTAAACCTATTCATATGCGGAATGCATTGGACTTAATAAGTGACGGGTGGAGCCCGCTATAGCTCCTCGATGCATTGGTAGGTCTCATGAGACAACTAGATGTGGAATTGGCCGAGGCCCTTTCCCATTTTGATTTATGGTTTTGGCCGAGGCCTTAATCATTTTAGACGTCTTGGCCGAGGCCTTGACAAAATGTTTCAGAATGTCTGGAATTATGAATTCCATCATTATGAAAGTGGTTATTGATATTGCATGTGATTATTCGACCAGTAGAATATCCATGTGAATAAGTAAATGGCATTATCTCATTTTACTTTTTCCATATTATGTTTAAGTTCATGTTTAAAAGGCTTTTGTTTTAGTTATACATTGCCTTAAATGTTAATGTTTATTTATGAAAGCTTCCGTATTATTGTTATCCTTACTGAGCATCTGAGCTCACCCCTTTCAATGTTTTAATATTTTCCAGGATGTGAAGAAGTATTTTATGAATGACCTGCAGGGATAGTCAGAAGAGGATATGAGTGTGGACAATGAATACTTTGTTATTAGTTTTTCACTTTATGATGTAATGTAACATTTATGAATGTATCTAGTGTTTCCAAGGCTACTAAACTATTCGGTCTTTCGAGACTTGATCTTTTGTGATCATGCCAATGTTACGAAGTAATGCACCGACTCTGGGTAGCTGGGGTCGGGGCGTTACACGTATGGGTAGTATTTATGTTGATGATGATGACGAGACTATAAATGATATGTGAGATGAAAGAATTGTTGAAACTCAGTCAATGGTTTAAGAATATAGTGGAATGATTACATGTTTATCATGTGTAATGTTGTATAAGTAATCTCATGGTACTATGGAATAAAGAGACATATAAGGATTGTTACACTGTTGTCTTTCCTTGAGTTTTGAAAGTGTATGATTAATGGTACCAGTATCCATGAAAGGTTATTCAGATATTTTTGGAATATAGATGATATGCGCATAATGAATGGATAAGGAGAAAATTAAATGTTTGACAGTATTCATGAGCTCATGATTGATATAAGGACTAAGTGATATCATGGTTTGAGTATATAGAATTTTGAGGATTTTGGTATGTGGAAAGTGTTAACTTTTAACTGCATTCATGTTTTCACTAAGGTTCAATGGGTATTCAAGAGAATACATGATTAAGGCCTGTGAATATTTGGAATGTGACCAAAAAGACATATCTTATGATATATGGGGATCAACGATGGTATTAAATCTCTGTTAATCGTTTTCAGTATATTATGAGAGTGGACTGCAATATTATGGATAATCCTAAAGATTGGAATGGATTATGTTGGAAATAAGTTAGTATTGTTTAAGGATAGAAGTTTTTTCAATATTATTTATGGGATGGTATAGTAATATAGTATTAGAAAAAGGACAACCTGCAGGATGGGCGAAAACCCATCGCTTCGGACAAGGCCGTAGGAATCGTACACACAACCGAAGTGCGACTAGCCTTTATCACCTACCACTGGCCTACAGGAAGTCCCTGTTTAGTAGAAACTAGTTTTATTATATTAATCAGTATGATATATGAAGTATAAGTTCATTTTAGGAACCATATATCATTAATCTCACTATAGATGGACTTATGTATTTTTTGATAACTTTTCTAACCTTTTGTTTGAGACAGATGGAATGAACCATCATTCTATTACTTTGATACCAATTTTTAACACCCTGATTTTGGAAGCCACCCAGAGGTGCCCCGTACCTAGTTGGTCACATGGCCTCAAGCGCATTTCCCTAAATGCTAGAGGCTGCTGACTAAAATCGAGGTTGTTGAGTGTGATATTGGAGAAACTATGCCCTCATTAGTAGAGTACACAATAGAAGTAAACAAATATATACTAGATCAGAAGTAGTAATAATATCATACATAAATAAAGAGTGGAAGACTGATAGAATAAACTGGAGCACATATATAAAATAATGCATGATAAATATGTCTTGGAAAGAAACGAAACAAATCACAATGTTGAAATACAGTACTAAACCAAGTACAAAAGAAATAAATTAATCAGCTCCACCGCATCGTAAGCCTAAGCATGGTTCCGTGCTCTCCAGCTCCACAACATGTCAAGTACCTGAAGTAGAAGGGAGCTTTCCCTTGTCTATACCTACAACAATATAATTTTTTGAGCCCAATTGCATGGCCCAAATAGGGTGTGAGACTAAATCCCATTAGGAAACCACCACGGGATTTGTGCCAAACATTCAATGAGTATATGGCAGGTAAAGTACATGAACAGTAAACAGGAAAGTACTCAACAGTAAACAATCCACAGTTTCAATATCAAGCAACAACTGAACAGGAAGATAAACACAAATAGGTAACCCTCTGGGAAGTACTCACAGCCTATCCCCTCTGGTCCTAACTAATAAGTACAAGCAACCCTCTAGGTAGTACACGCAGTCTAACCCCTCCGGTTCAGTATATACATATAGTCTCTGAGGAAGCACTCACCATCAATTTCCCCTACAATCTTGTATCATAACTAAAGGCGCTCTAGGAAAGCACTTACATCACATTCCCTCTGTGGCCCACGTAGAAGAACTAAAAACTCTATGAGGAAGCACTCAACGTCAATTCCCCCCGTGGTCTCACATCGTAACTAGGAAAGACACTTTGGAGGATCCCTCACATCCATTCTCCCTATGGTCTATACATCAGGTTCACACAGCCCTATGTAAGTCAATCAAGTGTCACATCGTGTATTGGCCAAGGTAAACCTCAAGAACTATTTGTCTAGCATTCTACAACATAATAGCATAACATAACTACAGTCACACCATCCGAAAATACTAGGCATTGGAAAGTAAACATCAGCCTAACATGCAAACTAGACCCAAATGTCAAAACAGGAAAAAAATGCATGGTAAACACATCCAAAGTACATCAATTCACCCTATTCACAATCAAATATCATCTACTCAAGCATAAAAGCATAGAAGACAAAAAATAGGGCTAAAATGGTAAATGACCAATACTCTATTCATGGGTATTGGGAAAATTTGCACATAAAACTAAAAGTCTTTTAACTGAAAGGCACAAACCACCTACCTTGGCATTGGGAGATCACTATAGTGAACCTCGAGGATTGAATCACCTTAGAATGCCGAAGATCTAAAAAACGTCTAAAACATTCAAAAGAGGATAACTTTAGGAAGAAGAGTAATCATGAAATGAAGCTCAAGAAGAAGAGAGCTTACCGAGTTGATCCCAACACAATCAACAATGACCAAATCAGATATAGGATGGAGGCTTGGGGGCTCAGAGAAGGATTGCGGTTGTACGGGTTCTCTCGGACAACGAAAACCTAGAAGAAGATGGTTCAGGCGATTAAACGTGACCCTAGTGCGTTTAATGAAAATAATAAAGTACACGACATGTACTTTTGAAGTACATAGCTTGTACTCTCCATTTCTATACTCTTCTTTAGGCGGCCTCTAAGTCACCCCCACACGATCGTGTGCATGGATCTACACGGCCAGTACCCAGCTTCCTGCGGTAACCGAGTACACAACATGTACTCATAAAGTACAAGGCATGTACTCATAAATTACATGGTGTGTACTTTGAAAATTTCCATAATTTCCTCTTTTTCTAAAAAACAACCAAAAAAGTAAAACATACCTGAAAAGAAGATCCGGGTTCTTACACAATTCATAATGACCAAAAATTAAAGAGGATTATTTAATAAATTTAAACCTTCTGATTCCATATTTTGAATCCATTTTCCAATATTTAATTTCTATAAGGGGTGAAAATTAATTTTAGAATAACACACAAAATGAAATGAAAAAATAGTTTTTCAGAAAAAATACTTTTAAGTATAGCATTTTTTAATCTATATTAAACCATAAAATAGACTCTAATACAAGAAGAATAATTTACTTTTGAAAGCATTTAAAAAAATGGATCTTTAAAAATTCTAGAAACAAATAATCAGTTTTGAATGATAATCAATATTTTTCAGTATTTAATAGAAAACTAATCATTTTAGAAAAATTTAAATATTTCACCCTAAGTTAATTTTTTTATCACAACTTAAAAATGATGTTAATTTTGATAAATAATATTTCTAAAAATTTCAAAAAATATTTAATTTCCACACACAAAAAGAAAAATAAAACCATTTTTGAATAATTTTTTTAGATAAAAAATGATTTTACTAAAAAATAATGAATTATTTATTATTAAATAATATATATGTAATACATTTATATATATTTTCATAATTTGGTTATTCATATTCATACAAGAAAATTCAACAGCTAGGTTTTAATAGTCATATTTTAATAATAATGTTTTGTGGTTTATTTAAGCTCAATGTTGTGTGTTGTATACGCTATCACACATAATGTTATTTTAAAATATCAAGGTGTTATATATAATTTAAAATCAAATAATTTGGTTGATATGTTAATTGAAATAAAATTGTGATTTTTTTGGAAAGGGTTGTGGCTTTTAGAATAGATTTTTCCAAATGATTCACATTCTTACTTTAAATAATATTATTTTCACACATTTTATTATGATCTATTGAAGTTAGAAAATTTCTTGAAAAATTTGCTAAATCCCCTTTTATATGAGAATTTTAAGTCATTTATTTTAAATTTCTATTTTTTAATGATTTTTTCAAGCCATTCTATATGTCTTTCATGATTTTCGTATGTCTTTAAAACTCTCATAACACTTTCAAAGACATTTTGTTGACTTGTAAACCCTCTCTTAAGAATTTTAAAGCCATCATGTATCAATTTTTTTATCTTGTAATTCTTTTAAGTAATCCATAATGACTTTAAAATATCTCATATGAATAATGAATTTTCCAAATTTCAAGTTCAAAAGGGGCTATATAAGACTTCCGAGTGCGAATTGCAATGACATGAAATTTTATACTATGTAAAACTATTTTTATTCTCAATAAATTAAATTACATGCGATACCCAACATAAAAAAACCACAAAATATTATAATAAAACTATTATTAAATATTTATTAAACAATGATATGTTAAACCATCTAAAGTTAATAACTTTAGAATATTAAAAATTAATAAGAGTTAATATTGAAAAATGTTATTTTCAATAAAATCCCTCTTTTTATATTAGTTTTTTCCTTGAAAATAAATTTAAAAAATTTAGAATATAAATTTTATAAAATAAAAATAATTTTTGAATTCAACACATAAAAATGAACTTATTATAGATTTTTTAGTTTTTTTGGAAATAGTTAGTTTTTAGAAAAAAAATATGGTTTTGTGAAAGAAATAATATATATTATTTTATCATTATATAAGCATATCATAGAAGTTTTTTAAAAAATTAAGTAAAAAATATGTATAAATGTAATAAAATTATACATTTTAATATATTATTTATGATTATAACTCCTATTTACAACATTTTTAGTACTAAATTAAAATGTCTGTTAAAAAATATATTTTTAGTTTTTTTAGGGAATCATGTATTCTAATGGTGAGATTCAGTTTTTTATTTACTCTAAATATCACACATTTTATTTATTTTATAATAAACCAAATTATTTCATGGTAATTTATAATTTTAATAATTTTGTCTTACACAAAAATATTAATCTTAAAAACATTCTTTTTTAAAAATATTTTTTTATTTGTTATGTGTGATTATATTAAAATTTACCTTTTAAATAATCATAATTATTTTTGTTAAAAGTATTTCCATATTTGAAATCATAAATTTAAAATTAGATAAAACGATAAATATTAATATTTTTATTAAAATTAATTATTAATTTAAAAAATTAATTACCAAGGGAAAAGTAAATTAGGTAAAAAGTTAAAAAGTTAAAAAAATTACATAAAACATTCAATGTTTTCTCCATAATGATTATATAAGGTTATTTTAGACCTAAAATCACTTTACCCTCCACTTTTTTTCTTCTAATTTTGGAGCCATTGACCTTTGAAAGTTAACATTTCATTATTGAAATTCTAATGGTTGCTTCCAAAACTACCATTCTCTCACTTATAAAGACGTAACACTTTCAACATTTCAAGACTCATCTATCCTTAAAATTTATAATTTTAACTCTCCCAATTTTCTCCAAATATAATGCTTAACGATTTCAATAAGCTTCTCATCACCTTTGGTGTAGCAACCCAAACTGTTATAAATCAAATTCCCCTTCTATTTTAAATAAATATCTTGTTATGTAATATTAATATAGAGAAAACATGAAATTAATTAGTTTTATTATATCATATCAAATTTAAATTACCATCAAGCATCTTTTCTATTGATAATATAATCATTGAACACTGATCACAAGATTAGTATATATATAGGGGGTTAACAAATCCAATTAACATAGACAAAGTGACAACCTCAACTAGTAGGATTGTACCCTATGATGACCATTTATTGGATACTCTTAGGGATATAACATCACTTGTATTTTCCCTCTACTAATACCAAGTTATATCCAATAACTTAAGCATGATCAAAATCATTTAGGGGAGAAGTTCAAGCTCATCAAGATCACGGTCAAAACCATGTATGTTGAACCACCCCATGAAAGTCACACAGTCACACACCTCACTCTTAGATAATTTACTAGTGTATTAAAAAAATATGCATTAAGACCATATAAATATTAGTATGTACATTTTTATAGAATAATTAATATATTGTCATCATGTTATTATTATTTTATAAATTATTTTTATTTTGATACAATAAAACCCAAATAATATTTTTGGGTAATATTCAAATTCAATTAAGTAAATTATTTTGAAGAATTAATAGTTTTTATAAATAAATAATATTTTTATAAAATATTATCATTAAATAATGTTTTTTAAATATTAATGATCATATAATTTTTATGAAGTGAAATGTAATTTTTATAAGGCTTTGAAAACTATTATTGTAAAATAACCCGACATTTATTAATAAATGTCAATTTAATTTTAAAAGTAAAAATATAATTATTTATAGAATTATTTATATAAAATTAATATTATTTTTGGAATCAAAAAGTTGAAATTATCCAAAAATTAATTTTTCATAATTTTATGAGACGATCAAATTTTTGGTTAAAAATTAAATACCGTATAAATATGCTTTGTGTATTATTATATCATAATGACCCAGAAGTGATGTTATTAATATTAAAAATGGGATCCAAGAGAAAATATATGTTTTCTATTTAAAATAGTGATTTTTTTTATTTTATAAATCCATTATGAATCCTCTAAAACCATTAATATATTTTAGGGTTTTTAAAATCAATTTTTTAAGAGTATGACTCACCTTGACATAAGAAAGGGCATTATTTTATTTGGTTCTATCATTAGACTTATAAAATAATGAAAACCACTCTCATTTTGTAGAAACCATGGTCAATAACTAGGGGAGGTTTTTGGATTTGGTTATTTTATAATATAGAATCCAAAACCTTAGTTTAAGAAATGATAAAGAATTCCCCACTATTTCCCTATATAAACATACCCCAGCACCCATTTATATTCACTAAAACTCCTTGAATCACATAATTACATGGCCCTACCCTCTCTATATTCCTCCCATGTTGCCCCAATCAAGGGTGTTCACAATTATACACACATAACTATTTTAATTGGTACTTACATGTATGTATTCTACAATACATGTTTGTGGAATAAAATTTTATGATAAACTATTCCATGTATAATGATCTATGTGGCACACTTAAATATGAGAATGAAATGAATGTGATGGGTGCACCCGAAATTATATAGTGCTCATATGCATTGGGTAATGTTTAGTCTCATGATACATCATTTTGGGAAAGGGAGTGAACATGATTCATTTATGGTAATTTTTACATCATGATGTCTTGGAATTTATCCATGAACTACGTTTATGATGCAGTGTTTTAAGTTATTTTCACATTTCCCATGTTATGATTATCATGGAATATCACACCATGTTATTCATGTTCCTTTTATTACCCATTGATATTCATATTATCTAACATGTATAATCTTCTTCATGACATTTCATTTCCATTCCCTTACTTGGATTTATATCTCACCCCATTTCTAATGTACATCCCCAGGTTATCCCATGCATTTTTATGTGTGATCATGTTAAAGAAGTTTTCTTTTGAGATGATGTTTTTCCTGTTTTAAGTGGTAATATAATATACCTAATTCTAAAATTCACTGTACATATAGATATAATGGGTTGTATTAAGTGTAATATTATGTAATAAATCATTAATTAATGTGTAATATATGGAAGGGTTGTTATATTTGGTTTTCTTAAGGCCTTTATTTACAAGGAGTTTTCAATGAGAAACTTGATACTCCCAACATGAGTATTACTTTCATTTACAAGTTTATTTTACTCCAATCCTTTATAAATCATATAAAAAAATTAATATAATGAAATAAGTATAATTATCACACTTAAATGGAATTATATTAATTTAACAACAAATATTTCATTACTTTCCATCCACTAAGAGAGATCAAAACATTGACTGTGTGTATGTGTATACTACCGCCTCCACGATGTGATGTGGTTTCTTTTTCATAACTTCATATCATTGATTATATTTTAGAGGTATTTATGAATAAATATACATTATATTTCAAAAATAAAATTTTAAAAATATCATTTTCATATACCATCATTCTTCCCATTCATTTAGAAATGGGGTCAATTGTGCATACATGTAGACAACCACCTCCACGATTGATGAATTTTATTTTTCTTCACCAACTATCATTGATAGTGTCTAGAATTTATTCAATTATGATATATGTTTTTTATTAATTGTTTAATATTATTTATATTTTACATTATAATTATCTAAATAAACATCCTTACTCATTAAATCATTATTACACGTTACCTTTTTCGGTGGTTTTAACCACCTATGTAAAAGTTGTTATAATGATTATGTCATAAATGATTATGATATTTAATATAATGGTAATATAATTTAATAATTACATATTCTATTTTTTTAATGATTCCAGAATTTTTTTGTTAATATCTAAGTTATTTATTAATATATCACTTTTTGATTATCAAACATGTTGAAAACCAGTTCATCATGATTTCCATTTTCACAAGTCATATTCATGTATTTCACATAATGAAAATGAGACTTAATTAATCATTGAAAAACAATGTTTTTTATATATTGAGTGATATGGGAATTATGAACATGAAAAACTTATTGATACTTGATCCCTTCTTTAGAAAGTTTGTGCGAAATAGACAACTAAATGTTCTAACAACTAATAATGTAAATAAAATGAAATCAGTTAATTTATTTGTAATATATGGTTATAAAATAATTAAAAAGAGGGTATTATGTTAATATTATGGTTATTGGTAATGTTTTAAGATAATTAATCTCATTATATAGGATTTTTTAACGTGGTTATGTAAGTGGGAATACAAGTAAGTAATTCTGTCTCAAATTCCTATCATTGTGACATGTTTTATATTGTGCACCTAATTTTTCTTTATGTGGTGTATATACTACCAATTAGAGAGTATTGACATGAAATGTATATTATTAATTTTACTCAAAGATCAATTTAAATCCCAATATTTCAATAGGTTTTGATTGAGTTTCTACCCAAGCCAAAAGTGGGGTTTTCCATCACAATATTTTTTATTTAGAAGTCATGATAAATTCACCACCTGTTTATTTTTTTTGTGAGTGAATTTACATGAAATAATTTTTTACATATTCCTCATGAATTTAAATGTATTTATAAGTCTATATTGTTATCACTCACTCAAAATATTTTTATTCTTCAATTTCCATTACCGCAAGAGTATGCATCTCAAATTCCTCTCTTTAAGGCATGTTTGGTATTATGCACCAAAATTAATTTATGTGGTCTGTATAAGGCCTATTTGAAATATCATACCATGAATAATATTTTAATCTTGGTATTTAAATTTTAGTTACCCGAACTCCCTTTCAAGGGGATTTTATTAAAATGATACTCTTGCAGTAAGGGTTCTTTATCTCAAACTTTAAACCCTAATGACATGGTTTTGGTGTGAACCGTGTTTCCGTTGTATGATGTATCATACTACATGAATTTAATGGTATTTAATATAAAAATAATGTTCCATTATTGAACTTACCATTCATTCCTTTTTCCCCAATAGTTATGATTTTGGGTAACTCAACTTTCATTCATTATGTTATAATCATTCTCCTGAACTTATGCTATATAATTTGGGTGAATTCCACACTTTGATTGTATTATGTGTTATTTTATCATTTTTTTATGGGGATAAAAATTCCTACCACATAAAAACTTTGATTAATATTTCTCACTTCTTGGGTTACGTAATTTTACAGTCATCCCCCACATTTCTCGGGATCTCTTATGATCATGTTATTCCAATATTGACTTATCTGCATACACATTTCTCTAATCAGTGTGAACATTACATTTTATATAATAAAAATTGTATTATGTTAAACTGAAAATAACATTATCCATTTTATTAATGTGGGTAAAATTTATGACTTTTTTTATTTTATTATTCCAATATGGATGATTATTGGAAAAGTTAATTTTGTAATATTTTCTCAATATCTCATATAATTAATTCATTGGGATTAATCAAGTAATGGGTGGGGATCATCATTATATATCCTATAGATGCATCTATGGGTCTCATGAGACAAACTAGCATGAGTTTGTTGGTGTATGAATTCCCAGAAAAGGTATTTCTTTGATATTAATATCATATGTCTTGGATTATGGTATGGAATTAACTATTTGGAATTATGAATTTCATTTATAAGAAACTAGTTATTATTATCCATGTGATATAATTATTTTCACTAAAATCCATGTATATATTATTCTTTTATTTTTAGTTGATTATGACATTATGATGATTACTAATTCCTACCATAATATTTATACCACATATATTCCTTGATTTCTTCTGTTTTGTGATTTCCCATACTGAGAATTTGAGATCACCATTTCTTATGTTTACATTTCCCTAAGTTATGATGAAAAACATTACACATTATATGCCTAAAATGATAGCTTGTTTAGAGATTTTTTTGTTGATATTAATTATATAGTTTTAATTAAGTAGTTTCTTATATTGTGGAAAAAATTTCCATTAGTTGAGAAACACATGGTCATATTTAGTTTATAATTTTTAATAATCATCTAATTCCCTAAAACTAAAAGGTCTCAAGAATGTATGTAATGAAATATTCACTTTAATTCATGTAATAATGGTATAGTTTTGTCTAATAATCTATAGTTGGTATTGAATAAAATATTTAAAATATGTGTTATTCATACTAGATTTGGAAGAATGGTTCTAGGGAATCAAAGTTGGTATCATAGTAGAGTTTAGACAACTTTTAGAGATTTGGATGTTTGTTAAAGATAATTTAAGGGTTGATAAGTTATGGTTGATCATAATTTCAAAGGTATAGATGACCCTTTTTAATATGATATGGTTTAACATTAATTTATTTTTGAATTGTTTTTGGGAATTAAGATAATATAAATTTAGTGAAAATTATGCTGACAAGTTTAAGTAGTAATTATAAGTATATGATAACATACTAAAGTTTTAGTAAAGGATAGATTCTTTTGTTATCTTGGAAATTACATCTTTTCCTAGTTAATACAATTGATTTCAAGATCTGGAATCGTTGTACCTTGGGTAAATAAAACCAAAAGGGTTGATTGGGTATTTACTAAATCAAAACTAAGTACATTAAAAGGAGGTAAAACTAATCAATTGGTTTGAAAATTTTGGGAGTATATACGTTGTTGATTTGAATTTTATTTTTGATACATTTTGAGTTATTTTAATATTTTTTAGTTAGATCAACAAATAGTAAAGTGGCCATGGATAATATTGATTGAAACATAAAGATTCTTAAGTTAAAGTATATATTAATTGGCACGTTCTTTCCATGATAAAAGATAAATTGGATTATGGGAGTGTTGATTTCAATGTTTTTCAATGAAAAATGTTTTAATAAGGTTCATGGTAATTTTTTATCTCTATTTTGAGTATTAGGATAAAATTATGAGAGAGACCAACTCAAAGTAACCAAGTTTAAACTAGGTCTAATAAAATTTGATTTGTAAGAACTATAGGATAATATGATAGTGTTATAAACTAAGACATATTGAGGTGAAGTTTTCCTATAGTTATTTATACTAATTATATTATTTTTATCATCTATCATGATAACTCTTTTGGTTTTATAAATGGTTGAAAATGAAGAAACATTGTTAACAATGTCTTCTTTGGACAATGCATAGATTACCATAATGAACAACCCATAGGAATGAGAGTTGGAGTGAGAAACATTGTGAGTTTCCAAAACATCTATAAAAAATAATGTTAATAATGTGAACATTATAGAAGTCCCAAACACACCAAATAATAGAAGGTTGGAGTCACATTAATGATCAAATGATAAATATGATGTAAAAAATGTTTAATTTCCGATAAATAAAAAACTTGGAAAGAATTACCAAAGTTATTGACTTAAAGATATTGGAATATTCTTTACTTGTGAAAGAGGGGGGTCATTAATCATAAAACTATTTAGGGGAAATTAATATTTTCATTAACATTACTGAAAAATATAATTTCTCCAAATAATTCTTTAATAATTAGATGTATTATGTGTGGTGAACTTTGTAATTATCTAATTCATTGCCCTATTCCAAGGACTAACCAAGACGATGTGCATCACTAAACACCAAAACCAAGAGAGAAAATTAATGCATATTTAATCACTTCTTTCAAATAATATTATAATATTTAAGATACACATACCCTCCAATTCAGAGTTATAGTTGGCCTTTTGGAATTTGATTTTAGGAACTCTCATATATATAAGAAATTTTTTAAGATCATTAAATCACCACCTTGATAATTTTATTATTGAATTAATCTTATAGTGGTATGATTATTGTTTTCCAAATTTATTTTTTTTGGAATGTTCATTGTGTAAATTTTATTTTCCTTTCACTAGTAAAATTTTATCATAATTTTAATGATGGATTTGTTCCCTCCACTTAGAGGAAAATTATTTAGAGTAAAATAAAAAAATTACATATTAATCTATTATAATCTTTCAATGAAAATATGGCAGTAAAAAACCTCTATAAATAAATTATATGTTGTGGTTCTTGATATTGAATAATGATTCACTCTTAGAATAAATAGTTGGAAAAACTCAAAATTAGGGATAAACCTATTTTGAGGAAAGAGACGTGTTTCCTATGTTTATAATGATGATATCTCTCTAAAACATTTATCCTGAGTCATCTATATAATTTAGATTTCATTATTAATTTTCTTTAGTATGTGATAATTAAAAATGTCACGGACATAATTTATTAAGGTGGGGGGGATGGATGTAATGACTTGAAATTCAAGACCTTATAAAATGATGTTATGTCTGATAATTTGAATTAGATGCTAAAAAAATGCAACTGAACCCTAAAATATTATATTAACACTATTAATAAAATATAAAAAACTCTAATATGTAAAACCATTAAAAGTTATTAAATTTAGAATATAAATAATTAATATGAGTTAATATTGAAACATTTTATTTTCAATAAAATATGTTTTATTTATATTATGTATTTTATTTTAAAATTTTATAATATAAA
Organism: Viscum album; assembly: GCA_963277665.1. NCBI lineage: Eukaryota > Viridiplantae > Streptophyta > Magnoliopsida > Santalales > Viscaceae > Viscum > Viscum album. Next base: position 1,541,199,271 of record OY728156.1, read on the forward strand.
TTTTATAATAAAATTCATTTTTAAATTCCTCACATCATAATTTACTTGGTATGGATTTTTTATGAAAACATTTATTTTTAGTCAAAAATAAGGTTTTGTGAAAATTATATTTCTTATGATTTTATACTTATGTATGTATATCCAAGAAGATTATAAAACCTTTTAAATGATAAGATATTTATTTAAGTAAAAAAATTATTCATTTTAATACATTATTTGAGCTTATAAATCCTATGTCCATCATTTTTAGAACTAAATTAAAATGTTAGTTTAACTAAAAGTATTTTCAGTATTTTCTTTAAATCAAGTATTTTCAAGGAGATATTGAATTTTGTATTTCCATGAAAGCCTCATACATTTTTTTAACAAACCAATTTATATCATGGTAATTCATAATTTTCTAACTATAAATTACACATAAATTTTGAGCATAAAAACACACCTTTTCTAAAAACTATTTCCTCTAACTTATGTGTTTCTAATATTAAAATTAAATTTTAATACCATTATAAATTTTATTTAATAAAACTATTTTTAAATTTTAAATAATAAGGTTTGAATTAGTTAAAATTTTGGTTATTAGTTTCATTCATTAGGATTAATTACTATGGTCAAAAATTATTTAACATGGTAAAAGTAAATTTGGATAAATGTTAAAAGGTTTAAATAAAACACCATAAACCACACAATTTCTCCTATAAAATAGATTTTTGTGGGGATTTTTGATCTTGAAAAACTTTACCCTCAACTTTTTTCCATTTTAGATATATTTACCTTTAAATAGTGACATTGCATTGTTGAAAATATATTTATTACTTAAAAAATTACAATTATGTTTATGTTCAAAAAGGTACCACTTCCACCATTTCAAGACTCGTGTATCCTTATAATTTCTTATTTAAAATACTAAATTTTTTATACCTTTAAACATCTCCCATATACACAATATTATGGCCATCTTTAGTCTTCTTCAGGCCTTAATTTCTAAGGAGTTTTCTAATAGAAAATTTAAGCTTCCAACATGCGTATTACTTTCACTTGCGATTTGTTTACCCTAATACTTTTTAAATAATATATAAAATTATTAATATAAGGAAATAATTATCATTAGTACACTAAAATATCATTATATTAATTTTAAAACAAATATTTCATTACTTTTAGATATCTAAGAGAGACCAAAACATTAATCACGAGTATGTGTGGACTACTGACTCTACGACACGATATGTTTCTTTTCTAATCACCTCCTCCAAAGGATGGTACAAAGGGTAGATTTTATGAATAAATATATTATATTTTTTACAAAAAAAAATTAATATATAAAATTTAATATATCATTATTACATTCATTCGTTGAGAAATGTGATTGTTAATCCTATGTACGTACAAACTATCTCCTCCATGAACGATGAATTTCATTTATCATCATTACTCACCATTTATAGTTCCTAGAATGGATTAAATGAGGATATATTATGTTTATTAAAAGTTAAATATTATTTATATTCCAAATTATTATTTTCTAAATAGATCCCCTTACTCATTAAATCATTATAGAACATTACCTTTTAGGTCAATTTAACAACCAATGTAAACGATGTTATAATGATTATTTAATTAATGAATATTTCATGTCAAATAATGATTATATCATAAAATAATGATATATTTAGTATTTTTTAATAATTCTATAATTGTTATGTTAATATTTTAAATATTTATTAATATATCACATTTCAATCGTTTATACATCAAAAAATAATACATCACAGTTTCTATTTTCACAAACACCATTCATGTATTCCACCTAATGATAATGGGAATTAAGTAATAATTGAAAAAAAATGATTATTATATATTTAATTATCTAGTAATAATGAATTTGATTCAATATAGTGATAGTTGATCTCGTCTTCATGAATTTTGTACAAAGCAAACAACCAAAAATTCTAACACCCAATAATGAAAATAACCTATAATCAGTAAATATATCTATAATATATAGTTATAAAATAATTATAATAATTTTAGTATGTTCATATTAAGGTTATGAGATAAGTTATTAATATATTTGTTTTCATTACATAGGAGTTTAGATCATGGTCAATTAAGAGGGAATACACATAAGTGTTTTCCATTTGAAATTCCTCTCCTTTAGACATGTTTTGTACTATACACCTAATTTCATTTATATGGTGTATATAATTATTATTTTAGATGTTATATCATGAAATTAATTCTATAAATTGTATTTTAAGATCAATTTTATTCCCTAACATTCGAAAGGCTTTGATTGAATTGATACCCAAACCATAAGTGGGGTTTTTCAATCTCAATTTTATTTCTTTGGGAATCAAACTATATTCCCCACTTATTTCCTTTTTTATAGTGAAAAAATATCCATGAAATAATTATGACTGCATTACCCTTGAATTTAAATGGATTTAATTTTTTATATTTGTATTCCTTCGTCATAATATTTTGATTCTTATGTTACCATTACTGCAAGGGTTTTCATCTCATTTTTCTTTCATTGAGACATGTTTATTAATATGATAATTTAACTTATATGGTTTATATACTACCTATTTAACATATCGTATCATGAATTATTATTTAATCATGTTATTTTAATTTCTATTATAGTCCCTCTCTTTCATTGGGGTTTTTATTAAAATGATACTCAAGACGCAAGGTTCTTTTATCTCAAACTTCAAATCCTTGAGAAATGTTTGTGTTGTGCACCATATTTACATTGTATGGTGTACAATACTACTTGTATTTCATGGGATTTACTATAAAAATAATTTTCCATTATTCAAGTGGTTATTTATTTAGTTGATTCCCTATTAGTAAGGTTTTTTGGTAACTTAACTTTCATTCATTGAGTTATGATCATTCTCTCGAACCTTTGTTGTATAAGTTGGATTCATTCTTCAATTTGATTATATTATGTGGTATTCTCTTATTATTTCTTAGAGATATACTTTTCAACCACATAAACCCTTGGTTAAATATTTCTCATTTCTTAAGTTATTCTCTTTCTCATCCATGCACCTGATTTCTCTAGATGTATTTTGATTGTGTTATTCTAGTATTGAATTAGGAATATACTCATTGGTCAATATAGAATAAACATCACATTTTACATAACTAATATTAGATGTTGTTCACCTAGATATAATTTTATCTCTTTTATTGAAATGTGGAAAAGTATTGATGTGCTGTATGTTGTCATTCCAATACAGATGACTATTAGAAAAGTTGATTATGTAATATTTAATCAACATCTTATATGATGAATATAGTGGAATTAATCATGCAGTGGCTAGGATCAACATTATATAGCCCTTGGATGGATTTGTTAGTATTAAGAAATGAACTAGGTCGATTATTTTGGTGTATAACTATCTGGAAAAATTTATTTCCTTGACAGTAAGATCATCATGTCTTGGAATATAGTATGAAATTAGTTGTCAGACATTATGAATTTCATCGCTAAGAAACTAGTTACTACAAAACATCTGAACTATTTATTTTCATTACTATCCATGGATATTTTATCCCATTAGTTTTAGTTAATTTCAAAATTATGACGGTTACCTACTCCCACTATGATATTTATGACATATTTATTCAAAGATTTTCTTGGATGTATTTTTTCCCTTAAAAATCATTTGATATAACCCATTATTATATTTTTCTTTCCCTGGGATATAAAGAAAATAAGTACACATGATATGTATAATGCAGTGGATTTTGCGGAGAAATTTTCTCGAAATTTATATGAAATTTTAAGACATATTATAGGTTAAGTAATTTCTCAAATAGAAGAAAAATTTCCACTAGTTGATAAATACATAGGACAATTCAGTTTATAATTTTTCCTATTTCTCCAAATATGTAAATATAAAAGTTATTGGTAATGCATTTAATGTAATATCTTCATTAAGTCATATAATAATGGGATAATTATATCTGGGGATTTATTGTTGGTTTCAAATCCAATACATAAAGTATGTGTTATTCTCACTGGATATGAGAGTGTGGGTCTAAGGCATCACATGTATGACTATATCAAAGTCATGTTAGATTTTTAAATGTCGTATCAGTCTCTTTCTATGATGCCTATGATTTCTCAACATAAAAATAAGACTTTTTTCACATGTTCCCAAATCTCATTCTAACACAGATGAGTCCAAAGATATATTGATACCCTTGGATTAATGTCGATTGAGGTTGTATGAGTACTCAATGATAATCCTATGAAGAAGATGACTAAGGTTGGTTCAATGGAAGACTGGGATAATATTAGATCATATAAGACTAGTTAGAAAACAATTATGACTGAACCATGTTATTACAGACTAAATAAAAACACGTTCAACCTTTAAGCTGATCCTATAGCAATAACCTCTATTACCCAGAGCTTGATGTAGGTATATAAGTCAAGAATCGATGTCGAGGCCAGTAAAAGATGAATAATGGAATTTGAGATGATTTTTTTTGAAATTACTCATCACCGAAGACCTATGAAATATCTAGATAAGTTTTATCAATTGAATTCAAGTGTATCTAAAGAATTTTATAAATATTTAAAATTGTGTTTGATAGTTTTTCTGATTGTTACAATATCAATTGATGAAGGCATAATGATCCATCATTGTTTCTAGGTGATACCTCTTCAAACATGAAGCTGCATGCTTGAAAGGAGCTAAATTTCTCATCTATGATGAATTAGTTAACAATAATGATCAATTAATTACTGAAGATAATGAAGAATGATATGTCGAGTGTAGGAACTCATATGAAGATGAAAAATAAGGAAAGAATTTTCATAAAGTAATAGTTGATCAGTTAACAGATCACCCATATTCGAAACTAAATCATTATGTGGGTTCATGTTTATATTAGAAATTATGAATACTATAATAAATTGAAGTGTTGTGGCTTTGTTGATGATGAAAAACCTATTGATCTGTGCTCAATCCATGTTTAAAGGAGGTGAAAACTAGAAATACTGGGAACTATTGACTAAAAGATGCCTAAAATGTAAATACTTATAAAATAATAATTATAAAAGTATTTGAAGGAATATGGTGGCTATATTAAAATTATTTTATTATCATATTGAATATTAAATTTATATATAGACACATTGTCACGAACTAACTCGGGTCGACCTTGAACCGATCACCCAAGTCGGCCCACGACATGACCCGAGAGGCGTTCTCGATCCTCCTGGGCTGGCGACAAGCACCGAGGCATCAATAGAGGACAAATGGGAATGATTTCACCCAGTAAACATAAATAAAACATCAGAAAAGTAGAATAAGACAAAGTAAATAAATGAATCTGAAAATAATGAATGACCAACAAAGTACAATAACCTGGTTTCGACCAAAACTCCTCGCGACTCCGAGAGTCGCTCACCAGCCCACAACCAACTCTCGTCCACGGCGAGCAAGCTCGAACCAAACCTGTAGAAAAACTAAAAATAGGAAAACACTATAGGCATGAGTATTAAAACTCAACAGGTAGGCCCAACTAATTCTATTCCCAATGCACATACCATTAAATATAGAATTTATCAATTCCGGGTTTAAACTAAATTATATAAAATATTGGTTCCCACACACACTTTCAATTATAAAACAAGTAACAGTCTATTTTCCTTTTTAATTTAAGGGAAATTTTAGTTTTTGGAAGAAGTAGATGCATTGAATTTTAAAATACTTTTGCGAACAATTTATAAATCCAAATTTTAGTTGTTGGTCAAATGGAAAACCACACACAACACACAAAACACACTGAGGGAAATGGAAAAAATGGAAAACGAGGCCAATAACTGAACTAGACCTCTCAATCTTCCGCTACATACAAATAAACACTAAAAGAAACATGGGTTGAACCTAGGAGATCGTGAACAATACAGAACATACCATACATGTGACTCATCCTGAAGGCATGCCCTAACTCGATGACGTCATGATGCCCATAATACTACCCGGTATAGCCCTGAATGGCCCAACCGAGGGGCCCAATCTCCATATCAGTAAGAACTCAGTATTCCCCTGCTATGGGGCCACAAGCCAGTACGTAATCTAAACTAGTGCAGCAATCGTTCTTAGAATATTCACTCACTATGCCAGGTTCCCATGTCAACACCTGCAATAAAAAGGGGTGCGTCTAAAATGTAAATCAATCATTCACGATACACAAACATCACATACAGCTCACGCAATCAACACACACCAAAGATCACCCCGGAGTGGGTTTTCCAAAATAATTTATTTTATTAAAGAGCCAAACAGGCCTTCACCAATTTTAAAGAAAAACCTCATTTCTCGAGAAAACCCCAAACACTTGTTAAGAATAAATCATTTATCTTTAAAACTAGAACTACATTTGAAATTACATGAATTATGTTTAAATTCCAAATGGGAATTCTTTCAATACTGGGTGTCCTCTCGTTAAGAAATTGTTTTAAGTGTTTGGTATAAAATAAACGGAACTTTTCACACCAAACAATCATTTAAAAATTAATTATCTTATATTATTTCTCATTCATTAAAATTAATAAAATATCCAGTAATTAAAAAATTCTAAATTTAAAGGTGAGCGCAGTGGGGGACCTACCTCGACTTGCAGTCGAAACATGAGGATGCGACACGCCTCGAGCGGGCGCATAGGCACACACAGGATGATGACCGCAATTTCACAGAATTACCTTGCCAATGCGCTGTAACAAACAAACAATAACCAAAGTACATAAACACTAACTTAAAACAACTCAACTGAATAAAAAACACAAAAGAACCACCTAGAGTTATTTTCAAAACATAACTCACACCATCTGCACTATTTGATAACCCACATTTTATAATTAAACGCGCACTTGCAACACGCCATATCAGAACATGTAGCACTTGCATAGTTAAAATTATAGACTACATAATTTAATAAAACTCTTAAACCGCACAAAACTGGATTCCATAAAAACGTACCCTAATTCCAATGAGCAGGCTACAGAATATTAAACATAAACCATGTTTATTAAAAAAATTAAATTAAACTTCGCACAAACCAAACATCCCAAAAACCCATTTGGAAAACATTGCACTAAAACAACCCATAACATTGACATAACATGAAAAAAAAATTAATTTCTAACCGGCAAACACACCCATCAAATTCAGTTAACATAAACATCATGGAAAATATAAAACTCAACTAAATTATTTTAAAAACTCAATTTAAACCAACTAATTAATTAAAACATATACTAAACTAATTAATAAAAATTTAAGCTTCGGAAAAACATGAGAAAACAAGATTCAATGAAAACGTAAATTTGAAGGTGATGCGTAGAGGGTTCATACCTCAACTCCAGTGTGGAATGAAGAAGCACGCTCGGAACCAGTGAAAAGCACCATGCGTACCTCAAACGCACTCGTGGGAAGCTGAATTTGACCCAACACACCGAACTTGGTAACAAAATCTAAGGATTTGGGCACCGAAATTAAACCTTACCCATGGAATAACCTCACACTAAAAGAGGAGTAAGAAAATTACCTAAGGGAGAGAGTAGCGGCTCACTAGAGAGGGTGATGAAGGGTGGCCGGGGAAGAAATAGGGTCACCGACAGGGGGTTTTGCGGTGGTACTGGGGCTGGTCGGCACGCGCTGCAAGTATCCGACAGGAGGCGCGACTGGATTGGGAAATAAATGAGCAGCTGCAGATGGGGGTTGGACGTGCGCAGAAAGGGGTGTGAGCCCAGAGATAAAGCCATTGGAGTGTGGAGGTGTTGAGGCCGGGGGGGGGGGCTGCAAGGTCGGTGCACTGAGGCAAGGGGTGCACTGCTGCAAGGTTGAAGCTTGGAGTCTGGGGGTCAGGTCAGCAGTGCGGGGAAGGAAATGGGAAGGAAGGTAGACAAGGGGGGTTCGGCGGTCGGCGAGGGGCACAACCAACAGGGTGGGGGAAGCGATGCTGACTGTGAGCAGGGAGGGTTCGCCGAGGTTGGGGTCCGGTGCAAGTCGGCTGCGCAGTGGCCTGAGGGTGTGGGTATGAGGCACGAATGGTGGCTCTGGCATTATGGGAGGGGAGATGGGGCTGCTGCTGATGTCCAGATGAGATAGGGTCACCAGCGAGAGGGAGGAGGCAGGATGGGGCGAGCGCGGAGGGCCGTAGTGAGGCGGCTACTAGGGGCACTGTGAAGGCAGATGCTGCAATGGGAGGAGGGTGATATCTGAGGCACAAGAGGGAGGGAGAAGCAAAGAAAATGTGGCGGTGGAGAGATAGGGTTACAGGGGGTCGCGATGGGGAGAGAGAGGAGGAGAGTAATAGGGTAGCAGGAGAGGAAAAGGAGAGAGAAAAAAATAGAGGAAATAAAAAAAATAAAAAAAAATAAAACATAAACAAACCAAAAATAAACTTAAATGATAAATAATAATAGAAATAATAATAGTATTAATGATGTTAAAAAAAATTTGTGGCCACAACATAAATAACTTAATAAAATAAAAATAGAACTAAGAATAATAATAATAATAATAATAATAACAATTCTTAATTGATACACTAATTAATATTCATTTTAATTATATTATCTATAATAAAATTTATAACAGAAATAAAATTTTAATAATGATGATAACAGGACCCACAACCATAGTAATATTACTATTAAAAATTACAACGCTTCAGTTTCTTTAATTTAATTTCTAATATTATTTTTTCTCATCTTGATTTTATTTTATTCAATTCATTTATTTGAATTTTGGGAAACCGCAGAGTCCGCGTGCGACTCACGTGGTCGTGTGCGAACCGTGTGGTGAGTTTTGTCCAATCCAACAGTGGTCGTGCGAGTGTCTGGTCATAACCACACGATCTTCAGACCATACTCTGCTCGTGCGCCTGATGCCGCCAAGCCCCAACACATTCATTTTTAAGTAAACTCTCAAATAAATTTAAATAGGGTCTCACCTGAACTCCGACCCAAGCCGGAACCAAGGAAAAAAAATAAAAAAACAATAAAAGAAAAACTCGAGTGTGACAATTCTCCCCCCCATAATAACTTTCTGGCCCTAGAAATTCCCCCTGCCAAACGAGGAAACAAACTCCAGTTCGAAACTGAATGAGGATAATAAAAACATGTACTTGGTGTGACTTTTCACTCCATCAGTCACACCCAACGAACTCTAATGGAAAACACAACGAGAAAATTCATGAAGAAATGGGGAGGGTTCTCCCTACCACAAGAACCCGACTAGCACAACAAACATTGATACTCTCAGCATGGGCTAACTCTGGAACGACTAACTTGATCCGAGAGGGAATCGAAACACAGACCAAATCTCAAAGAAGGAACAGAAAGATTCATAGTGGGTCTCCCCACCATTTAAGAATTGACCATATAAATCCAATTAGCCTAGACCAATACGAGAAACCCAGCACAAACCGACCCATGAACTCTCTGCATAACCCAGACCCCCACCACATGGGGTCATCAACGAAAGACCCAAAACTGAATGGCAGACCATGCCCCTATTGATTATTTCACAAGATGCATGTGCCTCTAAAAAGAGCACATCCTAAAACAAGAACAAGTCGCCAAAGGAGCTAGCCACACAAGAGAGACAATAAACCTGAGACTCACATGCATAAAGAGACAAACTTCAAAACTCATATTTGGGGAGGCACAATAACTAGAATTACAAGAAAGTGAGATCATCATGCATTCTTACAACCAAAGTGGGGTATTCAAAGAACAGAGACCATAACGAGGAAAATAGACCTCTATGCCACTTACAGCAGGACAAAACCTTCAAAGACGAGGGATCTTGAATAGAGAAATTTAAATTATCCCTATTTCATCACTGGAGGCAAATGTTAGACCAAGGTTACCCACACCCAATAATTCCTGACTGCTTGAAGAGCTTCACTCCGAGACCTATGGCTGGAGCTCTGATGCCTTGAATCATTTGCTGCCCTGCAGTCAGGAGCAGACACCCTTCGGCCGAGACTCCTGCTGACGATGCCGCTAGCGGAACCTCTCCAATTGTCTCAAATGACCACACAGATGGCAAGCCTTAAGAGGATGATGACAAGGTGACTTAAAGTACACAACCCAGCCACACATGAACCAAACAAGAGGGTGGCCCAAGTAAGAGAAGATAGAATTGACCAGAAGACTTGTATGAGATAGGTTCCTCCAGTTTGCTCTCCTGACCGGATGGGGGACCTTGCAGAACACCATAAAGAATTAGTCCTAGAACCCTGGACGAAGACCCCATACAAGATAACTTTAACTAATTCCACAACACTACCTCCAGAGAAAAGGGAATCAACCCCTCTAAATTCCCAATGTAAGCCTTTACTGCCTATTGGCTTTTTTGGACACTCACGAGCTATGACACTTTCCTCACCCTCACTTCCTCAGGTATAAACCACGGAACGAGAGTGGTCTTAAACACCTTCCAAGAAATACCATCATGAACCGACGTTGGGATCATCTTCTTCTATCAATCCAAAGTTGAACCTTAAAATGAACCTGAACCGGCAGAGACTCTCTTATCTTTGGGAGTGTCCAATAACCTAAAGACACCAACAATTTCACCAAGCTATTTCCCTAAATTCGATAGATCACAATCACCCTGGAAGATGGGAAACAACCGAAAATAATTCAATTACACCACTCCGCTAAGAGTCTGGGTAGAACTAACAACTAGAAGAGAATCACTAGAAACCTCTGGGACTTTTCTGGGAAGCATACTCAAAAATAAAAGGCACAAATCCGTATAAAAATTCATAATAAATCAAAATTACACACCTCAATCAAAAAATAAAGCTCAAACTCAAACCACAATTCCACCCACAATTCAATATGTCAAAGACAAGATCCCACAAAAAAGGATGCCAAACAAAAAAAGAGAACACTAAACAATTTCTCACTAACTTTTCTAAAAATTTGAAAAACCCTTTTTGAAATCCATTTTTCAGCAAAAAAAACAACTTAAATATCCACCATTGGTATTCCATGAAGTCTCACACATACATATCTCTGTGCTATCTCAAGCACCCATCCACTCACATAACCAACTTATCCACTTGCCACATGTGCACCTCAATGTATGTGATCACTCATATGAATACCAAGGGTCAATTCAAGAAACTTCTCATTTTCAAAATAGATCATTCCGCATAAAGCACAAATTCCCAACCAATTTGAAAAAGTAACTTATCATTAAAGCAATACATTTCCATTTTCCAAAACATTTTCCAATTCAAATTATAGAAAGTGTTACTGAGATCCCAAGACAACTTCCAAAACACCTCCCATTTTTCATTTTGAAACCACACATTCGTTAAAAGAGTGCAACTTCTATTTAAAAACCACTTTTCCACTCTAACACCACATTCCCATTTGAAAACACCTTCAAAAAAATCCACTTTCATTTTTGAGATCTACTCACACCAACAAAAATGAAGGTCAAACATAACTCACATAAAAATTTCCAAAAATAAGGGACTATGGGTTATGACAACCCGGTAACATGGCTTATTAGACTATGCTCCAAGCGGGAATCCACCACAGAAAGTATCTTGAACAGTGCGCTCGGGCTGTACATGGGTCGCTAGTCCATGAAAGTCCACCGTGTCACACTGGCTCACTTCCTTGGTCATCCCTCATCCACACATACTAATCAAAAGAAAAACTCATATCCCAGACTACCCCGGGCAACTCGAGTCTCGGGACGGGCAACGGTTCATGACGTCCTTCCCGCACCTACCTCTCGAGTCCCGCCACACCTATTCACCAAACTACCTGACAACCCACAAATAACAAGGGCTCCTTTGATACAATTTTTTCACAAACCAACTCGGGTCGAACCTGAACCGATCACCCAAGCCGGCCCACGACATGACCCGAATGGCGTTCCCGATCCTCCCGGGCTGGCGATAAGCACAAGGGCATCAATAGAGGACACATGGGAACAATTTCTCCTAGTAAAAGTAAATAAAACATAAGCAAAGTAGAATAAGACAAAGTAAATAAATGACTCTGAAAAGAATGAAAGACCAAAAAAGTACACTAACCTGGTCTCGACCAAAACTCCTCGCGACTTTGAGAGTCGTTCGCCAACCCATAACCAACTCTAGCCCATGGCGAGCAAGCTCGAACCAAACCTGCAGAAAAACTAAAAACAGGAAAACACTATAGGCGTGAGTATTAAAACTCAGTAGGTAGGCTCAACTAATTATATCCCCAATGCAAATACCATTAAATAAAGAATTTATCAATTCTGGGTTTGAACTAAATTATATAAAATATGTGTTCCCACACACAATTTCATTTGTAAAACAAGTAACAGTCCTTTTCCCTTTTAATTTAAGAACAAGTTTAGTGTTTGGAAGAAACAGATGCATTGAATTTTAAAATACTTTTCCGAAAAATTTAGAAATCCAAATTTTAGTTGTTGGTCAAATGGAAAACCACACACAACACACAACACACACTGAGGGAAATGGAAAAAAATGGCACACGGGGCCAACAACTGAACTAGACCTCTCAATCGTCCGCCACATACAAATAAACACTAAAATAAACATGGGTCAAACCTAGGAGATCCTGAACAATCCAGAACATACCGTACATGTGACTCATCCTGAAGGCATGCCCTAACTTGAAGACGTCATAACGCCCATACTACTACCCGGTATAGCCCTACATGGCCTAACCGAGGGTCCCAATCCCCATAGCAGCAATAAATCAGTATTCCCCTGCGATGGGGCCACTAGCTAGTGCGTAATCTAAACTAGGGCAGCGATCATTCTCAGAAGATTCACGCACTATGCCAGGTTCCCATGTCAACACATGTAATAAAAAGTGGTACGTCCACAATGTAAATCAATCAGTCACAATGCACAAACATCACATACATCTCACGCGATCAACACATACGAAAGATCACCCCAGAGTGGGTGTTCCAAAATAATTTATTTTATTAAAGTGTCAAACGGGCCTTCACCAATTTTAAAGAAAAACCTCATTTCTTGAGAAAACCCAAAAAACTTGTTCATAAGAAATCATTCATTTTTAAAACTAGAACTACATTTGAAATTACGTGAATTATGTTTAAAGTAAAAAATGGGCATTCATTCAATACTGGGAGTCTGCTCGTCAATAAAATGTTTGAAGTGTTCGATATAAAATAAACGGCTCTTTTCACACCAAACAATCATTTAAAAATTAATTATCTTATATTATTTCTCATTCATTAAAATCAATAAAACACCAAGCAATTAATAAATTCTAAATTTAAAGGTGAGCGCAGTGGGGGACCTACCTTAACTCGCAGTCGAAAAACAATGACGCGGCACGCCTCGAGCGGGCGCACAGGCACGCACAGGCTGACGACCACAATTTCGCGGAATTACCTTGAAAATGCGCTGCAACAAATGCACAACAAACAAAGTATATAAAAACTAACTTAAAAAAACTCAACCGAATAAACAACACAAAAGAACCACCTCAACATATTTTGAAAATATAACTCACACCATCTGCACTATTTGATAACCCACTTTTTATAATTAAATGCACACTTGCAACACACCGTATCAGAACGTGCAACACTTACATAGTTAAAATAATAGACTACAGAATTTAATAAAACTATTAAACCACAAAAAACTAGCTTCCATAAAAACGTACCCTAATTCCAATGAGCAGGCTATAGAATATTAAACATAAACCAAGTTTATTAAAAAAATTAAATTAAACTTCGAACAAACCAAACATCCCAAAAACCCATTTTAAAAACATTACACTAAAACAACCCAAAACATTGACATAACCATAATAAAAATTCATTTCTAACCGACAAACACACCTATCAAATTCAGTTCACATAAACATCATGGAAAATATAAAATGAAACTAAATTATTTTAAAAACTCAATTTAAGCCAACAAATTAATTAAATCATATACTAAACTAATTAATTAAAATTTAAGCATCGGAAAAACATGATAAAACAAGAGTTCAGTGAAAACATAAATTTGAAGGTAATGCGCAACACACCAAACTTGGTAACAAAATCTAAGGATTTGGGAACAAAAATTAAACCTTACCCATGGAATAACCTCACACTAAAAGAGGAGTAAAAAAATTACCTAAGGGGGAGTGTAGCGGCTCGCTGGAGAGGGTGATGAAGGGCGGACAAGGAAGAAATAGGGTCACCGGTAGGGGGTTTTGTGGTGGTGTCGGGGCAAGTCGGCGCACGCTGCAAGTATTCGGTAGGAGGCGCGGCTAGATTGGGAAAGAAATGAGTGGCTGCAGCTGGGGGTTGGGTGTGCGCAGAAAGGGGTGCGAGCCCAGAGATAAAGCCATTGGAGTGTGGAGGGGTTGAGGCTGAGGGGTGCTAAAAGGTCAGAGCGCTGAGGCAGGGGGTACACTGCTGCAAGGTTGAAACATGGAGTTCGGGGGTTGGGTCAGCAGTGCGGGGAAGGAACTGGGATGGAAGGCGGACAAGGGGGGTTCGGCGGTCGGCGAGGGGCACGACAAACAGGGAGGGGGAAGCAACGCCGACTGTGAACAGGGAGGGTTCGTTGAGGATGGGGTCTTGTGAAAGTCGGTTGTGCGGTGGCCTGAGGGTATGGGTATGAGGCGCAGATGGTGGCTTTGGTATGATAGAAGGGGAGATGGGGCTGCTGCTGATGTCCAGACGAGATAGGGGCACTGGCGAGAGGGAGGAGGAAGGCTGGGGCGAGCATGGAGGGCCGTAGCGAGGCGGCTGCTGGGGGCGCTGTGAAGGCGGATGCTACAAAGGGAGGAGGGTGAGATTCGCGGCTCAAGAGGGAGGGAGAAGGGAAGAAAATGTGGCGGTTGAGAGATAGGGTTACATGGTGTCGCGATGGGGAGAGAGAGGAAGAGAGGAATATGGTAGCGGGATTGGAAAAGGAGAGAAAAAAAAGAGAGGAAATAAAAAAAATAAAATAAAACTTAAACTAACAAAAATAAACTTAAATGATAAATAATAATAGAAATAATAATAGTATTAATGATGTTAAAAAAAATTTGTGGCCACAACATAAATAACATAATAAAATAATAATAGAACTAATAATAATAATAATAATAATAATAACAATTCTTAATTGATACACTAATTAATATTCATTTTAATTATATTATCTATAGTAACATTTATAACAGAAATAAAATTTTAATAATGATGATAACAAGACCCGCAACCATAGTAATATTACTATTAAAAATTACAACGCTACAGTTTCTTTACATTAATTTCTAAAATTATTTGTTCTCATCTCGCTTTTATTTTATTCAATTCATTTATTTGAATTTTGGGAAATCGCACAGTCTGCGTGCGACTCACGTGGTCGTGTGCGAACCGGGTGGTGATTTTTGTCCAATCCAACAGTGATCATGCGAGTGTCTGGTCATAGCCGCATGATCTCCAGACCATACTCTACCCGTGCGCCTGATGCCGCCAAGCCCCAACAGATGCATTTTTATGTCAACTCTCAAATAAATTTAAACAGGGTCTCACCCAAACCCCGACCAGAGCTGGAACCAAGGAACAAAAAAAAACTCAGGTGTGACAAACATCCATATTTAAATTGCACAGATATGGTGTAATATTCATGCGTGTATTTGTGAAATTTATGGGAGAATTTTACTCGAATCATCTATAGAAGACAATGTACGGTGACAACCACCACATGGAGTGTTAAGAATAGAGGAATCAAGAAACTAGATATGAGTAAAATATTGATTAGTATTCTTATACTTGTAAGTAATGAAACCTTCTCGGGGATATCTATCAATCTATCAATACTCTTTCTTAAATAGGAAAAATCAATTTCAAATACACTTAGAATGTTTGAAAGGAGGAGACTCTGGAATTGAAGGAAGATCTTGAAGATATTTTGATCAACTCAAGATATAAGATCCTCCAAACCATAGTTCTATTTTACTTCATCACTCCTTCAATTGTTATTAAATACTATATCATTGTTTTATTGAAACTTATTTTAGGAAAAACATTTTTAGGGAATATGATTATTCTGGTTGATTTCTTTTACATTATTCTTACTTACTGTTATACTTGATATCTACTCACATATCATGATTTTATAGATAAATTTTCCTAAAACATAGATAATTAGAGAAAATATACCTTTATTAAAAAAGAAACTATAAATAAACTTGTTTGAAAATTCATCCAACAATCAATTTTCCTTCTTAAGAGCACAAAACCAATATCAAAAGATAGTTTGATCTTGGTGAAAATTAATTCCTTAATTTTTGTGGCTAATTGAATCCTACAGTTGATAAT
Organism: Viscum album; assembly: GCA_963277665.1. Classification (NCBI taxonomy): domain Eukaryota; kingdom Viridiplantae; phylum Streptophyta; class Magnoliopsida; order Santalales; family Viscaceae; genus Viscum; species Viscum album. The sequence goes on from OY728156.1 coordinate 1,541,215,638, forward strand.
TTATAGATTTATTTCTTAATAGGTTTAGTTGATTAATTTCTAAAATTTTTGTTCCATTCTTATATATTTCTTCATAAAGAATGGAAGATATTATTTATCTGGATAATTGAAAATCCCCATTTTCATTATTTTTTTTCCCTTCTTACCTATGTCATATTTTATTCTTTGAACTATTTTTCTTTTAATTTCATAATTATTTCATCATTACTCTCATTTCCTAAATTTCAACACTTTTTATTGTCAATTTCATGAGTTCTATTTTGTTTCATGTAATTTAAAACATATTTCTTAAGACCGAACCTAATTTCAAATTTAATAGTTTTAAGTTGGTAAAAATAAATAAAAATTCTATGTGGTCAAAAACCCCATATTATAATTCAGAATGGTTGTCGAGGAAGTATTTTTTAGGGTAATAAAAAATCTAAAACCTCAAAAAATAATCAAATATTTTTCAAAAAAATATATAATAAAAAATTGTAGGTTGCATGTTCACTATATTCAAAACTAAAAATCAATATCCTCTTATACAATAAATTTTTAAAAATATCATGGCTCTTAATAAATAAATAAAAATTTAATTTAAAATATGGGGGAGGGAGAGAGTCCCTAATAATATAGAGAAAAATATTCAACCTATCCTCATTCACGAGAACATAAAAAGACCTTGTATGAGGGAGTATCAAATCTCTCATGTGTCAGGAAACCCATATTGCATTGGGCTAACTTAAAATTACAGAAATTATGAACATAAATATTAATATATATCACTAATACCTACATTTGATTGAATATATACACTCTTTCCTTCATCAGGGCCTTATACAATATAGTGAAATAGCTACCACTTCAAAGGCTAAGTGAGGACGATCTCAAAATGAGATTCTTCCTGTTATACCTAAAGAAAAATGATAGGAATTAGTTTTTAGAATTATATTATAACATATATTTTTAACTAGGGACCAAGTAAAAAATTCATTTGTAAGGAAAATATATCATATGTGACTTAAAAGAGAACTTAGATGTTAAATATTTTTTCTCAATAGGATAGAGTGGTTTCTCATAAAGGTTGGGATAGATTTAAAGATATACTCAGGAAGTGTTCATATCACCTGATCTCTTCCTATCTGATTATGGATCCTTTTTATGGGGGTTTTTCACCTTGAGGCCATAACTTGGTTAATTAATATACTGGAGAAAATTACACAGATTAACTGATAAGGATATAAGACATATTTACAACACATTTAATTTAAATTGATAACATAAAAATTAAAAAAATAAGTGGAGATAATAGGGTAGAATGAAACTTTGGTTTAGATCTTAAAATGAAATCAATTTTTTTATAATTTAAGGACCAACATTAGTCTTTAATGAACCAAAATAAACAATACAGTGTTATCAATTGGGATATCAATATCATAATCAAAAAATTAAAAGAACAATGTACCAAGTGTTGTATGTTTTTACAAAATAAGAAGTATTTCCCAAACTTTTATATACCTACCAAAATAAATTAAAATGTTGTATTTTTATGGTATGTGCATAAGATGTAATCAAATAATGATACTTTTTAAAATGAATATAATCCTAGCTCTAGGAACAACCTGAATTTGTTATAGAAATAACAAAGAATGATTAGACAACCTGTTATCCATTGATTCTGATGATATCCAAGACAAAAATTTCAAAACCAAAATAGGGAGTATTTCATTAAATAAAAAGTGAAATTAAGGAATATTTGAAATTATTTTAAGGAAAATTTAATTCTAAAATAGATAAAAATGATCAAAGAACATTGATAAAAACTCCAGGATTAATAATATAGAATTAAAATTAGGTCAGTTGTTTAGAGACATGAATTTAAACGAAAGGGGTATTCTTCCAAGCACTAAAAAAGTTAACTTTATAGAGAATATAATTTTTTTGAATATTAGAATTGGTTTGAAAAATAATGAGTAATGTAGAAATCACCCAAGGGATATTCAAACTAAAATTATTGATGAACTAGGAAACCAAAATATGGAATTCACTAAATCTAGAAATTTGGATGGCCGAGATGAATCTAGAATAAATCCTACCATCACACCAGAAAAACCAGAATAAAAACTATTCAAAATGAAGAAGAATAATGGGATGAAATAACTTTTAGTGGAACTGAGGCTACACCTATGTTTTTGAGGAAATTTTTCCCACCCAATCATTCTCTTCAATAAAATAAAAAAATAACCTGAACTATGAATGTTCATTGAGTTGTAAAAAAATATTTAAATTAATATACCATTTTTTAAGATTTATTTTTAATCTAATATTACCTAAAATCATTAAATAATGTTGTTTTAAAAAATCATAAAAAAATTTATACTAGCAGATTGACAGAGTTATGTGGTTCTATTATTTAGAATAGGATACCTCATAAGCTTAAGGATCTACGTAACTTTTTCATCTCATGCACTTCAAGAGATAATTTCAAACTCAACTACATTTGAGATCTTAGTGAAACTATAAATCTAATATCAAAATATTTACTTCTATATTTGAAGAAAGGATACACACATATTACTATGGTAACATCTAAATTGGTTAATTGATTAATCAAACTACTCATAAGAATAGTGGATGAATTGATTGATGCATTAGGGGAGATTTTTTCCAACTGATTTTCTGATCTTGGACATGGAATGCAATAGGGAGGTCCTTATCATTTTATGAAGGAATTTCCTTGATATTAGTGGTATTTTGATTTATTTTTATAAAGAAAAACTAATATTCAATTCATAATAACAAATACAAGATTTCAATGTTTTTAAGAATTCTATAGAACCTATATATAAGAAAATATACTCAAGAGAGAATATGGTGGAATGTGAGTAAAATTTTGATAATGAAGATGATTCTTTTTAAGAATAATTAATTATATCAATATTAAACATAATCCTACTGAAACCTGTAAGGTAATATATTATAGTATGTAAGAAGATCCCTTATATAATTATCAGGGAGAATTATTGGAACATTGAGATGAGTTTTCTCAAGAAAATATTTTAAAATTAGTGCTTGAAATTTAGTGTGAGGAGAATTATATAGACGAAGACAATTATGAAGATTTTTTCTTTAGTTTACACTCCTTTATGAAATAAAATGAAGACATCATGCCTTATAGACCAAATATTCTTATGTTTTTCAAGAAAACACCTATTATGGGGATTAAACCTCTTCCAACTCATTTAAAATACTCATTTTTTCTAAGATTTTTTCACCATATTTTATCATATCTTATCAGCAAGTAAATTATCAAGTTGAAAAGTTTTTGGATGTTTTATAATGATTTAAAAATTATATAGGGTAGACCATATCTGATATCTAATGAATTATTCTATCATACTGCAAGCATGTGATTTTTATAGATCCTAATCAGAAGTTGAGAGTTAATAGATGTCACACCCTTAATTTTTTTGGGGTATTTTCCTGTTTATTTTTGGTTTATCTTGTTCCTTTAGGGTTTCCTTTGAAATTTTGGTGAAAAATGGAAGTTCTTGGGTAAACATCTTGAGGCGCATGGCTGACACATGGTTTTCCCAACAGTGTGGACCAACCCAGGTAACCATGCTACCTATTGGTTTTAGGGAGTGCACAACCACACAATTTCCACACAGATTGTCAAAATGTGTAGAATAACTGTGCGGAATATCCTGGTTAGACAATGGAAACCTCACAGTTTCCACATGGTTTATCAAAACAAGTTGACTAACCATGCTCCCTACCAGGAATTCAAAAATTAGGTTCTTTTTCTCTCTCCTCCCAATTTTAATCCCAAATACCCTCATTTATCACCCCATTCAGGGTTTTCCTCCCTAGGAACACCTCTGTTTCTATCCTCCTCCCTCTGGGTCTTCGATTTTGGGCTGTATTGGGGTGGTACTTTTTCTATTCTTTAAGTAATTCTCCTACTACCTTTGATTCTTACCCTACTTTAGTGTTTTATTTCCTTTAATTAAGGGTTCCTCTTTTCCAGTAGATAGGGTAATGATTTTGGGGGTTTTATCTTAATCTTTTGGGTTTGATCTCCATGTTTAGGTTTTGATCATTCTTCTTTGTGGTGAGGTTGAGGTGCAATTGAAGATTCACACCGGTTTTAAGATATTTCTACACCCAAGGTAGGTGATTCCATGCTTAACCATTATTTGATGATTTTTTGTGCTTGATTAAATATTATGGAGTTATATATGATTATTATGTGTGATGTGAAAGTAGTTTTTTAAAAGGTTTAATATACATTTGGTTTGAAAATGGTTTCCTTTATATAGAAGTGGGTGTAGTTGTGGTGTATAACCTTGTTTTTCTTCTATTAAATTTTTTAAAAATTGTGTAAATGGTTTCTTATGTTATAAAAGTGATGTGAATGGTGTTTGAAAATGTTTGTGGTGTGCATATGATTTTAAAAAGGGGTTTGGGTGTGGAATTGGTAGATTATTGGGTGTATTTTTAACTGTTTGGTTTATGAAATTTGGAAGTGGTATGTTATGTGAAATGTGAAACTTGATTGATCTCAAATGGAAGCCCGAGTAACTAGGTGGGTGGACTAGGAATTGTATTCTCGTGATAAAGAAGTGTAGTTGGCTGGGTTTCACTTTGCAATATTGATGGTGAAAATACTAAATAAACATTGATGGTGACTGAATACCACTAGAACTTTGGATGATTCTCCTCTCAAGGGGCTCGTGCACAAGGGAGTGGATCTTTATGTGTGGTTATAATACCACTACACACCGAGATATAATGTATCTAGAGTCCCTCTCTTAGTTAGTTCCCAGAGGTATCTCCCATGACTAGTGCTCTTCATTATACCCCACTTACAATTGACATACGGTAGGACTTGTTAGTTATTTTTAAAGCAATCATGTTTCCATTTAAATTCATTTTCTTTAAAATTCATTTTCTTTAAAATGATTATATATTTTCTTCACAAAACATGTAAGTTTATTTGTCCGATAATTTTTATAACATGGAATATTTTGTTGGGTGGAATCCTACGGGGAGTTAGCTCACACCCTACTTACACATTTGGGTGTAATTAGGCTTTTTAATGGTTAACACAGGTAAGGGAATGATGTTTGGATATGGTGGTTTTGGTTTCTAGTGGTCTTCCTTGGTGAGGTGTTCTGGAGGTGTATTAAAGGTGATGCTCCTCTTATCATTCAGTGGTTTTTGATATTGTCTTATTTCTCATTTTGTAGTATCATTTTTGGGTATTGGTAAAACCTTTTAACTAGAATCTTGAAATTACTTATGGCTTTAATGGTTGTGGGTTTTCAGTTTTGTTTTATTTTATTTTTTGGTTGTTTTATTCTTATATATTTGCATAAATTGTTCCCATATAGTATCATTGACACCCATGAAATTGTTGTCATCCCATGGGGATCGGGAATTCCCTTTGGGGAATGCCACAGACCGGGTCAGGCACTGTTTTTTATGATGATCCAGATTGGTTCATGAAAAAATTGTATCAAAGCAGGTTTCCCTCTTTAGGTTCAAGTTATTTGGGACGAGTCTGCATAGATTGGAGTTAGGATTGTCGAAGCTCATAGTTTTGGTTGTGAGTAGGGTGTTTGACCAACACACCTCTTAATAAACCTTGAATCACCATGGGATATTAGGATATTTATTTGACTTCCCCTCCAGGTGGAACATGCAGGGTATAGAATGTGTGTGGAAAATGGTTGGTGGTGAAGTGGTTTAGTCAATATGTTATTGTGAAAAGTTTTATTTATTTTTATTTTTTGTTTTTGTTTATAATTTTCAATTTTTTATTGATGGTTTCCTTTTGATTGTTTCTTTTTTGTAGAGACATGCCTCCCCAGAGAACTCCCTTATAACTGCGGGAAAGAGATGGAGAGATTCCTCCCTCACCACTTGATCAGAGGTTGGTAGAAGCTATGGTCCAGGATATTCAGGCTCTGGGATAGGGAGTGGGCTCTATACCTTCTCTAGTTAGAGAAGCTAAACATGGATTATGGAAGGAAAAATCACAGGAGTTTCTCAAGAACTAAACACATTATTTTCGAGGTATCATAGTGCCTTAAAAAGTGGAAGAGTATCTTGAGAAGATAGAGTGCATGTTTGAGTTCCTTGAAACTCCTAAAGAGGTTAGGGTGAAATTCACCTCATTTCTATTGAAGGGTCCCAGTCGTAGATGGTGGGACTTATTGGTACAAATTGGGAATCACGAGAAGATAGGCTAGAAGGACTTTAATGTTTTCTTCAATGACCAGTATTAACTTGAATTCTTTGACTATTCTAGGTCCTGGGAGTTTTCATATATTGTTCATGGGTACCAGTCAATGACGGAGTATGTCAACCGTTTTTCTTAGTTAGTCGGTCATGCACACAAAATCATTTCCATCATGTAGATGAATGCTTAGAGTTTTGAAAGTGTATTGCGGATAAAAATCTATTCTTTAGACTTCCTATTTATGATAAAGACCTATGATGAAGTAGTAGATCGACCTTGTCTGGTGGATATTGACTAAAATGGAAAGTATGGTTCTTCTGGGGCTATGTTACCGATGGGAAGTGACAGTTCATCCGAGTAGAAAAGGAAGCGAGATGTGTAGGGGAGGAAGGGAGGTGGTAGTTCAAGTCATTCTTCCAGGAAATCTTCATCTGTGTCCTATAATGCTGGGTTTGTAGTATTCCACCTATGTGGGAAGGTAGGACACATGAAACCCTTATGTCCATATACTCCCAAATCCTTTCACCTATGTGGACCGACGATGCACTTGCAACGATTCATCAGAGCCACATATTCTTATCAGAGTGGAACAAGATATGTGGCTTCTAGGGGGATGTTGGGCCAAATGGATCCATCCATTATGGTGTGATCTCAATTTTTTGTTCATGGTTATAGGACCAGAATTTCTTCTGTTCATAACTAGTTTAGGGTAGATCTGTTGGTGAGAGGTCATTTTTAATCAGGGAATGGACATTTTCATGCGGTGGAACAAGCACCAGCAGGACCAAATGCAAGTCCCTGGTAGTTCAAGGTACAATTTTGGTTTCATAATTTATAGCCCCAATTTTTTTTGATACTAGAGATTCTGTTTCTTTTATCTCTCCTAAAATCATGAATTTGTTGAACTTGTTAAGTGAGATCTTGTCTTTTGTGATAGAGTTGGTAACACCATGGGGTGAAAAGAGGGGGCATGGTCTCAGGTGCCCATCATGTGAACTATCTGGGTCAGTGTTTGATATGGAATTGGATTTCCTGGTTTTGTATATGGACCTTTATCATTTATTGGATGGAGCACTTTTAGGAACATATTGATTATTATAGGTAGCATGTAAGTTTCATGGAACTTGATGGGAGTGCTCAGGTTTTTTTAGGGAATGGTATCCTCTGTCACGTAGTGTTGGAAATCCACTCCCAGAGATGGAAAATATTGTTTTTCAATTATCATCACTCATGTTGGAGGATGATGGTGGTGCTCCTAATGGTGGAATACCTCCAATAGTGGATGAGTTCTCAGAGGTATTTCTAGATGATTTTTATGTTTACCTTCGGAGCAGGATGTGAAGTTCTCAATTGATCTGGAACCAGGGAAATAGACAATATCTATTCCCTCATATTGTATGTCCCCCATAGATATAGGGAAACTAATAGTACAACTAGATGATTTTAAATCCAACAGGTTCATTCGCCCAGGCATCTCTCCTTGGCATCCACAGTTTTTTTCACGAAGAAGGCTAACAGATCTCTCTGGTTGTGTATCGATTACCCAAATCTGAACAAGGTGACCATTAAGAAAAAATATCCTTTTACCTAAATTGAAGACTTGTTCAATTAGTTTAAAGGGGAAAAGTGGTTTTCCAAGATAGGCTTACAATCAGGTTACCACCAAGTTAGTGTGAGATAGACAGATATACTGAAAACGAATTTTCAAAGCAAGTATGACCACATCGAGTACTTGGTCGTGACTTTTGGATTGAAAAATTATCCAGCGGTCTTTATGGTTCTCATGAATAGGGTGTTCCACCAGTATCCCTAATATTTTGTTGTGGTATTCATGGATGAAATCTTAGTTTATTATAGATCTGAGAAAGTTCATGAGCATCATTTTTCGATCATTCTAGTCAGTCTTCAGGATCATCATCTCTTTGTATTGTTTTTAAAGTGAACATTATGGATAAGGGAAGTGAAGTTTCTGGGCGATGTGATTTTAGAAAAAAGGGTTTCAGTGGACCCCAATACGATTAGTGCAGTTATTTTGTGTGAGAATCTGAAGAACATGTTTAAAATATGGAGTTTTCTTAGCTTGAAAGGTTATTATATGTGGGTTGTTCAGGATTTCTCTTGTCTTTCTTCTTCCATGAAAACTCTCACCTAGAAAGGGGTGATGTTTTTAAGGGGCCTAGAATTCTAGGAAACCTTTAAGGAGCTAGAGTGGAGGTTAACTAAAACACCCATCTTGATCCTTCCAGAATTGGTAAAGGGCTATGTGGTTTATTACAATGATTCATGTATGGGCCCTGAGTGTTTTCTCTTTCAAGCGGATCATGTAGTGGGGTATGGATCTCGCCAACTCTGAAAACATGAAAATAATTACCTGACCCATGACTTGGAGTTAGCAGTAATGATGCAAGCCTTGAATATGTGGTGTCATTATCTTTTTGGGGAGAAATTTATGGTTTCCTTGAATCATAAGAACATAACCTATATCTTCTCACAAAAGGATCTCAATCTAAGGTAGCATTGTTGGATTGAGTATATGCAAGGGTTTTACTTTGATATCATCTATACCCCTGACAAGGGTAATGTGGTGGAAAATTCCTTTAGTATAAAAGTGTCTGTGCAAGCATTGAGGAAGTCTAGTGATGTGTGGACCTTGATGGGGCTCCTTGATAAAATTCACTTGGAGACCAAGGAGCATAGTGGAGGTCCGTTCTTGGATAATTTTTAGTTGGATACTTCTCTTATGGATTGGATTCAGTGGGAGCATCTAAGTGATGAGATGTTCCAATAGTCTAGGCATTTTATTCTTGGTGGAGAGACATCTTTTGGTTGGTCGTTGTCTCGCGGGGAAATTCTATGTTTCATGGGCTGTTTTGTGGTGCCGTCATCTGTAAGGAATGTGGTGATGCATGATGGCCACCAATCTAAGTGGTCTATACAACGTGGAGCATACAAGATGTACTATGATGTTTTTTGGTAGTTCTAGTGTCCAGGAATGAGTCATGATATAGTTGACTTCATATCTAGGTGTTATATGTGTCGGTAGGTGAAAGAAGAGCATAAAAGGCCCTTTGGTTTTCTTCAGCAGTTACCTATTCCTACCTAGAAGTGGGACATGGTCACCATGGATTTTGTTATTGGCTTACCTTTTAAACCTTGGGTAAGGAACTCTATTTGGGTGTTAATAGACCATTTGACCAAATCAACCAATTTAATTCCTATCATTGATTCAGAAAAAGTGGATGAGATTGGTTGATTGTATATTTATAAAGTGGTAAGTATTCATGGTGTGTCATCAACAATTATTTCTAATATAGACCCTTTTTGCATCTCTTGGTTCAAGGAAGGCCTTAAAAAGGCCTTGTGGTCATATATAAAAAAGAACATGGCATACCATCCTCAAATGGATGGTCATATAGAGTAGGAAAATAAGATTTTGGAAGTCAGGATTTGTGCATGTGTTTTGGATTTCTGAGGATCTTTGGATGGACATTTGGGGTTGGTCAAGTTTGCATATAATAGCAGTTACCAATCTTTAATATGAATAGATACTTTTGAGGAACTCTATAGTTAGCCTCGTCGGTCTTATTTGTGTTGGGATAAGGCAAGTTAGACCTCATTATTGGGATAGAGCATTGTGCAAGAGACGTGTGAGAAAGTCAAATTAATCAATAAATGATTATTAAAAGCTCAGAGTCATAAAAAATCTTATGATGATAAGAGGCACCAAGATCTTGAGTTTTTTATGGGTGACTGAGTGTTCTTGAAAGTGGAACCTCATTTGGGTCATCGTCATTTGGGAAAGAAGGGAAAGATAACACAGAATGGAGTTACCTTGTTTGGGTCATCGTTTCTTGATTTTTACCCTTCCACAGATCTGTCCTCCCTTCCCCCTTTCCCTTTGATCGAAATAATCTCTAATGTCCAATATATCCTGAATGGAGTTCCCATGGTACCGATTACCACTCTGGAGTTCATTGATGCTTCATCCTTACTAAATCTCACCTTGGTAGCCTGATTTGGGAAGAATCACCCCTCAGTGGATGCGTTTGACTGGTATGTGTTATCCTCTTGGAATTTTCAGCATCGCGTGACTATTGGTCTTTTAGATACGAGACACATTCATCTCTGCTTCTCCAATGAATATGACCTAATCAATGCTTGGGCCTTTTATCCGCGCTTTATATAGGGGTCTATATTTTCCCTATTCGAGTGTACCTTCTACTTTCACTTAAGGGGAAATCCGTCGACCACAACGCTATGGATATCCTTACTCGGTCTTCCATTTTCTATTCCAAAACATGGTGGTACTCAGGTTTATTGGAAATTTGATTGGCCGTTACTTCTACTCTGATTCCCGCACCAAGTCGATCTGTCATCTTATCACGCCAAGGATTTGTGTTGAAGTTGATTTTTTGAAAGGACCTATGGATTCTATCACTAGTGAGATCTAGCGAGAGATAAACTGGAATCATAAGGTATGCTATGACTCTTGGATTCCCTTCTGTTCGGGTTGTTTTTTGCATAGGACAAGATATCTCTAGATATCATCGAAGCCTCTCTGGTTGCTCCTGGTCTGTGCCTCCCCATCTTGTGGAGGTTGGCACAATTGAAAAGGTAAATACCATTGATAGTACTCAAGTAGATATAGGTGAGGATGTAGTTGAACTGTATTGAAATGGGAAGAATTAGGGGATAACAGATCCCATGACTCTATTATAGTGTAAGGAAATTAGGTTGAATGGGAACACAATGGTGGAAGATGTGTTCAATTGTCTGAAATAGGACCTGGGCATGCCATTGCAAGATCTAGGTGCTAATGTGAAGTATCTCCTTAGCCAGAATGCTTTCATCGAGCTTGAGAAGAAAATCTCAGTCAGTGCTCCTGTGGAGAAGAGGAATATCACTCAAGGGGCCCTGGTAAGTATTACCAAATGGGTAGACTATAGTGTGGAGGCTAAGTCTTCAGGAAAATCAGTGTAGAAGGTGTATTTTCTGAACGATGTGGTGTTAAAACTGGACCAAAAAAGTCTTGATGAGGGGAGTGAGGCGAAGAATATTGGAACAGTGTAGAAGAATCCCCTGCTATTTTCTGCAGTGAAACCTTGAAAAAGGAGGTTGGATGAGGGGAGTGTCTTGGGTACCTTGGACTCAAACACACTCTTTTGAAAACCCTCATCCCTTATGAAGGCTGCATGTGTGAGGAAGAGCAGGTAGATCGACCTAAAGGAAGGCCTAGTGGCTGATATGGGTAATCATTTTTAATTTTTTGAGGCTCATGAACCAACACTAGAACCTGAGGAGGAAGATATAGGAGATGACAGTCATTGCCAATTCTCAATGGACTACTTGTAAATAATTCAATGGAAAGGAATTCACAGTCCTAGATAAAAAAAAGGGAAGAAATGAAATCGAGATTTAGGGAAATGCAATGTGGTTAAAAGGAAAAAACCAAAGGGGCATAAAGACTATTCAAACTTTCCTAAACCGATGGAAACTAGTTTGGATAAGAAGGATAGAAACAAGGGGCACAAAGCGTTAAAAAATGGTGAATGTGGAGAACAAGGAGAGAAAATGGGAATTGTTTAAGAAGAGGAAGGGGAGTGTTTGAAGCTCATCCTCCATTCCAAGGAAGAAATGATTGAAAAAGATGTTTGAGTCAATTCCTCAGAAAATGATATCGAAAGAATATATGAAATAAGGTTGCAAGTTGAATCCAATGATAACAAAGATACATGGTTAGACAAACAAGACCAAATTTTGGCTCGAGGCTACAACCAAGGTAAAATAAACTCGGAGGAATTCATACTGACAGTGGATAGAATGACTACCCTTCTTGAGGATCTTATCAGCAAGGACCCAGACACCCAGGTTAGTAATTTTCACTAGGAATTATATAGAGTTTCTAACTCAAATAATATTAGTCTAGTGTTTAATAATTTTGTGAGATCTTTCAACACGTAGTGATTTCTATGCTTTTTGACTTTGGTTTCCCACTTTTCATTAAAGAGACTGAATAAAAATATATATTTAGTTGTAGTAGTATTATATTGGAATGGTAGAATACATGTTAGATATTCTTTCTCAATCTATGTCAATTACCAACATGTTCCATGTCTCGTAACATAAGAAGTATAATCTGGATCCGTCTCATATTTTAAATTGGGAATAATTGGTGATAGAGCCTGATTTAACCATGTTTGAACGACCAGTGTGGGTCACTGATTCCCAGGAGAAGGTTCTTCATGGGAATTATATTCCTCTATTACATGTTATTTGTCATTATGGTAATGATGTGCATGATAACATGGAGTGGAATTCATGTATTGATCAAGATTACACATTCTTATTCTCTAATCAAAATTCAAGTTAACTTTATGGGGATGGAAAGTTTTCATGGTTTGTATAATTGTCACAACCGTGATTTCCTTTTGAGGTATTTTCCTCTTTATTTTTGGTTTAGATTGTTCCTTTGAAATTTTGGAGAAAATAGAGGTTTTTGGGTAAATAGCTTGAATCACACATTCAGAGCATAGTTTTCCAAACTGTGCAGCCCATTCCAAGTAATCGTGCAGCCTGTGGGTTTTCAGCAATGTGCAACCGCATGGTTTCTACATAGTTTTTCAAACTGTGAGGAATAACTATGCGACATGTACTAGGTAGATAGGGTATACCACACAATTACTTCACAATTTATCAAACTGTGCGGACTAACTGTGCACCCAACTTGCTCTTTAGAAATTTGAGTCTTTTTCTATCTCTTGCTGATTTTATGCCCTAATCCCCTAATTTCTCACCCCACTTGATATTATCCTCTATAGTAAAACCTCCCCCTAAATCCTCCTACCTTGGGTATTTGATTTTGGGATGGATTTGGGTGGTTCTTCCTCGATACTTAACGTAGGTCTCCTCTTTCCTTTCATTCTTCCCCTACTCTAGTGTTTTCATTCCTTTATTTTGGGATTCATATTTTCTAGTGGTTAGTGTTACAATTTTGGAGGCTTGATCTTATCTTTTGGGTTTTATATCCATGTTTAGTTTTTGATCTTTCTTCCTTGTTGTGCAGTTGAGGTGTGGTTTTAGATTTGCATTAGTTTTAATAGATTTCTATACCTGAGGTAGGTGATTCTGTTCTTAACCATTATTTGATGAATTGTTATGCTTGATTAAATATTTTAATGTGTTCTATTATTATTATTTGTGGTGAGAAATTAGTTTTTGAAAGGTTTTAATTGGAATTTTTTTGAAAATTATTTTCTGTATATAGAAGTGGGTGTAGTTGTGGTGTATAATCATGTTTGGATTCTTGGAAAAATTTAATAAATTGTGAAAATGGTTTCTTATTTTATGCCAGTGATGCGAATGGTGTTTGAAAAAGATTCTGGCATGTGTATGATTTTGAAAAGGGATTTGGGTGTGCAATTGGTATCTTATTGTGTTTATTTTTATTTTTTGGGTTTATGAAATGTTGAAGTGGTGAGTTATGTGAAATGTGGAACATGATTGAGCACAAAAGGAAGCCCAAGTAATTAGGTGGGAGGATTGGGACTAGTATGATAGTGATAAAAAAGTGGCTTTATCCTGGTTTCACTTTACATGATTGACTATGATGACTCTAACTAAACAATGATGGTGATTGGATACCACTATAACTTTTGATGCTTATCCTATCTAGTGGATCGTACATGAGGAATTGGATTTTTGTTGTTGTTACTATACCACTTCACATTGAGATACGATGTCTCTAGGGTCTCACTCTTATCTAGTTCCCAAAGGGATATCCCATGACTAGTGATCTTGGTTATATCCCACTTACCATTGACATATTGTAGGGCTTGTTGGTTATTTCTAAAGCAATCATGTTTTCCTTTAAAGTCATTTCCTTTCAATGTTTTTTTCCATAAAATGATTCTATCATTTCTTTATCAAAAGTTCAAGTTTATTTATTTTATAATGTTTATAGAATGGAATATTTTATTAGGTGTCATCCTACAGGTTGTTAGCTCAGACCCAACATACACCTTTGGGTGTAAGTAGACTTGGTAAAGTTTGATACATGTAAGGGAAAGATGTTTAGAGATGATGGTGTAGGTTGCTAGTAGTGTTCCTTGATGAGGTGTTTTAGAGGTGTCTTGAGAACGACGCTTCTATCTTCATATAGTTGTTTTTGAGATTGTCTTGTTTCTCCTTTTGTAGTATCCTTTTTGGGTATTGGGTAAACTTTGTATCTTAAATATGGAAATTAAGTATGGCTTATTTGGTTATGGATTTTCAGATTTGTTTTATTTTATTTATCAGTTCTTTTATTCTTATAGATTTGGGTAAATCATTCCCATGATGTATTATTGTCACATAGAAGCTTTTTGATAGCCCAAGGTGATCAGGAACACACTTCGGGCCATGCCATAGACCAGGTTGGGTGATGGTTCAGATGACGGCCCAACTTGGTTCATGAAAAGTGACAAAGAAGGAAAAATCCCAACATGAAATTGGTTTTTAAGGAATAAAATTTTAAGTTATTAGAGGTTAGAATCATCTATACTACCTCATACATCAATTGGTCTAATCATTTATAAGTGGTCCTTAAGAAAGTATGTGTCATTAATTTCCCCAATTAAAAGAATGAACAAATTTAAACTAGAAAAGGGACCAAGTGGAGAGTTTGTACTTACTATAAGATGATTATTGTTTCCACTATAAATGAACATTTCCCATGCCATTTTTAGATCATATTATTGAGTGGTTGTCTAGAAAATATTTTTATTACTTTTCTGATGGATGTTTTTGGTATATAAATATTCATATTTCTCCCAAGGATTAAGGGAAAACCACTTTTACATGCCCATTTGGAACTTTTTTCTACCAAATAATTTCCATTGATTTTTGTGGTAACCCATTCAGCATTGAAATATGTACAAAAGATATATTTTTAGAAAATATTGAGAGGGATATTTATGTGTTTTAAAATTATCAATCATTTTTTTGAAATGTATTTGAAAACTGTTTAGAGAATATTGAATTAGTTCTAAAGAGGTTTTAAGGGACTAATATATTTTTAAATCGAAGAAAATGATAATTCGTGTCCATTAAGGGTATTTTTATTTGTAAAAAGGTCTCAAGGTGGGGGTATTGATGTTTATTATTCTAAGATATAGGTGATTCAAAAATCTATCCCCTCATGATAATTTCAAGGGTGTTAGAATATTATTGTAGCATTTTAGTTTTTACTGAAGCTTCATAAAATATTTTTCAAGGATCATAGGGCCATTAAAAACTATTTTATTCAAGGATGAACCATTTAATTTTGATTAGAAATTTTTAGAGTCATTCAACCTACTCAAAGAGAAACTAACCTTAGAAAAAATTATCACTACCCTGTACTAGACAGTTTAAATTAATTTAATGTGTAATTCCAATAATATAGCCCTTGGGGTAGTTTTAGGGAAAATGGAAGAGATCTTTCCTACCGTAGAGTATTATTCTAGTAGTTTTCTAGATGACTCGCATATAAATTACACCTAAACTGATAAGCAATTATTTGATAGTTTTTTCCCATTTATAATTTTATGTAGTAAATGACTGGATCCAAAGTCATATTTTTTGCAAACCATGATACCATGATGTATATTTTAGATAATAAAGAGGAAAAAAATATTTATTAGGTGGATAATATTTTTCTAGGAGTTTTATTTAAAGATAATTGATAAACTAGGTTTTGAGTGTAGTACCCCCGGTTTGATGTATGTGGCCCCTGTTTATGTATTTTTATGTGTTTAAAGTGCATGGTATGAGTTGGGAAGAGGTTGGGAGAGTTTGGAATGGTTTTGGATGAGTTTTGAGGCTTTTGAAGGGGTGCACGGTTTGAGCATGGTTAGTGGAAACCATGCAGATTCCCCAGGAAACCATGCAAGGGAGGCAGTAGGCTTCACACGACCTGCGCACGATTTGAAAAACCGTGTGAGGAAACTGTGTGGACCCTTGATCTCTAGGTAGTAGCGTGCGCACGGTTAGCACACGGTTTTCCAAACCGTGTGGGATAACCCTGCGACCACTTAAAAATAGGGTTATAAGTTCTGGTATCCCTCAGGACTAACCTATTTCATTCCTCTCTTCCTCCCACTCGAGCCTCATGTGGGTTCTTCAGTTCTCAGGGGGGTGGAGGAGCTTTCCCACTTGATTTGGAAGCTTCTTGAAGAGGTCTCTTGGTGTTTTGAAGGTGTTTTCTCCCGGGTAAGTCTTCTCTAATGGTTTCTTTGTGTTTTCCTCTAGATATGCTCTTCCCTCTTTCTTGGTTTTCTAGATCTACACTTGTTTTGTGTAGATCTAGGGTTGTGGTCGACTTGGATGATGATTTTAAGGCTTGTGATGGTTAGGGAAGGGGATATAGAGAGGTTTCGGTGGTGCGTTTGCCGGAGTGGAGGTGTGATTTCTTGTGGGTCGATTTCTCAGGAACCCTAATGGTAGGTGGCTTCTCTCTCGACTCCACTTGGTTATAGTTAATGGTTTTGGTTACAATTATTTTAGTGTGCTTGAAATTAATTTTTTTTTGATGTGCGAAATTGGTTAGAAATCCCTTTGGTTATGTTTTTGGGATTTTTGGGAAAAAGAGGGTTTTGTGGTGAAATGCTTTTGTTGTGGATTTTAAAATGGAGATTTTAAAATGGGATGCTAAGGTTGATTTTTGAAAATGATTTATGGAAATGGTTTTCAATAAAAGGGTTGTTTTATTGAAATGTTGTTTGGCATGGAAATGGGTTTCAATAAATGGGTGATTTATTGAAGTGGATTGATATGCAACAGAATTCCTTGATTGCATGTGGTTGTTACCTTGGGGGGGTCTTATGCTTAGCATTGTATTGTATGAATGTTATGTGGAAGTGGCAAGAAGTACCACTATAAAAAGGAGATAGATAGTGGACAGAAGGTCCACAATAAATGGTAAGTGGATGGGATGTGCCGCTTAGTGTGAATGGGTGAACATGTTGGACGGAAGCTCCACCATTTGGTTGTTTGGTTGTTTAGTTGTTATGGGTGTTTTGGTGTGAATTGCTTTGTGAGATGAAATTGTTTTGCTAAGTTATAAATGTTGAAATGGTTTGTGGCATGGTTGGTTGGATTTCCCTTGGTTGTCTTGGTAAGGTCATTTTTGGCTTATGAGAATGTTTGCACTTGTTATTTAATTTGTATAAACTGTTTTATATAAATGTGCTAACTGTTTTATCCTAGTGGTGTGTGTAGAGAAGTCATTAGGGGAAATCCTACTAAGTTTTAGTACACACCCCCTGCTTTGTCACTGTGGTGTCTTTGCAGATTTCGTGTACCGTGACTTAGGAAAAGGTAAGGCATCACCCTCCTTTAGTGGAGTATTGTGATCCCTTGGTGGAGCTTGGAGCTTGGATCTTGGCATGGAGTTGTGGTGGTTTCATGGATCATGGTGTTTGGTTGTTTAGTTTCCATAGTGTACTATGATGTTGTGTGGACATGCCTAGTTGTATTGGTTTTGAGTTGTGTTGTGGAACAACTTGGTTGTATTTTAGGAATGCATGGTTGGGTAATTGAATCGACATGCATCATATAGTGGTTGTTAGTGGATGTTTGGTTTGTTTTGTCTTAAGGGAAAATCGTTCCCCAATCTGTTCTCAGAGCCCTCGACATTTATTGCATGTCTTTGGAACCTTGGGAACATCGCTTAAGGCCATGTAATCCCTCACCGCCTCCTCAACCCAATGAGGTAGGGGTGGGGTGTTACAAGTGGTATTAGTTTGTTCGGTCCTTTGGAGTTGATTCTCGGGTTCGGTGTTGACATTCATTTTGTTACATTCCTTGAGTCGGGATGGTATCAAGTCTTAGGATTGTCGGAACTTTGAATGTATAGCATAAAAGGACGTTGCTAACCCTTTTGTGCAGAAATTGAAGTTACCAGGGATTTGGGTACATAAGTGTTTTGGAGACACTTATAGGCATTGTATATCTCATTGTCGTGGGTGTAGCCAATGAAATGATCATGACATGCATGGTAGAAATTACTTTCCACTAGGATGCATATTTCATTGAGGTATAATGATTTATGATGTGGTATGAATGTGTGAAATTGTATTGTGAATAAATTAGTATTTTGAAAATTGTTTAGTTTTCAAAATGGTGAAACATGGAACATGTGGAAAAAGGGTGGAAAGCCTTGTTGTGATAGTGTTGTATAATGTGATTTGAAATGGTATTTCATGATGTCTATGAAAGTGAGACTCATGGTTGTTGTTTTCTATTTATAGAGATGGCACCAGGTAGGCATTGTAGAGACCAACCAGAGGAGGCTATTCAGAATGTGGTAGCACCTGAGCCTCATGTGAACCAGCAGCTAATGCAAAGCATAGGTAAATCATTCCAAGCTGTGGAAAGTGGAAATAAAATGGATGAACCAAGGCATGTGGATCATGAGATTCAGTTTCAAAAGCAGAATCCACCCATATTCAGGGGTGATTTAGAGATGGAGAGGGAAGAATCATGGTTGAATATAATGAACAAGATCTTTGTGTTCTTGGGAACATCGGTAGAGTTAAAGGTGAAGTTGGCTACATATATGTTAGAAGATCTTTCCCTTCAGTGGTGGGAGTTGGTAGTCCAAGCGGGGATGGACCAGGGTATGATGTGGGAAGGCTTTGGTGAATTGTTTAATAAACAATTCTACCCACATACGTTCCAAATTCAGCGTACGACTGATTTCTTCAGTTTGAAGCAAGAGCTTATGTCTGTGACAGAGTATGCAGCTAAGTTTATGAACTTAGTGCGGGTTGCACCCGAGGTGGCTGGTAGAACGTCATTGAAAGAAAGGATCTCTAAAGTGAGGTTAAGGAAAGAAATCTGTTCAAAGATAGCAGTATTGTGTATAGATGATTACACGAAGATGGTGAATAGATCCTCGGTGGATGAGTGAGATCTGTTGGGCGCTCCGGGTGGAGGAAGCATGGTGGTACCCATGGGGAATAGTGGGAACTCTAACGCTGGGTTCAATCTAAGGAGGGAAACTTATTCCAAGGGAAGGAATATGGAATATAATCCGATGACAGGATCGGTAAATCTTCCTCCAAAGTCCCAGAGCAAGCCTAGATGTTTTCAGTGTGGCTCTATGAGCCACATCAAGTGGGATTGTACACCACAACCTCAAGCATGTCATAATTGTAAGAAGATAGGGCATCTATAGTGTTATTGTAGAAATGATCCAAGGTTGAGTGTGCATGAAACTCCTCAAGGATCACAGACATCGTATGTTTCGATGGGACGGGGGCAGCAGCACACCTCTCGGCAGCAGGTTAAAGTGGGTCATGGTGATTCTTGGAATACCATGACGCCTCAGTAGGGAAATAAAGATCAGAGTGTGGCATGAAAACATGTGGTTGGAGCTGAGCAGGTTGTTGTGGATGATCAGTCATGATCATCCAGGCATGAGGTACTATTCTTTTAAATTCTACCTTAATGCAAGTTTTGTTTGATGCAGGGGCTTCACACTCTTTTATTATTGTACGTGTGGTTCATTTGTTGGGGTTAAGGGTAGAAATGATGCCTTAAGTTTTAAAACATCAAAATCCTCTGGGTCGAAGAGAGTATCGAGCCTCCTTGTGTAGAGCATGTTTTATCATTATGGGCGAGGTGGATCTAGTGTGTAATTTCTCAGTTCTTGAGATGGATGGGTATGATGTAATCTTGGGAAGGGATTGGCTGGTGACATGTAAGGCCCACATTGATTGTGATGTGCAAACCTTGGATTTTATGACACACGATGGTGTTAGACATCTCTTTAGAGGAGAGAAGCCTGAAAGAAAGGGTGCAATGAGATTGTCAGCACTAGTAGTGGGTACGTTATCATATCAGTTGGCAGTTTTGTCATTGGAATCGGTAGAGGGTGTTAAGTAGAGTGTTCCTCTAACCGTGGTGGATCATTTCATGGATGTTTTCCATGAAGAATTCTCTGGGTTACCTCCCATAAGAGAAGTGGAGTCTACAATTGATCTCCTTCTGGAGACCAGTCCTATCTCACTTCTGTATTATCGAATGACACCAGCTGAATTGCGGGAATTGAAAGTCAAGTTGGAAGAGTTAGAAAACAAAGGGTTTATCCGGCCTAGAACGTCTCCGTGGGCAGCGCCGATGTTGTTTGTGAAAAAGGTGAATCGAACTTTGAGGCTATGTGTTGATTATCGTAGACTTAACCAAGTTATGATAAAGAATATATATCCACTTCCACGAATTGGTGATTTGTTCAACCAGTTGAGGGGAGCCCAGTGATTCTCCCAGATCGAACTGAGGTCGGGATACCATCAATTTCTGGTGAGGAAGGAGGATATTTCTAAAACAGCTTTTATAAGTAGATATGACCATTATAAATATGTGTTTATGGCCTTTGGTGTAACTAATGTGCCAGCAGTGTTTATGGCATTGATGAATCGGATATTTCAGAGATATCTGGATTCATTTGTGGTGGTGTTTGTAGAAGATATTATGGTGTATTCAAAGACAAGGGTGGAGTATGAGCAGCACTTGGCGATAGTGCTGGGGATATTGAGGGATCATTGGTTGTATGCCAAATTGTCAAAGTGTGACTTTTGGATATAGGATGTTCGTTTTCTTGGCCATGTGATTTCTGAAAGGGGTGTTTCAGTGGATCCAGAAAAGATAGAGGTCGTTTTCTCGTGGTAATAGCCAAAGAATGTGTTTGAGATATGGATTTTTCCTAGTCTAACTGGGTATTATCGGTGTTTTTTTCGTCATATTTCACATTTGGATTCACCGATGATAGCTTTTACAAGAAAAATGTTCAATTCTAGTGGAATGAACAATGTCAATAGTGTTTCAAAGAGGTAAAGTTTCGTCTTACATCAGCACCAATCTTGGTTTTTCCAGAATCAGGAAAAGGGTATGTGGTGTATTGTGATGCATCGGGATCAGGGTTGGAGTGCGTTCTCATGTAAGGGAATCACATGGTATTATATGGCTCACGACAGTTGAGAGTGCATGAGAAGAACTACCCAACTCATGATTTGGAGTTGGCAGCACTGGTCCATGCTTTGAAAGTGTGGCGTCATTATCTCTTCAGTGAGAAACTCATGGTATATACATATCATATAAGCTTGAAACACATTTTATTACAAAGGGATTTGAACTTGAGGTAAAGGAGATGGATGGAATATCTCCATATGTTTGATTTTGACTTGATGTACACACCAAGTAAGGGAAATTCGGTGGCAGATGCATTAAGTAGAAAATCATATGCTCAGGTGGTGAAACAAGCATCAGACCAGTGGCAGTTGATGTCAGTTATAGCTGATATGCGGTTGGAATGTGAGGACCTGGGTGATAGAGCAGTCTTAATTCCGGTTTTGTTGATTGTTGACATGTTTGGACTGGTTATAAAGGCACAAATATCTGATTTTGAGCATGTGACCATGGCGTCAAGACTCAATTGTGGGGAGACCATTAAGTGTTGGAAACTGAATGGAGATTTAGTTTTGTGTTTTCGGAATCAGATGGTTGTACCAGTTGATTTCCAGGAGGATCTTCTCTGGGCGTATCATCATTCTAGGAGGGTTATCCATCCTGGAATTCAAAAAATTTATAAAGAATTGAAAGCACAGTTCTGGTGGTCTCGTATGAAAAGAAGTGTGGCTGAGTTTATTTCGAGATGCTTGACTTGTCAGCAGGTCAAGGCAAAGCATCAGAGGCTAGCAAAAAAGTGTCAGTATTTACCAATCCCTGTTTGGAAGTGGGAGTATATAGCGATGATTTTTTTACAAGTCTCCCAAGAACGGTCAGTAAGCACGATTCCATTTGGGTGATAGTGGATCGGCTAACGAAGTCGGCCCATTTCATCCCAATTATTGAATCTCATACGGTGGAGGATCTGTCCAAAATCTATATCCGAGAGGTGGTAAAGAGGAATGGTGTTCTGGTTTCGATTGTATCAGATTGATATATGAGGTTTACATCTCGTTTCTAGAAATCCTTACAGCAAGACCTTGGAACACAGTTGACAATGAGTACGACGTATCACCCTCAGACAAATGGTAAATCCGAGAGGATGATACAAACTCAGGAGGATAAGTTGCAGGCTTGTGTCATGGATTTTGGTGGCTTGTGGGCGGAGCACTTGTCATTGGTTGAGTTCTCGTACAATAACAGTTATTAGGGATCCATACATATGGCTCCGTTTGAAGAATTGTATGGGTGACCATGTCGTTCTCCATTATGTTGGGTGGAAACGGGTGAGTCCTCGATGGTTGGACCGATCCATGTGCAGGAGATGATGGAGAAGATCAAGTTGATCAGGAAGAGAATGGAGATGGCTTAGAGTCGTCAGAAATAGTATGTGGATCATCGTCGACGACCTCTGTCCTTCGAGGTGAGTGATCATGTGTTCGTGAGGATCTCTCCTAAGTTGGGACATCATTAGTTTGGGACGCAGTGAAAGTTATCTCTAAGGTATATTGGGCCTTTTGAGAGTATTGAGTGGGTTGGTGAGGTGCCTTATCATTTGGATTTGCCACCTAGGTTCAGTGCGGTGCAAAATGTGTTTCATGTGCCGTAGTTGAAAAAATATCAGCCGGATCGTGACCATGTGATTCGATGGGATCATGTTGAACTAGAACCAGATGCTTCATTGGTGCACGTGCCAGTGTGGGTTATGGATAGTCAAGAGAAAGTCTTGCGGGGTGAAACCATCGGTTTAGTTCAGGTTTTGTGGAAAAATGGTCAGATTCAAGAGGAGACTTGGGAGCGGGAGAAAGAGATGGTCGAGCAGTGGCCCGAGCTCTTTTGGCAAATGGCGGGTCCACTAATTTCCGGGGATGGAAAGTCCAATGGTGGGGAGAATGTAGTACCCACTATTTGAGGTATGTGGCCCTTTTTTATGCATTTTTATGTGTTTAAAGTGCATGGGATGAGTTGGGATGAGGTTGGTTGAGTTTGGAATTGGTATGGATGGATTTGGAGGCTTTTAAAGGGGTGCACGGTTAGTGGAAACCGTGCAAGTGAGGCAGTAGGCTTCGCACGGCCTGCAAATGGTTTTCCAAACCGTGCGAGGAAACCATGCGGACCCTTTCTCTCTAGGCAGTAGTGTGGGCACCGTTAGCGCACGGTTTTCAAAACCATGCGGGATAACCGTGCAACCACTTAAAAATAGGGTTATAAGTTCCAGGCTCCCTTGGGCTTAACCTATTTCACTCCTCTCTTCCTCCCACTCGAGCCTCACACGGTTTATTTGGTTCTCAGGGGTGGAGGAGCTTTCCCACTCGATTTTTAAGCTTCTTAAAGAGGTCTCTTGGTGTTTTGAATGTGTTTTCTCCCGAGTAAGTCTTCTCTAATGGTTTCTTTGTGTTTTCCTCTAGATGTGCTCTTCCCTCTTTCTTGGTTTTCTAGATATACACTTGTTGTGTGTAGATATAGGGTTTTGATTTCTTTTGATGATTATTTTAAGGATTGTAATGGTTAGGGAAGGGGATCTAGTGAGGTTTCAATGGTGCGTTCGCCGGAGTGGAGGTGTGATTGCTCGTGGGTCGATTTCTCGGGAACCCTAAAGGTAGGTGGCTTCTCTATCGACTCCACTTGGTTAGAGATAATGGTTTTGGTTAGAATTAATTTTTTGTTCTTGAAATTAATTGTGTTTTTATGTGCAAAATTGGTTAGAAATCCCTTGGGTAATGTTTTGGGGACTTTTGGGGGGAAAAGAGGGTTTTGTGGTGAAATTCTTTTGTTGTGGATTTTAAAATGGAGATTTTAAAATGGGATGCTATGTTTGATTTTTGAAAATGATTTATGGAAATGGTTTTCAATAAAAGGGTTGTTTTATTTAAATGTTTTTTGGCATGGAAATGGGTTTCAATAAATGGGTGATTTATTAAAGTGGATTGATATGCAATGGAATTGGTTGATTGCATGTGGTTGTCACCTTGGTGGGTCTTATGCTTAGCATTGGATTGAATGAATGTTGTGTGGAAGTGGTGAGAAGTACAACTATAAAAAGGGTATGGATAGTGGATAGAAGGGCCACCGTCAATGGTAAGGGGATGGGAAGTGCCGCTTTGTGTGAATGGGTGAACAGGTTGGATGGAAGCTCCACCATTTGGTTGTTTGGTTGTTTAGTTTTTATGGTTGTTTTGGTGTGCATTTCTTTATGAGATGAAATTGTTGTGATAACGTATAAATGTTGAAATGGTTTTTGGCATGGTTGGTTGGATTTCCCTTGGTTGGCTTGGTAAGGGCATGTTTTGCTTATGAGAATGGTTGCACTTGTGATTTAATTTATATAAACTGTTTTATATAAATGTGCTAACGGTTTTATCCTAGTGGCGTGTGTCGGTAAGTAATTTGGGGAAATCCTACTAAGTTTTAGTACTCACCCCCTGCTTTGGCACTGTGATGTCTTTGCCGATGTCGTATACCGTGACGTGGGAAAAGGGAAGGAATTGCCCTCCTTTTGTGGAGCATTGTGATCCCTTAGTGGAGAATGGGGCTTGGAGCTTGGCGTGGAGCTGTGGTGGTGTCATGGCTCATGGTGTTTGATTGTTTAGTTTCTATAGTGTACTCTGATGTTTTGTGTGCATGTCTAGTTGTATTGGTTTTGATTTGTGTTGTGGAAAAACTTGGTTGTCTTTTGGGAATGCATGGTTGGGTAATTGAATCGACATGCATCATATAGTGGCTGTTAATGGATGTTTAGTTTGTTTTTTCTTAAGGGAAAATCATTCCCCAATCTCTTCTCGGAGCCCTCTGCATTTATTTCCAGCCTTTGGCACCTTGGGAACATCTCTTAAGGCCAAGTAATCCCCCACTGCCTCCTCAAGACAATGAGGTAGGGGCGGGGTGTTACATTGAGGATCTGGCTACTATCCACTTATATAGGTTGTTCGACACCACAAATGATAAAATATGGAGATAAAATCTTTATTTCCTGATAATAAACTACTAGTGGTTTCTGTGGATCAAATTGATTGGTATGAGAAAATTTATAACTTTCTTGATATAGGATTCAAAACCAATGGAATGATATATAATCAAACAAAAAATACATTTTATATAATAATAAATACTTTTTTTATAACCCTAAATTGTTTAGAAGGTTTACTGATGGAATTATGAGAAGATGTGTCCCTGAACAAGAGATTTATTCCATTTTAGAATGATGTATCTCTATATAATGGGAAGGATACCTTGGGGGAGAGAGAATAGCCTAAAAAATTTCAAGTTATTTTTTATTGTACTTATCTTTTGTAAGATTCTAGGAGCTCAATAGTGGGTTGTGATAAGTGACAAACGTTAGAATATGTTGGTAGAAAGTATGAAATTTATGAAAAGGGAATTCTTAAATTTGAGATTTTTGTGGTTTGTGGATTGGATCTTTTAGAACCATTCCCATATTCTCATGGTAATGAGTAAATTTTTGGTTTCAAACAATTTTTATAGATAGATAGTGTCAATAAAACTTCCAAACAACCAGTCCAATAGTGTTTTTTAATTTATCAAAAGAACATATTTTGTAGATTTGGAGTGACTAAGTTTTTTATCAATAATAATGGTACCGAATTCATGAACATAAAATTTGAAATATAAATATAAAAATATGAATGCAAGAAGAATAATAAAAATATTTTTTATCCTGAATCTAATGGGAAAAATGTTGTCTCTAACAGAGAGAACAAATAGATTCTTAAGAAAACAATTTATTGTTTGAGGAAGTACCAGTCATTGAAACTAGATATAGATTTTTTTAGATTTTAAGTCTATTTAAAAATACCCTTAGGATGTCTACCTATAGACATTAATTTGGGAAAACATGAAACTTTATTATAGAGCTTCAGCATAAATTCTTTTGGGAATTAAAGGCATTAAACTTTTATTTTAAATCTATTGTCGTAAGAAAATTTATTGATTTATGTGAACAAGATGAGATTATAAGTGATTCGTGGGAAAATTATAGAATTTATAAATAAATAAACAAGGATTTTATTCACTCTTTATTTCAAAATAAATATTTCAAGTTTGAATAGAAGGTTTTACTTCTTAATTCCAGACTAAAACTTTTTTAAAGAAAACTAAAATCCAAATATTAAAGACCATTCACTATCTTGGGAGTATTTTTTAATAGAGCTATGTAATTAATTAGAGAATAATATATCCCATTTTTTACTAATTTTTATAAAATTAAAAATTATTTTGAGGGTAGTTCAAAGGTATTGTATTCTATCTATGTGCTTAAAAATTGAGCTTTACAAAGTCTAACTAAAGACTTAAAATTTAGGGCTTCATTATAATCAATCAGATGTTATTATACTAATTTTTACATTTTTTCTTGAGTTATAAATAATAATTAACTTTTTATTTTTATATTATTTTTAATGGATAAAGTGTCTTTTATGCTCATTATATTACTCTACAATATCTTTAAATGTTTGGAACTATATGAAAATTCCCTCTCATTCCTTCTGGATGAACTACGGAAGCCAATATTCTATTTAATCATTTGGATAATATAATTTCAGAATAATTTGATTATAATTTCAATTTATTTTAAAATAAATAGGAGATATAAAATCTAGAGAAACCTGTATCACTTTTCATTAACAAATGATCTCTGGTTTTTAATTTTTTTCTATGTTTAAATTGTTAGAATATGATGTCAACTATTTCATTTTTTTGGGGTTAGAATCAGAGTAACTAGAGGTATTTTTCACAATATAAATAGGGATTGTGTTTTTTAATGAATAAAATTGAATAAATTGTTACTTATTTAGGGATTTATTGTTCAAATTATGAACTTTTTTCAACTCATTTAATTAATGGACAAACTATGGTGCTTCATTTTTGGAAATTAAATGGTTTGTTATTTTTTTGAGGGTGTTTTATTTATGCTATAATTTTAGGGAACAAATATTTCAAAATACTACTATTTTGTTGTCTTTGGTTTGTAACATTGGACATCACATGCTTATTTCAATGCATATTTGAAAATATTTGTGAGCATTAATTTTTAAGAATTTTCCTTTTAAAAGTATTCCATATAAACCATGATTGTAATGAAGTAGGTTATTTAAAAACCTTTTAATTTATTTAAATTTTCCCTACTTTTTTTGTCGAAAATTTTATTTTTAAACTATCCTGTGACCCTTAAATATTATTTTAAATGATTTAATTTAATATTTTTTTAAACAAGAATGTGTTGTAAAGGTTTTTTCAACCATAGGATTAAATAATAGGGATAATGTTGAGTTTTAAGTGTAGATGAGAGTACATTTTTTTACTAAAATATATTTCATGGAGTTCATGTCAAAATAAGCCTATTTTTTAAAATTAACTATGTTTGAGAATCATAATTACATTTTGAGGGGAAGAAAATATTCCTTATGTTAGAAGATTGTTTTTCTACTTTTTAGTGCTTAATATTTCCTATTTCTTCATGGATTCAATGGGATATAATATTTTAAATTTATATCTTGAAAACACTTGTTTTTAGTATAGTTTTTTTGAGTAATTTTAACAATATTAATTGAATTTAAATTTTTTTAATGGATTAAAATTGATATTTTTTTGTATTTAACTAGATTCTAAATACACTCTTAATCCTGGTTGAGATTTTTATTCTTTATGATTAAAATATTGGATGGGTTGATTATATTTCATTATTAATTATTAAAATCAATCATCCAATAATTGTGTCTAATTATGTTGTGTGATAAATATGTTGTATGCTAAATTATATGTGTTTGTTCACATGGGATTAAAATATAAGTTCTAATAATAAATTAACTGCAAAGTTATATTCTCTAAAATTCATTCAAAATTTGGGAATTTGACCATATTTATAAAAATTAGAAACCAATTTTTTATCAAACCGTTTTCCTTTTTAGAGAGAAATCATATATAATTACTTGAAAAATTCTATGGGAAAACACATTTGAAAACAACCTATTGGTTGGCATTACCGTTCTTCATTTTTTTAATGAAATTTCTTTCAATGAAAATTTTAACTAATTTATTACAGGATATAAATTCATTAAGTGTGAGGGAATTTGATTTGGATTTATTTTATTACATTTTTACACATTTTTTATGATTTCTTGATCCAAATAATGATGAATTGTTCTTTAATTAATAAAATTTTGAATCTTCATCATCTTGAGTAGAAAATTTAATTCTTTCAATTTATAAATGAAGACAAATATTTTTTGTGCTAAATTAATTAAATTATCATTATTTTGATTTTCAAATATTTTAATATAATATAATATAGATGATACTTTAATTGAATTGTTGTTTTGATGTTTTTTAGAAATGATTTTTTATTTAGGAATTAACACTTTCAAATGTTCTATGTTCTTAATTTAAATATAATTTTTGGAATGTATTTTATTTAATTATTTGAAGTTAAAAAAATTTTTTTTTTTTTTGAAAAGTCCCATTTCTATAAGACTTTTTATTTATCCAATATGAATTTCTATTTTCATATGAATTTTCCAAGTCATTATGTTTGAATTCCCCAATTTTAATATGACTTTACAACTTGTGTAATACTTTTAAATCCATCTTGTATAACTTGTAATCCATATTGTAATACTTTTATATCTATTTTGAGTGAAATTTTTTGTCCTATAATAATTTTAATTTATCATGTATATCTTTACAAGATCTTGTATGATTTATGACTTTGAAAAATCCAGGTTCAATAGGTGTTGTTTATGAATTCCTAGTGAAAATATCCATATCAAAGCTATGCCATGCATTCAAATGTGGTGTCAGAATATTGTTACACTATGTATGACTTATGGTCATCCCTCTGAGAATTTTTTTGCACTTTTCCATATCTCATTCCCACACAGAAGAGGCCAAAGAAATATCAATGTATTTTGATGAAATTGGATCGAGGCTGGACGGGTTATGAATGAGAAACCCATAAAGAATATGACCAAGCATGTTTTAATGGGAGAATAGAACATGTGAGATCAATCAATAATGGTTGGAAAAGAAGAGTGCAGAACCATGTTATTTCAAAATAAAGCTAAACAAGATTGACATTGAAGCTAATTAATTAGCGATAACAACATTAAATGAGAGCTTGATATAAGGTTGTGAGTTATGAACTAGTTTGAAGTCCAACTAAAGTTTAATCATAGAATTTGAGAATCCTTGTTTTCACTTTTTCATAATCAAAGTGTTGTGATTAAACTGGGAAAGAAGGCATGATTAAAACTAAGTGTATTTGAAAACCTTATTAAATATCAAAATTATGTTCACCTGATATATTGTTTATTGTAGGATCAATTAATGAATTGTGAATAGAGAATCATTATTCCCCAATACTATGGATTCAAATATGAATTTTGACATGCAAAAGGTGATCAATATATATTTTTATGAGGAATTGGTTGACTCTTTCAATAAATTACTTGCAAATTTGCTTAAGGATGGAGATTTTGAGGATGGGAACTCCAGTTTAGACTAAAAACAAGGGAATTAGTTTCTTGAAGTGACATATAATTAGGTATCACATCTACTTGATTTGAAATAGATTAAATATGAGGATTCTTGTTTGTTACAATAAACTATGGAAGAAATTGATGTGACATAGTTATGTTTATTATTAGGAGGCTTTGGAGATACACTAGAGTTGAGTTTAAAATAGGATGAAATTGTAAATAACAAATGTTATTTATTAGAACATGAATTTTAGAATAATGATATTTAAATATATTTAAAATTTCATTAATAGAATCTAAAAAAAGATATATTCTAACTTGGTAGAAATTTAGAAGCTTCTTGAATATTGAATTTATCTTGACCCACATCTATATTCACAACAGGTGGAGCTGAAGAAAGATTCTCAAGGGGCTTGTGACATTTATGGTGGAGGTAATCTTGAGTCCCCTAAAGAAGGCAATGTATAGTGACAACCTCCACATGGAGTGTTGGGAATATAGTATTTTTGGAAACTATCTATGAGTAAATTTATGACATGTATTATTTTACTCGTGGGTGAAAAAATATGAGAGAGGCTATATATAAATTTATTAGTGAAATTTTTGGGAGATTCAAAGGATATTATGGGACGATGAAGAAAAATCTGGATAGGAGGAGACTCTTGAAGAAAACATAGAGCTCGGAGAGAGGTTGATCGAATCAACATGGTAGATCCTTCAACCAATTCCTCTATTTTTCATTATATATTATTCTTTTATTATGAATTTCTAGTTTATTATTTTATTGAAAATTATTTTAGATAAATATCTTTGTGTAATAAAATTGTTTTGGTTGATCAATTTTTATTAGTTTTTATATATTTTGCAAAGGGTACCTACTCTCATCCAATTATTTCATATCTATATTTCTATAAATAGTCTAGAATCAATGATAATTGACCTTTATTTGTTAAAAACTATTGAGAATTTTTTTTGAAAACCCATCTAATATGGAATTTTTTCTCTTAAGGGTAGAATGCCAAGATTAAAAAAATTAATCTTTGTGAAAAACCAATTAAAAAATTCTAGTAGTCAAGTAAATATAATTGTTGATAAACTATAGGTTTTAAGTAGTCACTTGATAGGTTTGGTTGACTACACTTCTCAAATTTCAGTTCAAGTCTTATTTTTATATATATTTACAATGGAAAATATTTTCAAACTACAAAATCTAATCTCTCATTTTTTATTAATTATATTTCAATGATTTCATATCTCCTATTTTATTCCTTAACTATTTAAATTTTCATTCAATCACATCACATAATTACTCACATCAATATTACTTTTTAATTACATAAATAATCCAAATCAAAAATCCACATGATACATAAATTTTATAGTGGTCATCTTTTACATTTTATTATTTTGAAAAAACTTATTGAAAATGATTCAATGTATACAATAAAATATTTCAACATTACAATCCTGGTTGTATTGAATTTTAATATAGTTAAATATATTCCTACAATTCTTCTTCTTTTTAATTTACTTTTAGAGTATAAAAACTCCAATCACATGAATTTATTCCAAACAAAAAAACCTACTTTTGAATTTCACTCATTCTTAGTCTTATCCAAGACATGGTATTATTATCCCCATCATGTAAATTGAACTAAGGAATATTTATCTTATTAAATATTCAACACTAAGTTTCTTTTCTTGAATCTTGGATAAAATAAATATATATGATATTTCATCTTTATATAACACCATAGAATCTTTTGAATCCTTCTCCTCCCAATTTCCTCTTTTGGAAAATTTTTTCATCTTCTAGGATTTCAGTTAAATGATATAACATATTTAATATAATAAATATAATATATATCACTATTTTTCTCATTATTTTTCCAGATTTTTCTATGAACCTAGAAAATATCATATGTATTATTTTCTCCTAAGAAAATATGTTACCTATCCAAACAAATATGTTACCAATGTACTATTCTAAAAAAATATCGTATACATGATTATTTTATTACCGAATATGATACATAACATAAAATTCGTATATCATTATCTTATATATTCTAAAAAAATATTATATATCATTTATTTTTTAAATCTTCATTGGGATTATCAAAAAAATATCATAAATTTTATATAAATATGTTACGTATCCAAGACTTCTCTAACTTGCAGATTGAATATCAAATTTGGTTACACAACTAAGAAAATCACCTCATATGTGAATACATTTTTCATGTTCTCAAGATTTAAGTAGGATATATATCTTATGTATATAAATATAAATAATTACATAACAAATTTACTATGATCTATAGAAAATTTTCATATGTATTCACTAAGATGATCTTATATATCAGTCCCTTTATTATATTTTAGCATCTTGGATTATTTTATTAACAAGAGATGATCATACATATAAAACCAGTGCTCTCTAAATAATATAAAATTCTATTTAATACTTATTATGCTTCTATAAATTGAAAAAATTAATCTCAATACACTTCATGTAACTTTGGTAATCATCATAATAGTTCCAAAGTTCTTCATCCTCATTCCAAAAACCAATTATATATAGACTATAAAGTTTTAGTACTTTAAGTAAAATTCACATCCCCAATATTGATTTCTAAAACTTCATCCAAGAATATTTTCATATAACATTTTACTTTACATGTTTTATAATCACAATGATTAAACTCTTTACACACACCTTTCTCATAGAGATATAATATGTAGCAATAGAATAAACACTCCATAGAACTTCTTAGCTTGTGATTTACTCAAACCAGTGAATAAAGTAATACGATCTATAGATTCTTTGATACAAAATTTTAAAATGTCAAAAAAATGAATCTAGTAGACTACAATTCATCTTCAGTATTTCCAACTAAATATAATCCTCTTCATTAAATATAATAATTGGTAGAAACAAAAATAATTTTTTAATATTTTCCATGTGAAGCAATCTCCAACAATATGTAATGGTAGTGTCTTTTATTTTTTCCCATATAAATGGAATTAACTCAATTTATTTCCAAGATTCAAGGAAGTAAATTTTTTATGTAATATAAACAATTCATTATGAATAATAACATGTTACATGTAAATAAAAACCTTCTTCTTATCAACAATCTAAGAAACTCCATCCAATCTTCCAAGATAAACCTTTTTTATATAAAAAATAATTGGATCTCCATGTAATATTCCAAGGTATTATTCTAAAATACAAATTAATATCATCTAAATATACCTTCATACCCATTAAAATTTATTGACAAAAAATAAAAAACAACCCTAATTGCATTCAACAATGTTTAAGGACTATGTAACCAACTACAAGCATCCTTCATGATACTATTCACTTTGGCCTTACCAACAACCATATTATTTTAGATTTACTAGGGAACAAATAAATCAGAAGAAAATATGTCATATCAGTTCATGGTGATCAACCCTATTACCAGGTTATTGAATTGAATCTTTCATACACCATGTGGGACTCACATTTTATGGGAAGATCTCACCCCATGATAGTTTGCATGACTCTTTATTCAAGCTATGTCATAAATTGATTTTTTATGTGATAATAATGGTTATATAGACTTCCTCTTAGTTCATTCCTCAATGAATCTAATATTTCATCCCTCTTTGAAACCATATTAGGGAACTTGTTCTGGACTACCATTGAAATTTACAAAACCCTCTTCTCTATACTTTCTATCATATGCATGATTTTAAATTTCCCAGGGAACCATCCCATTATAAAAAAGGCCTCAAAAGAGGGTTAGTTTCCCTTATTATATGGTTCTTGACTTGAAAATCCCATGAAACATGTGGGAATCATGTCATATAGAAATTTATAACCCCCAAGAAACTCATAGGAATTTTTATTCAATTCTTATCATAGAATAATTTTTGGATGCACTTTTAATATTCTAACACAGTAAAATAAGAAGATTTATTTAATAATGTTATTCAGTCAAGGCTTCCCAATATAAAAATACAATTAAAAAATATTTATGAAAATATATAAATAATTTAAATAAATAATTATTAGAAGAAAATATTTGTTTTGAATTAAATTCACTCATTCATATGTTTTTGTTGACACAACTCATCAATAATATGTGATAAGGTTTTCACTATCGAAATTATACACAATGAACTTCTTTATGTTCCAAGGAAAGATAATAAGTTTCCTCTTGAGTTATTAAACCAACCTAGAAGAAAAAGGAAACTAGGGCCTGATTTCAAAATGATAAGGAAGATTAAATAAAAAGAATAAAACTAAATAAATAACTTGATATCACTTATTCTAGTCATCAAAAATAACTATGCTAGAAAAAAAATGAAATAAACATAATGTTTTCACACACTATCATAATAGATGATGAGGAATTATATACATTACCTTTAAAAAATAAAATAAGGAATAATGGAGTATAAACATGGCCTTATCAGAACAAATGAAAACTTGCATGAACAATCAATGTTAATCTAACAAAGGGTTTTGTTGGGAAGAATTTGGGAATAGGGGGAGAATATGAATAGATCCATGAGATTGGTGGAATTGTGGAATGAGTGGTGAATCCCTATCCACCCAATATTTAGGATTATTTTTAAGTTAAAAACAATAGTTTTAATTAAATAATTAAAAAACATATTTAAGGCCCATGAGGTTATCGGTCTAGGTACACCGAGTACCAAGTGGTGCTGAAAATGTCTTAGAAGCTATTGGAATACCATGGTTTACCCAATTCATGTCCATTAATTACCCAGTGATTCCAATAATTGGGTACCTTCCCCGTTCTCCATTTCATCTTCTCTGAATCCACTTTAACTCCTCTTTTATTTAAAAAAACTATAGAAAACAAAATTAAAGCAATGAAATTCAATTCAATCACCTATTATAGAGGTCAAATACTTTTAAACCTCTCCAACATCAATATTTTAATCCCTATTATGATTCAACTAGCTTATTAAAAAGGAAATATCTAATATTGTGCCTTACCTTTATCTTACAACTCCCAAGTTTCATCTTAGATACTACTATATTTCCATTTTACATGAACAAGAGGAATCAATTTTTCTCTTAGTACCTCATCAATATGATAAGAAATATGATAGGATGATAAACACAGGTTTCATTATATTCAAGGTTTATATCATTATAATGGATCACATGTGATGTATAGGGAATATACTTTCTCGATTAACAAATATGAAATGTATTTTTCCTAAAATTGAATTACAATGGTAAACCTAGTTGAGAAGTAACAACTATGACATTGAAAAAGAGTTAAAAATTCTAAATAAATCCTGGGATTATCTTACCCTAATTTTCCATTCACTAATGATCCAACCACTAGAAAACCTCAATGAACACATGATCACCCAATTTTAATTCCATGGCCTTGTTTTGATGAACTATATATAATATTTTATATATTTGAGTATCTATGATCCAATTTATAATTATCTTTACCTATATAGTCATCTCCTTAATGACATTGTACTATGACATAGATGATACACCTCTTTCCTTTCTGTAAATAGGATAATGACATTTTTCCCACATAGAGACTCAAATTGATCTAGTTGGATAGATTATTGGTTTTTGTTATTATGAGATAGATCCAAGTAAGTGTTCTAATCCACCCATGATCCACTAAAATAAATAATACACACTTTGAACATGGATTAGGGATTTAAATTTTTTTCTTCGACTATTCATAAGTCTTTTAGTTAAAATAAATACAAAATTTCACTTAAGAACCCTATAAATTCTAAATAAAATTTTAGATCTAAGAACTAAACCTCAAATCTATATCAATTATGATCCTGGATGGTATACCATAAATATTAATAATTTCTTTAATATATAATTTATAGTTCTCATCCAGTAAAGAGGCTTCCTTTATTGGTAGAAAGTGATATTTCTTGGTCAGACGACCCATAATTATCCACACTACATCCCTACCTCTAGAATATCTTGGGAGATCACTCAAAAACCATCGTTATTTTATCTAATTTCAATATTAAAAAGGAAGTAACTAAATATTAACAATATTATTTTGGTGTTATGCCTTTATTTTCTGATAGGCATGGTGTATAGTGACATGCCCTTTGATATCATTTTTTATTATAGGACAACAAATATGATTTTGAAAATCATGGTATATATTCCTAATTATAGGGTGTAATGCCCATATAAACATTATATTCCTTAATCAACACTTCTTTTAAACTAAAATTACCACAAGTATTCCATGGGAATATAATAAGTAATGCTAATCTTGGAACCATCCATCTAGGATCTCTCGACCATTGAGTTTCTCAAAAATAATGACACAATTTGATTCAGATATATGGGGTTACATGACATGTTTCACATTAAATAATATAATATTTAAGTTCTATAAATGTATCACACTTCGATACTTTATCACAATTTTTTATATTTCATTCATAAGAGACATTAACCTACATTATTCATTTTCTTATAGAAACATCTAAAAGTATACTTTCTATTTGGAGAATCATAAACTATGTTTAATTTACCATGAGAATACAATATATTAAAATAAAATAAATATATATTCTCCACCCAATATCACTTCCTTAGGTTTATATCACTTCTGGAGAAAATTTATTTATGATTTTTATGATTGGTAAACACTATAAAATTCTCACAAAAAAATAATCCATCCATCACTTTAATGAATTAGATACAATAACCAACTCTAATTTATTGGTAAGCTAGTTAATTTAATAAAGGTAGAGTTCCATATAAATATATGCCACTAATTAATTATCCTTCATGAGAAGACATATATGTTTAATTAAGGAATGATCACGATACACTTCAAACCCCTCACTAGGTAGATATAGTATTAGAACAAGAGTTGAAATAAAATCTCTCTTAAACTATTGGTATACTACCACACACTAATTAAACCATATGAATTTAGACAATTTATTTGTAAGAAACATTATTAAAATAGATTATTTTGAGAAATATGGAATGAAATAGTGGTGTTATCCCATTATCCAAAAAAACTTCTTATTTAAAATACATTTGAAGAGAATTTCAAGGATGTAAGAAATTATATCTTCTTTTTATCCATTGAGATACCAACATTTTTAATCACATTAATAAGGAAATTTACCTCCTATATCCACAATGATAATCTATATAACTTGGAATATAATTAATATTATCATAAGGACTCTAAGAAATTTTGAAATACAAGTCATTCTCATTATGTGAACTTGAATAAAGTAGGATTTGATCCACAAAGAACACAACGAATGAGTCTAAAAAGGGATTAAAATTATTTTTCATCAAGTATATTAACATGACAGTAAAATTAGTAAAACTAAATGGAATTTATAATTTTTTAAAATTATCACACTGACATTGAATGGATGTATTTAAAATTTATTCTGGTCTAGCTCAAAGATGATGATAAACTGATCAAATATTTATTTTTGAGAACCATTCCACCCATTAATTGATTAAATAGATCATCTATTATAGGAAAAGGTTAATTATTCTTGATTGTCCCATGTTTTATCTTCTAATAATCTATACATAGACATAGATTTCCATCGATATTATTTATGAAGGGAATTAAACCATTCCATAGAGAAGATCAAGGACTAATAAAACCCTTTTCATTAATCTACTAACACAGAATATTGAACTATCTCAATTTATTTGGTTCAAATTCATGTAGAATAATTGACATAGTTTCTACACCAAGAAAGAGTTTGATATTAAATTCCACCTCTCTCTTAAGATGTAGTCCTGGAAAATCATTAGGGAATATGTCAAGATATAAATCCACCACATTACTAAAAATTTATGACCCTAGGATTCCACTAACCTAAGGAATATACTATCAATTTATATAATGATTGACCTTAATTTCCCCTTATTTTTCCTTGCTTGACTAGCCTAGAACTTATACTCTTTCCAGAGGGTGTCTTGAACACCAATTAGAGATAAGAAAAATACACTTCTAGTATAGAAATCGATAGGGGCATAGAATTGAGTCAACTAATATATACCTAAAATAACATCAAATGATTCTATATTCAAAACCATAAGGTCCCAAAAACTCCCCTAAGAACCTACAACCAAGGCACATGATTGATACTTCTTAGTTTACTCTATAGTTTTTTCCAAAGGCGTATTGAGACTTATATATGAATATAAGGATTATGTTTTGATATGAATATGTGACTTCAATTATGTATAAACGTATGTTCTTGATTTTTATTAGGTATTTCCTTTGTGATTTTGGGTGTGGGTTATGGAAGAATGGTTGGTCGAAAGCTATAAATCTAATTGAATTTGGAATTCAAAACATTAATTTAGTGTCCACAGTATGAATTTTAATTAGAATATTTAATTTTAGATCATGTAATGAAGTTATTTTTGGTAAAATTAAATGATTATACCTTGAAAAAATTCATTGCGTTAAATAGTGATTAATGTAATGAATGGGTTATTTTGGTTTTAGGGATATAGTGACTTAAATTTTGATGGATGCTTAACCTAGGGATTTGTGGAATGAATAGGTATTTCACACCATGAATGAGATTTTTTATAGCTAGGTAATAAGTTGGGTTTCCCCTCATATTTATATTATTTCACCTCTATTCTATCAAAACCTAAGTGACTGTATGTGCCTTTTCGAAGGCCTTTGAAGCCCCATAAATCAGATTCAGTCTCTGTTATATAGAGTTTAATATATGTTGATAAGAAGTGTATTTTCTATTTTGTTCTTTCTTATATCTTACACCTTAAATCTATATAAAGGTAATGTCTCTCTTGGGTTGTATTTATATACCCTTTGTGCTATTTTTTGACGCATGTGTCATTAGAGGTGGGAATCAGGGGTCATTATCTCCTTCTCATAATTATCTACCCAGGCGGGGTACCTATAGAGGGCAGGAGTTGTGATAAAATAGTGTCAAAGATAATTGTTGAGAGATAAGATAGAGTTCAGAGTTTAGAACTAGTGAGGATATAGGGGTTGGTCGGGAAAAAACATCATTAGAGATTAATTCATTGTTTAAATAAGAAAGATGTTCTTGGAGACTCGATTTTATGGCCACCCATGATTTGACACATGTACCTTCAAGTTTACTAGACATTATATGAGAAGTGATGCTACTTTTAAGGTGGAGACCTATATAATAATAATGAATCATAATTCTCATATCATATGTTTCAATTTGTTGTGGCAATCATAAAATGGTTTAAATGATTGAATGAATTAATGAATTTTCCTTAAAATGTTCATTATCAAGGGTTTATGAGTAATGGATGCTTTTTCTTTTTTAGATATGGTAGTAGTTAGACATATCCATCATATTCATGGATAAGAAATTTGGGATGATATTCCAATGGATCACTGTAGAGTGGAGGACACTGTCAATGACACATGGAGGTGGACTCTTTCTTGAGTTTTAATACTAGGATCTATAGATTTATGAGGGGTCAATTTTAGATTAGGAGATAGAGGGATGGCTGGAGGAGGTTTATATTACCTTTATTTTTATCTGTTCTCGAAAATATTACTTAGTTTCATTAATTTTGATGGTGGTATGTGATTCATCTTATTAGGGGTGGATTTTATTTTTTTCTAATCATAAGGAATAGGTTGTTGTGTGGGAAAAGTTTAGGAAATAATTTAAGGATAACTTACTATCTTTTACCATTAAGGCCACTTGTAAAAAGGTGATCCATATGATTTGTGAGGGGAGTTATGGTGTTTTAGAGTTCAGTATCTTCTACAAAAAAATCATAAATTACTATTCAAAAGTTTTTCTAGATGAGGAGGCTTGGGAGATCCATTTCATGGTGGATTTTTTACGTAAACATAGCGCTAGGACACCCTATTAATGTTGAAGTCAAATCTTGAGGTGCTGGTGAAGGTAGATATCATTAAGCAGATGTTATCTTGGACCAAATTTTCATGGGTTGGAAGTCATCAAGACTCTTCATAGAGTAGAGCTATGATAAGGTTTTTTTGGTTGCCTGGTCAGATAATGTTTCAAATAACAGAGAAAAATTCCACCCTCTTCAACTTACGTCACTTTTGTTAGCAGTTCTTAGGACCTCTATAATGGGTTTGGTATATTTTAATTTTCTATTAGAGGATGTGTCTATAAGAAACAAGATTTCCTAACCATCCCCAGTAGTTATCATGAGGCTTGAGGCCCACTTCAAACCTGGACTTTGTAACATTTTCATCCAAATAAATAATAGTTGCAGAGATTTTTCATTTTTGACTAGCAGAGAGGGGATGATGTGGATATAGGATATCCCCCTCATATCCCTATTCCTTTGGGATTCTTGGAAGATCATGGACATTGATGTGGTCTCCATCAATGATAGATAGTTAGTGGAGTAGTATATGCTCAAATTCATGATTTAACATTATCAACTATGGGTGATCCTTGAATCAAATGATATACCATCTAATTATTTCTACATGGTTTGATGACTTAATTGATTATAGAGATATTAACTAATTTATCATGTGAACCCTATTCTATGATTTAGGAATTGAGGTAGAGAGGCTTAAAGTTCTCCTTGATTTTACTCTTCTAGTTAGAGGTGGAGCTAGCACATTTGATGTGTGCAAAGTCCGTGAGCTGGTTTTAGGGGAGAACTGATCTTTGGGAGATTTCTTATGTGTATATAAACAACCATAATGAATCATTATTGGAATGTATTTGACAATTAAATGTAGGATTGTGTATATTTATTCATCAGATGTATCATATTCTATAACTATAATGGTGACTAGGCAGTGTTCACTATTGAGCGAGACCCATGAATGGATCAGAGGAATGTCGAGGCATTATCTTATTTGATGGTCAAATTAATATTGAGTTTTATAGAGCTTCAGTTGTTTGGGTTTCCCATGGTTATAGAAGAGTACTATGATGACTTTCCTAATGAGGTTGTAGAACTACCACCTTGATGAGAGATCAAGTTTTGGATGTAGTTACAACTAGTATTTTCATAGATATTAATATCTGTATATAGGATGGCCCATTATAAGTTGTGGGTGGTGAAAAATAAGATTGATGATCACTTCTTGAGAGGATTCATTTGGATTAGGGTGTTTCCTTATGGATCTCTAGTTCAATTTATGAATAAGTCAGATAATAGTTTTTTTTATTTCTTATCGCAATTTGAATTACGTAATGATAAAGAACCACTATCCTCTCCCATTAATTAACAATTTATTTGATTATTTAAATGGGTAAATGCAGTTCTGAAAGAAAAAACCATAGTCTAGATATTATCATATGTGATTAGAGGATGATAAAATCATAAATACTAATTTCTGATTTTATTATGGATATTATAATTTTTTTGTAACTGTTTCTCCAATTGTGTTCATGAGGTTGATGAATTCAATTTTTGTGAGTTTTTAGACTAGTTTAGGGTAATATTTATCAATTAAATCCTTATTTTTTAAATATAAATGGATTAGAGTTCATGTAACATGTGATATCTGGTGGGAGTTCTTCAGTTTCATCATCTATTCATGAATCTTTCTAAGTGTTGGTTTTAGGCATGGTAGATATATTTCTTGGTGTATATTATATATCTGTGAGGAGTAGTTATAGTACATTTAAAGATTAAGCTAGTGGTTTCTTGGGTATCCCCCAATAATATTACATATGTTTAGAGTTTCTTTTGTCTAAATAGATATTATAGGAGTTTTGTACATGAATTCTCCTAGATTGAAAATCATATGACTTAATTTACCATAAAAGATCATAAATTTGTATAGATTGGTCTGATCCAAGACACTTACAACAATTTGAAGGTGAATATGGAAAGTTCTCTCATTCTTCATTTTTCTAATGAAGGTTTTGTGTTTGAGATTTACTAATATAGTTCACTTATTGACTTAAACTATGTGTTTATGTAGTGGAGGTCGGTTATGTCATATGATTATTAGTAGTTATGACCTCACAAACGTAATTATTCCACCCATGATCATGGGATTTTTTCATAATTTATTTAACTAAATTTTTGGGGAAACTATCTTATCTGTGAATATTTTTTTGTCTTCATAGACCACAAGAGTTTTATGTACATATTCTCTTATCATTACATTAATATAAAAAAGTGATGTTTAATGGAGTTATTACCAAACTATGACTTTGATATTTTCTTGACACATAAAAATGTAAATGTTGTAGTGGATTCTTTAAGTAGAAAGTAATGAGGTGGTATTTTATGCGAGTCTAAGGACTCCTAGAGGGTGGTGGAAGATTTATCTATGATGCACCCAAAAATAGGATAAGTTGATGGTAGAGGTTGTATTTTAAGGATGATAGTGTAGAAATATTTAGTAAATCAAGTGGTGGAGACCCATATATTGGATAATGTGGAAGAGGTTTGGGATAATTGAGTTATTTTTGGTTATTTTCCTGAGGGTTGGTCTAAGGATGGACAACATAGGATACTATTTCAGGGGAAACATTTCATTATTTTAGTGATAAGTGATATTGTTCTCCATGAGTTCATTTATTCAACATTATAAATATTTCATAGTCTAGAAAATATATATCATTATATAAGTGATTGATATTGGTGGTTTGTTCTGAAGTGATCAGTTTTAGCATTTGTCTCTAGGATTTGGGTCTACCATAAGGTGATGGTTGAGAATTCTATTCCTGGGGTTTTTCTTAGACTCGCATGAGGTTATCTAGTTGAAGTGGGAGTATATTTTGGTGGAATTATTCAACGGGTTACCCATATCTTGGGTATTTTATGATTCTATACATGTGATCATGGACCTCTGGATGGAGTTATCTTAGTTATTAGTGATTAAATAATCAGGATCAGAGTAATTTTTATTGAGGAAGTACCTGGAGGAGGATGTGAGGATCAATAGAAAACCATCAATGATAATGACCCTCTATTTTACCTCTAGGGTGTGAATATTTCTCTATCATGATTTTGGCTCTCAGTTATTCCTCAACACTAGTTTTCATCTATAGGCAGATGTTCGGATAGAGAAGATAATCTAGACCTGATTATACATGTTTTGTGAGTTTATCTTAGGTCCTAGAGGTGGATGAACAAGGAAACTAATTTTTATTTAGTTTTACTACAATAAAATTTATCAATCCAAAACTTGTGTATCACCATTTAAATCACTATATGGCTGAACTTTTTGATCTCCATTACTTTGGACCAAGGTCATAGAGTTCGGTTATCTTAGACTAGACTTGGTGACAAATATGTGTAACACGCTAAGTTTTTATAAAACGTTTATTTTGAATAAATAATATTTATATGATTTTTTTCCTTTCATGATACACCAATTTAATCTTATGTTATATGCTACAATAATTTAATCTTGTGCTATATGCAACATCCACTTCGATTGCGAAACAATGTTCTATTATTATAATTATTTAAACAAGACTACTATAACATAGCCGTTAAAATTAGTAATATGAATAGAAATAAATAATTTTTAAATTTTATTTGTAATTTTTTTACTTAAATGGAACATATTGATAATAAAATACAAAATATTTAGT
The DNA here is from genome assembly GCA_963277665.1 of Viscum album. NCBI lineage: Eukaryota > Viridiplantae > Streptophyta > Magnoliopsida > Santalales > Viscaceae > Viscum > Viscum album. The sequence continues at coordinate 1,541,258,922 of OY728156.1, forward strand.
AAAATCTTTATGTGTTTAAAAATGCTATTTTTCTCAAAGAACAACTTTTATGTCCTTCTGTGAAAAAAATAATATTAATTTTAGAAAATTTTAGAAATATAATATGTTAAAATAAAATCCATTTCTGAATTCCTAATGTCAAAATCATAATTGGGAAATTTTTTGGGATTTTTCTGAAATATTTCATTTTTGGATGAATAGTGAAAAAACCGAATTTTAATTGAAAACAAATTTTTAATCTAATTTATTTATATAGTTAAATTATCTTTTAATTTATTTTGAAAGTATAACTAGATCCATTATACATAAATTACTCTAATATATGTCATTTTAACTAATTTTACATAGAAATTGGATATGAAAACATTTCAAACTTTTGAGCTTTTCACTTTAAAAACTCGTTGTCCCATCCCGTATGTGGTATTAATTTTAAATTAATTTTTTCCACTCATGTGTTTAGAATTAAAAAAAATGGATTCAATTTTTATAATCATAATAATTTACATATTATATTAAGTTCAAATTATTTTTTGACAAAAAATATTAGTGAATGTAATTAAAATTAATTATAACTATTAAGGTAAAAATGAGTTTACTTAGTGTACAGTGGACTACCGCCTCACGAACAGATGTCATCTATTCTTCCATTACCACCTTTAAAGGTTGTTAATTATGATTTAAGTACTATTTTTAGAAAATATATATGATATTTATTATGTATTAATTTTAATGAAATTATTATACAACACATACCTTTATTCTTTCCATTTTTTGGAATACAATTACATCGTTTGTGGACACGTAGACTACCGCCTCCTCAAAGTGATGTGATTCGTTCACACTTTACATGGAATGTACAAAGGATGAGTTTATTAAAAATATGCGATATATATGAAATAATAATTATTCATGAATTAAAATATATATCATTTACTTATTTTATTTATTTAAAAAATATAATAAGAAAATGAAAAGAATATTCATGCATACGTACGACCCACCGTCTCCATGAATAGTGTAATTTATTTTCTACTAATATATTTTGTAAATTATTTTAAATATTTATATAATAATTATATATTACATTTATATAATATTTTAAATTCTTTAAATAATTAAATCAATATGTAATTAAAGGAAATAAGAATGACAAGTCAAGACATGTATAAAAAACAAAGTGGTTATTACCCGAAACAAAACATTAACATGGAATTGTTAACAAACGGGTGATAAAAGGTCATAATTAAAACATATATGATATGATAAAATTTAATATGGTTCTTTAATATTTTTATAATAAACTTATATTTTTTATATAGTATTTTTGGAATGAGTGTGACAACAATCAAGACATAAGGTAAGTGGATTTCGAATATCTCTTTATATTTCTACGAGACTTATGACTTATTCACCACTTGTTAATTTCATGTGGGGTATATAATACCAATGAATGTATTATATTATTATTATCCTTGATTTTTTTTTATTTACATATCTATTTGATCATATCTATTTCATGGGGGTTTACAGTTCAAAAGTTACCAAATCGCTAGGGTAATTTTGTCTCAATTTCCCTTCTTTGAGACACTTGTTTTGTTATAAACCTATATTATTTTATAATGTTTATAAATTGATATTTACATGATATATCCTGAATATCCTTATTTTAATGATATTTTAGAATTCATGTAATGTTATTCTCTCATGGGGACTTTGATTCAAAGTTACCAAAGGTATAAGAGTTTGTTTCTACAATATTATCATTATCGAGATGGTTTACGATTATGCTACCATTGATGAAATATTATGATCCATATCTCAATAAATCTCATTAATTTTATTATAATATGTTTATTAATTATATATTCATGTATTATTACCATTTTAACTCTTTTTTACATACAAAAATTAGAAAAATGTGTTTTTAAAAAAATATGACTTTATATATCATTTCGGTCAGAAAACTATTATTCCAAAACAATGATTTTGAAAATTTATTGAAAAATGTTTTAAAAATTATAATTAATTATTATTTTCATGTATATAGGATTTTAAAATTTAATTTTTCTTTTCAAAGATTCCTTTATAATTTTTCAAATCTATTCTCAAAGAAAAAGGTTTTCAAATTTGTTTTCTGTTTTAAAAATGTTTTTCAAAGCAGAAAGGATATTTTCCCCAAGAAATATTTTTAAAAGATATTTAGAAATTATTTTCCAAATAATATGACATATTTTTGTGTTAAAAATTAATTTTGAGAATATGTACCAAGGGTATCATTCATATTATTCATCCAAATAGTTTATGTTTTTATGGAATGATGTTTATGAAACCCATTTCTCTTCCAAGGGTTATATGTTTATGGAAATTATTTCTATTTCATGAGTTATATTCTTATGAAACTAACTTATTTTCATAGTTTATGATTTTATAAAATTATTATGAAACTTATCTCTTTTCCATATGTTATGACATGATTACAGGTTTATGATACCCATTTCATTTTAGGGGTTATGATATGATTGTTTATGATCTTGTGAAACACGTACCTATGATTTCATTATGAGATAGGTGAGACCTATATATCCCTCAAATTATTTGGTTAATTATTTATGTATCATTAGATAGACATTTCTGGAATGGTATTGAACTCAGTTTAGTAAAATCCTCTGTCCACTAATATGGTCTTTCGAGTGAACCTTAACTACTAAGATGGTCATGGGGGTGAACCATGATAACCAAGATTGTGTGGGGAGTGAACCCATTCCACTAAGATGACCTTTGAATTATGTATTTACTACTATGGAAATAATTTTATTTGATTATGTGTTTTCCAAAATTCCTTGTCTTATTCCATTGTTATGCTTTCATGGATTATACTATTGATTTCCTTATGAATCATGTCTTATTAACTTCTAATGTTTATTGAATGAATCTTAATTATAATCTTTTATATGTAGTGTATGATCTTATAATTCTATGATCATGCACTCATACCCTTATTCTCATGATTATACTTTAATATCTCCCTTTTTAACCCTTATTGATCATTTAAACTCACCATTTTCATGTTTCATTTCCAGAAGTTATGAATATATTTGTTATGTATGATTTTTCCAATTAGGTTGATAGTTATGGAGAACCTAGTGGGAGGTAATATATCTCACTTTTGTATTAGTGATTATGTTTCCATGTTTCCAAAGGCACTAAAATAATATGGTCATTGGGAATCTATTTTGGTAATGTATTAATTGCTCTACAAAAGTGATGTAATCTCTCTATATGAAAAGAAAGGGTCACTAAAGTATGAAAAAGACAGTCCAAGTTATCCACAACTAAGTTAAGGAGATGCACGATTTTCAGAAATCCTATTTTGATCATAGGAGGCCTCTGATGTTTGACATTAGAGATTATGTGTTTTTAAATGTGTCTTTAAGACATGGGTAATAAAGGATCAATCATGGGAGAAATATTTTTCCCAAGTTTTTCTAGACTTTCATATTATTGACTCAGGTTTGAGCCATGGATTATCAATTTGGGATACCTCTACAATTTAACTAGATTCATAATTTCTTATATGTGTTATAGATTCACTGATATCTTCATGAAGAAGCTCACGTGATCAATTGGGGTGATCTCGATGTTATGGACATTACAAACATTGGTGAATGGCTTGTTGAGAATTAGGACCATTAAGAGAAGAAATTTTATTAGAATTCAATTCATTTGGTTCATGTATCATGAAAATATGGTGGCTTAGAGGAGAGTAATTGGTAGTGGTGGTTATAGATATTCACTTCATATACCAAGTTGTTTTAATTATTTATTTTATCCCAATTGGAAATATTTGGAGACCTTGTGTTATTTAATGAGATAGTTTCTCTTCCATGGTGTTGTTATTGTTTTGGCCTTTCCCTTGAGCGGTATCTCCCCCATGATTTTTTTGAAGTTAGTTGGAGGTGAAGAATTTTTATGTTCTTTTTTCCTATAGTGGTTTAGTTTCCCCCATGATGTAGTAAGAACATTAAGAGGTATCATGCAAAGTAGTTGTTCTAACCCCTTTCCTTTTTTATTTGTTTTAAATTATTAATGGTATGAATATTTTGAGAGTTATAAAATGAAATGGACTAGTTTAACCAAGTATTTAATTTTCATGTTTGGGTGTAGGAGATGGTAGAGTGGATGATCAGAATTTATAAAATTAGTTATTGGATGAATTCATAGTGTGAACTCAACATTAAAAGTTCTGGTTGGGATTCATGGATTAAGTTCTTGTTCACCCATTTGAGGTCTTTGAGGTAGAAATTGGTGGTTCTTCATTGAAGGAATTCATGAGTAAAAAAATTTATTTATGGAATGAATGATTTTTAAGGGTTTATAGATGAGGTGACATAAATTTTTTTAAGAAGATTGAACCATGGGATTGATAGTATAAACTAGAGTTTCACACTGTAAATGGAGAGTTTTATAGCTAGGTTATAATTAGAGGATCTCCAACATATTTCTATTAATAATATTTTCGTCTATTAAACCCTAGGTGATCAGGATAGCCTTTTTAATGGAATTTGAAGCCCCTTATATCAAATTCAACCCCTATCTTCTAGGGATCAATCTGTGTTAACCCAAGATGAGTTTTTCCTCTTTCCATTGATACTTGTTGTCTTTCCTTATCTATTATCATGGTATGTAAGTTTATCTTCATTGTTTATACTGGGTTTCTAATGAATTTTACCAGATATAGATTTTTTTTATTCCTTTTCATTATCATCCTCAAATTTTCCTTCTTCAAAACCATTTTTTGAAATAATTATTGAAGATCCATGTTGAAGTAGGGGATCTATTACCTCTCTCTTGATTTAAAGTGAAATTGAGAAATTATCATGCTTTAATACATTGGGTAATGGTGTAATTGACCTAATTAAGATATTAACATGAGAATTTAAAAGAATAATGTAGTTTTAGTTTGGGATTATGATCACTTTCTATTTCATGATTATCAATGCCTGGTGTTTTGATAAAATAGTGTATTGTATTTATGTTGTGCATACCATGGTTAATTTTGAAAAAAATACAATAAACCATGAAAATATGTATTATTGTGACGATATTAAAGAAACATGTATGTAATATATTAATTATCAGTCCATAATTTTGATGTAATGTTATAGTGATGTTGAACACATGCTTGTTTTCTTTTATAGTAGTTGATGGAAGATAAGTTATAGATTTATTTTTATTCAAAAACATATGCATAATAGATTGGTTAGTTAAATATTGGAATTAAAATGGTTGTTTGTTGAATAAAAATTCTTTGTAGATGTGTGACTATTTCATTTTGTGTAAGGCTTGTATTCCTTGTTTCTATGGCCTTAGTGACTCTTATTATATGTGGAAAATACATTTTAAATGAATGTGTTCTCTAGGAATTTTTAGAGCCTTGATGTGATTTTATAATAAACATATATGGTTGGTTTTATTTATCAACAATATGTTAGAGGCTCAGGGATATTTTATTAGATATTATTTTAATAAATGTGAAATTGGTTGGGAGCATGGGGTATAGTGATGGTCAATACTGGTGATTTCAGGATAGTTTATATTATGATCAATAGTGTGGGACACAGGGGAAATCGGGATGAGTTAAGATATATTCTTTATCATAGATTCTTATTTATTTATTTTTTCTTTCTATATAGTCGGGTGGCTTGATGTTCCCTGTTTTTGGGTTCCCGCCACTTGAAATAGTTGGACTATATACATTGTGAGTGAATATTTGATATGGTATATTAAACAGAGTCCAAGACTTCTTGGATAATTTATGAATGATAAATGAATAAATAAACTCACACATGGTATGGGTTGTTTTTCATGGAAGTGATGTTAAATGATTTATATCATATTAATGAAATCTATGGGATGGTTGAATGGGAAGATCCAAGGAGAACGGGTTTAAATTTGGAATTTATTAAGTGGTTAATGATGATAACACACTTGATAATGTAAGTAATATAATTAATAGTGTTTTCTCAATTATCATTTGAATATTAAAATATTAATTTAGAAAATGTTGATGTGAATTATTTAATGGTTAATTTATTAATTAATTAAGAACTCTAATTCTTATGTGCTTGTTTGATATATAGTCCTTAGCAGTGGTAGTTTAGGGTACTCTTTGATGATAGAAAAACAATGTGTCTATGGATAAGTAGTTTCCCTATGTGTCTTTTTTTCTATGATGTTATTCTATTTTTAGATTTCATATGTTACCCCACCCACATATGTAGGGAAACGGGTACCCAATTGATATGGGTGGTGCTTCCTCTAACATTCTGGATGGTGAGGTAATGGATCGTTGACAAATCTATCTACCATTCTCTCTATTTATATGTAGATATGAGTAAGTTTATCTTGATCTATAATGAATTATGGTATTTGGTGTGTTCCTACCCAGGATGTGATGACTCTTATTTTTATTATACATTTATGTGTGGGTTGTAATGGATTGAGGTATAGTGAATACTAGTATCCAGCCATAATGTCTCTATCTTCCCATAGGTGTATATTCATGGGATGTTAAAACTTGAGGTATAATACATTTACAAAGGATATAGTGGATTCTGATCATGCACATTATTATATATGTGATGATGTTGATGATGATATATATATCTGGACTAATGTAATTTTGAGATATTGGGATTTGTGTGAGACCAAGGTTATTAGGTTTGAGGCCAAAATCATATTAGGGATGACTTACTTATATATGGGATGAGAATAGGATGTGTGACACAATATCATGAGAGATAAAAACCAATAGGGGAGTATTAGTGGGATACCATCATTATTTGTATATAATTTTGAAAAATAATTATCAACTTCTCTGTGTCACATGGTTTAGTGATCCATGGTAAGGATGGGTAAACTAGTGTTACTTGTTTAAGTGACAAGTTAATTTAAGTTTTCTATTCATTGGGATTTAGTATACTTATTTCACATTTTTTATGTGAGGTTTCAAGGAATATTCTAATGAGTATACATGTTATTCACACCCTAAATATATCTAATGTGTTTTCCAGGTCAATAACAGTTGGTTAGTGATCGAGATGGGTGGTAGTAGTTCAATGTTTTTTTTCAGGAGTTGTTGGGGATATAAATTTTCACTTACGAGGATTTACTTTTAGTTATTTTAGTTTTTCTTTCAATTATTAATTTTATGTACGATATTACATGTATTGGTTTTTCTTATGGCTTATTAATGGTATTAGTTGGTAGTTTATCCTTCATAACTCTTACTACTTAAATCTATATGAGGTTATTTTCTCCCATGCATTTTATTTTTATACCCTTGGTGCCAATCTCAAAATCATATCCTATTAGAGGCATTCTTCAAGGGTCATTATATCCCTTCATTCAATGTCAACAAAGGTGGGTACCTTTTTAGGAAGGCTATGATGATAATAAATGAAGGAATGTGAAGCTCTTGTATCAAGTAAAGCACAAGATAAAGTAGAGGATACCAAAATAGTACCTCTAATAGTACGAGGACATACTATAACATCTATGGATTATTTCTTCACAACATATTCAATACCTAAACTCTCATACTATCCTTAAGAAGGAAAAAACTTATATTGAAGATTATATAGTGATAGAAAGACATAATTTTTGTGTTGTTCACCTGGACTCAATATCTTAGAAGGTGGTCATCTCCATCAAGTACACTAACCCAATAATTATTCATATGACTCTTAGTTCAGCTGATATGGCCTCCAGCCTTTTTATTACACAACTTTTCATTACACTGTAAAAAGAGAGGATCATTTAATGTTTAGTTTCATGGAAATATGGTATATTGTTCATGAAAACTTAAAAAATTATTCTAAAAAAATGAAAGGATTATTCATTGGTTCATCCTAAGCAATTTTACTTCATTTCATAACCTGTAGACATACATAACGAAGGGGTGATCATAAGGCTGAAAAATGGAATAAGAAATGGAAATAGTTTACAAGTGATCTTGAGGAATATAAATACGAACACAAGGAATATCATTACAGTTGGAGAAAAGGAAAATGAGGAATATCATAATAAAAAGGAAATTAATAATAACATGAAAATGTGGAAACAATATTTAAATGAGACAGTCATAAGCATATCACTCAGGTTTTTCACCGAGGTTTCATAAATATTACCAAGGTTATTCACTAAGGTATTGTAAAACATGCCATATCTAGTGATTAAATTATTTACCCAATGCATTGGAGTAATATCAGAACGTACCCTTAATTTGTATTAATTTCATGTGAGACACATAGATCATAATTAAACATTTCATAAATAACCCTTGGAGAATAAAAGAAATGGGTTTCCTATCAAAATCATGGCATTTCTAAAGTGATTAAAAACATGAATATTATGTCATTTCAACCCATAGAAAAGGAATGCAGGTTTCATGTATGTTTATCCCAGAATAAAATAAATAATTTTTAAATTTAGGTTAATACCCTTGAAAACAATTGTCTTGGATATTCACAATAAGAAAATAAAAGGTAATTTCTTGAGGAGAATTGATAAATTTTGGGAAATAGAGTTGGCAATATAACGGGTATAAAATGTTGGTTTAGAAAAGGGTAAAAAGGGAGAGTACAAGGGTATCCCATTTAAAAATGTAATTTGTAAGTAATAGTATGATAAAAATTATAATTTAAGGGAGTAACCATAGCATTTAGAATAAATAAATTAAAAGATCTTCTTGAATCGAAAAGAAAAGGCGGATAATTCTCACACCTTAAAGAGTTACTCCTAAAACTTGTTTATTGGAAACTTGGGGGTTTGAGGACACATTAAGAGGACTCCTTGGGGGGTAAAATAAAAATAACTTTGGGGTGGATGGATTAGTAGTTAAAATAAATGGATAAATGGGTGGGTATTTATAGAAAAAGTGGAGGACTTGTTTATTAATTTCCAAATATAGGCTTTAGAAACCTAGGTTGTGGAAAATAAACAATTATAGGCTTGAACATGGTATTTGACCATGGTATGGGTCAGTTGGGACATATTTTATGTTATTTTAATCCAAATTAGTTGATCATTACTTCATATTACTTCTTTTTTCATGGAAAATAATTTTTTTTAATGTTAAAGTTTCCAATTTAAACATTGGAAAGTAAATTATAGGTTTGGAAATTGATAAAAATATATTAAAATAATTGATGTTAATAAAATAAAATATTTAATGCCATTTATTGTACATATTTATTTATTAAATCATTAAAACATAATTTTTAATTTAATAAACATATCGAAAAAACTCAAACTATATCTTTACTCTTCACAATAAACTAAAATATTTTAGAAAATTATCATAAATTCACCCTAACATAATTTTAGAATGAAGATTTCGAAAATGATATTTATTTTATTAAAATAAGTTTCTAAATATGATAATTTGAACTTTTAAATTTAAAAAATCCTTATTTATTAAAATTTATAACAGATTGAAAATGCATAGTAAAATTTCAGACACTTGAAAAAATTAAATTATTCTATCATTTATATTTAAACAAATGTGTTTTTCATAATATTTCTTTAAAATAATTATTATTCATAATATATTTGTTTATTTTAAATATTTATATCTTTTCTTGAAAGTACAATTTCTTTCCAAAAAATAAATTGAAAAAATTACTTCTTAATTTTACTAAGAAAAACTATTCTTAAAATGGAATTGATGGAATAAAAAATTTATTTATATAAACGAATTGAACTTTAAGTAACTGGTGCCTAGAAACATAACCCATTATAATAACCACATACAACCTAGGGTTAAGTTGTGTGATGGTGATAAATTTGTGGGGAAGCTCGATTAACATTTCCCGAGTGGTACTTTACACTAACTTGAACTTCTCCTATAGGAAATTTCATTCAAGATTCACTTATTGAAGCTCATATTGAGATTTGTCAAGGACGAACCCTAATGATTCTAAATTCCTCCCAAGATCAGACAAATGGGTTTCATACCACATGACTCTACTGGTTGAGGGAATATATTCTCCTTTCATCATTAATTATTCTTTATCATTTTTACTTAAAAATAAAATAATAAAAAATTATTACCAGGAGTATAGTTTACAATAGTCATATTGAACAACAGTAATATTCAACCAATGGCAAAAAAACATTGATTTTTGATGGTTACATTTACCAATATACTCAATAAATTATTAAATAAATATTATTTTTTTGTGTGTGGTACAAAAGAACACACATTTTCTTATGAAACAAAAAAAATTAAAAAATCTAAGTTGTTACATTGTTCCCCCTCAGGAAATTTCAACCCTAGAATTTGAAATTTTTATCTCATTTGAGAAAAGATGATGGAAATTCTCACTCTATGTCTCCTTTGGATTCCACATCACTTCTTCATAGATATAGTTCTTCTACAATACTTTGATGAGGTGGGTAGTCTTTTTTTACAGAACCTTGTCTCTACAATCGAATATCTCCACTGGCTACTCCTCATAAGAGATGTCAAGTTCTTGTACCACCATAGGATTTAGTACATATGAGGGATAAGGAATTTACTTTCTCAATAGAGGTATATAGAATACATCATGAACTTGAGAAAGATTTGGTGGAATTTCAAGATGTTAGAAAAATTCTCTTTTGCAATAAAGGATTTTATAAGGGCCAATGTACCAAGGGATAAACACCCTTTTATTTCTAAGCCATATGAATCTCCTCCATGGTGATATTTGAAGGAAAATTTTATCTCCAACATAAAACTCCAATTCCCTTAGGCTATTTTCATCATATATTTTATGTTGAATCTGAGCATCCTTCAAGTTTTGTTGGATGGAATAAACCATTCCATTATCTCATGCACAAGATCAGGCCCAAGAAGCTTCCTCTCATCAACTTTATCCCAAGAATTAGGAGTTCTACATTTCTTCCCATATAGATCTTCATATGGTTCTATTCAAATACTCAAATGAATGCTGTTGTTTTATGGGAACTCAACTACTGGGATATGTTGGTCCTATCCACCTTTAAATTCCATTGAGTATTGTTTTAGCATGTCCTTTAGTGTCTAAAGAGTCCTTTCAAATTTTCCATCAATTTGGGGGTGATAGGACATACTAAAATTCCATTTAGAATTCATATCATGATGAATAATTCTCTATAATTTTGATGTTATCCTTGGATCATGATTATAAATGATGGAAAGTGTCACTCCATGCAACCTCACAATTTTCTTTATGTAAATCTTGGTAAGTTGGTCAAGAGATAAATCTTCTTAAATAGTAATAAAATGAGTATTCTTGGTGATTTTGTCCCCTATAGCCCATTTCACATTGTTTCCTTTGGATGTTATTGGGAGACCAGTGAAACATTACATAGTGATATTGTACCACTTCTATGCTCATATGGGTAGTAGTTTCAATACCCCTTTAGGAATCTGTCAATCCGCCTTAACTAGTTGAAATATCAATCACCTTACAGTGTAGTCACCAATATCCCTTTTCATTTTATCCCACCAATAATGATCATGAAGTTCCCTATACATTTTAGCTCTTCAATGATGTATAGATAATGTAGATCTATGAGATTTATCTATATGGTCCTTCTTTATTTGCATAATAGATGGAAAACATAGTCTTTTATAAAATTTTAGTACACCTTATTGATCAATATTGAACTCTAGAAACTTCTTAATCTTTACAGCCTCTATATTCATTTGTAATAAAAGATCTTCTCTTTGAGCTTTCTTGATCTTCTACAGTAATTATGGTTGAGAAATCCTTTTGGATTGGGTTGATTATTTTCCTTCCCTCGTGATTCTCGTGTCCAACAATACTAGGTCCTTGATCAATGGATCTCCTTGAATCTTTATCATTTCAAAAACAATATGTTCTTTCCTATTTAATGCATCAGCAACTTTGTTTTCTCATACAGGGTGATAATAAATCAAAAATCATGGTTTTTAATAATTTATTACCATCTCCTTTATCTCATGTTAAATTCCTTTTGTTTGAAAATATTATTCAAACAATGGTGGTTTGTGTATATATCACATTTCTCCCCAAAATGATAGTTCCTCTATATCTTTAGAGAAAAAATAATTATAGCTAGATCTAGATCATGCATAGGATAATTCTACTCATGAGTATTTAACTGCCATGAAACATAAGAAATAAACTTTCCATTTTTTATGAGGATGAACCCAATCCCTTTTAGAGATTCATCTCTAAAAATAATGAATCTTTCTTTGATAGGGGGTAGAGTTAACAAAGGTGCAGTAATAAATCTCTTCCTCAGCTCCTGGAAACTTTCATCACACTCATTTTTCCATATGAACTTGGACCCTTTTTGAGTTAACTTGGTTATTTTATTATAAATTCATGAAAATATTTTCACAAACCTATTTTAATATCTAGCTAAATCATGGAAACTATGAATATCATTTACTTTTACATAATGAGGCCACTCCTCCACAAGCATTATCTTAGGAGAATCATATGATATTTCTTTATTGGTTACAATGTTTCCTAATAAAGTAAGTTGTGGTAACCATAATTCATACTTTCAAAACATTACAAATAGTTTATCCATCTTTAGAGTTTGAAATATAACCCTTAGATAATCCACATTCTCCCCAAGAATTTTGGAATATACAAAAATATCATCAACAAAAACTACCAAAAATTTATCAAGGTAGTCCTTATGGCCTCTATTCATCAAATCCATAAATATAGAAGTAGAATTAGTTAAAAAGAAGGGAATAAAAACAAACTCATAATTCCCATATCTTGATCAGAAGTCAATCTTTAGATTATCTTATTTCTTCACTTTCAATTGATGATAACAAGACCGCAGAAAAATCATGGAGAAGAATTTATCCCCATGTATATTTTCAAATAAATCATCAATCATTGGAAGAGGGTACTTGTTCTTCACTATAATCCCATTAATTTATCTATAATAAAAGCAAAGTTGCATTGATCCATCCTTCTTATTCAAAAATAGAACAAGTTTTCCCATGAAGAGACACTTGGTCAGATAAACCCCTTCTCTAAATGATCACGGAGTTATTTATTTAATTCCTACAAGTCCTCATTTTCTATTCTATATGGGTTCTCTGATATCAAATTGGATCAAGGAATGAGTTAAATGGATATCTATACCTCTCTTTCTATGGAAGTTCTAGGTAACTCCTTAGGAAATATGTCAATGTATTCTTACATTATGGAGAAATTTTCTATTCATATACTCTAATTTCCTTCTTCATCTTCAACAATAATTTCTATAAAAGTAGGCTATGGGAGGTGCTTCTTGAAAAATATTAGGTTGATATATCTCTGCTTTGAAAACAACTGTAAGTTGTCAATTCAATACTAAGGATATTTCATTTCTTATAAAGTTGATCTTAGTATTATACATTTAGTTCTAGTCCATACCCAGTATAGTGTCATATTCTATCTTGGGAATGACTACTATATTTGAGATTAGATTGTTCTCACCATAGTGAATTCAAGAGTTTCAATACACTATTGATTCTTGGATAATCCCTCTAGGATTATTGACTGATAACACTACTTTAAGTAGTTTAGGGATTGATTATATATTTTTTTAAGTCTTGGAGGAAATAAAGGAATATGTATAACTTAAATAAAAATAAATTAATTGATTTCTTTGAGAGTACTTGCAACAACATCATTTTGAGGTTCAACTTCAGCCATCAAGATTTAAAAATACTGACCTTTCTCTCTTGGGCTATGATAAGGTTGATCTTAATTTCATTCCATTATCTTCTAATTTAGAAAGTGCTTGGAAAAGTGAACAAGATTTTCACACTTGAATCATTGAATTTTAGGATGGTCCTTCACCATATTCCCCCATTTCATTAGTGTTTAGAAGATAAGGCTTCACCTCACTATAATAGTTCCAAGAAATATACCAATTTATTCAAAACTTGTAACATTTACGAATCCCAAGAAAACAATTCCCCTAATGATTCTTCCCACATTTGTTTCCTATGGGCGGTGTCACTTACTTTCCTCTTCTTCCATGATCAAAGTTCCATCTTAATATTGGCCCCATTGATCTCTTATTTTAATTTTATCTATGGGATTGTTTCTTCTCTTTGAACTCTAGTTCAACCTTTGTAGCACTCCACACTATTGAATAATAGTTTTCATAATCCCAATTGGCTAGATTATTATATAGATGGGGTATTCATCTACCATATAATCTATCAAACATTATATTAGGGTCCATGAAAAATCTAGAGATGTAATGATAAAGTCTTGTAAAGTTCATCTCATAGCTTCCCACAAATTCATTTTCCTTATCCTTTAGCTCTAGTAATTCCTTCTCCATTTTCTTATGAATCTAATAAGGGAAATATTTTTTGAAAAATGTTTCCCTAAACTCTTACCAATCGATAGAATAAATTTCCCTTATTGGATTTGTGTTTTTAATCATTATCTACCACATATCAACTTCTACCTCTAAGCAGTACTCATCGAGTGTGAAATTATATTCTTTCTAACAATGGAGTATAGAAATTATATTTTTGTAGGTATTATCCATTGTTCAAAAATCAATGGGACAGTAGATCCACTAAAATAAGGTGGTCGTTGACACATAAAGGAATCAACATAAAGTTGTTACCTTGATGGTGAATACAATCACTTGAATTTATTCAAGTTATTTCTCATAACTCGAGTCAATTGATTCATCATTCTCAGGATGTCTTCCATTCTAACTTCCAGTGGAGGACCGTCATTACATGGTCTACTACACACACCATTTTCACGGCTTATCTTATTTACCACAATTTTATAAAAGAACAAATACATAGTGGGGAATTTTTTTATTTTGATAATCTTATCATTATAAAGAAATTTTATGTCTTATAACATCATTCTTATATATATTATTCTTTAACAACAACTAAATTTTATATATATCCTTCATAATGGTTCATACAATTATTGAGATTAACCAAATATATCCATTGGAAGTGTCAAACCTGGAGTGTAGTAAGTCTCATTATCATACACCGGTTCCTATTCGAGTCTATCTTAAAGAAGTGTTTTGGGTGTTACCACTAAATACATCTATGCTAGATCCACATCCACCAGTTTGTATCTAGACATGGACTTATTTTGTTGGAAACCTCTTAATTAATATGTAACTCCCCACCCCCAGAAGCCTAGAGTTGGTGCATTATTACTTTACATTGGCATGGTCACAAAGGATCAAGTCTCAAAATACCGATTAGTTTAGTAGCCTTTGAAGTACTAGATACATTCATAAGGTTTGTATTACATCATAAAATGGAAAACTACAACAACATTGTTTCCATAGACAACACTGAGATCCCATATACTATCCCTACAGGTCGGTCATAATATACTTCTTCACATCCTAGGAAAAATAAAACATAGAAAGGGGTGAGCTCAGATGCTCAGTAAGGATAAAAATATAGCAGAAACTTTCATAAATAAGACTAAACATTTAAGGCAATATATAGAGTTAAACAAAAGACCTTTCAACATAAACTTCATCATAATATGGAAAATATAAATCAAAATAATTCCATTTACTTAATCATGTGGATATTCTACTAGTCGAATAATCACATGAAATATCAATAGCCACTTTCAGAATGATGGAATGCATAATGCCAGACTTTCATAATCACATAATAAAGGCCTTGTGCCAAGAATACAAATAATATTTTTTCAAGGGCTTGTGCCAAGACACTAGTTTGCCTCATGAGACCTACTGATTCATCTAGAAGCTATAGCGGGATCCACCTGACACTTACTAAGTCCAATGAATTCCACATATGAAAAGGTTTAAACATAACATAAACATTCATATTAAAACTACCATACGAAATGTCAATACTTTATCCATAAACCATGAATGGTATGAAATAACATATCCACAATAAAAAATATCTCAAAACCTTCAATATAATATGGGAGTTTTGTATCATAATAAATCAACTTCAAACAAACTTAAAATCCATCAAAGGATGTTGACATAGATGAAATCAAAACCTTTTTAGAGAAATATATCTTTCTATTTTGAAATCATTTAAAAGTAACGTAATTATAAAAGAAAAAATTAATATTTTAAAATATTATTATAATCATGTAAGGGAAGATTTGATGATGTTATAATGACATAAAATAGCGGCACCCTCCGTATAAGTTAAAAAAACATTCTTACCTTAATTTTGTCGAAAAGGTCGTAAGGTACCTTGTTTGGAAAATGACAGAAAGATTCCTTTCAAACCATTTTATGAAAAGTAAAACAAGGGCACAATTAAATTTAACCCATATTCTATTAAATATTAAAAAAAATTTGGAATACATTTTTAAGAAACATGGATGTGGATGATAAAGAGGTTCGAGTAGATATTTACGTAAAAACAACCTCAGATAATAAAGAGATTGTGAAATTAACCCTTACCTTGTACTTTTCCTTGGTCGAGGGTAGGTTAACCTACTGTATAATGGTGAAATAATTTTTATTAAATTATAAAAGAATTATATAAACTAATATGATATCATATATGATCTTTTAAAATTTCTTTGTTAATAATATCTTAGTATTATCGTCTTTTCAGGTGTTAACTGATTTGTTTTCCTTTATATGCTTTGTTACGTAAGTAATGTTTGTTTTGGATAGGATATATATTATTAATATTCAGAATGATATTAAGTCTTTAAACATTATTTTTAATCATATAATGAAAATTATTTTTGAATGGATATGATGGGAAATGAATATCATCGTGTTCATGGAGACGGTAATCCGTACGTACGCATGAGCGACAATATCATTCTTTTGATAATAAAATAATCTATAATTGGATGGTATATCATACATACAAAATAATTATCATGTTATATTTATTATTTAAATTAATTACAAATCATTATTATTCCAACCCAAATAATAATGTATTGAATAATAATTACAACACGATGTGGAGACGGTAAGCCGTACGTATGCACGTATGGTGACATGTCATTCAAAAGATGGATAGAATAATGAATATGGTTGTACCATATTTATAATAACATCACATTATAAAGAAGATAATGGGGTTATTATTTTATAATGTAAACAAAAAAGAAATAAGAAGTGGAATAACAAAGGAACTTGAAAGAGGTGATGATATATTTACCTCTTCTCCGGGTTCTTCCTTTTAACAACTCTTTTATGTCAATTTTGACACTATTTGGAATTTTGTTTTTTCTAAATTCATAACAGCATTATTACATCAAACAGAATTCATATAACCAACCCTAACATGTCATATTAACCTATAAAATTAGTGGAATTCATAAAAAGTCTCAAATTACACTTATTCGGATATTTATAATATCAATTATTTTAATATTTCATTAATTAGTTAATTATTGCATCATCATTATGTCATAAATAAATTTAATTATTTAATATCTAAAAATTATAAATAAAATAACATTATGTAGGAAATATTTTTAGATTTATAATGAATATTTATAGTCAAATTTATCTTATGTGTAACCCTATATTAAAAATATTTTAGTTATTAAAATTTGAATTTAACACTTTTAACTATTATTTGAATTAAATAATAATAAATGTCCTAGTCTAATCCAAGTGGACCTAAAGTATCATATTTTATTCCTAATGTTGTTTTTGGTCGAATTATACTTATAAAATAGAATTAGTCCATGCGTTAGGGTAATAATAATATCATTTTTACCATTAATTACCCTATTTACTTTTAACCGTGGTAAATAAAAGTAAAAAGTTACTATTCACCAGAAATTATTTTCATCTTATTTAACCACATTTTACTCACTAATACCAACTATTTCTCCCGGATTTTTGAAATTCAACTCACAGAAGTTGTAAAATTATGTTTTATGTAAATTTGAAAATTCTCCAAGGAGGTGGATAAAAGACGGCAAAAAATTCAATAAAATTTTTATATATCCAAAATTATTATAAACTAACTCCAATGAATTAAATTGAACATATATAGGTATTATGTATCTATTTTTACATAAAATAAATTTAAATAAAATAAATAATTATTTAAATAAAAATTCGGTTTTAAAATATAACTCAGTGTTTTCACTATTCCTCAACAATTGAAAGTTTTCAGAAAAATACCAAATATTCACCTTAAGCTAATTTCAATATTCCGAATCCAAAAAATGAAGTCCATTTTGAGATATAAAATGTATAAAATTTCAAAAAGTGAGTATTACTATTTATAACGGATAGTTTTATTGGTTGTGGTGTGTTAGAACTCGAAGTTGCGTAAAACATACGCTATTGTATTATTCAAAGAAAAGCGTACCATGGAAGCTTGGGGTGTTACATTATCCCCTCCTTCAATTAATTTCATCTTTGAAATTTCTAGAACATTACTGCATCAAATGGCTTGGGTGGTTCTTCATCATAATTTCCTCGGGTTCCCATGTTGCCTCTTCCATCTTATGGTTTCTCCATAGAAATTTTTCCAGACGAGTCGTCTGGTTTCTCAACACTTGTTCTCTTATATCAACAACCATGACATGCTCTTCAAAATAAGATAGATCGGGTTCCAGTTCTAATTCTTCATAGGTGAGTACATGCACTGGGTCATGCATGTTTTTTCTCAACAGTGATACGTGGAATACATCGTGAGCTTTGGAGAGACTTGGCGGAATTTCCAAATAGTAAGCTACAACACTAATTAATTCTAGAATTTCGAAAGGTCCGATGTACCTGGGACCCAATTTTCCCTTTTTACCGAAACTTATAACAACCTTCCATGGAGATACCTTCAAGAATACATGGTCTTCTTCCTGAATTTCTAAATCCTTCCTTCAGTTATCGACATAGCTCTTCGGCCAACTTTGAGCTGCTTTGATGTGGGTTTGGATTACCTTCACATTTTCCATCGTTTCTTCCACAAATTTTGGGCCTATGAGTTTTCCTTCACCAACATCATCCCAACAGGTTGGTGTGCGACATCTATTTCCATATAACGCTTCATATGGTGCCATCTGAATACTTGAATGAAATATATTGTTATAGGAAAATTCTACCAGAGGTAAATATTGATCCCACATACCTCGAAAGACAAGTGAGCATGATATCAACATGTCTTCTAACGTTTTAATAGTCCATTCTGATTGTACATATGTTTGGGGGTAGTGGGCAGTGGTCAAATGAAGTTTAGTATCCAGGGATTTCTGAATAATTTTCCAGAATCATGATGTAAAACATGGATCATGATTAGAAACAATTGATAGGGTTACTCCATGAAGTCTCACAACATTATTAATATATAGTCTTTCTAGACGTTCAAGTGGTAAATATTCTATGTTAGCAAGAAAATATGGTGACTTTATAATACGATCAATAATGAACCATATTGCATCGTTCCTTCTAGGAGTCTTTGGTAGTCCCATGTCAAAGTCTATTGTAATATTATCTCTTTTACACTCAAGTAAGGGAAGAGGTTGCAAGACTACTCCTGGCTATTTCCTTTCAGCTTTCACTTGTTGTCAAACCATACATCTTGACACAAAACTATCAATCTCCCTCTTCATGTTGTCCTACCAAAAATGTTCCTTCAAATCTCTATACATTTTGGTTCTCCTAGGGTATATAGAAAAATTGGAACTATGAGCATCATCCAACAATTCTCTTTTTAGATCAGGTATATCAGGAACACAAAGTCTCTTCCCAAATTTCAAAATTCCATCTTCATACAAAATGTCACTCAAAATCCCATCATTCTAAGATTTAATCTTCTTTTGAAGCACTTTATCATCAGTCTGAGAACTCATTATCCTTTCTAGTAAATATGGTTTGGAAACCATTTGAAAAAGTATTGATGTTTCACCTTCCATGGTGATTCCAATATCCATCATTACTAGTTCCATGTATATAGGATCCTTTTAACTCTCATCTTATTCAAAACTCCATGATCCTTTCTACTCAAAGCATCTTCCACCTTAATTGCATTCCCCGGGTGGTAGTGTATAGTGCAATCACAATCCTTGTGTATTCAAGCCATCTCCTTTGCCTCATGTTGAGTTCTTTCTATGAGAAAATATATTTCAAACTCTTGTGATTGGTATATATCTTACATTTTTCACCATAGAGATAGTGTATCCAAATCATCAAAGAAAATATTACAGCTTCTAAATCAAGATCATTAGTATGGTAGTTTTTCTCATGAATTTTTAGTTGTCGTGATGCATAGGAAATAACTCTATCATTCTGCAGAAGGACACAACCAATTCCTTTCTTTGATGCATCACTATATATAACAAACCCATCATTCCCCAACGGTAGAGTCAAGATAGGGGCATCAAATAATCATCTCTTAAATTATTCAAAACATTCTTCACATTCTTTTGTCCAAAAAAATTTCTCCCCTTTATGTGTGAGCTTGGTTAATGAGTTAGCCAATTAGGAAAAATTCTGGGCGAAACGCCAATAATAACCTACTAAACCAATAAAACTGTGTACCTCAGTTATACTCATCGGTTCTATCCATTCTTGGATTTCTCTTGTCTTAGAAGGATTAATAGAGATTCCATCCTTAAAGAAAATATGTCCATGAAAATAAATCTCCTGAAGCCAGAATTCACACTTGCAAAACTTCCCATATAATTCATGTCTTCTAAGAGTCTTTAGAATAATGCGCAAGTGATTTTTATGATATTCGTAGCATTTGGAGTATACCAAGATATCATTAATAAATACCACAACAAAGTCATCAAGTTATTCCTTGAAAACTCTATTCAATAGATCCATAATGATAGAGGGTTCATTAGTCAATCCAAAAGGCATTACTACAAACTCGTAATGCCCATGCCGGGTTCGAAATACTGTTTTCAGAATGTCTTCCTTCTTCACACACAACTGATGATATCTATATCGAAGGTCAATCTTTGAAAAGTATTGAGCTCTATGAAGTTGGTCAAATAAATCATCAGTGAGAGGCAGGGGATAATTGTTCTTTATTGTTATAGTTTTGATCTCCCTGTAGTCAATGCACAACCTCATAGATCCATCGCTCTTCTTAACAAAAAGAACAGGAGATCCCCATGGAGAAACACTGGGGAGAATAAGTACCTTATTACAAAATTACTCTAGTTTTTTCTTTAGTTACACTAATTCCACAGTGTCCATTCTATACGGGGTCTTCGATATGGGCCTTGATCAAAGAATTAAATCAATGGAAAACACAATTTCTCATTCTGGAGGATGTCTAGGTAAATCTTCTAGAAACACATCAATATATTCTTTCAAAATAGGTAAATAATCTATTTGAACATTTCTTTACTCACCAAAAGTTATTTCATTCTCTTCCTCCCCAATAATTGAATTTAGTTGAGCTACTGGTGGTGGATCTAGATAAGAATTAGGTGATGATATTTCTGCTCTAAAGATAAGGTACTCCTTATCATCATCAAAAATTGTAACCTCCTTTTTTTCTTACAATATATTTTCAAATAATGGTCTGAAATCCAATCCATAACGAGGATTATATCAAATTCAATCATGGGTATGACGATGCGATCAACAGATAAAGAACATTTATTTGACCAAATGGGGATGGATTCACAGAACATTGTTGCAATGATACTTCCCTTAAGAGTTTTGACTGAAAAATACCTTGTTAAATCAAATTGGAAATATCTAATTTTCTTAGAAAACTGGGAAGATATGAAACAATACGATGACCCAGAATCAAATAAAGCATTGGCTAAACTTGAGGAAACCCTTAAATTACCTGCCACTACATTTTTCAGAGCTTCAACCTCAGCATTAGTGATAGCATAAGATTTTCCTTGATCCCATGGCCTTTTCTAAGGTAAGTTCCCTGAACACTTAGAACATTCATTTTCATAATTCCCCCTTTCTCTACAATTGTAGCATTCAACATGGACAACCACTTTCTTACCCTTGAAATCACGAGTTTGGTGGACTTTTTCACCACACTTGTTACATATTCTCTTTCCCTTTAGGCAAGTACTAGGGTGTTTCTTACCATATTTACTACATGATATATATTTAAATTTTCCCTTCTTCCCCTTATTTCCATTTTCAGAGTGTTCAACAGATCTCTTATTCTCTTACTTTGCTTTAAAGTCATAAGACTTAGAGAATTATTTTTCTGTCTTGATAGCACATGAGACAATATCTTCGGATGATGAGAAGGATTGTGCGACTAATGATTGATGGAGAAATTTTTTTAACCAGTCAAAGAAATGATCAATCTTACATATTGGGTTACGTATATAATCTGCAGCATGCCTTGCTACCCTTGTAAAGTTAGCTTCATACTTTGAGACATTCTCAACCTCCTTTTGCCTCAGACTCAGAAATTGTCTTTCCATATCTTCTCGATGGTCATGAGGAATTTATTTCTCTAAGAAAATATCTTTAAACTCCCTCCATTACATATTTGATACTTCATCATCTTCCTTTGTGTTTTGAATCAATGACCACCATTGATCAGCATCTCTAGTGAGGTGGTAAACTTCCATGACAACCTTTTCATTTTCACTACTCCCCAAGGCATGGAATATTTTCTCTAAAGAATTTATCCATTGTTCTACTACTAGTGGATTTTCACCCTTTAATGTTGGTGTTTCTTTCCTCATGATGCGATCTAACATTGATCCTCAATTCTTCGGATCAGGGTGCTTCATACAGGTAAGGTTATTATTCATAACCTGAGTGAGTTGTCCCAGTATGATGATAAGATGATCATCACCAGTTGTATCACCAGCTCCACTGTAATTATATTGAGTAGGAGGGAAATCCCTACATAGAGTGCGTGCATTGATACGATTTCCATTCCTTCCACTTGTCTCCATTTCTAAACAATGGTATAAACTAGATTAGTTTATGAATCGAAATACATAATTCTAAACTTGTAAAACACTTAACATAAATTTAACTGTTTATGGATATAATCCATAATCATAAAAATGTTTTCTTTTTGGATGTATATACTCATAAACCCTTCATAATGGTTTGTAAATAAAATTATAATTATCCTAAGCATATCCCCCTAGAGTGTTGTAACAAAGAGTGAAACAAGGCCCGTTGTTGTGCACCAGTTCCCATTCGAGTCTAGCTCAAAGTGGTGTTTTCAGGTTTTACCCCTAGGTACATCTCTGCCAGAGCTGCCTCTATATGATCGTATCCAGAAAGGGATGTATTTCGTAGAAAACTCACAAAATATCTACAATTCTCAAATTCTTGTAAGTTCTTCTATACTAATCCTCAAAGTCTATATTAGGGTTATGTGCTCTAATCAGATTTTATCTAAATCTAGTTTCCAAGGTTTGTACTAAACTTCCTCTAATACCAACTGTAATGCCCCGACCCCAGAAGCCCAGAGTCAGTGCATTA
Source organism: Viscum album (assembly GCA_963277665.1). Classification (NCBI taxonomy): domain Eukaryota; kingdom Viridiplantae; phylum Streptophyta; class Magnoliopsida; order Santalales; family Viscaceae; genus Viscum; species Viscum album. Next base: position 1,541,282,367 of record OY728156.1, read on the forward strand.
TTACTTAACATTTTCATGATCACAAAAGATCAAGTCTCGAAAAACCGATTAGTTTAGTAGCCTAGGAAGTACTAGATACATTCATAAGGTTTTCATTACATCATAAAATGGAATATTACAACAAAATTGTTTCCATAGACAGCACTGAGATCCCTTAGAATATCCCTATAGGTTAGTCATAATAAATTTCTTCGCATCCTAGAAAAAATAAAACCTAGAAAGGGGTGAGCTCAGATGCTTAGTAAAGATAAGAATATAGCGGAAATTTTCATAAATAAGAATAAACATTTAAGGCCATGTATAGAACTAAAACAAAAGCCTTTTCAACATAAACTTAATCATAATATGGAAAATATAAATCAAAATAATTCCATTTACTTACTCACATGGATATTCTACTAGTCTAATAATCACATGCAAAAACAATAGCCACTTTCATAATGATGGAATGCATAATGTTAGACTTTCATAATCACATAGTCAAGGACTTGTGCCAAGACTACAAATAAGATTTTGTCAAGGCCTTGTTCCAAGAAACTAGTTTGTCTCATGATACCTATCGATGCATAAAGGAGATATAGCTGGCTCCACTCGTCACTTACTAAGTCCAATTCATTCCACATATGAAAAGGTTTAAACATAACCTAAACATTCTTATTAAAACTAGCTTACAAAATGTAAATACTTTATCCATAAACCATGAATGGTATGAAATAACACATCCACAGTAAAAAATATCACAAAACCTTCAATACAATATGAATGTTTTGAATCATAATAAATAAACTTCAAACAAACTTAAAATCCGTCAAAGGATGCTGACATAGATGAAATCAAAACCTTTTTAGAGAAATATCTTTCTCTATTTTGAAATCATTTAAAAGTCACGTAATTATAAAAGAAAACATTTATATTTGAAAATATTATTATAATATTGTAAGGGAAGATTCAATGATGTTATAACAGCAAAAAATTACCACACCCTCCATATAAGTTAAAAAAACATTCTTACCTTAATTTTTTCGAAAAGGTCATAAGTTACCTTGTTTGGAAAACGACAAAAATATTCCTTTGAAAACATTTTATAAAAAGTAAAAAAGGGTATAAATGAATTAAACCGATATTCTAGTAAATATTAAAAAATGTTTTGGAATACATTTTTATGAAACATGGATGTGGATGATAATGAGGTCCTAGTAGATACTTACGTAAAAACAACCTCGGATAATAAAGAGATTGTAAAATTAACTGTTACCTAGTACTATTACTTGGTTGAGGGTAGGTTGACCTTCTATATAATGGTGAAATAATTGTTATTAAATTATAAAATAATCATATACACTAATATGATAACATATATGATATTTTATCATTGCATTGGTAATAATATCTTAGTATTATCGTCATTTTGAGTGTTAACTGATTTGTTTTCCTTTATATGCTTTGTTACATAAGTAATGTTTGTTATAGATAGGATGTATTTTATTCATATTCAGAATGATATTTAGTCTTTAAACATTAATTTTAATCATCTAATGAAAATTATTTTTGAATGGATACGATGGGGGATGAATCTCATCGTGTTCGTGGAGACGGTAATTTGTACGTACGCACGCGCGGCAATATCATTTTTTGGATATTAAAATAAAATATAATTGGATGGTATATCATATATACAGAATCATTATCATGTTATATTTATTATTTACATCTATTACACATCATTTTTATACCCATCCAAATAATAATGTATTAAATAACAATTACACCACGATGTGGAGACGGTAAGCCGTACGTACGCACGTATGGTGACATGTCATTCAAAAGATGGATAGAATAATGAATATGGTTGTACCCTATTTATAATAACATAAAATTATATAGAATATACTAGAGTTATTATTTTAGAATGTAAACAACAAATAAAGTGTAAGTGGAAGAAGAAAGGAACTTGAAATAGGTGATGAAATATTTACCTCTTCTTCGGGTTTTTTTTGAAAAAAAGGATAGATATCATTAATGACGAAAGTCTGCAGATGTAAAAGTGTAAAGCCATAAAGGAAAATTTTCCAGCCAGAGCTGGTTAGCATCGAATGGGCATGAGGCCACAATTTGATGGGCCACATTGTTTCCTTCCCTTTTGGTGAAGGAGAAGGTGCAAAAAGAGAAGCCTGGGTGAAGTGTGATAATTCTTCTGATGATGGGGCCAAAGGGCTGGAGTCCGCCGTCATTATGGTTGATATCAAAGATTGTGGTGAGGCAGTTAGACTTAATGTTGATACCAGACCACCCATGGTCCAAAGAGAGCATCATACCAGCAAGGATGGCGGTGGCCTAAGCCACTGCAGGTTCCCAGAATGCATGGTGTGGTTCGTATTTTGCCACAACGATTTTACCCATATGGTTTCAGGCCAGGAGGCCAAGGGAAATGAGCCCATATTTGGGGAGAGTTGCATCCACATTTATCTTAATAATCCCTTCCGTTGGAGGATTGCAATGAGAGGGGTAAGAGGGGGTAACCCCGGGTGTAAAATGTCCATTGTGGTCCTTCCAGCCCTCAATCCATGATGTGGCCCATTCAATATAGAATTCGGGAGGTTTATGAACGTGGTGAAAAATAGAATCGTTATGCCGGACCCATATGATCGAGGCCAAGGTGAAAAGTGATCTTGCATTAGCCATTGAGAGGGAGGAGCACCAACGCATCAGAAGATCGGTTAGGTCTGAGACTGTGGCCAGTGGTGCGCCTTGGGTCAGACCCCATTTATTTAAAATTTCCCTGGCTCCTGGGCAGTGAATGATAGCGTGTAAAGGGGTTTCTAGAATATGCGGACAAAAAGGGAAGAAATCGGCACTGGCCATATGTCTATGAACGAGAAGGCTCATAGTAGGGATGGTACTCGTGCACACCTGCCACCAGAAATGGCAAATTTTGGGGGGACGTTGAGTGTCCAAAGTGATTTCCATGGTCCCTCCATCGGTCCGACTGAGTGGTTTCCAAGAGCGACTTTATACCCGGATCTCACCGTATACTCGCCTGATTTATCCTTGATCCAGAAGAGAAGGTCTGGCCTTACGTTCGGAACCCAGGGAATGCTCAGGACAATTCTTTGGTCTCTTTCATTAAACCAATTATGAATCTTTTCTAGACACCACCCCGGCCCCTGGTCAGAAAAGTGGCAGCTGAAAATGGCATATTCAAGACCTGGTTGGGCGGGGGATGTGGCCCTTATGCCTTCCTTATCAACAAGCCAGGGATCAGTCCAGATATTGACAGATGAGCCAATCCCAATCCTCCAGCCTAGTCCTTTTTCCAGGAGAATTTGAGCCCCCCAAATTCTTCTCTAGAGAAAGCTAAGGCAAGGGCCAAGAGAGGAAGACAAGAAGTCCGTGTGGGGAAATTACTTGGCAAGAAGAACCTGTGCACATAGGGATGATGGTCAGTTAATAAGGTGCCATCCTTGCTTGGACAATAGTGCGTCATTGAAGAGAAGAAGGTTCCGAAATCCCATCCCTCCCTCTGTTTTATGTTTGCAGAGTTTCTCCCAGGCCATCCCGTGGGGTCTATTCTTTCCCTCATTCTTCCCCCAATAGAAGTTGGCCGTGCGTGAATGGATCTGGTTGACGATGGCCTTCGGGAGCCTAAACAGGGACATAAAATATCTGGGGGTAGATTGTATGACAGCTTTAATGAGGGTCTCTTTGCCAGCATTGGAAATTCTTTTCGGGGTCCATCCTTGAATTTTTTTATCAATCCTGTCCCCCAGAGATGTGAAGATTTATTTTTTGGGCCGGCCAATCACCGTGGGTAGCTTGAGATACTTCTGGAATTTTTCAACCCAATGGATGCCTACAGATACGCATAGTTTATCTCTCTTGGGAAGGGTCACCCCTGCTCTAAAGGAGATTTCAGATTTTCCCTGATTGATTGACTGGCCAGATGCCCTTTAATACTGGTGGATCGCTTGGCTAACCACCCGACATTCGTTAATTGTTGCTCTGGAGAAAAGGAGGCAGTCGTCGGTGAAAAAGAGGTGTGACACTGGAGGGCTAGCACGATAGACCTTAGCCCCATGAATTGACTTAGAGGATGCAGCCCTGTAAATGAGGTGAGATAAAACATCAGCCACTAAAATAAAAAGAAATGGGGAGAGGGGATCTCCCTGGTGATGTCCCCAGGATGGGGTGAATCCTCTGGTAAGCTCCACATTGACCTTGATTCTGAAGGAGACGGTCGATATGTAGTTCATGACCATATCAGTCCATTTTATGCAAAAGCCCATTTTCAGCATCACAACTCTGAGGAAGTGCCATTCCACTTTTTCGTAGGCCTTAGTCATATCCAGTTTTCAGGCCTTAGTCAAAATTTTGTCCTTCTCCTCCCACCACATGTCAGAAACTATTCAGACGCACCATAACCCACCCTGGACCTTTGTGGGTTTCTCTGGATGGTCATCCAATAGTGACAAAGTGAGATCATGGGACCTTCTTGACAAGCTGTGGCATGACCTCTCGAGCCCTATTCTTTTATAAGGGGACTTAAATGAGAATATGTTCTACAAAGAAAAAAGGGGTGGAATCATCCGACCCTCAGATTCGATGGAAAATTTCTAGGACGCAATCACTAGGGCGGAGCTCGTCGATCTGGGGTACATAGGCAATCCTTTAACATGGTTCTGTGGTAATTCAGAAGTCACCCGCATCGCTGAGCGTCTGGAAAGATTTCTTGGATCTACCGATGGGATTGATCTCTTTGGCATGTTTCATATCGTCCACATGACGCTCAACTGTTCGGACCACTATCCTATTTTGATTGATTACACACAAGGTGAACGCAAGAGACAATTCATTAGACCCTTCAGATTTGAGAGTTTCTTCTCTAAAGACCAGGAATGAGAAGAGGTTATCAGATCAAGCTGGAATGATACTCACGAGGATGTTAGTAGCAATCTCCAACAGGTTTTATCTAGTCTGCGGTCTTAGAGCAACAAAAAATTCTGCCACCCCGATTGGCACTGTGGTGCCCTTGAAAATAAACTCCAAAACCTTCTCAAGCAACCCACTTCCAATTGCAACCTATCTAAGATTGGTGATATACAAAGAGACCTAGACATGGCCATGTGCGTTAAGGAAAGTTTTTGGGCTATGCGGGTGCGAGACACTCACATTAAATAAGGGGATGCCAAAACCAGGTATTTTCACCAGAAAGAATCATCCAGGCGTCGGAAAAATGTTATCACTTGCACCTCTCAACCCGATAGAAGCAAATTTTCTGACATCATTGGAATCCACGAGGCTTTGACAGGCTATTTCCAGAACCTTTTCTCTGCCGGAACCTCTTTCATATCTGCTGATGTGGAAGAGTGCATCAGACCTGTGATCACCGAAGAGATAAATAGGCAGCTTATCAAAGATGTGATGGATGACGAGATACTCCTGGCTCTGAAACACATTCATCCCACTAAGAATACAAGACTGGACGGGTTCCATTCCCTTTTTTTCTTCTTCGGGTTATTCCTTTTGATTTGATCAAAAGGGATCCATAGGTTGGATTTAGGACTAAAGGAAGGCCTCTAGAATTAAGAGAGGATAGTTGAGAGGGTATTTGGGCAGGGTTTGGCTGAGAAAAATGGATTTGATGGTGTGAATTAGAGAGAAGGGGGAGTGCCCTTTTATAAGAGGGGTTAGGGGAACCTTAAGAAAAGCTAGAAATATTATTTTATAATAAAATCATTTTCAGTTTATAATGGCACCAAAATTAATTATTTAAATGATAATGTGGGTATGGGTCTAAAACCACTCAACCAATAGGTTTTAGACTAGTTTCAATCAATATATTAACTTTATATTTTATATTTAACTCTTAGTTAAATAGTTTTACATTTACTATGTCTCTTTGTATTTTTATATTATATGGTTAATAAACTCACTATAAACCTCCTAGAGAACCCCAAGTGGTTAATTAATGATACAAATATCATTATATAATTATTTTGGCTGAAAATTATATTTTTAGGAATAGAATATCAATTTATAATATAATATTTATTTTAAAAACTCTTTTATGTCAATTTTGACACTATTTGGAATTTTCTTTTTGCTAAATTCATAACAACATTATTACTTTGGAAAAAATTCATATAACTAATCCTAAAAAGTAGTATTAACCTATAAAATTAGTTTAATTCATGAAAAGTCTAAAATTACATTTATTTGGATATTTATAATATTAATTATTTTAATATTTCATTAATTAGGTAATTACTGCATCATCATTGTGTCATTAATAAATTTAATTATTTAATATCTAAAAATTGTAAATAAAATAACATTATGTAGGAAGTATTTTTCGATTTCTAATTTATATTTATAGTCAAATTTATCTTATGTGTAACTCTATATTAAAAATGTTTTAGTTATTAAACATTGAATTTAACACTTTTAACTCTTCTTTGAATTAAAAAATAATAAATGTACTAATATAATCTAAGTGGACCTAAAGGATCATATTTCATTCCTAAGGTTTTTTTGGTCAAATTATACTTATCCAATAGAATTAGGACATGCGTTAGGGTAATAATAATATCATTTTTACACTTAATTACCTTATTTACTTTTAACTGTGGTAAATAAAAGTAAAAAGTTATTATTCACCAAAACTTATTTTCATATTATTTATCCACATTTGAATTAATGATATCAACCATTTATCTCAGATTTTTGAAATTAAAATCACAGATGTAGTAAAATTATGTTTTATGTAAATTTGCAAATGCTCCTAGGATGTGGGTAAAAGACAGTAAAAAGTTTAATAAAATTTTTATATATCTAAAATTATTGTAAACTGACTCTAATTAATTACATTTAACACATACAGGTATTATGTATCTATTTTTACCCAAAATAAATTTAAATAAAAAAAGTAATTATTTAAATAAAAATTCATTTTTAAACTATGACTCAGTGTTTTTCACTATTCATCAAAAATTGAATGTTTTCAGAAAAATACCAAAAATTCACCCTAAGCTAATTTCGATATTCCTAATCCAAAAATGTAGTCCATTTTGAAATATAAAATTTAAAAAATTTAAAAAAGTGGGTATTACTATTTATAATGGCTAGTTTGATTGGTTGTGGTGTGTTAGAACTCAAATTTGCATACAACACACGCTATTGTATTATTCAAAGAGAAGCATACCATGGATTCTTTGGGTGTTAAGTAATAATTCACCAAAATACCTCTACGTTTATCTATATTTAAACATTTCTCTAGGGTTCCTCCTAAGGTTTTCAAATATCAATTTACACAAATAACTAAACTTTTATTTCATTAAAACTATGGAATTAGGTCTTTTTATTACAAAATATTTCATTAGATTATAAAAACAGAGGTTCTTTTAAAGTTTAGTTTCTTGGAAATAAGGTACATAATCCATGAAAACTTAAAAAATTATTCTAAAAAACATGAACAGATTCTTTATTGGTTCATCTTAATTACTTTTACTACATTTCATAACCAAGGGACATACTTAAAAGTAAAATATGTGCATAAGGCTCAATAAGGGAATAAAAAATTGAAGCAATTTTCATGTGATCTTGTGGAATATCAATAAAACAAGAGGAATATAATTATGGAATGAGAAAGAAAATATGAGGAGTATCATAATAAAAATTAAATTAATAATAACATTATAATGTGGCTAAAAATTTTAAATGATAAATTCATAAGTATATCACCAAGGTTTTTCATTGAGGTGTCATAATAATTATCAAGTCTATTCACCAAGGTATCATAAAACATGTCATATATTGAGATTAAATTTTTTACCAAATTCATTGGAGATATATTAAAGAACGCCATTAATAAGTCCTAATTTCTTATGATCCACATAGATCATAATAAAAAATTTCAAAAATAATCAGTTGAGAATAAGAGAAATGTGTCTCATATCAAAATCATGGCATTTCAGAAGTGCTTAAAAACTTTCATATTATGTCATTTTGAACCCATGGAAAAGGAATGTAGATTTCATGTATATTAATCCTAGATTAAAATAAATCATTTTTAATTTTTTTTTTAATAACCTTGTTAAATAAAGAGGCTTGGGTATTCACAGGAATAAAATAAAAGGGAATCTCTCGAAGAGAAGAGAGAAATTTTGAGTTGTAAATTCAGAAGCATAACGGGTATAAAACATGGTTTTTGAAAAGTAAAAAAAGATAGGGTAAAATGGTATACTATTTATAAAAAATAATTTCACAGTAATGGTATGATAAAAAGGTTAATTAAATAGAGTAATCATAACATTTAGAAGGCATAAATGAATAGTGGTTCTTGAATCAAAAAGAAAAAAAGGATAATTCACTTACCTTAAAGATTTACTCCTGAAACATGAGGATTGGAACCTTGGGGGATTGAGGACACTTTTGGGGGACTCATTGGGGGGTAAAACTACTAGTTATTCATGGAATATGTATTTGGAGTATTTGTTTATTAACTTCCGAATATGGGCCTTAGAAACCTAGGTTATGGAAAATGAAAAACCATGGTATTTTCCATGGTATTTTCCCATGGTTTTTGGGATTTGTGTAATATTTTATGTTATTTTAATTAATAAGAGTCGATCATCATTTTATATTACTTCTTCTAAAATGAAAAATTATTTTTTTCAAAAAAATAATGTTTTTAATATTAAAGTTTTCATTTTAGAATTTGGAAAGTAAATTATAGGTTTGAAAATTTATTAAAATCTACAAAAATACATGATATTAATAAAATAACATATTTTAGGTCATGAATTATGTTTAATTTTAAATTAAATTATTATTAAATAATTATGATGTCATTAAACATACCGAAAAATTGAAACGATAGTTTTACTATTCATAAAAATAAAGTATTTTAGAATATTCAAATAAATTCACACAAATATAATTTATTCATTAATATTTAAAAAAGATAATTATTTTAACAGAATAATTCTCTAAAGATAATAATTTATCTTTTAAATATTAAAATCCTTATTTATTATAAATAATAACAGATTGAAAATGTATAGTGAAATTTATTTTATCATTTATATTTAAATAATAGTGTTTTTATCATAATATTTAATTAACATAATTATTATTCATAATATCTTAGTTTATTATAAATATCTATATTTTTTCCTAAAGTAAAATTTCTATCTAGAAAATCAATTTATCAAATTCCATTTCAATTTTATTAATAAAAAACTTTTCTTAAAAACGAATTATATAATGAAAATTTTATCTATACAAAGAAATTACACTTTTTGTACATAGTACCTCAAAACATAACCACGTATAACACCTGCATACGACCTAAGGGTAAGGGTTGTGATGGTGGTAGATTTATGAGATGGATCAACTAACATTGCCCGAGGGGAAATTTCCACTAATTTGAAAATCTCCCATAGGCCATTTCATTGAAGATTCACTTATTTAAGATCAGTATGGGCTTTGTCAAGGGCAAACCCCAGTGATACTAACTCCTTCCCAAACCCTAAAAAATGGTCATCATAATAAATTACTATACTGTTTGAGTTCATTGTTTCTTCTTTCTAGATTAAATATTTTTTATCGTTTCTACTTAAAAATTATTAAGTAAAAAATTATTACCAAAAGTATAGTTTCCAATGGTCATATTGAAAAATAGTAATATTTGACCAACAGTAAAAAAACTATCGAATCTTGATGGTCAAATTTACCTTTACACTAAATTAATTATTAATGAGATGTGCTTTTTTTATGTATGGTACAAAAGAACACACAATTTCTTAGGAAACAAAAACCATTCAAAAAGTCTGGTTTGTTTTAGTTGAGGTTTCTACCCAAAACATTTTAACATGTTTAAGTAGAAAATCATTTTTAGATGGCTATAGAGATCACATAAACAATAATAAATCACCTCAAAGATACAATTTTGTTTAATTTTTATAAACAACAATGACTGGTAATGTGAGGTCCTATAGAGTTAGTAGATGGATGCACAACACTACTTTTCCAACATAAAAAAGTAAACTATACCCATATCTTCCCACTATCTCTTTTGACCAGATAAGGATATATTTATTTTAGTATGAGTAGGTAGTGAAATAAATTTTCTAAGGAATAGTGGTAGCAGTTTAGACCATTCCCAGTGATGGGTTTTCATCGATTTCCTCATATTTTACCACAGAAACTGAGTAATAGAAACCATAGAATCATTGAGATAACAAATTTCAGATAAAATTATTTATTAATATATTTAATTAAGAAAAACCTTAGATTGAAATTTTTCTTCATTTCTAAATCAGTTAATTTATCTCTATCATACCACTGTTGCATTCAAGTATTAAGGTGTAAAATCCCTCTAGTGGTATCCACATGTACTCCATGAACCATGAAATTTCATATTTGAAGCGTTGGTTTCTAGAATTAATGATTATCATAGCTTTTATCATTCAATATTGATCATGAAAAAAATTACTTCAATCCTTGAAGAATTTCATTTAATTCTCTTAAGGATTGTGAGGGAGGAGGATTGAAGATCACCATTCTTAATATCTTTATAGAGAAAGTTTTCTCTATGGTTGAGAGAATTCTCTTGAAAATATTTTCATGTACAACGACATCTAATGATAGAAATTTCAAAACTAATTTTATATATCTTGATTCAGAATTTATTATTTCACATAGGCCCATAGACAATATTTTAATAATTTTAAAACCCCACGTTAAATAGTAATAAAATTATTATTATTATTTCCTTAACATGCATAATACTCATGAATAATTTAATTTTTTTTATTAAATATATAAATTAATATTTATTTAAATGATATTAAAAATATCATTCCAACTGGAACCTTAACACAACCCATCAATCCTCCTTGGTATTTATCTATCCAAGAAAAATGACAACTTATCTAAATAAATAAGTACCACTACATCATTCATTTAATGAATAAATAAATATTATATTCAATAAACTTTGGAAACAAATATTTATTTGGTATTAAACCAGCATTTATATTCTCTAAAATAATTGGTGACTAAATATAAATGATCAATATGAAATGAAAACTAATTATTACTTTAATATTAAATTCAAGTAGAATTTATCAAGGGTTCTCGATACACTTAATGTGTGACCCATTAGGCCAATTTCTTGATGGAATTAACCTAACTCACATAAATTTCTATATTAGAATATAGTAATTAATCTAGGCTCCAATAATGAATGATGTTAAATGTAAAAATATAAATAACCTCCTATAAGTGTTAAATTTAAAATATAATCATTTTTTTATATCTCATCAAGTAGGTTACATACTTCTTTCATCAACCTATATTCTTAAATATATTTCTTTAAATTTCCAAAAATAAACTTGTCAATAAAAATGCCATGGAAATGGAATTAATTGGATAGTTACATTCCAATAAAAGGTATATAGTTATCTACTTATATTAACTCAGAAGGGAATAATCCATTCTTGGCTTATTCTTTAATGTTATGCCACTCATCACACACCCAACATATCCTACCATGCCTCTATTCTATTTCATCACAATTTTAATCAATATATCCAAGTACATGACCCATGATATGAATTCATAGTGATCTCAAGTAAAAGTACCAATACACATATTTTTTAGATATGAATATCCAATGACACAAATAACATATGAAATTACTATGGATGAATCTATTCTTATAACCTCCTCTCTTGGATATTTAAAAGGGAAAACTTCATTTGATGAAGTTTTAATGCCTAATGATCCCCTTACCACTGATAGAAAACATCACAAATGTTTGATTAAAAGATTCTATATATCCATTGAATATGTATTTTATAATATCATCATATAATTTCAAGGTTCTCAACTTAACTAGTAAAAAATATGGCCCTTTGATGTGCCAAATACTCTAACAAAATTATCATAATAAATGTTATTTTGAAGAATGATCAATATATGATAAGATATTAATTAATATTCCAAAACATGAATATATAAGTAGTCAAAAGTAAAAAAGTAGTCGGTTTTAAGGAACCAACTCCAAAAGACTCCAAGTTGAACTAGATCTAACTTATAAGGACTTTCAATCCAAAATTTCTCACATGATATTCAGTTTTCTACTAGCCACCAAACAAATCTATTAGAAAAAGTTTTATATCCACATTGCTTATATAGTTGCATCAAAAGTAACAATATACTTAGGCCATATTATAGAATCATTTAAAACTAGATACTTTTATCTTTTAAAGATCATAGCTCTTCCATCGAGATAGAAAAAATATTTAGAGTGTGATTTTATATTATTATGATCTGTCTGGGAACTTGATTTTTCTGTATCCCCTAATGATTCATTCTTAAAATCCTTCAAATTCTAGGAATATATCCTTAGTAGACCTCAAATATATATAGATAGCCTTTATAGTGGCCCAATGGTGTTCCCTGATATTTTCTTGATATCTACTTACCTTTATAAATGCATGGGTAAAATCAAGCCCAGTTCATGGGATAACATAAAGGATAGAATCTATCATAGAAGACTAAGGTATTCTACTCATCCTCTCTTTCTATATCTTATTACATTTTAGGATACATTTTCTTGGTGATATTTATACCATGTAACACTAGAATTAATCCCTTCATAGATTGTTCGATACAGAATCAATTCAGTATCTGGTCAATGTATATACCATGACTTATCCCAATAATCCTCTTAGATCTATCAAAAATAATATAAATCCCTAGAATATATGTTTTTTCACCTAATAGTATCCTAGAGAAATTTTCTTTCAAGAATTCATTAATTTAATCTAATACTATTTTCTCATTTCCAATAAGTAATATTTCACCGATATATACTTTTTTGAATACAACTACACTCCCACTAAAATAATTATAGGCATTAGTATCACATTAATTATTTATAAAACCAAATTCACTTATCGATTCATCAAATATAATATTTCATGAACTAGATTCTTTTTTCAATATATAAATGAATCTGTGTGACTTTTAAAACTTATTGGAATCCTTTAAAGTCACAAATCCTTCAGGTTGTTCCATATCATCATATTCTATAAGTTTCCCATTAAAGAAAGTTACCTTGACATCCAACTTCAAAATATCATATTTATAATAAGAAGCTATGAAAAGAAAAATTATGATGGGTTTTATACAGATACCAGTGAAAAAGTTTCATTATATCCCAGTCCTTTTCATTTCACAAACTTTTTAGCCACTATTCATGCCTTATGGGTACTAACTTTATCTCATATGTCATGTTTCTTCTTGAATACCCACTTGTACCAAATATAATTTATAGAAACTTGTGGATTGAACAAAACTGAAACTTTCTTCTCATATATGGAATCTATCTCAGAATTCATGGATTATTTCCATTTTTTAACTATTTATTTAATTATTGCCTCATTGTAGGACATAAGTTGATCAGTGTTAACCAATAATGATTAACTATCCATGATTACTATAAAATTATATATCCATCATTTTATAACTTCTCTAGTTATCTTACATAGTACATATATCTCTAGAACAACCTCTTACATGGGTCCCTATGAACTAGTTCTTTTTCCAACTCTTTTTTATCTTGGGAATTAACTTCATTGAATTAAATCCATCTTCCGCTCTCTCATTTGAAGATATTCTCCCTCTCAAGAAATATAACCTCTCTAGAAATTATTACCTCATTCTCTATGGGGTTTTATAGATAATATCCCCTTGTTTCCTTTTGATATCCTATAAAGATTTAATTTATTACCAAGGTTTCTAGTTTGTTTCCTAAGGTGCCCTCAACAAACTCTCAACAACATGTCTCCTGTGTATGTTAAAAAACATATTTCTTTTCATTTCAAAACTCAAATAGAAAACTATTGTCACCTTATTTGGAACATGTTTTAGTGTGTACACTATATTCTATAATTAATATCACTAAAGTGATAGTGGAAGATATGTATGAATCATAATCAACATCACCATGTTCTTTTAGGCAAGATTCCTCCTTTAACTTAATAAATTACTCAATGGTTTATAAGTAGGAGTGATTGGATATAGAATCCCAAAATTATTTAGATAGTCAATGAACTCTTGGTTAAGGTATTCTAAAACTTGATCTAAATGAATATTATTTATCATTATACTAAAATGAATCTATAATTCATTCTAGAATTCATTAAATTTATCAAATGGTTTTAAACATATACATCATCAAGTTGAAAAATCCATATCTACTTAAGTTGTCAATAAAAATAAATAATTGTGAGTATCTATCTATATCTTAAATTAGAAAAAGTCAACAAGAATCAATGTTTATCAATTCAAGTATCACTATAGTTCTTTCACACTTTCCACCAAAAGTTGGTTTAGCAATATTTCTATATAAACAAATGAGACAACTATCAAGTGTTTTTAGTTTAAAATATTTTAAATACCCGTCATTATAGATCTTTATTAAGATATTTTTATTTACATGATCAATTTAGTGATTCCAAAAATGGGTGTGATACGAGTTATGAAAACTTGATTAATTATCGACTACCAACACATAATCATCATATTCTAGGACATAATGTCCATTATTAAGGTGTGTAGTACTATAAAAAATGATACTATTTTAAAAGTAGACGATTTTATTCCCAAACATGAATACAAATCCATCCATGTATATACTAGACAAGGATAAAATGTTTTTGGTAATTCTAGGAACTTAATTAAAATTCCTTAAGACTTAAATTATTTGTGTTGGAAATATATGGTTGTAATTTCCTATAGCCAAGTAAGATAGTATTTCTCTATTGGAATCTCAAATATCCACATAGCCTCTAAAAAACGTCAAAAATATACATGCTTCCTATATTTGGATTCAATTGTGGCCACCACAAGCTAAATATAATACCTAAAATATAGATATAAAAATTTTACCTGCCTTAATGGCCCGAAGGCCTTATTTTTTATTGATTTTTTGATAACCCCCCTTATAAGGGATAAAGGGGAACCCTTACAAGGCCCATAGGCTAAGATATTAAATGGACCATAAGCTTAAGAGACATTACATGACCCGAAAGTCTTGGGGAATTCAACCAGACTATAAATACAAGGAACTTATCCTCCCCAACATCTGCATCATGAAGGTAGCCCTCCACATCTTTCTGGTCATCTGGCTAAGCTTTCTGTGCAAGCACATGATTGTCCTAATGGTGTTTCCATACCTTCTCATTCATCCAAATCCATTTGGTTCTGCTCTGGTGAGTGTGCATGCTCTAAATCATCCTATGAGGATTCTCCTTTTTTTGTAGAGTTTATCTGGGGAAACTAAATTGATCATGTGACCCAAAGGCCTTAAATGTAGCCGAAAATACTTACTTACCCGAAGTCCTAGGTTTCCTAAAGGCCTTAAGGACTTCAAGCCCAAACCGGTGGCTCGAGGTGAATAGTTTCGGTTGCTATAGTACCAAATAGTACTTACTATAGTACCGACTACAGTACCCGTACAGTACTACTACAATACTTACTACAGTGGATACTACTGTAGTGATACAGTATTGGAAAATATTCCTCCTCTTGGTTTCGAACCTGGGTTTCAGGGATGTACTTAGAGAGATCGCATGCAGAATATAATAAATCTTTTTTCCTTTTATTTTTATAGATCTTCCACTTCGTAGTAGTACAGTGTTTAGAATCCTTATACTTGGAATGAGTCTCAGGTAACATTCCCTTTATATTCCTTTTTTTTACCATAAATACTCCACATTTTTTATGTCACATGTTATTTTCTTCTTGGAAAACCATATTGAGTATTTTTGGGAATGAATTCTCAATATTGTTCATGTTATAATTAATAATAAAAATAGATAATCACTGAGGTAGTTAGGTGATCCTGAGGTTGGTTCAAAACTCATATGGTAGCTTAAAGAACAAGATGTCTAAAATCTGAATACAGGAAACCATCTTTAAGACATGAGGTACAATGGTAAAACCTTTTCTATTCTTGCATGAGAAAAGTACCTTAGAAATCTTAAACTGGTCTTGTCTTTCCCTCTCTCAAAAGAGATCACGAAGGTGGTATGATAATCTATACACATCCATTTCCTAATGAAACTTATAGATATCACTGGAGAAGTAAGATAACAAGATACACTATAAATATATATCATCATCCATGTGTTCTAGGTAAGTAGATATATATTCAACACTAGCCTCTATAAAAGGTAAATTTTGAACAGGGGACTCCAGCACATAAGACTTCTTCTCGTGAAGTATTATGAAGCACACACACCTATACCACTCCATGAATTTATTGTTGGTGAGTGGATTATATTTCTCCAAAAATTATTAGAGTGATAATATTGAGGTTTAATGATTTACCATTTTATATAAAAAAATAAAATATGGTTTTAGTACTTCATTTAAATTACCAAAATATGTAAAATGCAATAAATTAATTAATTATTCTACCAATGTTTTATCAAGTAACAATATACCTCACCACTAGACTTGTAATATATTACCTCACTGATATTCTATAGAATGGTTCTATATTTCCACTCTCGTAATTGAAACTTCTTCCTAGAGAGTTATTCAAAGGTAGGTGGGTAGGTGGGTCTTTCCAACAACATTAAATCACAACTCATTGATATATTTGTTGGACTCCCAAATATTGAAATGAAATTATCATATTTCATCAGGACATACCCACCATTAAAATCATGTCATTATTTGGAAGTTAACCCTTGATATAGACATGATTAAGTCAACTAAAAACATTAGTCAAAACTCTTTGATAAGTAAAACCACCCTAACTTAGGCCAAAAAAGTAATTTGAACTACGGTTTCATCTTAACTAAGTTAATGTAAGGATATACTAACTTAATATTTTATTTGATTTATTTTTATATTATGATACATTTCATTTGTTATATCCTTTTACATACTAGTTTGTATAATGTGAATTTTACATAAGTGATTAACCATGTATTGGAAAAAAATTAGGTGTATTCCATTATTTTCATTCCGTCTTACAATATTGTTAATTTATTTATTTTATGTGATCATGATAAATCATAAAATAAATATAAATAATTAACTATGCACTTGATAGAAATAAAATAAATATATGTGGTGTGTTAATGAGCATAAATAATGGTATGTTTATCAAGTATATGATAAATAAACCCTTTACTTATTAGAATAACTCCTTAATTCAAGACTTGGACTGAGTTGCATCATTACACATACACCCCTATGTATCTCCTTGGTTTGTTTCACATCGTCTTCAAATTTTACCTCCTTAAATAACCTAGGATATATATCTTTTACAAAAGATTACTCACATAGGGTTGAGGGGAATTGAGGGTATGAGGTTACATAAAAGAACCCACAGGTACGTAAACCTACACATAATAAATCGGTGGAGATGATATGTATATTATTATTTCAAATTTTATAATAATTATCACAAACCCCATGAAATAATAATTAAATTAATATAAATCCAACACATACATAAGTCTATCATTCACATGACCATCCATGCATATAATAAGTATGCACTTGAAAAACTAACTAGAATTCAATTCTATTTATTCATTATTAAGATTAATTACTTGAATATATAAATTAATTATCATATTAGTTAATAAATTCATTTCAAATACCATTTAAATGGTCCTGGTGATGCATATAATCTTTAATATTAAATAAAATTAATTAATTAATTCATTTCAAATTAATTAAGTACAAGATGTGCACTAGAGGAAGAATATCGTGTAACCTTCCGAGCTATGTAGAATCATGTATGGTCTTTTTCATGTACTACTTACTTACATGAAAGATATTATACATGGATTATCATGATATTATATAGTGTGTAATATCGTGATCCAATCTATGTAATCTATATTTAATTTATGACACACTCCACACCTTTAATATTTGTGGCATGTACCACTTGCAATGGGAATAATGTACATGGTGTGTATGAATACTATACATAGAGTATAGTTACAAAATTACATGAAAACTAAATAATAATTATATTATATTTAATACCCTCTTACATGAAATGTAAATCAGCTATACAACATGTTGTTTGGTTTAATTGCGCCATCAATGTTCATTCCGCAAAAAAATCAAGTTATATAAAACCTAGCTTAACATGTGATTTTTATGAATGGGAATGTATTACATTGTGTTTACAACCTATCACACTGTCTTTAATAAATTCTTACTCCATTTTAGAAACACAATTAGGAACTCGATGTGTAATCAACACAAACATTTATGAGTAATATGACATATACACTAGCTACACACAATTTAATCCCATCAATATTATATTAATCATACGACAGTTAATATATGGTGTGTAGTTAATAAATATTATGTATCTTAACAACACATATTTCATGTTTAATAAAATGAAAAAATACATAGGTTACATGGTGTGTATTCTAGCTACATTTAATATGATAATGAAAATCACACGCAATCTAGCATCATCAATATGAGGCATGTAATGATGTTGTGAACTGTTTTCCCACATTATGAATTGTGATTTTTGCATGCATGTCCTGGTGAAGTGAACATGAGCACATGACATGTACATTTTCATTACAATTTATATATCTATATTATCCATCAAGAATCTCTAAAACATATTGATAGTGTATTTAGTTGTTCTTCATCTACTCTTGGTTTGGATATTGGTCATATAAAGATGAATAAACAAGTTATCGAGACATTTATATGAAGAAAAAATTAAACTCAAAATCAAAGCTAACATCAAATTCATTAATAAAAAATGATTAATAAATAATAATAAATTAACATGTGATATCTTTGACACCACTTGATGGTTTTAGGGAATATTGGAAATGATTAGTATGGTTCCCAAAAAAGAATCATCATCAGTTTCTCCATATTTATCCTTAGAAATTAACAAATAGAAACCTCACCCTTGATATGGGATCATTCACATATAATTTATAATTACCATGGTTTTTAATTCATACTTATTTTTCTAAATGGTTGATCTCTTCTTGTCAAACCATCAATGCGTCAATTGATTCAAGTGAAGGATTCATCTATGAGTATCCACGTGTGTCCCATGAACCTTTATTCGTTATCGTTCAATCACAAGGTTTCATCCCTAATGATTCTCACCACCTGCATCATTCATCATTGATCCCAATAATCATCCCTTCATGTCTTTAAGGATTTATCCTAGTTCTCTTGAATACTGAGATGGAATAATAAGATTGAAGATCTCTATTCTTAGGAGAGTTATAGAGAGACTTCTCTCAAGGGTTGAGATAATTCTCTAGAGAGTATATTTTATGCACAACCCCATTTAACACTACAAATTATATAACCAAGTTTATAAATCTAGGTTCAGAATTGGTTATTTCACATAGGCCCATATCCAATATCTTAATATTTAGTGAACCCCACTTCAAATAATAATAATAATAATATTTTTTATTTCCTTGACATGTAAAATACTCATGGATAATTTTAATATAATTTTTTAATATAAAAATTAATATTTTTTTAATGATATTAAATATATCATTACCACATGAATGCTAACTCAGCCCTTAAATCCTTCTTGATATTTATTGAACATTGAAAATTGAGTATTTATTTAAATGAATAAATATCACTCCATTAGTAATTGAATAACTAAATTCATATTTTTTTAATATTCAACTCATATATTTATTTTCTAAAATAACCGAGGGATGAATATACGTGATAAAAAAACTTCATTAATTATTATTCATTAAAACTTGATAATAATATTTATTCTGACATTAAATTCAATAGTAATTTATTTGAGCTTTTAAATACACTGAGTTTGTGACCCTTTCGGCTTGTTTTTCAATGGAATTAGGATAATTTACCACAATTACTATATTATCTTCTAAAAACACTTTCAAGCACCTGTAGAGAAATAATTTAATGGAACAATGATAATAATATCCTATGAATGATAATTGTGCGTTATAATCCCTTTATCTTAATTTCTCATCAAGCATGTTACATACTCATGTCATCAGGTGTCACGAACTAACCCAGGTACCCTGGTAACCGAATAACTGATCCAGCCCTGACATATCCCGAAGGGTGTTCCAAATCCCCATGGTCCGATGACTAGAATTTTGATCATATAACATGCAAGTGGGAACAAATTTCCCACAAAACATAGAGGAATTAATATAAGAAAGTTAATATGCATACAAAATAAAATACATTGAGGGTAATGTTCCAGAAGACAATAGGGCGTTAAATCCCAAATTACTACAACCCAAGTACCAAAACATGGAAAAAACCAATGTCCCTAAGGACACAACTCACCACGTCCAAGGTTCAATAGTTGATCGACCTCAAAGAGATCCTTTCCCATTGCCCAAACCTGGAAGGAGATAATTTATAAACACACAATGGAACAAGAAGGATGTTAGCTAAAAACCTAGTTTAGTTTCAATAAGGATTCAATATCAAATGCAAACAATAGATTAAAAAAAGTATTCTTTCAATTTTAAAATAAATAGGTTTGTAATTTTAAATCAAATTTAAAAAATCATGATACAAAATTCAAATGATGGGAAAAATACTTTATGAAATGGATTCATAAGTGATGGAATATTTGTAAAACATTGAATTAAATAAAACATTTATATAAAAAAGTTTATATTAATATAGAAGGCATGTAGATCATTTTTATCAACATTGGACTACATTTATATCTCAAATATAATCAAATGAGAAACTTGGTCATCTACTAAATAGGTACAAAAGTTCCCAGCTATTGGACTATTCACTCTCTATATTATCATAAATATATGTGTATACACATGTCCCTATGACACAGGCCGATGGAAAATCATCACCATCCCATTGGGGATGTGACATGTTTCATTTATGTTTTTGAATTTTGTATAAGCGTAGAGTGTGTCCAAATAACTCACAAACTACCTAAGGGTTGCATGTTCTATTACATAATCAATGGAAGAAAATTTATTTTTAGTCTGCTTAAAATAAAATTTAATCCCATTCCTCCAATTTAAAATTCCAATTTTCCATTGAAAACCCAAAATGGATTTTTAATAAAAAACATGCCTCTTTAGCAAGATAAAACCACTGGGTTTCTATCAAAATATTTAAAGCCATTTTCACGAGTTTGAAATCCATTCAAAATCAATTCCATCAATTTCAAAATTCACTACCACAATTAAATTCAACAACTTAATTTAAATATATTCCCTAAAATTTATAATTTAAATTAAACAAATTTAATCAACCAATTTCCACAAACTCTCCAAAATTATATAGAATTTGAGGTTTTCCCAATTTTAATTCCTAAAGTATTTCAAATCTCCCAATTCAATGGAATTCAGTTTTATCAAATCAATTGAAATAAAGTTTTAGAAATTGAATTTAAATTAATAATTTAAATAAATAGAGAAATTCAAGGTTAA
Source organism: Viscum album (assembly GCA_963277665.1). NCBI lineage: Eukaryota > Viridiplantae > Streptophyta > Magnoliopsida > Santalales > Viscaceae > Viscum > Viscum album. The sequence continues at coordinate 1,541,303,882 of OY728156.1, forward strand.
TAAATTTGTCCAAATGGGATGGAACAACATACCTTTTCCCAAAAACTCAACACATACAATGGTTCCCATTAACAAGAAAAATGGTGTTGAAGATATCAAAATATAATCTAGATACAAGATTCAATAGTACAGAGCATAGATCCAACAATTTCAAGAATATACATTGAAATACAGAAGGAGGAAAAATATATAAAGGTGAAGAATGAGGGAGAAATCTTACTCTAGAATCACACCGCTAATGAAGCAACAATAAAATGTCGAATAAAGGGATCTAAAAGGGTTGGAGGGATCCATGTTTTCTTGGGGAAGTATTTGGGTTGAGGGAAAGAAAAATGGACTGAAAGAAAAAAGATATCTCAGCCATGCTTCCCATTTAAATAAATCTAGTTGTGATACTATACAATTTGTAACACCAATACACATTGTGAATTATCTAATTTCTATAATCACTAGAAATAACATCACCTCGAATTAGAAACCAACCCTGTAAATTAAAAAACATTATTTAATTCACTCATGAAGTTTAAATTCTCGTCATGTCATATACCCTTGATAACATAAATCCTTTCACAACTTTCTTCCACCAACCATTAAACATTGTGTAACCTAGTTACATGGCATGGAACCCTCTTACAGCCTGTATAAAGAACCGATTAAAGATGAGATTTCAAAAAATATCTGACTTCATTATTATAGGTACCCTACTAATTAATTCTCAACCCTACCCAGTTAATGAAAAGAAAAAACCAAAAAAATGTTAAATACATACCTATCAAATTGGTAACAGGATGTTACAACCTCCCGACCCTAAAAAAATTATGCCCCCAGAAAGCCAATGAAGAAGATTCCATGCCAAAAAGATAACACCAATTCTCTCTCACTAGTTATTTACGTTTCCACATCTCATGATTATCAAAACCACGATACCATAGCACACAAACAAAAGGTATCATCCTCCCATGAGGTACCTTGTTCTCAAAATCAACTACCCAAACTGGCCACTTAGTCAAAGATAAATGAAGTTCAATATCAAGATCAGTCTAGGTCAAAACATGAGATTAATCATAGAGATACTTTCTTAGCTGTGACCCATGTAACATATTATGTGTCGACATCAGTCTTAGTGGAAGTGATAAATAGTATGAAACTTTACCCCACGTGATCAATAACCTCAAAAGGTCCCACAAAAAGAGGAGAAATCTTTTTTTCCTCCCAATACATCGATGACCGAATAGAGGTGAAACTTTCAATAATACCTGGTCACCGATAAAAAATTACATAGGACTAAAAAAATGATAATTATAAGACTTATATTGTCTCTGGGTCGTCAAAATTCAATGATGAATACAATGAATCATTTCTATCATCTCATGGACCAAACTTGGTCCGTCCAAGACAATTTCACCAATCTCCAACCAACACATAAATATTTACAAGGATGGAAATAAAAGTAATCAAAAGTATCATTTATAATAAAAAATTGGTAACTATTGTTATAAGAAAAATAAACCAGCCTCAAGTGATCATCCCAAGCCCTACCGAAGTCGAGAACACAAGCGCAAAGCATATCCTCTAGAATCTGTATAGCTCTTCATGTCTGGCCATCTGACTGTGGATGGTAGATCATGCTCAAACAGACATGAGATCCCAGTTCTCCTTGAAGAACTCTCCAAACACTAAAATTTAACCAAGGATCCCTATTAGATAACATAGCATATGGAACTTTGTGAAAATTAACAATCTCATTCACGTAGAGATTTTCTAACTCCTCAACTTTGGTTGTGTCACGAATGGGTCTGAAGTGAGACGAAATGGTTAGCCTATCAATCACAGCCCATATCACATTATTCTTTATTTGGGTATATATGAATCCAACCACAAAGTTCATAGAGATCTCATACCACTTCCAAGTCGGGACTATAAGTGGATAAATTATACCTGAAGGTTTTTGATGCTCTGCCTTAACCTCTTGGACTGTATAATAGTGGGAAACAAACTCACCAATTTCTTATCTCATACCTAGCCACCGGAACTACCACCGTATGTCATAGACCATCTTAGTGGATCTTTGGTGAATATCTTAATGGGAATTATGAAAATCCCCCATCAAATCCTTCCTTACTGCTAACAGTAGAACAAGTGATTATGATAACATAGAATGCCCTATTTGGATAATGACCACTGGGAAACTATCTCCCCACCATAATGAGAGTCTCTAATGCTATGTAATTCGTTATCGGACTATTTGTCCTAAATAATCATCTTGAGAAGAGATAATATTAACTAAATGTTCGATAAATAACCCTCATCCCCTGATTCCTAGTTCCAATATAAAATTGATCAAAGAGAGTCATCACAATCCACTCTTCCAAAGATTCTTTCACTACCTAGTTTGGAAATTTCATTCTCAATGCATCTGTAATGAAATTTCATTTCCATGGTGTTTAGGTGGTTTCAAAGTCAAAATATTTAAAGTAGTCCACCCAATACCTCTAGAGTAGGTTCAAATATTTTTGAGAGAATATATAACTCAATATTTTTTGATTTGAATTCACACTAAACATTTCTCCAAATAGGTAGTGTTTCCAACTCATAATTTCTTTCATAACATCTTCAAGTTCAAGGTCATGGTTATAATAATTCTTCTCATGTGGCCTAAGTTGATGAGATCCACAAGAAACTCTATGACTACCAAGCATAAGAATGTTTCCCAATCCTGAACCTAATGCATCAAAAAATACCGCATAGACCTGCTCGACCTCTCCATGATTCAACACCAGCATAGTAGTCAAAAGAAATTTCATATCGATAAAATAATCCTGAAATTTTATACTCCATGAAAAATTCATCCCCTTATAATTTAGAGAAGTCATCGGAGAAGATAACATTGAGAAGTTCTTCATAGATCGGCGATAATATCCAGCTAAGCCCAAAAATCTCTGAATCTTAAAGATATTTTATGGTTTCTCCCAGGTAATAATTGCCTTCACCTTCTTAGGATAAAATTATATAACCTTTTCAGACACTATGTGTCCAAATAATTTCACTTCCCCAATCTTGAAATAATACATTGAAATCTTGGCATAAATAAGGTGATTTCTCAATAGACGTAGAACTGTTCTCAGATGATGAAAATGATCCTCCTTGGACTTAGAGTAAATGAGTGTGTCATCCAAAAATACTACCACAAAGGTATCTTGATACTCATGGAAAATACTATTAATCAAATCCATGAAGACAATAGGATCATTTTTACACCAAAGGGTATAACAAGGTATTAATAATGGTCATACCTATTCTGAAAGGGGGTTTTATTAATGTCAAATTCTTTTATCCTCGTGTGATGGTAACCAGATCAATGGTTAATCTTCCAAAACCAATTTACCCTTTCAAATGACAAAAAATATTATCAATCTATGGAAAAAGATAGGTTTTATTTACTGTAACTTGATTAATATTTTAGTATTCAACACATAAGTAAAGAGAACCATCATTCTTCTTAGCAAAGAGAACCGTCACCACCCAAGGTGACACACTCAGGCATATATAGAATTTCTCAAGAATATTTTTCAACTGGGATTTTAAATCATTCATTTCAGCTAGATCCACGTGGTAAGAGTTCATACAAACTATTTGATTATTAGGCATTAGGTCAATGGAAAAATTTACCTACCTTATTTGTGGAAAACCCAAGAAATCAAAAGGAAACACATAGAGAAATTTTAAAACAACTGGAGGGAGATCAGCACTCAAATATTCCCACTCCAAATCAAAAGAAAACATTGATATTACCTTCTCCATCTCCATATTAGAAGGTTTGAACCTACTCATTGTTTGGTCACATTCTTCTTGAAAGACAAGAGACGCACCACTGGGTGTAGTAAGGTAGACCCATCATAGAAATAATCAATCCATGCTTTATTGAAAATGTGTCAATCCATTCTGAAAATGATCTCAATAGGTTTCATGCCAAGGACCAAAAAACTCCAAGACATCTCAACATATGATAAAAAGAAGACACAAGTGGGACTACCGAGACCCTTCTCTCTCTTTGTATCTAGGGGTGTAGTAATATACATTGCACAAGATAAAATATCTATAGGAACATTTAGACTATTAACAATTCATATTGAAATAAACAAATGGGATGCATCAGTTCCAAATAGATTAGTCCCTATTGATGAAGATATAGTAATGGTACCTCTCACAGTCACTGGACTCGTATCCATTTCCTCTAGAGACTCTTCGCCTACATTAAGAAGCTTTATTTTGGATGCCTATGTCTAGAACCCTTTTATATGTGAAGAATCTAATTTCCCTGTAGTTTTAAGAAGAGCTAAAGATCCTAATCCACTAATTAGAGTAGAAAATGATATTGTACAATCTCTATAGATTTCATGAACATTCTAAAGAGCTACAGTTCTTGGGTGCCTCAGTGAAAACCGTCTTAGAATTTTCTAGCTTTCCACACTGATAGCAGGTAATAGTACTTCCTCTTGGCACTATAGAAGGTATGGAATGACCCTTACATCGATAACTACCATTAGAATTATCACACATATTTCCCTTGAAGGAACTGATGCTTTAATTGGGATAAAAAGGAACTCCTGTCAACCTTAAATTTCAAGCCTTGTTCATATCAACCATCATCTCCCTATATAGAACATCATGATAAATGGGAAAGTTTATAAATAAAACATAATAAGTGATATCGGATCAAAGTACCAACTTAAACCATTGAGCCTTTATCCTCACATTAGATACAATCTCAGGCACAAATTGCACAAACTCAATAAAGGTATTAGAATACTCATTCATGGTTCAATCAACTTTCTAAATATTGAAAACTATATAACCTTGGATAATATCACTGATTTTGGATGGAACTGGTCAATAAAAATAACCTTGAAGTCTTTCCATGCTAATCCCCCATTTTTTTGTTTTCCCACAGTGTCTCACCATCTCTTTCTCGGTCCTTCCATCATGAAGGTGGAACACATCACATTGATCTTGTCTGATGTCTCCAAGAACTCAAACAGAAACTCTACCCAACCCAACCATTTCTCAGCATGTTGAGGATCAAGGTAGCCTTTGAAACTGGTGGCTTCTGGTGAATCAACTATTGAGAATGATTTATAAGAACATCCCCTTGATGTTCCCTAACTAGACCCTGAACAGTGACTAGAGGTGGTGCATATCCCAGAGCTTGGATAGTGCACAAAATACACTCAACTAGATTCAGGTACACTGGATGATTTGCTCAATACAGTTCAGTAGCATCTTCCCTCCGGATATGATTCACATGTGTTCTTAGAGGCATGATTCTACACAACATCAGTAGACAATAAAGAATACATAAAATTAACACTCAAACTAATAAAAAAGTTAAATTAATCCCCGCACATATAATAAACAAGATTTTGATTCTACTCAATGCAAATCGAAATAGGGAAAAGACTAGAACTAATCCGCAAGATATATTTTCTTAACCACCCAGGGAGACATAAGGTTCATTGTAGTGATATATTTCTAGAAAATAAATCTCAACTACCTCCTATGTCTCAAAAAGATTTCCAAAAATGCATACTGACTTCAAGAAAATTAATCAAAAATCTCCTCTGATACCACTTTGTCACAAACCAGCCCAGGAACACTGGAAACTCGACAACCAAAATAACACTAAAATATCCCAAAGATAATTCATGATCCTTATAGGTCAATTACTAGCACTTAGAATCAAACAACCTGCAATTGGGAATGAATTTTCATTAAAATATATTCGAAGTAAGAAAAGAAAGTCAATATGCATACCAAAGAAACTCCACTGAGAGTAATGTAACATAAGTCAACAAGGCATTAAAGCCCAAAGTACTACAACCCAAGTACCAAAACATTGAAAAATAACCCAAGTACCTAAGGAAATAACTCACCATGTCCAAGGTTCAATAGTTGGATCCACCTCTAAGAGATCATGTCCCCTTACTCGAACCTCAAAATAGATAATCTACAAACACCCGATGGCACAAGTAGGGTGTAAGCTAAAAATCCAAGTTGGGTCTCACCAAGGATTCCATACCATATGAAAATTATAGATTAAACAAAGGAATTATTTAAATTTCAAAATAATTAGGTTTGTAATTTTAAAGAAAATTTAAACCAATCATGATATACAATTAAAATGATGAAAAAATACATTAAGCAACAACTTCACAAGTGATGGAATATTTATAAAACAATGGATTGAAAAAAAAATTATATAAAAAGGTTTATATAAATTCAAAAGGCATGTAAGGAATTTTTAACAAAAATTGGCATACATTTATAGGTGAAATATAATCACGCAAGAAAATTAGCCATATACTAAATAGGTAAAAAAGTTCCAAGCTATAGGACTCCAAACTTTCTAATTGATTACGATAATATGAAAATACAAACATCCATATGACATTAGCCAAAGGTGAATCCTAACCATCTCATTAGAGATGTTACCTACTAAATTTATGTTTTATAATGTTTTATAAGCATAGAGTATGTCAAAATAACTCAAAAACTACCTAAGGCTTTCATGTGATATTATATAATCAATGATGGAAAATTTATTTTAAGACTTCTTAAAATAAAATTAAATCCAATTCCACCCATTTAAAATGACATTTTTCTATTTTAAAACCAACATGGGGTTTTAATCCAAAACGTTCCTCTTTTAAATGATAAAACCACTTGGTTTCTATCAAAAACATTTTAATCAATTTTCACATGTTTGAAATCAATTAAAAACCAATTTCATCAATTTTAAATTTCATTTCCACAATTAAATTCAACAATTTAATTGAAATATATTCCATCAAATTTACAATTGATATTAAATAGTTTAAATCAAACATTTCCCACAAATCCACCCAAATTCAATGGAATTGGGTTTTTTCCCAATATTCATGCAAAAACCATTTCAAATATCGCAATTCACTGGAATTGGGTTTTATCAAATTAATTGAAATTGAGTTTTAGAAATTGAATTAAAATAAATAATTGAAATAAATAAAATAATTCAAGGTTAATCAATTTGAAAAAATGAGACGAAATAACCTACGTTTTTTCAAAACTCAACATGTACAATGACACCCGTCAACGAGAAAGAAGGTGTAGAAGACCTCAAAAAAGAACCTAAAGACAAGATCCAGCATTATGGATTATAAATCCATCAATTTCTAGATGATACATTGAAATAATAAAGGATTAGAAAGAGAGAAATATAAATAATGAGGTAGAAATGTTACCCGTTAATCACTCTACTAACGCAACGAAGATCGAATGCCGAACAAAGGGATCCAGAAGGGTTGGAGGGATCCAAGTTCACTTGGGGAAGGATTTGGGTTGAGGTAAAGGAAACTATAGAGGAGGAAAATAGATATATCCTTCATGATAACCATTTAAAAAAAATGAATTTGGGGTATTACATGACTTGTATCACCAATACATGTCATGAATCAGTTAATTAAGGTAACCTCTGAAAAATGCATCGCCTCAAATTAAAAACTAACGCTATAAATTAAAAAACTATATTTAAATCCCTCACAATGTGTAAAGGATAATCACATAGTGTACCCTTAATAGTGTGAATCCTTTCACGACTTTCATCCAGTAACCATTACACATTGTGTAACCTAGTTACATGACTTGTAATCATCATGCAACCTGAAGAAATAGTCAGTTAAATATGAGCGTAAATAAAATTTCTGAATTCACCATTATAGGTATCCTCTAAATTAATTCTCAACTCTACCCAATCAATTAAAATAAAAAACCCTGATAATGTTAAATACATACCTATCGGGTTGATAACAGCTTTTTTTATCAACCTATATTCTTGAATATCATTCTTTGACTTTCCTAAAATAAACTTTTCACCAAAACTTCCATGGACATAGACTTAATAATGTAGTTTCATTATAATAAAATGTCTTGAGATATCTTATTCCATTAACAGATAATGGGAAAAATCCTCTCTTAACTTATTCAATAATGTCATATCACTTGTGATGAACCCATCATATCTTATTTCACCCAGAGAACATGTCATCATCGTTTTCATCAACACATCTAAGTACAAGACCCATGATATAAATTAATAATAATATATGTTCTAATAAAAAAACACATGTTCATATATAGTGATATACAATGACTCATATAACATGTGTAATTGTTATAGTTAGGTTTTTTCTCAGAACCTCCTATCCTATAGATTACTAAGGGGAAAATCATGAGAATAAGTCTTAATGTCTTATTAGCCCCTACCCAATATATAGTGTATCAGAATTGTCTAGTCATATGATTTCATCTAACCTTAGAACACGTGTTAAAGAAAATCATTATATAATTTCAAGGTTATTTTTATAATAGGGAGATTTTAGGACCATTAAATTCCAGAAATAAAATAATTACATTATCACGTTGAATGTTGTATAGAAAAATAATAATCATGTGATCAGATATCTATTAATATTCAAAACCATATATATATAGATATATATATAACCAAAATTAAAAAGAATTTGGTTTCAGGTAACCTATTATAAAATGAATTTCTCATTCCTACACCTCCAAAATATTTATCTTAGTAAGGAATACCATTTTAACTACTTGATATATGGTTCGTATATTGAAAATAACCACCTGAGTCTAAAAAGGTTCATTTAAAAAAATTCAGCACTAGAAAATTAAACTATAAACATAGAATAAAACCATGGTTATAGATATAAAAAACATAGATATAGGTAATAGACATAGTTTACTTGGTTATTGACCCTATTGGTGTGGAAACAAGGCCTAAACTGTAGCCATGGTTACAAAAATGTGGTTATAGGTTTTCCCTTTCCCAGTATAAGGCCACAGTTTGTAACAATGGAAATTCCCCAATAAGTAGGGTTCAAACTGTGGAAGTAGGTCTATTTACTTGGTTTGAACCATGTCTATAGAGGAACTTCCATAATTACAAACCATAGTTATATGATTAGTCACAACCAGCATAAATTCACAATTTTAGAAGTGGATAAAATTCCATGTTCATGGTTTAAAACCTAAAAAGAAACCTATTTCCACAGTTATAAACAATGTATATATCCTATATACACCATAAAAAGATTACGACCCCACTACACTTAAACCCCACAAACATCCAGCTGTTGTAGGTTCTCGTAGCAATCATATTCTCCAATAGGAAGCAAAAAAACTGCTACTATACAGCTTACAACCCAAAAAAAACAGAATATAGTATATATAATGAGAATTAAAATTATCTCAAAGATAAAAAAATATAAAATATCAATATCAATACATAAAAAACAAAACTATATGATAAGATTCAATGTATAAACAATGAATAAAATTTATATATGAAATTTACCTCAATAACAGTATCACCCAAACAATCACGACCCTCATCATCTCCTATAGAAATAACAACTTTATTATCATCTCCTCTCAGGCCACCAACATCATCATGATCATGAGAATGAACATTTTTATGGTCATATGAACCTAAATCAATGTTAGGAGCTTAATAATATGCAAAAATTGAATTCATATAAATGATAACACATTTAATAAATGAAAACATAAAAAGTTTACACACATAATTAATTTAGCACATTTTTAATTAACTAAAATATTATTATACACATATTTGATGAAAATAATTTTTAAAATAAAGTATTATTCCCGCTGTGACTTTTCTTGGGAAGCAGTATCAAAAGATTTTTTCTTGGAATTATTTCTGAGATATGGAATATTAACTCATCTATAATTAATGTAAATTGTACTAGATTTATTTAATTTAATAGATGATTAATAATCTATATAGTGAAAGAAAATTATATAATTATTATATTAAATGGGAAAGACTATTTGAATTCTATGAACATGTTGTGTGTTAGGATGATACAATAAGATTCTATAGAATTCATTATTTTCATCAGTACTTATAGTTCAAAGGATCCTCATCATAGATGGTTGATAATAATATATAACATGAATGGATTTTATTACTAAGAGATTCTATGAACTATGAAATATTGGTGTATTGTGATGAATTATGGTCACTATAACTTAAATTGATTTCATCATGGAAGGATGATGTGAGAAATTGTTTTGGCATGCTATCTCCTTGATAGGAAGAGAACGCCTTTCATTTGATGGAGGTATGTCTAAAAACTATAGTTTCCTATGATATCAAAAATAAAAAAGGTAAGGGATTTTTTTATTTTGGTATATAAGAAATAAAAATAATATTTATTCCATTCCATAATCTCTTAATGAGTTGTAAATTGAATGCAGAAGAAAATAAGGTTCCATAAATTGTAAAGGGAAAATTTTCAATAAGATTTGAATAAAATTGAAAATGTAATTCATTAACTTTGCTACAACCAATGAGTAAATTTAAATATGTTAATGACAATGTTTATTAAATGTGTACCTAGTAAATTTAAAAAATTTAATTTATTAAGAAGACTCCATACTGAGAAAAACTTGTTTTTAATAATAGTTAAATAATGATTAAGAGTTGTAAGAAATATATAATTACATGCTTGTTACATGCCTAAAAAATATATAAATATCATATTTTAAATGTTAAAAATAAATGAATCTAATTAGTACCTTGTATTTAATCTTCATCATCAAATTCTAGCAACAAATCTCTTTGAAAGAAAAAAATCATCAATAGATAAAACATGTTTCAATTTCACAAATTATTTATATATGAATATTATGGTGATTGTTGCATAAATAATTGTCTATATTTTTTAATTTAAGAATGTTGGTATATTTTAAATTGATTGTATAATGACAAATTGTAATATAAAGTGACATAGAGGTGTAATGTTAAAAAATATATTAAAATATATGATAATGTGTATGTATTTTAGAATTTCTAGAAGCATAACCGTAGGCATAAGCACTGTAAACTTTAAAATGTCTATATATTATAGTATATCTATAAGCATAATAAATAATATTCCCTGGAAACAAGAAAATGTGTATTATTTAAGTGAATTATATGTATACAAATATTAACATTTTTTATAAGAATAATTCAAAGAAAATGCATACGTTATTCTTTATATATTATCATATTTTTTACAGTACTTTTATGTTATAGTATTTCAAATTTTTTATATTTTTTTTTTACTTTTATAAGGATGGTTTTAACAATAATCAAATGCATTCACAATATTATTTTGGTGATGTTATTATATTGTAGAAATTTTTTAAGAATAAGCATAAACATATGCACTATCAACATAAAAATGTGTGTATTTTAGTAATTATAAAAGGATTAGCATGATCATAAGTATAAGCATAAGCATATGTATGTGTGCATTTAATATTTATATAAGAATTAAGAAAAGAAGACTCAAAATTACTTGATTGGAAATATACATTATATTATAATATTATATTTATACTAAAATCTAAGCATAAGCAGAAAAACTATAAAAATGGATATCTTTTGGTATATTTTGGGATGCATATAATATAGTTTTTTTAATATTTATGGTTTAGTATTTGTGTAAGAATATTTTTAATCATATCGGAGTAAATCTAATAATGTATTAAATTTTTGTTTGATAATATTCATGTTTGTATCAAAATTAGCATTTGGATAAACAAAAGCACACACACACACACATACACACATATATATAAGGATATATATATATGTTAGTTTTTTTGTATTATAGTCTTTCCATGTTTCACAATTTTAAAATGAGTATATATTGAGGGTTGTTTATATTAAAATTATCAACTTATTTTTTATTCTTAATATCAACCTAATGTGTTAATTTTTCTTGTAATTTTTCTTTTTATGAATGAATGTTATTAAAAGTTGATAAATTTTATATTCATATATGTGGATGTTAGAGAAATGACAAAGAAAGTAATCCAAATATATGAGAATGTATAGTGTTTCCATAAATCAATCCATAAAAAATATGTAATATTATTGAAAATGAAAGTTCATATATTTATGTAAACATGTTAAGAAAAATTAGTGAAGTAAATTAATGAACTAAAAAGGCTGTCTGCATACCAGAGGGATTTCATTCGGTCTAGATAACAAAACTCAAGAATTTTACAACTCCACTATTATAACATATGTTCCAAAAATAAAATCCATATGGTAAGCATTAAAATATTATATAAAATTAATTATTAGTGTTAGATATATGGAAAATACATATGAACATATGATTATAAATAACAACACTACCTAAATATTGTCAAAAAATTTCTAGAAGTCCATGAGAAGCCCTTGAATTTCAAAAATCATAAAAATTCCATATGCCTCTATATCAAAATCATGGTGGTGTTATAATATTTTTTAATATGAAATTTACATTGATAATATATTTTTGTGTCTTTAAAATACACAGTTCATGTGGGAATTTGAACTAATAAGCCTTCTATATGATATTGAACTGAAATTTAAGAATGAGTTGTATATAAGTCAATATAATCATGAAACATGAAATGAGTAGTTACTGAAAGAAAAATTTCTATTGAATCATTCACTATTTATTATAAAAACTACATTATATGTATGTCAAACAAAATAACTGATATTATTTCCACTATGATGCATCGCCCTTAATTTCACTCGAAATCTATATATACAAAAAAAGTAATAAATCATAAAAAAATGAGTAAAATAATTCTATTTCATGGAATGAGTTGTATTAATTAATCTATATACATAAAAAATTCTTATTAATAAATTATAAAAATTAAATTATATCTATAGTAATTAATATGCACTAAAAGTTTTATAAACATAGACATAAAGATTTGTATTAGTAAATATATATATATTAGAAATGTTGTATTAATAAATATGAAAATTAAATTACACCAAGAGTAATTAATGAATTACATTTATTAAGAATATTTTACGGTAACTAGTACCTAAAAATAATGAAATGGATAAGAAAATGGAAGATCGGTATAAAAATTTGGTTAGAGGGGAATCATTAAAATGGTGGGGAAACTAGTAATTAGGAGAGTGCCATTTGGATTTGGATCCATGGGTTTTTGTATGAATAATAGATGTTACACAGAAAATTAATTATGTCACACTCCACCAATTTGATATGACATATCAAATTGTAAGAAGGGCTATCAAAGAAGAAATTAAGAGAAAAAACTTTTGAATATTGTTAATATATATAAATTTTTAAATGGTATTCGGCACATCAGCTTCATAAAAAATATTTGAATTTAAGGGTTGATGTTTAGGGAGACTGTTATCATCCACTTAAATGAGATGATCAATCATTTTATTAATAGAAATTAAAAAAATTTCATCCATATTTTTAATAAGAACATGGTTTAACTAAACCAAAATAAAAATAATTAAAGATTCATTTTCTAGATAAAATTCCATCGATCATTTTACCACTTCAATGAATACCTTTTAAAGGGCCATGTTTTTTTCTATCATCGATAAGATTGATGGGTAAAAACAAATCAAGAATAAAATATTAATGATTGATCAATATAATAGAAAACATGATTAATCCAACAAATTTAATTCTTTTCATGATGAATATAATTTAATGGTGGAAAATATTTAACTAATCAACCATCACAAATTTAAATTTAGAGTCAAGTATTTATTAATAATAATATGAAAAAGAAATAATTTTCAAACCCTTGAAGTGAAAATTTTCCTTTAAAATGATGTTGAATACTTTTTTATGCTTAGAGTAATTTTTATTCTATGATACAAAGAAATGTTTTGGAATTTCCATATAAAAATCATAAATATTGAGCAGTGAAAGGAAGGGATTCCCCATTATCAAAAATGGAGGAGGTATCATTGATAAAGTGATTATGACATTTTAACCACTTAATTGGTGGTAATTTTTTATTTCCATCCTACACAATCAAGTGAAAAGTAGGTGGACCTTATCAATCTTTAGGATTTTTATTCTATGCTAGTGTGTATACATGTGTATATTTGTTGGGAAATTTGAAATCAGTATAGGTGAACCCAAGATGGAGCCATGGTTCCCATAATATTATAACATTGATAGAATATTATGTTATGATATCAAAAAACATTTCATAATATGCATATTTTTCAATGAATAAATGGTTTATTTAACTATAAAACTATTTTTAATATGATATTGAAATTTCATAAATGATTAAATTATTTAATTTTTATTTATTACATAATAAAGAATTATTTCACTATGTGTAAATATAATGGATATCCTTTGTTAGATATTCTTTACTGAATTATATACCAAAGTTTAATTTTTATGATATTTTATGAATTCTATGACTATGTTTTATAAATATTGTTGTTGATTGAATGTGGTGATGAAAGATGATAAAAAACTATAGAATTTATAAATTATAATTACTTTCTGAGTTATAATTTCAGCTAAGATTTTTAGAAATTTCTTCTGATGTGTAATTTCTATGATTAAGATCCCATTTATCGAATGTTTTAAAAATTAGATAATTATAAACTATTGAATAAGGATCTAGATTTTAATACTATTAATGAGTAATAAATGGTGGAAATAAGGTAAATTAAACAAAGATGATTGAAAGGGGGTGGAAGTAGTTCAATTTTCAAGAAAATAACTTATTCATTAGCTATAAGGAGTTTTCTTAATACATTACCCTAACTATATAGACTAAAACAATAAGATACCCAACTTATACTATTTTATCAGTAAAGGATTAACACTAAACTATAATTACATAACTCTATTTCTTATTGAGATATTATCAAAGAGTTTAGCTACTACTGAATAAAAAGATAAAATTAAGAGTGACTATTGTCAATCATTGAACTAATTAAATGAAATTTAAGTATAAAATCAAGTTTGATTTAACACTCAAATAAGAATACTAAATAATGGACAAACAATAAACACATAAAATTTAACAAGATAAGACAGGAAAGAAAAAATCAATATTGATTTTGTGAAATTTCTTATTCTTTTCAGAAAAAAAGTAGTTTTGTTACCTAGAGGAAAATTGGAAGATGTAACATTTTACATTTTCCAAGTACGAAGAATATCATTGTCCCCAGGTCATCACTTAGCATCATTAATTATGGTCACTTATTTATCATTATTGATAATGTCAAAATAATTATAATAAATATGAACTACCCAATAATAATGAAAGTTTAGAGACTTGATTTTATCAAAATGAGAAATATCAACAGATTCCATGAGCTTAATTTTTTTCTTATGGATTATTTTGTAACATCTATGTTTTTATATATAACACCAACATATGATCATGATACATCCAAGTCTTGTTTTCTCATACCTGAATCCAAAAAACATTAAAACTATATTGACATATAAACTTACAAACTATAATAACATATAATACATATGAATATATAGATAGTAATAAAACAAAATACTATAATCATATAAACTATATTAACATATCAATATATATATAAACCATTTATAAATCATAAACTATTTTTATTAATAAAAAATACATTTAAGCAATGTTTATACATTTATTTAGATTTTTACTTATTTAAAAAATTAATATAAATACTATATGGACTTTATGGTATGAATTTTTTTAAAAATTATTACCATATAAACTGATAAAATTCAATAAAATTAACATATAAACTCATATTTTCATTAAAAAATTTAAAATACACTAACTAAAGCATCAATTACTAAAAGGAAATACAATGTTAAAGGAATATATATGAATAAGTTTTTATAATATGATTAAATGATTGGTGAAATAAATTATTACAAACCATTATGTACAATGATGATATTTATATAGTACTTGAGTTAGTTGTTCGGGATTCAGTGTCAGAAGAATCACCCTATAAGAAATTAGATAGTAATTTTAGATTGAATGACTACTCATATTCTAGACATAGGTGGCTGGAAGAAAATAATAATCTTAACTCTTATAAGCCGATCCACAATCTTATGATTATAAATGATAGAAATTCATCCTTAATATTACACTGAAATCATGAAAAATATGAATATAATATAAAATAGTATGGCTATATTATATGAATTGACACTAAAGCATTAGAAAACCATTTAAATTCATATGAAATTATCAACTACTAAAACTTAAACCCCATATCGAAATAAAAAAGGAAAAAAACATAATCACATTACAATAATAAAGGGTATTGCATAAAAAAATTGAATCACACGATAATAAGACATTACACTTGAAACTACCCTCACAAAATAAACACACTAATAGAAACAAAAATTATTGTATAAATGAAATACAAAAATTTGATAAATGACAGGAAAAAATACTTTGAATTATATTTTTTCATTATAATAAATGTGTCATCCAACGAGGTACACAACAATCACTAGGTAACATAGATTGAAATATATTTATAAAATATACAGAAGTTAAGTTAAAGTGACTTATATTGTCAAACATTAAAATTGGTAAGTAGACTAAGATAATAACTTTATCTAGTGAATAAAATGTTTAAGAATGTTGAGAACTATAAGTTTTTCTTGTATTAAAATAGAATTTTAAAACTTCTTATAACAATCATTTTATAGTTTCTAAAAACTATTTACATCACAATATTGAAATATTTTTCAAATTCAGAACAAATATTACACAAAATGAAAATTTAAGAATTGTTATAAAAAAATCTTTTCCATTAAAATAAATTAATCCCCAATAATTATTCTTTAATAAAATAAAAACACATTTACTTATAAATAATTCTATATATTTTTAATTAAAAGTCACACTATAATATATCTTGGTAAATGAAAAAACGTAATAAAATATAATAAATCATGAGAAATCTATAAGTAAAATTTCATACAATGGAAAACAAATAGTATAATATGGCATAGTGTAAAACATAACTATTATAAATACCTATAAGACTATAAAAAATGCATGAAAAATATAAAATACCAAAAAATAATTAATTTATACAAATATTTAGTCTTTTAAGACATGAAAAAATTAATTTATCTTATTGGAAAATGTTTATGAACTTAGAATAGAAAGATTGAGTGTCATGTAGACTAGGCTTATTGAAAACTATTTTCACACTTATCACATATGATAACCAATTTAAAAAACAAGAATTGTTCATTCTATTATTGAAAATTTTCATAAATAATTTATAGAATATGATTTCATAAATGGGAATCACTTCTAAAAACAATTACAATAAGTGATATGTTCTATACACAATTTTTAGTAAGTGTTATCAAATAAACTCTTTCATGATAAAAATAATTCAATAGTTCCTAAAAACATTAGTATTCCTATAACCTTTATGTAATATTCATATTATTAAATTTTGGGTATGATTAGATTGGAAAATGGAATATGGAACATGGTTTCAATTCACTAATATATACTAACATAAATATAAGCATGGAAGAATATGAAATATAAACAAGTCATATATTTGATACTATATAAGCGTGTATAAATAGTGGAAAATCACACTATGCAACAACAGCACAATGGGATCCAAATAAGTCATTGATGTAGGGAGAAAATAATGAAATTGTATGTTTATGAAACAAATATGGTTCACTATCTAACTAATAAAATATTATAGCTGAATAAAAATCTGTTTATAGGGGAGATTTGGGGAACTCTAACCAGTTATGAAGATGAAATTCAAAATAAGTGCAGGTGGTAGATATTTTTTATGAAAAATTAAGGAAGGAAGGATTTTATACAGTTGTTCTAATGGGGTTAGTGAGAAATAATGGGAGGATTAGGATTATGAGGGTATGGATTGTTTTGAGTGAAAAATCATAGAGGTGGGGTTGGCACATCAAAGAAGAAGAATCGGGGTGGCAGCATTGAAGGATTTGGATCTAGGGAGGTGGGTTGTTTGTGTCTAATAAATGACAGAGCCACATCAGATCTCTATTGGAGCTACTTCGGAGAAGGAGGATCATGAGGAGGTGGGGTGGAATTATCAGAGGCATGTCAGAGGAGGAGTTGTAGAGGCTGAATCAGAGTAGAATCAATAGTTTGGTGGGGTGGCTAAATATGAGGAGGATGATCATTGGGAGGTTAGGTGGTTGATTTAGAGGAGGTGGATTATAGGAGGTTGGGTGGTATCATCAAGGGAGTATGGTTGCGATGGTAGTTTTTAAATGGAGGATACTACCATGAGTTGTGAAATGATCATGTATATAAGTTATAATTACATGGATATATCCCATATTTCTAGTAGTTATTTCAGAGTGTATTTATTTAAAGACCTCATCACTACTCATTTATGGAGTAAAGTGAAGTAAATATATGAACATGGAGACGTAGTTCATAAAAAACATTGAGCTCTATCTTATATCCATGAATTCTCGATCCTAATTCTGAAATTATTCTTCAAAGTATATATTCTAGAATAATAAGTCCTAAAATAACTTCTAGGTAAGTCCCTAGTATTTATTATCCTTGATCATAATATCCCACAAATGATGAGATTCCTCTTCTAGAATAACTGTGGATAGCCTGACCTAGTATTTCTCATATTTTCTATGATTCAAAAAATATAATGAATATGAGAAAGGAACTCCTTAAAATATTATGGTCAAACAAGACACTTAAAGATTAGGGGATGATGAAATTTGAACTCCCCCATAATATAAAAAGATGAGGGTTCCCTTTACAGATCTCCCTAAACAACAACATAATAAATCCTAAAAGGTTTCTCCAAAACCTAAGGGTCGACTATAGGTTGAGTCATAAATTCATTCTTATCCAACCCTTTATATATGAAAGGAATTTTTTATATAGGAAAAAACCTATATAATAAATTAGATAATGATATTAAATTTATTTCCCTAGTAATAGGTAGCTTGATGTGTTGAATATTCATTAATAATGTCTGGTCTCATCCTATTTTCCCCTACGTTTGTTTCATTTTCATTTATGAAATATTTTTTTATTTCCAAAAAAAACCTTAACATGATATTAGTAATGGTTTTAAAATATTAAGGAAATAAGAAAAATGTTCTCAAAATCAAACTTAAAGGAAAGTAAATTATTCTCGAAATTGAATTTGAAAGAAACTGACTACCAAAAATATAAAAAAAAATACAATAAAAGAAGTTAATTATTAAATTATATTTACCTAGAAATTAATAATAAGTATATGAGAAAACATCATTTATTTATTGTTAATATTATATTTAATAATTATAATAAACTACTTCTAAGTATAACAAAAAAACATGTGCTAACATATGGAATATCAGGGTATCATACCCATGATAACCTACAAATTCCTATAATGATGCATGAGAAAAAAGGATAAAGATATATTCTGAAGGATGAATAAATATAAATCTCAAACTACCCTTGGTGACTAGATATAATACTATAATTGTGTTTTCTAATCATATTTTGGGTTAATTTTTGAGTTCCTATGATCCCACCATCTGAATAATCTCAAGTACCATACCCTTGAACCCTTAATATTGGATTTGATAACATTTTGTAATGTTTGTGACTGAATCACCCATATTGTACCTTAATCAGAGCATCATAACAGCTTAGGATAACCTAACAATTTATAGAGGTTAGAATAAATATTGGGTTTGATCGATGTATGAGTGTAAAGGTGATTTTTTCCTATGGATTTGTAAGGATGATATTAAATTACAATTTTTTCACGAATAAATAGAGTCCTTAGGACACCAAGAGTATCTTCTGATAAAAAATAAATCCTGAAAATTTTAGAAATGATAAATAATGAATGATATAATAGGGAAAAATTAATATACAACATAAAGGTATAGAAACACCAAAACAGTTTATAAGTTATATTTTAATAAATATATATATATAAGGAAAAAGATCCAAATGTGGCCAAAGGATCCCAAAACTGGAGGCTCTATGAGTAAAAAATACCAACTAAACAATGATGTATATCCCATAAGTTTCCACTCTTTACACCCACAAAAGGTCCAAAATTCTCCACCAATGATCCATAATCCAATTTGTACTAACTCTTGTACAATGGTGCCTTACCCTTGGATCAAATATGAAAATTTCTTCACAAAACCTATAGGGACCCATGCAGTATATGAGTATTCCATACCCATTAGAAAATCACCACCCTCTCCTTAACCACATATTATATGTTAAAGTGTATGAAACAACAGAAAATGGATAGGGGGATAGGAAGTAAAATATGAAACATGATTTAATAATGTCATTTAATTTTATCATCAATGGAATACCAAACCCCTTATATCGGAAGGCTCTATACATAAAATTATTTCTTCAGTATTTAATTTGAGTCTAAGATAAAATAATATGATAATTTAAGGCATAAAATCATATCCTAGATTATCACAATTTCAAGGAATTGGAATCAAGAATATTAAGCAGGGAAGTATTATTGGTTCCATAACCTCGTGACTAGAATTTATCCTCTAAAAATTATATTGGGTGAAAAGGTACTAAAACCACATAATAAAAATGATCCCACAATTATGTAGTATACAGGTCTCGGAAGACAAGTCAATCCATATACACAATACAATCCACATTTACACATTAGATAAGAACTTTTTCATGAAAAACAAAAGATAGAAACAAAATAAAGAAAAATAACAATATTTATGTGGTTAAAACTAAGTTCTAATCCTTAGGGGGGATGATATAAATAATATTATTAAATAAATTGGAATATGACTACAAATAAGAAAAAAAATAGAACAAATGAAACTACTATTGTTGAAATGTTGGGTGTCATAATGACAGAAATGGTTTGTAAATGAAGAAAATACATAAGAAAGAATAAAATAGGACACAAAGATTTATGTGGTTTGGGAAATTATTCTTATGTCCAAGGAGAGGAAAAATATCATTTTATTCAAGAAAAAAAAATTACCAGAAGTTTCAAGGTTCTCATTCTCACACAAAACCCTAGCGTGAAATGGGATAATAAGGAGAATAAAGAACTATTCAACTAACCGCACAAAAAGGCTATAGTGTTGCAATAAAAGGTAGATAAAATTATGAATCACTATAGTTCCATTGCCACCCATGTCCAAGATGCTATAGTTATGATGGCTGTAAATCCACGTCATTATTGTGTCACGACCACCCATGTCCAAGCTGCATTCAGTCCAAAAATCATCCAAAATGAATCAGTCTACACCAATAAAACAATCTCCCTTGTGGATCCTAATACACTATGCTAACCTTCTTCGATTCCACTGACTAGGAAAACATAATTAATCTAAGATACTCCTTTTATTCACTAACTAGTGGCACAATTTCCATTCATAACTTTAATTTCAAGTTGATGATTCATGAAATTCCAGTTTTTCGATTTTGTGATCCCATTGTGCCCTCCCATATTATTCCTCCCATCCTTCGTTCATCATTGGACACTAACATAGGAAAAAAAGTGCCTCAAATTATATATTACCATAAGCTTTGTCAATATATCTTCCATATTTTATATTCAATAATCTTTCTATAATTTCAGCAACCCATCTTGTATCGACCCTCCAATAAAATGGTACTTCATTTGAATGTTCTTTGTCTAGAAATGAAACATTGGGTTAAATGGAAGATGTAAAACACTAAAACAATCAAAGTTTAATACATTTTCCTCTCACGTTCTACCCAACTCATCAAAAAATTTCTTCAGCCAAACCATCTCCTTTCTATATTTTGTTACAACAATGTATTCTACATATGTAGGGTATAAATCCATCACCTTCTACAGTTTTAATATCCATATTACTGCAATTTCTCCACATGTAAACACATAACCTGTGGTACCCCTTTTTCTATCGATGTTACCTCTAAGTTTGGTATCCATATACCCCTGTAATGAATTTTCTTTCCCAAAGTACAAAATACCTCTTTTAATCCCTTTAAATACCTTGGTATCATCTTCATAGATTCCCAATGTTTCCATCCAAGTTTATCCTTGTACCTTCTCACAACTCCCACCACATGAGCAATATCAATTTGAGTATATACCATGGAATACATTAGGATTCAAAAAGATGATGCATATGGAACCAATTTAAATGTACTCAACCACTTCTTCCTTCTTCATTGATGGATCCCTTGATAGTTTGAAATGGACCTCGTGGGTAATAAAGACCACATTTGCTTCCAATATACTGAATCTTCTTAGATCCTTTCCAATGTAGTTAGTCTGTGATAAAATCAAGGTTCCAGGTGTGTTTTCTCTCTTAATAGTTATCTCAAAAATCTTTCTAGCTTCTATGTGATCTTTCATTTCAACCTTCATAGATAGTTTTCCATTTTATCTCATCAATTCTATGTATACACAATCCAACAATAAGCATTTCATCCCTGTATATAAGCAGTATAATATATTCATCACTAAAAGACATTATATGGAAACATTTATCCATGACACATCATTTGTATTCATTTTTAGTCATGAATGCATCAAAAAAAATTTCCACAGCCTGGGTGACTTCTTCAACCCATACAAGATATTTTGGAGTTTTCACACCAGGTCTTCATTCAGAGACACAACATATCCCTTTGGTTGCTACATATAGATTTCCTCCTCCAAATATCCATGAAGGAAAGTCATCTTCACATCAAGATTCTCAAGATATAGGTCTTCTGATGCCATAACACTGAGAACCACCCTGATGGTGGTAAACTTCACTATAAATGAGAAAATTTTAGTAACAACCACTCCCTCCTTTTATTGAAATTATTTCACCACTAGACATTCCTTGAACCTCCTCTTAGTATCATGTTATTCCTTGTCTCAGTATACCCATTTATTCTACAATTATTTCTTCCCTTGTGGAGGATGTGTTAACTCCTAAGTATTATTGTCATGCAGTGAAGAAATTTATTCCTTTATGGGCAACTATCACTTTATTGACTCCTTAAACTTCATTGCCTCTTCAAATAATTCTATTTCTCTACCTTCATTCAATAAAAAATAATGTAAGGATAGTGAATACCTCTGTATAGGCCTTCTCACCCATATCGATATCCTCAATTCCACTTTATTAGGCTCTATTGGTTATAGTATCTCATGATCTAGTACACCTTCAAGCTCTACATTCTATTTGCACTATGATTATTTTTTCCAATTTGTATCTTTAGCTACATGAAGATCCTTATACATGAAACTTTCATTAAATATCACATTATTTCTCCTGATGACCATCTTTTTGAGATCATTCCAAAATCGATAATAAAAATCATTAGCACCAAAACAAATAAAGAAGCATGGTTTGGACATACCATCATGCTTTTACCTTGAATTATCATCAATATGTATATATGCCAAACTACCAAAGACTCGTAAATGGGAGAATCTTTCCTCCTTACCAGGATACAGATCCATGGGTATACATTATCCCATTTGTAGATGTGGACTCTTGTTAATGAGATATGCTACCATCTTCACTAAATCATCCCAAAATGGTCTTGGGTAACCCTAAGTGCAGCCTCACACTCCAGGAACATTCACTCAGTGGTCTATTCATCCTTTCAGCTACACAATTCTATTGTGGTGTTCCTAAGGTATTCTTATCCCATTGAATTCTATTATTGGAACAAAATTCTCTAAACTCCTAACTATCATATTCTTCACTGTTTTCATACCTCAAGTATTTGAACTTTGATCCTAACTCATTTTTCATAGTGATTTCAAAGTTCTGAAGCATCTTAAAAAATTATATTTTCTTTTCAGAATGTCAACTCATTCCTTGTTGATTCATTAATAAAGTTTCACATAATATTGTGACCCTACAAGGGAATGTAATGGTGTAGGCCCCCAAAAATATGTTTGCACCAAGTCCAGTTTCCCAACCTTCAGTGTTCTGACTCCTTTTTCAAATGATACCTTCTTCTTATTTCTAAGATGCAATCTTCACACAAACCAACTTCCACCGACTTCAGATCTGGTAGCATTCCTTTTGTTTCCAGCACCTTTATCCCCTTCTCACTCATGTGGCCTAGCATGTACTTCCATAGAAGTAAATCACCAAGAGAAATTACTGAAGCAATTATTTCCATTCTTGTTTCAACCATATTTTACATGTTACCATTATTTACTTCCTGAGCTATGACCATAGCTCCATTGGTAATCTCCAATGAACCACTAGTAAATATGGTTCTGAAGCTTGCATCATCAAGCTTCCTAATAGAAAAATATTTCTTATAAATCTTTGAGTATAACTTAAACTATCTATAACCAGGAAACTCTCATTGTTTGTCTTTATCCACGTATCACCCTTCCCTATAATCTGAAAATGTTCATCACCAGCAAGATATACCGTGAAAAAATTTCTCAAAACATAATTGTTCTAGAAAACCTTATCTGATTTGGAATGGGAAGACGCCCCTGAGTCTAACATCCAAGACTCCATAGGGTTATCCACACTTATCTGCAACATATCATCAGTTCCTTCAGCCACCATGTTTTCTCCACTAGTTTCAGTTCCCTTCTGTTTTTCTTTTCACTCTTTCTTAACGTGTCCTTTTTTCTCGAATATCCAAAAGGATGGACCAGTCCCTTTTGCCTCATCATTTACATTTCCTCTTGAATTTTATCATCCTATAATATTGTCGTGTTGTGCATATATTCCCCTTATTTCTACATTTAGGGCAGAATGAGAGAATCCTCTCAATTCACTTCTTCAGATATCCTTACTGAAGATGAGTTCTCAGACATCTTTCAGAACTATCGTGGTATTCCTCGAAGAACTACTCATAGCTGTTATAGTCACTTCCCAACTATCATCTAATGAAGATAGTAAAACCATTTCACAAACCTTATCACCAAGTGAAATTTTCACTATTGTTAGCTGACTTATGGTTGTGTTGAATTCATTTATGTGATATGCAACAATTCTTCCTTCAACCATTTTTAGATTGAACAATTTTTGTATCAAGTGCACTGTTTTTGTCAAAGAAGGAATATCATCCATATTAAAGAGATATTTTATTATTCTAGTCATCATATTCTCATATCTGATGTTGAATTCTGTGTTTTTTCCATTGTAAGATGCACAACTCCTAGAACCTATCGATCCAAAAACTCCCACTATGATTTCTCTATGTTTTTTGGATTTAAACAAAGAATTGTAAAATGAATTTTCTTTTATTAAAGATAGTTTTTGATCAATTACCTAAAATAATTGAATTTAGTTCCATCAAAGTGATGTATATTCACCTTTTTTTCTTCTATATCCATCGTTCAATTCGATAAATCCAAACATAGCTTTCGAAACCAGTTAATGTGGAAACAACAGGAGTTACAATAAAAGAAATAGTTTGAAGATAATGAAAATATAGAAGAATGAATAAGATATAAAATAGAGATTTATGTGGTTGGGAAATGATCCATACATCCACGGAGAGGTAGAAATATCACTATATTTGGGAGCATAAAATTATATGGAGTTCTAGGGTTCTCAATCACACAAAAAACCCTAGCCTGAAATGGGTTAATAAGGATGAGGAAACACTATTACAACAAACACACATAAAGTCTGTTATGCTATAGTAAATGGATACTGAAATTCAACATCACTATAGTGTCACAATAAACCAAGTCTAAGATTCTAGAGTGGTCAGTGGCTGTAAGTCCATTTCAAGGCCACCCAAGTCCAAGCATCACCAATCCAACAACCACCAAACATTTTAATGTAGGGGCCCTAGATATAACTTGTTCCACCACCTTATGATCTCCATGTAAAGTTTTCCTCTTGGATCCAACCTTGATAATCATCCCTTTACATGGTCATGTGCATTTTCTAACTAAACTCCTCCTTCTAGTGAATAGTGAATGCTTTTGGAAGCTCCAAAAATTAGATGTATATGACCACCTGAATATCCATTATATAATCTAGATGAATATTAATAAAACAATATTTAACATTATAATTGATTCTTATATAATCCCTTTATGTTTCTATGATTCCTTCTTCTCGGCTCATCAATGTTACTTTTTATTTCCCTGATTTTGGTCTACATAAATCCATACTTCTGTTCTTATTCCCTTTAACTCCACCATCACTATCTGGTTGAAAAATTATACTTCCATATTTAATTTAGCGAAAATTTCCAATACTTAGAAATAAATTTGTTTTCACCCAATAGAACATAAGAATCTCTCAAATGATAATCATTTCCAAGATTTACCATTAAGTTCTCCATAAGAATCTCTAAAACCCTTCTGCTCTAAATCTTCTATTATAGTTAAATGTTTTTCCCATAATTCTACTAGTAATCCTATCCTATTTTAGGTGTAACACCACCCCATTGTAACCTAAAAGAAAACATTTTTCCACATTTTAGTTGAATTTTAAACTTCATATACAATATATAAATTCATTGTTTTTTTGCCAAAAACTACTGGATGAATTTACACTTCATCTAAATATTTTTTATCCAATTGTGAAAAATATTATTGTTTTCTAAGTTGATAAAAATTCTGAATCACATAATAGATTTTTAGCTTCTTTCATTATTAAACTATTTTCTAACTTCCCCTTCAATCAAATGAATTCTTTCCTAGATTTCGTTATTCAAATGTACTCTACCTATATTGTTAAAAGTGAAACTACCAGTTGAATCTTTGAGATCAAACTCATAGTAATACCTAAAAAATTAAACACATATCTAGTTCTAACTATTAGTGTGGATACATCTTCCAAAATGTTTTAATCTATAAACCCCTACAATGGTTCATCCATTTCAAAATAAAGACACAAACTTTAAAAACTTTTTACATACTGATGGATCCAATTTACCACTTCCTAGTGCAATCTTTTGAGATTAGTGATGAAACTACTAATAACTCTTACTATAGGTACAATGTTCTGACATGTAAAAAATGTAAAACAATTAATATTACAAATTCTTATGAAAATGGACCATTTTCCATATACTCAATATGTGGTAAACAGTTTCACCTCACTCATTATAAAAGATTCCCACGAGTAAAAAAATGTATCCTAACTGAGTCAAGTACAATTTTATAGAGTTTAAGTATCTTACAATCTATGTCTTTGATATTTATTATCCAGATCAAGATCCTTTATCTCAAAACTTTTGGAAAATTCAACTTTTAGTTTATTAATCCCATCCTTTATGAGTTTGTAAATATTAATTTAATCTAAAAAGAAAAGTAATATGATGAAAATTTCATCATTGAAAACCTTTTGGTAATAAATATTATCTTCATTTATCAAGATGGAAATATATTATTCCGTGAAAGGGTTAAAATTTTACCTCCATTTAAATAGTTCTTGTTTCAAGACATAAAGGCTCCACTTCATCTTGTACATAGGATCCATGTTCCATTTATCTGTGAAACCCTTTTCTTGTGCTATGAAATCATCCCCATATGAGTATCCATGAAGAAATATGGTTTCAATATCCAATTGATTTATATTTAACCATTTTATGGAAAACACACTTAGAACCTTCCAAATAGACACTCTTTACAACTAAAGAAAAGATCTAAAAAATATACACCTTCCATAATTTGAAAACCCTTCTCAATAATCCATTACTTCAAATTATTTCTGCCATAGAATTTCTATTTCAGATGATAAAATCACCTGTTATAGATTATTATCATTCTAATAATTTGTTCTACAATATCCCATGTCGTAGAAAAATGTAAGGAATTCATTTTTCCCTCATCATTCAATATCACTTACTTGAGTAATTTAGGATTTCATACAATTTCAGACTTCCAGGTTATCAATCATCTATGAGAAGAACATAATTTATCTCACTTGTTATGTCTATGCACAAGAAATGAAATACTATTATACCTCTACTACTGACCCTATGGACCATCTCTTTTTGAAACCACTACATTATAAATTTCACTTTCTAGATATCTTTCCTGTGATATTGTGGTCCCCAAGCCATCCAGAACTTATTCCCTTAGTAACAACTTCATAACATGACTTCTATACAAATTTAATTTCATATAGTGTAGTGTTCCCAAAATTATCATACTCCTAAAACATTCCCATACATCCAAAACATCCGGACTTACATTTTGTCAGACCTCAACTTCTAATGAAAGTTTGTTCTAATCAATAAATTAAATTTTGTTCTGATATTTCCATGATATATATTCATTTATGATATAATTCTAACTTTCTAAAACAATATTTGAGTAATTATCCTAGAGTCAAAACCCATATTATTCATCATCGTACCCTATAAAGTAACATGCTTGGGACTTAACCTCAAACTTCTCACTTTATTTTACATCAATGTGGATGCATGAAAGGGGACAAAATAATTTGTTATGGGTAATTTTATTCTTCTATATTCACCATAATTCTTCCAAAAGTTAATACCATAATGAATATGATGGGATAATATTCACTAAGTAGGAAACATAATTCACATCCCCTTCTCAATAATCCATGGGAAAACTACCATGAATCCTTATTATTTTTAGCTCCTCTATTGAATATTGATCCATCCTATCCATGAGTATAATTTTTATGGAGTTCTTGGTATAATATTCACAATCCATAAGATTTTACACTAGGAGAACCTCTGAAATTCCCTAATTCCATATTTCCCAAAATTTTAAAACCACAATAATCCTAATTTACTTTTGGACTATATTTCCCCCATGGATCTCCATTGAATGAATTATTTGAAAACATTAGATTTTTTTGATATTATAAAGAACACCAAAAACTTCTGTGTCACAATTTTTATGAAGGTAACAAAGTAAAATGAGTTTCCATGAGAATAGATTAGAGCCAGATCACCTATATCTAGATGAACTGGTGTTAACTTTTGATCCTTGGGTTTCTTATATTTCATTTAGAAAAAAACTCCCAATACTTATAAATTATGCATTATTCACATATTCTATACTCAATTCTTTCGATTTGTGGCATTACTTTAGTATTAATTAATTAAATACATTTATCACTTAATTTAATAAGTCCTTCATGTCGTAAATTTATATAAGATATTATTATGGCATGCATTACTCCTTCTAAAATTCTTATTAGGTGAATTTTTTTAATTTTCACCCCTTTGGCTATAACCATGGTAGTGAATACAACTTTCCGTGATCTGCCCAGAAAGGTAGTATTAAAACCCACATCATCCAAATTTCCTACCAAAATAAAATAATTTCATAAACATGGTATGTCCCACACTCATTTTATTTCTATAAATCCTCTATTCTACATATTGATGAAAAAATATCCTATGTATACAATATTAACAGTTTCATCATTCAAAATCTATACTTTATCAAATATTTTGAAGGTTTAATTTCACATAACTCTTCTCCTATGTGTGGAGTAAGAAATCCATGAAACCTATAACCCCGTAATGGAAGATTTTGGGACCACATTTAGCTGAGCTACTTTGGTTTTTTACCTCTTATTCCTATTTTATTTCTTGTGAGCCTTATGTGTTCCAGAACATCCCTTACCTTACACACTATAAGTATTTCTATTAGAATATTGGATCGTCTTCCGCTAAATATCTTTATTTAGGATTTTAATCTAAATGTACAGAAACATTATATTTTTATTACTAACTCAGTTACTCACTACAGTAACCATAATATCCCATGATTTTGGGAGTGATGAAAGATATAAAAAATCCTAGTCTGGATTAGTGAAAGTTACCTTTACTGATTCTAATAGTCTTTAGGTCATGTTGAATTCATTGACATGGTAATATGTTAGCTTTACTTATGATGTTCTCATAATGAATATACACTATAGTTAAGACACCTTTTTTGTTATATTTAGATTTTCATACATATTGGTAAGAGTATTCATAACTTCTAAAGTGATCTTAACTTCGCAAATATTATAAGTCATATCTAGGATGATGTCATCTGGATCAAAATTCATGATTTCTTTTCTAGTCTTTCTCATTCTTAAATCTTAATCTCTTATAGTTTAGTTCCTATAAATGAAATGCCTATATCCTTGTGTAATAGATAATACTCTATATGTATCTTCTAAAATCCAATACATGTCATATTAAACTTCTCCACGCTGACCTTATCCACATTCAATGACATCCTTCCAAAATGAATAAACTACCTCAGAACTCAAAACATATAAAATGGACTAGAAAGTGATTATAGTAATTATCCAAAAAGGAATATAGAAGAATGAAATTACTAAACTGATCACTGCAATACCTTGGTTGGGTCTGGTTTTATGAAAACTCAATAATAAAGATCGGATACCATATATTATATCAATAAAATTTTAGCAAAAATATTTCTATGAAATTGAAATAGGTATAAATAATATAATAGAACATTTGAATTTGAATAATATTCTATTAATTATGTATTCAGTGCTGGGAAGAAAATCTTCCCTAGACATGCATCACAACACACTCATACGCAGTAGAAAATAACTTATAGAAGACAGCAAAAAGAAAAAAATAAATGGACACCCGAATTATTTCAGGGTTAAGACTAAGTCCTACTCTATAGGAGAAATGCTAAAAATACATTTATAGAAGGAAGTGGAAGATTATTACAAAATAAAATAGTCCTAGAACCAATAAACCAATCACACAACATATTTCATCTCTACATTTCTTCTTTAAAAACTCATCCACATTTCTTCCAATCGCACAACATATTTCATTCTTACTTCTAGACTTCCATAATTTTTTCTACAACTCTACCATCACCACTTGGTTAATAAATTTTACTTTCATATTTAGTCCTTTTGAAAGTTTCAAAAATTATCTAGAAAATATTTTTACAAGGATAAACCAAAAAATATATAATTTCCCATCACTTTTCAGAAAGTTTTAGGTTAATAAGAAATTAGAGTATTACGATCTTTCCCCAAGATGTCAAATATTTTTTCAAAAATTTGTATTCCTGAGTACCCTTTTATATACATATAAAAGTTCCTTATCAATGATAAATAACTAAAAAATCACCAAATGATATGTAAAAATTTACATGTATGCTAACTAATAACATAACATGTTATCAACATGAGTTATAAAGTCTAGAAATATTTTATAATGTATAATACAATCAACATGATAAAAAGTTAAGTAACTTTATATAAAAAAATACCAAATATTCTTGAAAGGTGAGACAACATGATACAAATAGAATATAAAAATCATTCAAGGAATTATAGCATAAAAATAAAAGACAAAATAGTTAAAGAAAATCCATCCTTCTAAAAAATAATTTTATGAAATATTTATCAAAGGAATCCCATTGTTATTAATTAAATTCATTCATCCCGATGTCATTTTTAGGTGAATTTTCAATAATTCAAGAGAAGAAAGGGGTTCACCTAAAATTTATTTATAGCGAAATTATTTGTGGTTTAAAGGAAGAGAAAAATTCACCACTTGAGTTATTATACAACCTTGGAACAAAGTAAAATTAGGGCTTGAGTGGCCAATTGTATGGAGGATGAAATAATCAGACCCCTAGGGGATTTATGGGTGGTGAAATAGGCAGTACCATAGGTAGGCGGTGATCTAGGATGATAGTGATTCATGATTATGAAGACACATTAATGTGGGTAGGATGATGTAATAAAGGGGGCATACCCTGTAATGAGATTTTAATCCCACTTGGCCTTTGGGACACTATTTGTAATAAATTGACAGGTTGGATGGGTTATCCGTAAGGGGTTTATGACATATTATTTTATCATATGGGTGTGTGTGTGTTTATTTTCATTATACCCCTAGTAATATTCTAATTTTAAGGAATATTTAATAGAGGGAATAAAACTAAATAATTACCTTAATATCACTTAATCTAATCCTTCACATAAAATACTTCAAATGAAAACTAAGGAAACTACATGGATTCAAAAAATAGCATTATAAGATAAGAAATTATATTCACTTACTTGAAAAAAAATGGGGAAGAGTAGAGGAGATACATTTATTACTAGGTAAAAGAAAAACTATCATGATTAATAAAATTATATCCTTATAAAGTTTTAGGTTTGAAGCATTTGGGATGGGGGAGAGGGAGAGCTCTATGAGAGTTGTGGAACGTCTAGATGAGTGGTGAATCATGACCCCCTTAAATTTATAGTTATTTTTAAGATAAAACATAAATTTTACCCCAAATATAAAAAACATTTACCACTACTTAGTACCCAACCCAGATCCACTAGATACTCAATTATTCTCAAATTTTTTCTACAACCATTGGACTATAATCGAACACTCAATGCTAATCCACTGGGCACCTAAGGATTATAGTGTCATGGTACCTTCCTGCCTATTATTTTATTCTCTTATAAATCCCCTATAAAACATATTATATTACAAAACATTTCAAAAAAATTGAACGGCTCCAATTAAAATAAATTTCTTTCCCATAAAGGTATGGGTATTTGCATATCAAATGGTTTTTAAGTATAAGTATTTTTATTCAAAATTCATTCTTTGAACCATGAATTTTTATTATTTTCCATGTCATGATTTTTCAACTTGGAAATATAATTTTTAAGAACCGTGATAATTTTGGTCAAAATTATGACATGAAATCATATATTTTTTTCATTTTTTTGATAAGAAATTGTTTTGGTGTTTTTCCAAAACCATGATTTTTTTCCAATTATCTGGGTAACCTGAAACATTTTTATATAAACTTTTTTTTTAGTTTTGGAAAAGAATAAAACTAGATTCCATTTTTTTGATATTCACCTTTTTGATTCATCCCTATCACTCACCCTGATAACACTTAATATTTTTTAGGATATATTTATTCCCAAATTAAGTAGAATAAATAAGTAAAACTCACATAAAATATCTACTAGTGGAGGAAAAAATAAGATTAAATGAAAAATATATATATAAATTTATATTTTTAATACTCTATAAAAGAATATTTTTTTGAGATCCGTGTATAATAATCATAGGAATATTTCCTCTAAAGGTATCCACTGACTAAAAAAATCACCAAAAACATTCATTTTTCATCAAAGTCATGTCAGCATAAACCCCAAAAAGGTAAATGAAAAAGAGTAATGTGAGAGTGTTTCTGATTATGAGAGTATCCTCTAGTGTATAAAAGGAACGTACATGAAATCCATTATATATATATTCTTTATTGAATAAAAGACTATGTTAGAGTTCTATCATTTTATCAATCATGAAATTACTAATACTTTAAATCACTGTTTTAGGGATTAAAATGATTCCCCGTTTATTTAGGTGATATTTAAACTACTTTAACAATAAATAAATTGTATACACAACATCACATGATGTTTCATATTATGAATAAAACAAGATAATAATATATAAATATTGTTTTAATTATATATCACATCACTCATCGTGATCACTATTCCATAGTATAGAAAACCACAACATAACAAAAACCATAGTGTGGTAACTCACATTATGTCATGATTTATTATTATTTTTCATATATGAGATAAATACATGAATTAACATAATCGTTTTTTTATCTTACTCTATGGATTTTCATATTAGTATACTTTGTTATATCTTTGTATTCCTATATATAAAATTAAAACTATTGGGATATGCATGTATATTATTATGCTTTAACTGTTATAATTTTTAAATTGTACTTTAATCTTCCATTATATGAATTTTAAAGTAGTGAATCTAGAAAAAAAGACTTAAACTACTAAAGTATAATGAAATAAAGAAACCAGAAGAAACAAGATGATCTGGATGACATGTTCTTTAACCAAGGGTTCATGTGTCTATTTCTAAATGATGGAAGTGTGGAATATTTGGATCATATAATAATAACTATAATAGAGTTGCATAATGTGTTACTAATAGTTTTATAAAGGGATATATATGAATAATTATAGGGATAAGAGAGACTGACATGCATAGTTCACAAGAATTTAATGGTTGTGGCAAGTATACCTCAGGGAAATCAGGGTTGTCAAGAGTGATAAAGGCTCCACAATTTATTTTGGAAGGAGGTCAATACTGTTTGCCATTTTGGATCCATTTAAAATTGGTGGTGCATGACCACTTGTATTTATGTGTCTGTGATTAAAATTAGTAAGTGTGAAAAAATGGTGAGAACTATTATTATCATATATTCTTTATTTGTGAAGTGAAAGGAAGCAGAAGTGCAATAACCCAAAAGTTGGTAAATATAATTTCACTTATGAACAAATATATGTCCTATTTTGTAATGTTTAACACATGAACCATGTAATAAAAATCAATAATAGTAAATTATAATTAAAAGAAAATCCAGAATATGACTATTTGGCAATATTACCATAAACATTAAAATCATTGGTTAAATATTCATTACAATCTGACCTTTAATATTATTATATAATAAAAAAATATAATTATTTCATAAGGAAGAATTTATTTCCCCAACTAGTAGGATCTTCCCTTATAAGGCTCATTAATAATAGCTTCTAAAGAAGATGGAATCACTAGGGTTCAACCTTTACCAATCCCAATATAATATTCAATAACTTAGACTTGAGATAATTGATTACAAGAAAATTTAAAGACTTTATAAGTAACCACCCAATTACTGTTCATCAAACCACCCCATGAATGTGATACCATCGCACACCCTTCCTGTATGACGTAGGATAGTGTAATAAGGGATTGTGTATCTAGAATTTGGAAGTATAAAAGTGTAAATATTCTTATCAGAATATAAATAGTGGTTACTCTAATCCCATTTTTGTTATTATTTAAAATTCATATGAATGTATGTGGAATATGAAAAACATATTTTTCGATATAAAGAAAAAAATTATATTTTTATAAAATATATGATTAAGATAAAAATTTATAAAAAATTAAAAATATTGAAATAAAATTTATTTCTTTGAAATACTCACATAAAATACTATTTTTTGAAATATAAGTGATAATATGATTTTATGAAGTCTCAGGTAATTTTTATATTGGTTCAAAAGTTTAATATGTCATGGAAACTAATATTTTAAATAAATAATAATTTCTATTTTAAAATTAAACTTTTTATATTTATAAAATTAATTTAGTAAAATAAATTTCATTTTTTAAATCGTAATATTTAAATTATCCAAGAGTTATTTTTTCATTATTTTTTGAGACACGCTAATTTTTGGATAAAATTATATATAGTATAAATATATAGTGAGTATTGTGAAATCAAAATGACATAAAAGTTTTTTAATAAATACTATAAATTTATTTCTCAACCAAAAATATAATTATTAATTAAAATAAGGTATTTTTAAATAATTTTTTTTAATTCTTTAAAACTATAATGAATCTTTCAAACCCGAAAATATATTTTATAGGGTTTCGAAATATTATTTATAAAAAGGATACCCTTCTACCAAGAAAATATTATTAATTAATTAATTTTATACCTTAATATATTAAAATATTAGAAACCAATTCCCCTTACAAAATACAATGGGAAAAACCATGGTAATTCTAGTGGTTTTCCAATTTAAATTAAATATATATCTAAGGTGTAAGCTTAGAAATTAATAAATAATTTCCCCTCTTTTTCATATAAATACCCACTCATACTATAATTTATCTTCACTAAAAATCCTTAGGGAATTAATTTCCTCCCATTTTCTCTCTCAATATCCCTAATAAGAATTTTTTTAAATCTCAAAGGAACTCATCACAATCTTTATGAAGTAACCTCTCAAGATAAGGGGTTATCTCCCTCCTCTTCTCTAGTTATGAACTACCTTTTTAATAAGCCTTTTTATTTAAAATTTATTATGTTTTCCTGTGTTTATTAACATTAATTTATTGTAAAAATGATTCCCAAATAAGTATATACTACCATACTCTCTCATTAATAACTTCCATACACTTTTATGTTTACCCATTACGCATAAGAGTTATCATTGGATTTTCGAAGCCATAACTTTTGTGTTGTGAATATCCTACCCTATTTTTATTCATGGATATTAACATAGATATAACTATAGTTCATTTATTTTATAGTTATATTTATGAAACCCAAATTCCATAATATGGGGTTTCAAATTATAAAATACATTATTATATTATATGATAGTTTTGGAACACATAAAGTTAGAAATTTGAAGGGTGTACCCTGATAGAGCTCCAAGGCATTGGGTAATGTGTTCATATTATGAGATACCATTTATGGGTCATGTTGGCTTTCCTAAGAAAACTATTTTTCGATGACTTGGAAGATAACCTAAAATTATTCTTAGGATTTCATGGTTTATTTTGTTTTCATATTCCTCATATTTTTTGTCTTATGATATCATTATCTGATGTTATGATTCAATGTTTATGTATATTATTCTCACCTTTTTAAGTTATCTTCATATTCATCTTGATTCAAATGCATTAATTTTAATCATGTTATTCTTAATTATCCCCTTAATAAGAATTATATATCATCCTTTTTCTTATGTATATCCCTAATTTATCATTTCTAGTATTAAGAGTTAAAAGGAAAATTTGAGAATGTTATAAAGATTAGAAGTTATTTAGTCATTTTTATTTTAATTTAGTGGTTTATGTATCTAATTTCACAAAGACACTTGGACACTTTATTTTATTGGATTGTATTCAATGGATATTTTGTATAAAAATAGTGAAATAGGAGGTATAATAGATATTTTTTATTATATTTTTATTATAGTAATATCTAGTTATTTTTAGGATTAGGACTGAGAAAATATTAGATAATATACTAGGTATAATTTTAAGTAAAGTATCCTAAAGTTTTCATAAACTAAAAAGTGTGTAGATTTTATAAATTTTTTCGTTCCCAGATATTTCCAAGTTGATATGGTTGTGTCACAGATTCACCTAGGGTTAATCAACTTAAAAAGGGTTTGTTGAGTATAAGCTCTATCTTCACTTAGTGCATGATGAGTAGAACTTTGACTATAGAGATGTCTTAACACTCTCAGGGGATATTCTTTTGATAATTCATATACTATTAACAAAACATTATGAAGGATTTGAAAATAATTTTAGTTTATATAACTTAATAGGAAATAGATCATGGAAAACCGATATTGAAACTTAGAAATTCACAATTTAGGGTATATATGTCATTCATTCTAAGTTAAGAAGTTTTCCATTTGATAATCTTTTTAAATCATGTATACGCATCCCAAACATTCATTTATTTTAGTAAATTTCTGGAAATTGGTGGAATCATGTAAACAAAATATATGATGGGAAATGTGATCATTCCTCTAATGAAATGTCAAATATTGTAGGAGTATAAGTAAATAACTTCAAGAAAGAACTAGCATAACTAACTCATATTATTATTAATAACATGAATCATGTTGAGATCCCTCCTTCTCCTAAGTGAGATAAAATTTTAATTGAATCCTTCATATAAAAAAAATCCTTCTAATTTTATTGGATTTTCTAATCCCCCGATCACATAACAATAGATTATCTCCATTGAGAATATATTATTTTTCTTTGAGTGCTTGGAATGTGAGAAATTCATAGTTCTTGTTTATCACCTAGAGGGAGAAGTTGATTAGATTTGGATGCTGATCAAGAATACTTAGCCAAAGGAATACATAGAATCTATAGAGAGGTATGAATTAAAGAAAATATTTTTCAATAAATATTTTTTCCTGAATATCTACCCTAAAAGAAAAGATAATTCCTGGTAATTGATAAAAATTAGGATTAATCTATTGTGTCTTCTGAGTAAAAGTTTATAAGTCTTGCACGATATGCCACTGATATTTTCATTAACACTGGAAGTAATATTGAATACTTTTTCAGTGGTTTAATTATTATAATTTGAATATCTTTGGCTATTAAAAACATCAAAATGTGTGAGTATATTTTTCTACTATTCCCTAAATGTCAAGATAAAGATTAGTGATTCTTAATGGTCTCATGGGACCATAGATAAGAAGTTATTAATCATGTTTAATTTGGGAGGATCATTGGATAGTACTTATTGAAGAAAGATAACCCAACCACCCATATTATATAAGTGTGGGAATAAGTATCCTAGAAACTTTCTCAAGTGGATAATGAAGTGTTTCAGGTATGTAATGGAATGATATCAGGATAATGACTGCCATAAAGTGATGAATAATCTAACCAATATGATTGAGGAAAAGATGGTGTGAATCAATCCTTTACCCATTGTCTAATGTTTCAACTATAAGAAATCTATAAACTATTGAAACCATTTCCCAAATCAAAGGGTTATAAAATAAAACCCATAAACACAACCACTAAGTCCAAGTGAGTAGGAAAGAGCTTGTGATATTGACACTTTTGAGGTGGATCCTGGAAACAAAGTGGTGACAGGTACTTTCTCTATTCATTAAAGAGTGGAAACCATATATTATTATTTTGGTTCAATGTATTATTTCATGTCATTAATTTCTATTATAACTACTCAAATATCACCACAAAACATGGAGGTTGAGTTATAAGTGAAAACATTGTGAAATTATTGCATCCCAATAATATAACTCCTATACATTTAATATTTTTGAGATAATCTCCTAGAAAGCCTTATCTTACCCACTTTAGTGGAATTTGATGAAATACTAAGAATGGATTGGTTTTCTATTTAAATATCCATCCTAAACTATTAGGAAAAATAAATCACATTTTATATCTAAAATCATCCTCTAATACTACAAAAGTGTAAGGTGTTGGATGAATCTCCTTTGGAAATTTGTTCTCAATCATTGATTTTATTACATTATGATGAAGGAAATCTTGATCAAATGATTGAGATAAAGGGGAGAATAACTATTTAAAAAATCCCCTTTATAATGGAATTTTTTTTAGTCCTCGAAGAGTTTCACGGTCTTCCACCTAGCCATGAGCTTGAGTTATCAATTAAATTTATACCTGAAGCTCTACCAATTTCCAAAACTCTATATATAATTTCCACAATTGAACTAGAAGAATTGAAGAAGAAACTATAAGAGAATATTTTTAAGGGATTTATACACATGTGTTCTTTTCCAAATGGGTTCACCAATCCTCCTTATCAAGAAAAATGATGTTTCAATGCATTTCTACATTGATTTTTATGAACTCTAAAAGATCACGAAAAAGAACAAGTATACCCTAAAAGATATTGATGAATTTTTTGATCTGCTAAAAGGGCCCAATACTTATCTAAGGTAGACCACGATTTATATTATTATTAATTAATGGTGAAGGAGGATATATCCAAGACAAACTTTTGAAAAAGTTATAGAAAATATGAGTTCATAGTGATTAAATTCAAACTCACTAATTCTCCATCAATCTTCATGGTTTCGATTAGTAGTCTTTATATATTACCTCAAAAAAATTAGTGTAGATTGTATAGATGATATTAATATATAATAAAAAATAAAATAGGAATATAATGGGAATTTGGGTACTATTTTTAACACATTAGGAAAGGATTGGTTATATTTGAAGTAGAACAGATGTAAGTTTTGGAAGAAATAAGTTCAGTTCTTATGTCACATTATCACCAAAAAGGGATATATTTTAATCCTTCAAGGATAGATGTGATTGAGGAATGTACTAGACCAACATATAGAATAAAAATCCATAGTTTCCTTAGATTATATGAGTAACATTGGTGATTTTTAATAAACACCTCATTATTATCAGAAATACTAACCAAGATAACTCATAAGGGATATAAGTTTGTCTCTATTGATGAATTTTAATAGTGATACAAAGAGTTAAAGAAATGGATAATCACTACACTTTTACTCACACTACCCACTAGTGGGGAAGTACATTTGATACATATATAAATGTTCCCAAGAAAGGATAGGGTTGTGTACTCATGAAAAATAAAAATGTGACGGAAAATTACTCTTAAAAATTAAATATCCCTGAATATAATTATATTACTCATGATCTAGAGTCATTTGTAGTAATATTTACATTGATTATTTTGAGGATTTATCTCTATAGATATAATTATGAAATACATAGGAATCATATGATCCGCAAGTATATATTCACACAAAAGGATAAAAACATGTGATAATAAAGGTGGTTAGAGAAAATCAAGGATTATGGTTGTTCAATTTCATACCATCATGAGATGGAGAATAAAGAAACATGTGCTATGAGTATAAATGATATCTCAACCTCATATATGATGATGATTGATAAGGATATAATATTATTAGATATACATAGAATGGATATGGGGATTCTAAGGGTAGGAACACAATCACACCTTGCCAAGATGGTTGCTTAACCATCTATCCATGTGAAGATAAAAGAGTCTTAGAGAGATGATGTAGAGATAAAAAGATAGTTCATGAATATTATAGAGTTAAACTTTGATAAATATGGAGTTATAAGTTTTTGAACCCATATATGCATCGCAGAAAAAACCAGAACAGATGATGTAGCTTTTGGATAATGTACATTGATCATTATTTCTATTCATCGAAGGAGAAAAAAGATGTATAGAGATCTAAAGAAAACACTTAGTTGGGATAACATGAAGAGGGATATTGTGGAATTTTAATTCCAATGCTTGGTAGGCCAATAATTTAAGCAGAATAATAGAAACAAAAATTTATCATCCAACCATAACTGATACCAATATGGAAATGAGATAACATTAGTATATATTTGTTAATAATACTCTGTGAGACATATAAATTCCATAATTCCGTTTGGGTTATAGTTGGTCACCTTACTAAGTCAACACATTTTATTTCTATCAAATAATACTTCTATTTTGACCCACTCACTAGGATATAGATAAGAGAAGCGGTATGGAATATAGAGGGCCAATCTCCATTGTATCTAATTGAGATTTGAGGCTTACCTAAAGGATTTGTAGAATTATTTTTCAGGAACTGAATATGGAGTTGAGTTTTTGACATTTATTTTCACCCTCATAAAGATGGTCAGTCATAAAGAACCATTTAAACTCTATTTGGTATGTTGAAATTGTGTTAAATGATTTCCGAGGATGTTTGAATCAATGCATTCCACTAGTAGAGTTATCATATAACAACAATCTCTATTATATCATAAAAAGGAAATTTATGAAGCTCTTTTTTGGGAAGAGGTATAAGACTCTAACATGCTAGGATGAAGTTTTAGAAATGAAGCTAATATGACTCGATCATGTGAAATGGATCAAATAGAAGCTTCAAATCATTCAATATCATATTAAATCATCAAAAACTCTATAAAAAATATAAGCTTACAATAATTTACAAGACCTTGAGTTTGATGTTGAAGATAAGGTGTTCCTTCACATATCTTGAGTTATAAGAAGAAGGGGAAAAGTCCTAGATAAATCATCCCCTTTGAGATTATTGATTTCATCAGAACAATCACCTATAAAATAAAACCCCCACCTAACCTTCCATAATTACATGATGTATTCAATGTATCCCTCTTTATGAAGTATATATCAGATCTCTCACGTGTACTAATTCCAAAGTTGGTACCATTATAGAATAATCCTTCCTACAACAAGAAAATGGTGAACACTCAGATCATAGAGACAAATTATTTTGAAACAAGAAAAATAACCTATTCAATGTATTATGGAAGAACTATAAGTATGAGTAAGAAACATAGGAACCTAGAGAAGTATGGACACAAAAGTAACCTCATTTTTTGGGGTATGAGATGAATTTTTGGGGGTGAAATTTTTGAAGGTGGGAAAAATGTAATGACCCGAACTTTTATAAAAAAAATTACCTTATGAATGACCATATGTCCCATATATTAATACCGATGTAGAGGCTCGATTTTTCCCTTATATGTCTTTGAATTTTTCTATATATATTTCTAGAGTTAGGTGTTGAGACGGTGTGTGATTCTATGGTTTTGTGTGCCAATAATTCATTTTATAAAAATATTTTATATATTTTATATTCCTCATGAAAAATTTATAATGAAAATGTGATAAATCTTAATTATAATCTCAAATTAAAAATTTGATTCCACAACATAGTATGGAAAATGGTTTTTACCCTATCAGTTACCCAAAATTGGTCGATGTGGGGTGTTCGGACAAAATTCCCATTCGATATACGTTCAATAGGTTAATTAATTATTTAATTATTTAATTATTTAATTTTAACCTAAACAAAATGTTTATAAATATACATCCATGGAGATTCATCCAGGGTTAGCCTCATAATATTGGGATATTCTAAGAACTTCTCCTTCCTCTGTTTGTTGGTTAAACACATTGGATGATGATAAAGCACTGGATTAGAATATATTAGGATGTAGTGAATTCAATGACTTCCTTTTACCATTGGAAGATGCATTCTTCTATGAAGAATGATCCAATATCCAGTTAAGACTCTTAAATTTGTAATTTATACCCTTTTTATTAAATTGATAGACCAGATCGATCCCTTCTATTAATCTGCACCAATTATATCTCTTTTATGCACCCACTTACCAATTTAAATTTACAATTTCAATGTTTTCTAACCCAAATATCCCCATTATTGATCGTTATCCAAGAGAAATTGGACAATGATGGTTATACAATTATTTTTCTTCTTCCCCCTCCCAATTTATTTTTATTATTCACTGATTGGACCTTGTTTTCTAGGTTTAACATTGTTAGGTGGTACATAGCCTGATCAGATCCCCAAAGTCATGAAGGATTCATGAGCGAGGAAAAATCAATGAATTAGAAATATATCTTTGATAGTTGTGGGTTTTCAATGATCGTTTTGATGATCAGATATCGATTAATTGATGGTAGAAGGCCCTGGAGTGTGTGCCATGTGCGATGGACCACCAATGATCAACATAATCAATGTTTTAGTTACCAGATGGCCAAAAACAATCAAAGGCTCTAGATATGGCCAAGATCCAAATAATGCTGGTGAAAAAAAGCCGCAATCAATGTGGAATGGATGAAATCTGGGTGTGGAGAGAGGATCTGGGTTTCTATGAAAAAGTTGAATATGCACATGTACAATACTAAACACATGGTGTGTATCCCCCTAGTTGTGGAAGCTAGGGTTTAGAATTTTCATATGGATAACATGACATGTATTCCTCTTACACATAGTGTAACTCAACCATGGGTAGACAAGATGTGTGATGGATCACACGGGAAGGAATCCATGTGGGAGTACATGGCCAGGAACACAACCATGTACCAAAGCATGCAGAGAAAACCAAACCACACAGTAAGATCCTGTATGAAGCAACATGTAGTGTACTAAAGTATACATACTGAGTTTTAGGACATAAACATGACCAAAAGTACATGAACTGTAATAACCCAAAATTTTATTAATGAAAATTCCTCTTGATCTAATTAAATGTCTTATTATGTAAAATGGTTATATAAAATATATGCACTTCCTTGTTTTTATATTTTTGGATTTTAAAATACCATTAATAATTGTTACCATTTCTAATAAATCCATTGAACATTTATCACATGGTTAGTATAAATACAGGGCCTTAACAAATCCAATTTACTCAGAAAAAGGAAGGGATGGCCTCATCCACTAGAATTTATCCATATGAAGCCCATTGGTCGGAGTTTGGAAAGAAGGTAGCATCACTGGGCTTTACTCTTGACCAATCCCAAGTAGAGATTCCACACATGAAGTTTGAATGGAGCCACCTATGGGAGAAGTATAATTTAATAGAGATTACCACCCAAGCGATGTTATTTGAGCCACCCCAAGAGTCTTTCACCATCGTACAAATTTTCATTTTTTTTATTATTACTTTGTAAATAGGTTTTAAAGCAAAAATAGTATTTTTAGTTAATATTCAATTAATAAATATATTTTCATGAATTA
Organism: Viscum album; assembly: GCA_963277665.1. NCBI lineage: Eukaryota > Viridiplantae > Streptophyta > Magnoliopsida > Santalales > Viscaceae > Viscum > Viscum album. The sequence continues at coordinate 1,541,347,711 of OY728156.1, forward strand.
ATGGATTTTTTTCATTAAATAATATTTTAATAAAATATTAATAATAAATTAATTTTTATTAAATATAAATGATCATATTATTTTTATGAATACAATTGTAATTTTTATTAAGGTCTAAAAGATGTTTTTTTCAAAACCCATGAATTATCAATAAATGTCTTTTTTTATTTTAAAAGTAAAAATTCACATATTTAGAAAATTATTTAGATCAAATGAATATAATTTTTTGATTTAGGATGTCTAAATAATCTAATGGTGATTTTTTTTTTAATTTTATGAGACAGTTAAAATAATGTGATTTTCGATTTATTTGATTAATTTTACAATGCCTTAGTGGACACTCCAAGACTTATAAACTATTTTAACCTTTTAAAATGATTTCCTTGAGAGTGTGACTCACCTCTACATAAGAAAGCCTAATTTTTATTATGTTCGGCCATAGGCCTTATAAAATATTGTTTTACACTTCAATTTGGCAAAAACCATGGGAAAAACCATGGTATGGTTTGTGGTTTTGACCAGTTTAATATGTAGTGCTCAAAAACTAAATAATAAATAATTCCCTATCCTTTCCTATATAAACCATCTCAATATACCATTCCTCTTAACCAAAAAACATTTTTATCTTAACCAATATCTTCCCTCCTTCATCTATAATCCCCCAAAGGTGCCCCAAGCTCCCAATAAGTCTCTCTAAAGCCTCTCCAAATCCTTTGGGATCACACTTCCAAGTAAGGGATTTCTTCCTTTCTCATTTTTATCCAAATTTCTCTATATTGTTATACACCTTTTATTTTCAGTTACAAATATTGGGGTATAATTTTTCACCTCCCACATAATAATCTCCTTATTTTTGAATGATTATAGGCCTCTTTATCTCTCATTAATACCTCCCATGTACACTCGTTACCATAATGAAATTCCGTAAGGAATTTCTCTCTCCTCATTTACATTCAAGCAATTATTTTATATTATGAACCTAAATTCCATTACATATGTTAGGATATTATATTCCATGAACCCATTACTGTCCATTTCATGTATAAATGACTAGATACCCATTTCCCTCTCATTAACCCATTTTACTATTTCTATTTGACATCGTTATGCTGTTGAAGTTACACCAAAATTTCCATGCCAACATCATTGTGTAAGTGAATAACATACACATTTATCTATCAAGGGTATTCATCTTTATGAAAATATACATATTTAATGACACTTTCATGTTTGTATTTCATATTCGTTCATCATGGAATTAATTATGATGTTGAATGACTCCATGTTATATGATCTATGTGGCACACTTATGCATGAAATGAAATGTTTATAAAGGGTGCACCCTAATAGCACTCCAATGCATTTGGTAAAGAATAGTATCATGATACAAAATGTGCAGTGAGGGTATAATCATGCTAATTTAACTAAAATGAGGGTTTAATCATGCTAATTCATGGGCAATGAGGGTTTACTCATGATCCATGTGCAATGAGCCTTGGGTCATGAAAATATCATGTTAAGTGTTTTTTCACATTTTCAGGTTATGATAATCATGTTACATCATGCCTTTATGTTATTGTTTCTCTGGTGTTCCATTGATATGCCTATTTACTAACAAGTACTATATTCTTCATGTTATTCCTTTTTTACTCCCTTACTGGGATTTATATCTCACCCTTTTCTTATATATATCCTCAGTTTATCCCATAAAATGCTTAATATGAAGGAATGTTGTGGTCATGTAAAAGACGTTTTCAACAAAGATGTTGTATTTTATGTCATAAGTTGTCATGTAATGTTCCTAATTTCCCAATACAATATATTTCTCAATCCCAAAACTTTTCATAAGTGCAAGTTCATGTAATTAATCATGTCTATGTGTGTAATAAAGAGCATGGTTGTTATACGGCCCAGACTTGGATATCCTAGAGATGCCATGCAGCCCACCAGCATGGTGTGTACTGCTACATGGGTTGGAAGTTGTGTATCCCTAAGAACACATCTTGGATATGGAGTAGGACCATACATAGTGTGGGTTACCTAATACACCATGTACTACTTGGTTCCTTTTCAAGAAAGTTCAATTCTCTATATCTTCTATGTTTGAAATAGTTTTTTAGCCTATTAGTAGCCTATAATAATTGATTTTCTACATAGAAATTGATGGTTCCCTCAATCGTGGATTTTTATATATGATCTATAATTTTATTGGCATGACTCTTGGTTATGTGATTCTCAATGATGGTAGTGATCATACAGGATCACCAATGGCATCCTGAGTGGAACCCTCCTGGTGGCCTGGGCATGGGTCCTCAATGACTATTATAGTGGGACCCCCTATATGGTCTAGGAATGGGTCCTCTATCAAATCCTATAGTGGAAACCTCCTATCAACATAGGGCATAGGTCCTCTGCAGACTTCCTGAGTGGAACCCACCGGTCCAGCTGGGCATGGGTCCTCTATGTTTATAGTGAAACCTTCCTCTCAATACATGGCATGAGTTCTATATTAATATACATAGTGGAACCCTCCAGTCAATCTGGGCATGGGTCCTCATTGGTTTCCAAAGTGGAACCCTCTAGTTATGTTGGGCATGGATCCTCAATGACTTCTAGAGTGGAACCCTCCAGTTGGGTTGAGAAAGGGTCATCTACCACCAAAGTAGAACCCTCATGTCAGGTAGGTCATGGTATTACATTGACTATTATAGTTCAACCCTCCTATTATACAATGGAATAGGTCCTCTACCAAGATATTATGGCCCCTCAAATTATCATCATAGTGATGAGGTGTGGATTGACATGGATGGTAACTTATGGGTAGAAATGAGATATTATGGGTATCAATGATGGAATTTTGGAACTATTTTCAACTCTTCTTCACAGACTAAGCTATGATATTTAAATCCCCTTTCTATCTCATTTTGGATTATTTATCTAATTATATATATATTTACTCTTCTGTATCCATACCCTTTTGTTTTGTTACTCTCTTTCCATTAGATGTGAGGATGCATGGGGCATTACATGTGCTTTCTATGTTTAGATTGTCATGGTTGGGTGAGTTTGATCTCCTACTATAGTTGGAAAAGACTCAAAGTGTAGTTCATCTACACATTGTGTTGGTCACCTTGTATTTGGATGAGGTTAATCTCTTAGTTTGGGTTGAGGTGTTCTCTTTCATTATATCTTGCATCCTATGAGCTATCTATTGTATTTCTATTGATTTAATATCACTTACTCCTCCCCTTCAACATTCAAGGAATCTTATTGGGTATGTATATACTCACCCCTGAATGGGATTTTCCCAAACATGTCGTGTCTTATGCAGATAATGGATAGGTCTTTAGTGAATTCCAAGGAGTTTAAGGATACCTTATAATTTATACCATATATGTTGATCTCATATTGTATATTAGGATATGAGATATATTAACAAATAATTTTTGTGTTTTTTTAGGTTGGTACCTATTCATGGTTAGGCATAAATTTATTCCCTTTACTTTTTTAGTTTTCATTGTTGTACTCATGTACACCCTAGGGGTTTTTCATACTTGGTTTACTTTCAATCTGTTGCATCTTTTTTATTATTATTCCTCTACAATTTTACATTTAGAAGGTCTTGTGTGTGAAAACAAGTACATAGGAAAAGTCCTCCCATTTAGGATATTCCTTTTGGTTCTTTTCTCCACCACCTATCCTATGGAGGTGTGCTTGGGGTAGTTGTGGCTCTAGTCCCAACTTGGGTTGGGTCATGATAGATTGGTATCAGATCAGTAAATTCCTTAAGATGGTGTTTGGATTAGTCCCCTTATAAGTATTTGGTTGGGATTAATGAAATAGTTTCAAAGTGTCTCAAGTGGATCTCTCAAGCCATGGAGTCCGGTGATGGTTTGGGCAGCTGATATATCGATTTACCAGGACCACGACTTCCTACTTTTAGACTTGGCATACAAAGACATTGGTTGTGGGGATCAATGGTACTTGCATCATGTAGTATTGATTCTTTGAATGTCCAAATTGATTCAACTCCATTATTTATTTATATATATATATATTCTCATCTAGCCATGGAATTTCATGATAAATTTTTGGATTCCTCCATAATGACTGCCATCAAGGATTACAGTTCTGGATCATGATGATGATCTGACGAGTGATGAGGTCTCAGTTCGGGGTCCATCCTTTGATCTTTTTCATCCAAGTTCGAAGGAAGAATCACCTCCACATATCAATAAACATATCATCCTAGAAACACATGCTATGAATGCGTGCAGCCTTAGCGTGCTCTATGAGTTCCAATTCCAGAGGCCGCTGAGGCTCTATGGTGATCTAAATCCTTAGGAAATAGATTATTGGATAGAATATGTGTTCATTATATTTAGACTTATTCATACCTCAACAGATCATGAGGTTTCACTGGTAGATAAACTATTCTACCAAGTAGTCGGGCACTGGTGGAGCATTGTTACATGGATGCGTGGTGATTACACATTCTAATGGATTGAATTCTAGCAGTTGTTCCATGAGGAATACTACACCTCCATCATTTGATCGGTTTGGATTCAAAAGATTATTAAGATATAACATGGATGGATGATGGTGAATGAGTATACAGTGACGTTAATATAATTTTCTCGGTATTCTCTTAGCATGATCTGTGATTTCTACTTTTGAAAAAGTGACCCTTGTTGAGGATTGATGACCTATTTGAATATTTTTGAGGGATGAGATGGTTCTAAAAGAATTATCTCTCATCCTTCTACCCCAGGTTGAGGGTTTTCAGGGATGGTATCCCAATGATAGCATTATGATGTCTCTAGGGACACTATGATTTTTTAGTAATTCTCTTTGGTGTAAAAAATTCCAATCTAGGTGTATGGATTTGATGAATCAGGTCTTCCATCCTTACATGGAAAAGTTTTTGGTTTTCTTCATTGATGACATACAAATCAAATCTACATCAAAGGAGGAGTATACAGAGCACTTTAGGATGGTTTTATATTTAATTTTATATAAATAAATTTATTGAAATCCCTTGAAGTGCTAGTTATGGATGCATGAAATTCACTTTATGAGGCATGCCTTTTTTAGAATGGTTTAGCCATGGAACTATCAAATATCAATGTATTGATTTCTTGGGATCCAACCAAGATGATTTCAAAGGTGCAGATCTTTCTCAACTTAGTGGGGTACTATAGGAGGTTTATGGAATTATTCTCTAGGATTGTAGCCCCTTTGACTTCCCTAATGTGAAAAGGGATGTTTTTTACCTAGACTAAGCAGTACTATAAGACATTTGATGATTTTAGATTGAGGATAATGAATGATCCTATAATGAGACTACCAAAGGAGGGCATGGAATACGTAGTGTGTTGTGATGCCTTGGGATCTAGGATCGTATGCATATTGATATAGCGGTATGCAGTTATCACATATGGGTTGAGGTAGTTGAGACCCCACAGGATGAACTACATGACTAACGACCTAGATCTAGTAGTAGTATTCTTTTCCCTGAGGATGTAGAGGCACTACATTTTGGGAGATCACTTTTTGGTTTACTCATACCATCAGAGTCTCACGTACTTCTTCACATAGAGAAACTTGATCTAGAGACAGTGGCACTGGTTAGAGTTCTTATAGGACTATGACTTCGAGGTAGTCTATAATATAGGGAAGTGTAACATATTATCATATTCCCTTAGTAGAAAGTCTTAGGATCATTTGGTGCTGGGGGATTCGGAGTAGTTGGCCTCCCTATAGCTGACCCTGGTAGAGCAGTATGGTACAATTTTTCTACAGTTGATGGTGTTGACTCCTCCACTTCTCAAGTGGATGAGAGAATCCCAGCTGGGAGAAATTGAATGTGAGGTATTACATGACTTGATATCCATGGGGGATTCATTATATGGATATTCTAGAGTATGTAATTAGTTCATCTCTTTCTAGGGATGGATGGTGGTTCCAATCATGATGCGGGAGGAGGTGATGCGGTAGTTCCTAACTTATCCCGTAGCTATACATCCCAGTGTGGGGAAGATATATAGAGACATTCAATATAATTTTTGGTGGTCTAGAATGAGATGGGGAATATCTGAGTTCTTCTCTCAGTGCCTCACCTGTCAACAGGTGAAGGTTCAGCACCAAGATCTTCCAGGTTAGTTTCAGCCCCTTGAGATTCCGGAGTGCAAGTGGGAGGAAATATTCATGTACTTTATGATAGGGATTCCACAAATAATTAAGTTCCATGATTTCATCTAGGTGATAGTTGATTGACTCATGAATTTGACACACTTCCTTGCAATTAGGGAGTACTGTTCAATAGAGAGTTTGGGTCAGTTGTATGTACGATATATCGTTCTCCTTCATAGTGTTCCCTTGATGATTATCTCTAACTGTGATGCACGGTTTACTTCATGATTGTGGAGAGGCCTATAGGAGGCCTTTAATACCCAAATGAGGATTAGTACATCCTTTCACCCCCAAACTGATGGATAGGATGAGCTCACTATCGAGGTGTTGGAAGATATGATGAGGGATTTTGTGTTAGACATAGGCTTTAGCTAGAAGGATCACCTACCCTTGGTAGAGTTTTCATACAACAATATCTTCCACTCTACTATTGACATTGCTCTTTTTAAGGCCCTATATGACACACCCTTCAAGTCACCCCTGTGCTAGATGGAGATCAGAGAGAAATCTCTTATGGGACTAGAGTTGGTTAATGTGATGATGAATAATGTCCAGGTCATCCATTAATGGATAAGGATGGCCTCGAGTAGAAATAAATCCTACACAGATAGGCATTGTATGCCTTCAGAGTTTAAGTGGGGAGACCACATTTTTCTAATATTATCCCCATGATGAGGATTGTGATGGTTTGTCCGGGGAGGAAAGCTATCCCTAAGGTTCATTAGACCATTCAAGATCATGCATAGGGTTTTGTGAAGTTTCTTACTGCCTCACACTACCCCCACAGTTGGAGTGGGTGAATGTCATCAATGTTTCATAGATAATAATATATGTGCATGACCCTACGCATGTTATCAACTCGGGATAAATGGAAATCGAGGGTGAATCCAACATTACGGAGCACCTGATAGTGATCAAGGATCGATAGGAGATAACCTATGTGGGTGGAATATCCCCTTGGTTCATGTGTTTTGGCATTATGATAATGTGAAGGAGATCTATTGGGAGTGAGAGAGCCAGATGTTGGCCTAGTATCCCAAGTTTTTTTTGTTGTTTTTCATTTCAGGGATGAAAATATTGAAGAAGGGAATAATATAGAGACATGTTTTTCTTCTTGATAATACTTTTAAATATATATATATATCTATGTGCTAAGACGGCGTGTGATCCTATGGTCTGGTGTTCCCAAAATTAATTCTATAAAAATATTAAATATATTTTATATTGTGTATGCATGGTTTTTCTAGAAAATGGGATTACTCTTAAACGGAATCTCAAATCAGAAATCCGATACCACAGTTGAGACTAGAATGTGGTGTTTACCCTAGGGGAAACCTAAAATAGTTCAGCTAGGGGAGTTCAGACATCTCTCTCATTGGAGGTATGATCGGTGGATAAATTAATTATTTAATTCATTCATTCATTCATTCATTCATTTTAGTCGGAAAAAAAATGTTTATAAATAAAATTACATGGTGATTTTCCTAGGGTTAGAATCATAATCATAGGATCTATAGAGAGCTTTTCCTTACTCATTCTATAGGATAATTACATTATAAAATGAAGAAACATCAGATCGGAACAGGTCGGGACATAGCGAACACAATGACTTCCTTTGATCAGTGGTTGGTGTGTTCTTAGATGAAGAATAATCCAGTATCCAAATTGGACTTTCCAATTTTTATTTTACTCCCCTATTGATTAAATTGATTGATAATATTGATATCATCTATTGATATGTGTGAATTTGAAGCTCTCCATACACCAACATACCAATTTAAATTGACAATTTAATTATTTTCTAACCCGAATATCCCCATTATTTATCATTGTCCAAAAACACTTGTCCAGAGATGGTTAAACCATTTTCTTTGTTCCTCCCAAACCCAATTTTCTCATGTTCTTCACTGATTACACCCCACAGTCCCAGTTCGACGTTTTCAAGCTGTACCGAGCCCAATAGGACCCCCGGAATCATGATGAATTCGTCAGCGAGGGACAAGCCGATGAATCCGGAACATATATGGGATTGTTTTAGGTTTTTGGTGATCATTTTGATGACCATGGATTGATTAATTGATGGTATAATGTGCGGGAGTGTTTGTTATGTGTGACGGGCCATCAATGATTGACAAAATCTGATTTCAGGCCATCTGATGTCCAAAAGAATCAACAGATCTAGATCTAGAACAATTGGAAAATAAATATATACCCATGGATCTATACCAACAATTTAGAGAAGACTTGGTTATAGAGTGTCTTCCCAAAGCTATACCTACAATTTTTAAAAACCGTTGGTATAGGTTGAGCTGTACCAACTCTTTTTTAAAAACCATGGGTATAACTCCTTAATATTAGAGCCTTTCTCGGGCTCCTCCTCCCTCTTCTCATTTTAACCCTAAATCCTCTATCCCAAGAGACCTTTGGAATCCCCCATTCCTTCTCTGGTGACATTCAATGTCCCCCCTCACCCCTCCTCAGGTGACCCTCCCTTCTCAGGTGACCTTCGACGTCCCCCCTCCCCTGCTATAATTTCCCTCTCACCGAGAAAGTAGCAAACTCAAATATCTCTCCTCTATTTCAATTAGTTTTTCTAAAATTGGTGTGTATTTATTATCTTTTTTCTATTCAATTTATTTTCTTTCTATTTGATTCAATTATGTTTAGTTTAGATTAGATTGGTTTGGTTTGGTTTGGTTCACTTTGTCCTATTTGATTTAGTATGATTTAGTTCGATTTAGTACTTGTCAGTTTAAGTCTATGTGATCCATATTTATTCAAAAAAGTTTTTTTCTATTCTATTCATTTTTTCTCAGTTTCATTTGGCTAGTCTATGTATGAATCAAATCCATTCATTTTGGTTTTTTTGTTATATTAGTTTCAATTTAATTTATTAAATTTTATTTGTTTAGTTTTTTATTACCTTATAATTTTATATTTTATTTTATTTTATATGATTTTATTTGATTTTATAATATTCATTTCAAGATAGTTTGGTTCAATGATGTTTCATTATGTTTGGTTTTGTTTTTTTGGGATCTATTTTACATGGTTAAGTTTGATCTGAATAAGCTCGGTTATATTTGTTTTAATTTGATTTAGTTCAATTTGGGATGATTTTGTAAAATAATATATTTTTTGGTTATGTGGTTTATTTTTTTATTTATATATATTCATTTTTAAATGAATCAGGTCATTTTGGTTTGATTATCCTTAGTCTAATATTATTTATATTTATTCATTTTGATTAAAGTCACATTCACTAAATATTGTTCACTTATATTATTTAAAATCAACTCAATTATTCTAAGTATATTTCTACATGGATAAATAAAATTTTCATCTATTTAATTTGACATTAATCTATTTTTAATAATTTTACACTATTAGATTCATTTTTTTTGTCTTATTTGAATTAGTTTGATAGGTATCAATTAATTTTTTTTGTACTAGTTCCATTTCACACCATTTCCATTTATTTTCTATGATTCAACATGTCAAGGGTTGATCTAGTTTTCTTAACTATATTTTACATCATTTAAACTATTATTATAATTGCAGAACAGGGTATTTAAATTACGTTTTTTTAGACTTAATAATCAAATAGTTCAAGAGGGTGATTAAATGTGTACATTAAAATTTATGTCATTTTTTAATAAAACACCCATTTTTATAAGTATCTTGTTTCAATTTTTATTTTATGTATTACAAAAATAAATTAAATCAATCATGTATAGGACACAATGTGTTTTATATAGGTTTAGGGTTACCTATATAATCTCCTTCTCAAATTCACTAATACTAAATATGAGTATTATGAGTTTTATTGTGAAATCATTTAAAATATATATCTTCATAGCTAAATATAATAATCGTAAACTTATTATTTACCAAATCCATAGTATTTTAATAGTTTATTTTAAAAAAATGACATTCTCAGGGTCTTAATCCCCACACAATTTACATGTATTGTGTATTTTTTGAAAATAAATTGTTTAGAAAGATGATATTTACATAATTATATTCTTAATGATTCTAAAAACATAATTAAAATAAAGAAGAAAATATATCCTTAAGTAAAGACATCAATTTAATTGATAAATATGATTACCTCGTCTTACAATTCTGATTTGAATGCTACAAATACATATTGTTCGTCATTTATAGAATATTTTAATTCTCTTATTCTTAGTTTTTCTAGATACAAGTATTCTATGATGAATTTCATATTAAAATTGGTTGTAATGAATTTTTTAATTATGGGTTACATTGTTTATTAGAACATAATTTGTTTTACCTATAATAAAATGGATAAAAGAAAGATGTGTCATACCGATTGGATTTCAAAAATATTTCCAAAGAATATGGAAAAAAATTATATTTTTAATTTAAAAATGATTCAGATAGAGGTTTTATACAGTTCCCATGCTATAAATGTGTTGTAAGACCATAGGTAATCTGAGAAGAAATTTCATATCATATAACAAAAGTTTTATTTCAAAAAAAACTATTATGTTTGGTACCACCCTGGAGATATGATCCAATATTCTACTATTCATAAATGAAAAGAATGAAATAGAATGGGGAATCTTATATTTTATCAGTTTCCATTTTTACGTCATCGTGAGAGAGATAGTATGCCAATGAAAGAATGAAATGATATCAATACACATGAGGAAAATATTTAAGATGATGAAGTCAAGAGAGTGGAAAATTTAATGGATGATTCCATTACTCATGTATATTAGGAATGTACTAAAATGACTAAGTTGGAATTTTTAATGTGATTATATCTTGGGAAAACCATTTATGAAATTTCTAATAGCAACATTGATTATATTATTACCTTTATTAAGGACTTTCTTCTTGATGGTGTAGATATTCTCTAAAATCATTATAAGGCATGGAAGTTAATTAAGCATATTGAATTTTCTAGTAATAAAGTTTATGATTGTCCAAAATATTGTAGTTTATTTTGGTAAGAAACAGATAACCTTAATGAATATAAAGAATGTGGTATACCTTGATGGAAGGAAAATGCAAATGGAACGCCATCTTGTTTTTCAGAAAAAATCATGCTGCACTTTCCATTTATTCCCAGAATTCAAAATCTATTCATGCATGTAGAAATCTCAACCAATATGTGATGACATGATGCTGAGAGAATTAAAGGTAATGATGATTTGAATCACACTGAATATAAATTATCATGATGACCATTTGATCCAAAACATCCTAATTTTTTAGTTGAGGTGCATAATGTCAGGTTGGGTCTATCCAGTAATGGTTTTAATCCATCTGGTCAAATGCATACTCATCAAAACACATGGCCAGTTTTTATTCATATTTATAATATTCCCCTATGAATGTGTATGAAAAAAACTTTAAATTTATTGATTATATTGATATCTGGACCTTCGTATCCTAAAAATGATATGGACGTATACTTACAACCTTTAATAAAAGAGTTGAAGCAACATTGGTATATAAGTGAGTAGATATTTGATGCTTCTTCAGAAAAAATATTTCATATGCGTGTTTTCCTTCTATGGACTATACATTATTTCCCTACTTATGCAATGATGTCTAGTTGAAGAATGAATGAAAAAATATCATTTCCTATTTTTATGAAAAATACATGATCCATAAGGATTAAATATTTTCATAGTTTCAATTTCATGGGGCATTGATGATTCGTTCAAATGGATCATCAATATAGGAACAATCTTCATAGGTTTCATAATAATATTGACATTTAACAACCACCACAAAGTATGTCAGGAATTAATGTTCTTAATTAAATTAAATATTTTAGTTTTTCATTACGGAAAGTATAGTTGAAAACTAAAATAAGAAGAATGTTGACACTAAAGGAACTTAAAATTTGGAAAAATAGGAATTTATTTTTTGAGCTTTCATATTAGTCTACCAATTTGTTATGTAACTGTTTAGACATAATTAACATTGAGAAAAAGACATGTGAAATGTTTCCTATACTTCTTATAAATATATAGGGGAAGAACAAAGATTACTTTTGATCTCATCAGAACTTGTTGGATTGGGGTATTCGACTAGAATTTATCATGTGTGTATCAGTGAAAAAAATGGAAAGTTTATTGTTCTTTTTATGTGATGAAACTATCCCAGAAAAATCTATTTATAGTATTATTATAGAATATCAAGGTTCCTAATGGTTATTCCAAAACTTTATCTAAATGAGTCAAAATAAGGGATTTGAAACAAAAGTCCCTAAAAAACCATGATTGCCACATATTTCTTCATGAATTGATTCCAATAGCAATTTTGGATTTGATATCCTATAATATAAGGGTGAATTGGTTTTAAATTATTATTAGTAAAAGATGTTATGAAATTTTTTTAATCCTTCTATTACTTCTAATATGTTTTCATGATTTTTTAAAAATTGTTTCTAAAAAAATTTACATTTCATTCTTATGCATATTAGGATAAATACTTTTGAAATTAGAAGGAAGTGACTATTTGATCTGGATCGATAAGTGTGTTAGCATGGAAAATCTCCCTCTCTTCCCTCGGTGAGTTTGATAATTGTAACATTTTTATTCTACTTTACATATAATGTCATGTTCTTATTCTTTATCAATTTTTTTAGGGACAGTCAGTTTCACCAGAGTTTACTTCTCATTATACAAGCATGGGTCGGAGCGGGGATCCTCCTAGACCAAGATAGAACACCCATCTTACCCATTTCCACACTGACCCACTAGCAGGAACCACATCTACCACAAATTTCTATCCTCCACTTGAGAATCCAGGGATGTTCCCATTAATTCATCCATCATCATCTCAGTTAGGCTCTTATTCTCGTACCTTGTTTATGCCACCTCTACGGATGTTCCTAATCCTATCTCCATCATCATCTCAGTTACCATTTTCTTCTCATACCGTTTCTATGTTTCCTTTATAGATTTTCCCACCTTTTCCATATACATATCCTTTGATTTATCACCAAGCCTAATACCCATATTCTTCTATGTCTATGTTTCCTATATATACTAAGATCCATCCTACATTTGATGAGCCTATTCCTTAAGCTTCTAATCTAGTGCATGAAGATCTCTCAAAGCATGAATTGACACTTCCTTCAGAGGTCGCTGGTCCAAGATATCCCACAGAGCCATCACAACTAATTGAGCATCCTGCGTCTATTTTTTCTATTATAACTCTGTAAAATTACATCACTTCATTTTTTTATTGTTGTGTCATGAATTAATTCTTATTTATTATCACCCTATTATATTATTTAGTGGGATCCTTTAATAGTCAACGTGTTAACACTCATATGCAGGAAGCCTGGAATTTCCAAACACAGATAATAGTGGATTACAACAAAGAAAATCAAATGAAAAGTAAAAATTTCAGGCAGTGTATAAGTTTCATGTCACTTTATTCAAGTACCACGACATCATTCCGGTGGAACCAGTCTGGTGGAGGCATATCAGTAATTAAATCAAGGAAAAATAATGGGCACATATATGGGTAGGGAAATCTTATAAATTTATATCTATATATTTTTTATATATGAATTAACATGTTCATTGTAGACTCAATTTAACTTTCCCAATAGTGAATCTTCTAAGGTTGCAAGGTTTATGGATCTTGGAGAGTTATGGAAATCATACAAGCATGAACTATATACTGGTTGGAGGAGCATAGTTGGTTCTGATTTAGAGGGTGTACGCATTTTCCCCAATAATCCGAAAACTCAATATCAAAAAATGCCCACATATTGGAAGACACATGAGTTTAAGGTATTCACAATATTTAATGGTTTGTATATAAAATTTATTTCTAATTACTTGTATTGAATTTTTATTTTTAGGAAGTGTTAGGAAAAAACAAAAGTAATAAATTTTCAATGACATATCTAAACAAATTGGGGTGCACTACAATGCATGAGTATGAGAAGCGCTAGGTATGTTAATCTGAATTAAAATAATGTCTTGATCTATATAATTACTTAATTATCTTTGAATGATGAATTTTAATTTCTTTTATCATTAATATCTTTGGTATAAGATTAAAAATATAAAACATGTTTTCCTATAGGCCATTCTGTTTCTTTGACTGAGCATATATATATATATTCTTCTATATCCATGAATTTTTATTTGGTTTCTCTCTTTCCATGAGATGCGAATAAACGCGGGGTATACCACATGATTTATGTGTTTATAATATCATGGTTGGGTGAGTTTAATCTCCTACTATATGTGTAAAATACTCAACATGTAGTTTATCTACACACCATGTTAATCCCCTTGTGTTTGGATGAGGTTACTCTCTCTTGGTTAAGATTGAGATGTTTTCTTTCACTGTAACCTTAATCATGTGTATTATCTACTATATTTCTATTCTTATTGCATATCTTAATACTCCACATTAAATATTTGAGGCATGCTACTGAGTATGTAAATACTCACCCATGCATGGGATTTTCCCACACATGTCTTGTCTTATGCAGATGATGGAAAGTTTGTCAAAGACTTCAAAGGGGCTTATGGATAATTGGTACTTCAGACTATGTATGGTGGTCGCAACATCGAGATAACAAGATAAGATCTCTCATAAGTTAATTTTCTAGTATTTTTAGTTTAGGACAAATTTCTAGTTGCGTGAATATTTTCCCCTTTACTTTTCTATTTTCACTTTCGTATTATTGTACACCCTAGAGTTTTTTCATTCTTGGTCTAATTTCTATTTGTTTTATGTTTTTTAATTATTTATCTGAACTTCCACATTCATAAGGTCAGGTTTGTGCATAAAGTTAGTTATAAAAGGCCTCCCATTTATGATATAGCTTTTGGAACTTGTTTCCACCCCCTGGCCTATGGAGGTGGGCTTGGGGTAGTGGTGGATCGAGCCCTGTTGTAGATAAGGTCATGATAGTAGAACACATAAACCACATAATTAAAATAAACAATGATTTATTATTATTATTATAATAATTATTATTAAAAATTAAATATTATTGGTCGGAGTAGAGTACTCAAGAGGGGTTAATTGAGTATATATAAAAATTTTAGTTCGAAAAGTATTCTCAAAAGGTTCCCCAATAAAAATAAATACAGCCTAGTTAATCAAAGTAATATGGCTATGAAAATTTGATTATTTAAATAACTTCCCAAAAGATTTATTAATTCTCAATAATCTTAATATTAGTTACTAATATTACTTTTGATGTTATTCTAATAATTCAAGATAATTATAACTTCTTTCTGAGATTAACAATCAAAGTAAATTTAGTGATTTTTAAATTATACAATAAAATAGAGAAAACTAAATTAAACAACACAGAGGATATAAAACAAAATTGGTTCAGTCTCAAGCCGAGACCTAATCCACTCCACTTGGTGATCACCTACCACCAAGAAGTTTATATTAAAAATTTGATCCACACCCTGGATCGGGGTAAATAATAGTGCACAAGACATTCCAGGTCACATGACTTCTTCCATAGTTCTTTGTGGGTATAAACTACCAGGTAAAACATAGACCACTTCCACACTTATCTATAGGAAGAAAGAAGTGTAAAAATATGTGAGAGGAAGGATATCTTGTATTCTCTATATTAATTCAATAGATAGTGTTTGTTTTTAGATAGACACACACACACTACTCGAAAGCTGAAAAAATACACAACAGATCAAAAATGATGAGATAAGGTTAGAAGTGATCTAAGTGTTAGTCTATACAAATTTGGACTTCTAGGATGAAGAACATGTAAGAATCGGGTCTGCTTGCAAGAAATAGAGTATCGTAGGTCTCATTCTTTGGTTTCTAGTTAGATATGAATCATTTTTTTGTGGAGTTGGTATTGAGAAGATGTTTTGGACTCTAATATATGGTGTCTCAGTTTTTTGGATTCGAGAATTCATAGTGTGTTCTTCAGATGTATTGATTTACATGTGTTGGTTCTTTTATCAAGAATTATTGTGCTTCTTCGTTATCGTGCTCTCTTTGTTTTTGGGCCACACTTCTCTTTTTATTCTTGGAGTGCATATGTTGAATTCGACAAGATGAATGTATTATACACCTCGTACTATCAGGTAATATGTCTACATAGAAATATTAATTATGTCATTGCATTTAAAAGACTCAAATATGACTATTAGAAATTAAAATGAAAATAACAAAATAGATTAAAGAACAATTTCACAGTTTGTCTGGAAACAATGTCACTTGGAAAAAGTGTCTCCATGAAAGGATGCCTCCTTTTTTGTCTTTGTGCGGCTAGACAATTATGATTTCATATTTTTATTGTGATCAAGAAAAGGTAGCATAGATTTGGTGTATGGTCACGGTGTCTGGTTCTCAGTGTCCGGTCATAGTGTCTGGTTACGGTGTCTGGGTCAAGGTGTCTGGGTCACGGTGTCTAGGTGACGGTGTCTGGATCAAGGTTTCTGGGTCACTGTGTCTGGTCACGGTGTTTGTTCATGGTGTCTGGGTCCTTTTCCAAAAAAACATAACCGGTGGAAGACTCACGGTTTCTCAGACTTAGCCAAATATATGTATACATACTTGAATAGTGATATTCATAGAAGGACTAGACATAATAATTTATCAAGGAGATCCATTATAACACAAATTAAAAATAGTTTACAATAATCAAACATATCACTTAAGAGCTTGGATAAATTTATTTAAAGAATAAAGAAATCAACCATCTGTACACATGATTTGAGATAGATTAACCATGATTAACAAGCTTTATAGAATGTATAAGAATTGTGATCAATAAAACATGATTAACACATGAGAATTCCAACAATTTCCCCCTTTTTGATGATTATAAATCATGTGAGTGAGATATATGTTCTTAGTGAATGTCTCTCTCCCTTAGTGTTCATTTAGAGTGCATGTCTCTCCCCCTTTTTGGATTTTCAAAAATAGTACAAAATTTAATAAGATAGAACAAAATAAAAGTTCACAGTGCATTAGATGGATAAAAAAGTGTCATTACAAATATTAAGCAACAAAAATATGACAATTATCCATATCAAAAGATTGTAGTCACTTTTATTCAGCATCAGATGCCTTCTCTATACCCTTGGAAGCATCATCACTAGGATCCAGAGGAGAATATGTAGAAGTGAAAGATGGAAGTCAACCAACTAATAGAGAAGGTAAAGGCAGTCCTTCAAAAACAGAGGGGCCAAGGTAGCTGTAGTAGAAGATCAAGGCAATTGTTGGTCGAGGATAACAGGTCTGATCTAACACAGAGCCTGAGATACATACATAGAAGTTGATGCAAGGGTAGTGGATAAGAATGTAGGCAAACTAGGTCTCAAGGTTGCAGCTGTAGGAGCCACAATTGTTGTGCTCTACACATGAAGATAGGGCCTCAAATGCTTGATGAAGTCAGCAATAATCTCCCCACTATACATCATGGAATTCTCAAAGTCATCCTTTTTCTCCATGAACTTGTATAGAAAGGGAGTTAAATCATTCAACTTTTGAACTTGAGTTTTGAAATCTTGAGTGACAAGATGGATTTTAATATTCTATACATGGTACTTGAAATGGTTTTTCATATCATGCTTAGAGAAGATCCTATTTAAGTAGAAGTCCACCTTCTTAGTAATTTCCTCTTGAGAATCATTAGAAATATTGGAATGAACTCTCACTAAATCAAGAACTTTGTCACTTTTCTTGAAAACCATAGATAGATACTCTTTGTTGAAGCCACTGAGCACATACTGAAGTTATTATTTAACAACTGTTCTGAGTAGATGACTATCCGAGGAAGGTGGAGATGATTTTCCAGAGGCACTAGAAACTGTAATAGATTAAGTAAGAGACTTTAGTTGAGTCAAAACATTCTAGATACAACCCTTATACTCATCAATAAACTTATTAAGACCAATACCAAGCTCAAGAAAATCTTAAACTATTCTTTTGTTTCTATCATCCACTATGTCAGATAAGGAAGTTAGGTTAGGTTGAATCAGGGAGGCTACTTCCTATGGAATTTGACCAATAACATCCTCAATAGGATGAGAAATAGTTTTTGGTCTTGATTTCAACACTCTTTTCATTTCTTCAACCATAACTCTGAGAGACTTTACTTCATCACTGAGCTTTTTGTTCTCAAATCTGACTTCTTGAATTTTATGAAGCATTTTTGGCTGAATCTGCCAAATAATCTTCTCAAAAAATAGGTAAGCATATATTTCACTCAATTTTTCCACAGGAAAATGTTGAGTATTCAAGATATTTTAAACCCCATCCAATAGGGTAGCTCCAAACGCTTTCAAATCATCCTTACTCACCAAGGTGGAATGTTCTTGTTGAAGTTTAGGGACAGGATATGAGACACACTCACATTCCTTGGAAGAGATAACTTCAAGATCAGATACTGGTTTTAACTAAAACATAGTATACAGATCTATACCTTTAACTGAGGCTTCCTAGGAATCATTTACATCAAAATAGCTAGGGAATTTATTCCATTTGTCCACAGCACTTGGATCAATCGGATTAGGAATATCAATAGTTTCCATATTCAAGTGATGCTCCTCCTCAACATGTGCATCTTTCTCAGGACTAGGATATTTATATCCTTGATATATTTCCATGATTTCACCCCCAATAGCCTCACTCATTTCCTTTCTAGATAATTGAAAGTCTTGCTCCATTATTTCTTCAGTAGAAGGGATAACCTCAGGAACAACTTCTTCCTTTAGTTGTTCCTTAAGAGTAGCTTCTTTCTCAAGAGATAAATCTTATTCTGAACATTCTTCCAAAATATCCTTTTCCCTTTCAACAGTAACATATTCTTCTTTAGAGGTAGTTTCTTCTTCCAGATCAAAAATCTCTTCCGAAATAGGTATTTCCTTCTCAATTAAGACTTGAAGATTAGGTTCACTATCTTACTCATCTAGGGAAGTTTTCCATGTAGGTAAAAAAGTCTCTTATTCTTCTTTCTCATCATAATAGTTGATGATTTCATCAGGTTCCAAACTAGGATCAGAAATTTCCTTAGGACTTGAAGAGTACTCAACCAGGTTGAACTTTTCATATAACCTCTCATTATATTCCACCCATGCTTTTCTCCATGGATTCCAACTGATTTTCATTCTATTGACTATAACTTTTGAAATAAAAATTCCATTGTCCTTAATGACTTCTTAATCTAGTCCAACCAACCCATTTTCATGAAGCATAGCTAAGATTAACCTTGAGTAGAATAGGGATGTTGACTTGGAGTTTGTCTTATCAACTCACACATATGGAGTATAACATACTTATATAGGTTTATCTTCTGTCCATTTTTCATAAGATGTATCAAAAATATATCCTGATACTTGAGTGTAGAAAGATCACCGTTTCTAGGGATAATCAAATTTTGAACAAATTTAAACAAAAGTCGGGTTTCCCCATCTAGGTCAACAGTTATAGATCTTCTCTTTGTTTCATTCCCAGTTAAGCTTCGCAAGGCTTCTTCCAACACAAAGATCTAACTTGGAGGTGGAGGAACTTTCTGGTAGTCCTCAAAAATACCCTCATGAGGTATCCTTAGGCATGAAACCCCTAACCTCGAACAAAAGGTACATCTATGGAAATTGATACATCTTCTCATAACAAAACCATCTTCTGTATCAAAAGGGAATTGAAAGAAGTGATAAAACTGTGCATTAAGATTTAGGTAAATCGGTCTATCCTTTTTTTTGAAACAATCCATCCATCCTTGCTCTCTTAGAACATTAAATACTAAATACTTACATAACATAATCCAATTAGGGAAAATTTTCTTTTTAGGTACCACTATTCTGTTCACCAAGTTCAGATTCAACAAACCTTCAGGCACTATCTTCGGTGCTATTTTTATCTTCTTCTTTGATCTTCACTTCTTAGGAGTTGATGAAAATGTGTGTTTCATTCTATTAATTCAACTGAGGTTAGATATATAAAGGTTGAAGGAGGAGTTATGGTATGATAGAATAAGGCTCTAGTGAAGAAAAGAGTGAAACTTATTTCATTTTTATCATTTAGGGATATCAGGCGTCGCAAAATAAAAAGCATGGGAAAGTAAAAGATTAAAATTATTAATTATTGTGATACATGTTATAATTAGTAAATAAAACAATAAAGCATCTTTACGATGAGACCATATCATAATTTTATGGTGAGACTGGAACTGGAATTCATGGTAATACTGTAACAGGCTTTCACGATGAAGCTGTAATTGTGTGATATCTAAACTGTGCAATCGTATTGTTTGAGATATTAAGTACCAGGAAGTAACTGAGAGATAGTTACTGTGAGACCGTAAACATGAAACAACAACTTATAAGATAGTAAAACTATAGAAATGTTATATTTAGACAGAAATATTAAGAAAATGACTTGTAAAACCCTAAACTGTGAAGCAGTACACGTACTACTTAAGATTTATCATTCCCAACTCATGTATGATATAATCTATTCTTTAATAATTTAATGGTTTGGTTTATATATCAGTAAGATGATATTCAGTTCCAATGAATTCCAAGGTGATATCGACTTTTTGATAATGATCTCTCAAAAAGTGATGTCTTACATCAATTTGTTTTATCCTTGAGTGTGAAATAGAATTTTTTTAGATGTTAATATCACTTTTATTGTCACAATTTATAGGAAAATGCATAAATTGAAATCCATAATCTAGTAATGTGTGTTTCATCCAAAAAATTTGTGAACCACAACTACCATCAGCTATGTATTCATCTTCTACAGTAGATAACGCCATATAGTTTTCTTTCTTACTACACCATGATACTAGTGACTTTCCTAAAAAGCAAAATTTTCTAGAGGTGGTTTTTCTTTATAACTTACAACCACTGGATTCATCATCAGAGTATCTAACTAACTCAAATGATTGTCCTCTAGGATAGATCAGCCCAAGATTGGGTGTATGCTTGAGGTATTTGAAAATTCACTTAACATCATTTAAATGTGATTCCCTAGGTTTCTCTTGAAAACGACCACACATACACACACTAAACATAATTTCAGGATGGATAGCATTTAAGTTGAGTAAGCTTCTAATAATTCCTCTTTAAGTGGACTGATCAATAGATTTTCCATCTTCATCAAGATCCAACATACAAGTAGTACTCATTAGAGTGTCACTACTATTAGTGCTATCCAGGCCAAAATGTTTTAGAAGATCTCTAGTATATTTTCCTTGATTTTAAATAATACCATCATTATTAAGAATAACTTTAAATCCAAGAAAAAACTTTAGTCACCAATTAAACTCATTTCAAATTTGTTTTCCATCATTTTAGAAAATTTGATACTTAAATAATTTCTTCAAGATCCAAAGATAATGTCATCTATATGAATTTGAACTACTAAAACGTCATTAGAAATTATTTTTATAAAAAGGGTAGGATCAGCTATTAATTTTTTATATCTTTTGAAAATAAGAAAAGTACTTAATTTATCATATCAAGCTCTTGGAGGTTGTTTTAAACCATATAAAGCTTTTGACAATTTAAAAACATGATTTGATAAATGAGGATTTATAAAACCAGGGGGTTGCTCAAAAAAGAAATTCTCATCTATATACCCATATAGGAATGAACTTTTAACATCTATTTGATATATTTTTAAATTCATATGGGTAGCATAATCAAGCAGAATTCGGATTGCTTCAAGTCTAGCTCTTAGTGCAAAGTTTTCCTCATTGTCAATTAATTCTTTTTGGCTATATCCTTGTACAACCAATCTAGCCTTATTTCTAAATATGTTACCAGCTTCATCTACCTTATTTCTAAAAACCCACTTAGTGCCTATGGTAAATGTAGCTTTGGGTTTGTCAAAAAGCTTCCAAACTATGTATCTTTTAAACAAATTATACTCTTCTTGCATAGCCATCACCCAAAATTAATCATTGATAGCATCATTAATGTTTTTAGGTTAAAGTTGTGATAAAAATACTTGATGTTCAACCTGATTTCTAAGAGAATCTATAATTTTAGTAAATTTATCTAAATCTCCTAAAACAGAATCTAAGGTTTGGTTCTTAAGAGTTCTAACAACTCTTTAAAAATGACCAGTGATTTAAAGTTCTTCAATAGGTTCGGGTTCATTATGACTTGAATCTAAAGAATTTCCAGAACTGGAAGTTTTCACAGATTCATTTACAAGATGGTTAAAGGATTTTCTATTAATGTAAAGATTTGATACATCATCCTCAAGGTTCTCTAGAGATATCTTAGGCTCATGTGGATATATTTCATCAAATTTTACATGGATAGATTCTTCCACACATTTAGTTCTTTTGTGAACCACTCTATAGACTTTACTAGAGATTGAATATCCCAGAAATATTCCTTTATCACTCTTGGATGATAATTTATCAATATTTTCCTTAGTATTAAGGATATAGACATTACAACCCAAAACATTGAAGTAACTTATTTTGGGTTTCCTTTTGTTCCATAACTCATATGGAGTTCTTTTGATAATGGGTCAAATCAACACTCTATTAATAATATAGCATGTTGTATTTATAGCTTCAGCCCAAAAATAAATAGGTAAGTCATATTCACTAATCATGGTTCTAGCAATTTCTTGCAAGGTTCTATTTCTTCTTTCTACAACTCCATTCTGTTGAGGTGTTCTAGGGGTAGAGAAATTATGACTCTATCCATTTTGTGAGAAAAAGGATTCAAACTCTTAATTTTCAAACTCACGACCATGATCACTTCTTAAGGATTTAATTCTATGTCCACTAATATTCTCTATAGTTTTGGATATTTGGTAAAAAGAGATTAGGCTTCACTTTTGTGATTCAAAAAGAAAGTCCAAGTATATCTAGAGAATCCATCTACAAGAACATAAACATAGTGTTTCCTATTTAAACTAGAAACTCTATATGGTCCAAAAAATCCACTTGAACTAATTTGCGAGGTTGAGAGGTTGACATTTCTTTCTTTGGTTAGAAGGAAATTTTGTGTTGCTTTCTCTTTTGACAAGGACTACACCCTTTATCATTTAGAAACTCAAGTTTGGGTAGGTCTTTGACTAAGCATTTTATACTTAACTTTCTAAGAGAGTGAATATTATAGTTTCTTAGTCTCCTATGCCAAATACAAGATTGTTTTTGAAATATAATTAAACATCATGAATTTTGAAAGACTAAAGAATCTAAGTTAACATATTATACATTTTCATTTCTTAATGTAGAAAATACTAATTCAGTTTTAGAATAAAAAACATTTAATGCATCATTTTCAAATCAAATATAAAATCCATCATCACATTGTTGTGAAATAATAAGGAGATTATATTTTAATCCATCAAAAAAAGTTCTTAGGAAATTAAATTCGAGTTAGAGTTACCGATTTGACCAAGCCCAATTATCTTTCCTTTGGCATTGTCACCAAAGGTGAAATGTCTACCATCAATTTTTATTAAATTCTTGAAGCATGAATATTCTTTTTTCATGATTATTGAACACCCACTGTCCAAGTACCATAAGATTTTACATGATCTCTTTAATCAGCTTTCCTACAAAATAGTCAAATAGAAACAGATTTAGGTACCCATATTTTTTTGGGTCCATTAATATTAGTGACTCGTTCTTTAGGAACCCACATTTTCCTCCTAGGTTTACTATAAGAATTATGTAAATTTTTTGAAAAATAAACTCTATTTGGTCTAGAAAATATTGAATGAGTAGAGAGTGTATCATAATTTGAACTAGATGAATGTTTTCTAGAACTAGTAGTAAAGCTGTATGTCCTAGACTTAGAAACAAAATTAGTTCTTCCAAAATTTATTTTACTAGGTTAATATCCAATACTAGTAGTATATTTAAGAGAAATATATTTACCTATAATTTGTACCAAATTATCTTTACCATTAGTAGACTTTTCCAGATCCTTTTTCAATTTCTAATTATATAGCTTTAATTCATTGCTTTCTTTGAGTAATTGATCATTTTTTCCCTTTCTATAGTAAGATCAGTTTTGACAGTTGAGGTAAGAGTATATTGTCACTTCAAAAATTTGTATTTATCTTTTAGTTCATTAAATGTATCTTCAAGAATATTATAGTTATCAAACATTTTTTCATTATACATATGTTTAGTGTCACTATCCTCTCAAGAATAATAAAAATTGTGTACAAGAGATTCCAGTGTTACCTCAGATGTGTTGGTCATAAAACACATATTGGCTTTCTTAGCCTGTTCATCATGTGAAGATAATGAGTAACTTAAACTGACCTTAGAAGCACTCCATGTTTCTTTTATTGAATTTTTATAATTTCTATCTTTGTCCTCATATTTATTTTTGAACTCAATCTTAGGAAATTTAACCTTTATATGTCCCTTTCACATACATTCATAGCATACTATCTCATCAGACTTGTCACTTCTTTTCCAATCCTTCTTCCTACTTCCTTTTGGATCATATCTTCCCTTGAAGTTAGGATTTTTGAAAACTTTATTCTTCTTATAAAATCTCTTAAACCTTCTATTTAATTGAGTCGTCTCCTCATCACTGTCAAGTGATGAAGCCAATAGGTTGCATGTGTTGAAGTACATGTGTTGAAGCTGACAAAATGCATGTATTTTGAACCCCATACCATGTACTTTCAGGTGACATGTCTACAAAGAAATATTAATTATGTCAGTGCATTTAAAAGACTCAAATATGACCTTTAGAACTTAAATTGAAAACAACAAAATATATTAAAGAACGATGTCAACGTCTTTTTGGAAATAGTGTCACTTGGAAATGGTGCCTCCAAGAAATGGTGTCTCCTTTTATGTCCTTGAGAGGTGAGACAGTTATAAAGGCATAGTTGTATAGATATTAGGAACTGGTAGCACATATGTGGTGTCTGGTCATGGTGTCTGGTTCTCAGTGTCTTGGCATGGTGTCTGGTTATGGTTTCTAGGTCACGGTGTCTGGGTCACGGTGTCTGGGTCATGGTGTATGGGTCACGGTGTACGGGTCACGGTGTCTAGGTCACGGTGTCTGGTCACGGTGTCTAGTCACGGTGTCTAGGTCCCTTTCTAGAAAAACATAACTAGTGGCAGACTCACAGTTTCTCAGAGTTATCCAAATATCTGTACACAGACTTAAACAGTGATATTCATAGAATGGATTAGACTTAATCAATTATCAAGGAGATACATTATAACAAAAATTAAAAATAGTTTACAATAATCAAACATAGAACTTAAGATATTGGATAGTTTATTTAAATCATAAATAAATCAACAAACTATACACATGATTTGAGATAGATTAAACAGGATTAACAAGCTTTACAGAATGTATAGGATTTGTGATCAAATAAAACATGATTAACACATGAGGAGTCCAACAAATAAATAGTATTAAAATTCAGAATTATGGCCATCGAACCATAACCTCATTGGTAATATATCTATTATAAATTCAACTTTAAGATTATTATATATTAATAAAAGTTAATTGATATGGAATGAATAAGTAATGGACACGACCAATAGGATCAACCCTTATGAATCTAATTTATCAGAACCTTCAATGGATATAACATCACTAAGATTCTCCCTTTACCAAGACCAAGTGGAGATTCAATAACAGTGACTTGATTATTATAAATTCTTGGATAGTTCAGTCTTATAGAAGTCACAACCCAACCAGTGTTCATTGAACCACCCCAATAAAGTACTAGCATCACACACCTTACCCTTGGGGAATATGTTGGTGTAAAGAGGGTTTATATATCTAGACCTTAGTAGTATAACGTGATGAGTTTCTTGTAAGAAATTAAATAATGATTACTTTGATTCCATTTTAATTAATATTTAAAGTGAACATAAATATAAGATGTAAATGATAAACATATTTTTTTATAAAAATAAAACAAAATTTTATTTTATAAAAATATATGATTATAATTAAAATAGACTTTTTGAAGAATTCAATAATTTCAAATAAAATTAATTTCCTTGAAATGGTCTTATATAACACAATTTATTTAAATATAAATGATAATATAATTTTATGAAGTCCTAAGTAATTTTTACATGGGTGAAAACATTAAATATATCATAAAAACTAGCATTTTTAAATAAATTATATTTTTTAATTAAAAATTAAATTTCTCATATATAGTGAATTATTTTGATAAAATTAATTTTATTTTTTAAATCATCATGTTGAAATTATACAATAGTGTTTTTTATAATTTTCTAAGACTCTAATGTATGGGTAAAAGAATAAAAATATATAAATATACAGTAAGTGGTATGAATTAATAATTACTTCAAAGTGATGTAAAAAATACTATAAAGGTATTTCTAGACCAAAAATATTATTATTCTTTAAAATAAGTTATTTTAATGTGATAAGATTAATTTTATAAACTTGTAATTAATCATCCAAAAGCAAAAATATATTTTAAAGGTTTTAAAAAAATATTTATGAAAAGGAATCTCTTCCACCTCAAAAATATTATTAATTAAATAATATCATTACATAAACTATAAAAACAATAAAAATTACTCCCCCTTGGAAAATATCATTGGAAAACCATGGTAAAGCAAAGGGGTTTCTTTTTATTTACTAGATGTGCAAGGCATAAATATAGAATTTAATAAATATTTCTACCTCTTTTTCTACAAATACCCATCCATTCTCTCATTCCCCTGCACTATATAGCATTTTATCATGAATTTATACTTATTTTCTCTCTAAAAAGTATTCCCAATTAGTTTTTAAGGTTCTAAGAAGATCTTCCCAATCTTTAAGAATCAACCTCTCATGGTAAGATGTTATTTTCCACCTCTTTTCCACTCAATCACTTCCATTATAATAATCCTTTTTATTCCCAATTGATTATATTTTATTATATTTGTGAACACTACAATATTTTCCAAATGATTCCAAAATAATGAGATAATAAATTCCACTCTCATTAATTCCTTATATAAATATTTTTATATGATTTTTATACTTCTAAAATTATCACTTGGTTTTTCACGTCATAACATTTATGTTGTGAATACCCGACCATATTTTCATTCATAGTTATTCACTTAGATATAAATACACATATTTGATTGGAGAAATAAATTTATGAAACTAACATTTCTTAAAAATGGTATTAAAATGATCGAATTCATTTTTATGTAATATTGTCGATGTAGCACATATAATGTTAGGCTTATGGGGGGTGCACCTTAACAATGCTCTAATGAATTTGGTAATGTTTTCAACTCATGAGATATCATTTATAGTGCAAGAGAAGTAATCCTAAGAACCTTATGTTATGATTTATTTCCACTTAACCTTGAACTATGCTTATGATGTTATGTTTAATATTATTTCCACATTCATATAATGTCATATTATTTTCATATCATCCTCTAATGTCGTTATTCAGTTTATGTATATGGTTATAACATTTTTATATTATCATAAAATTAATCTTAACTCAAATTCATTACTTTTCATCATGTTATACTTGATTATACCCTTTCTAGGATTTATATCTCACCACTTTTCTTATATATATCCCTAGGTTAACCTTTGTAGTATTAAGAGTCCAAAGGAAATGAAGATTAATTATAGATATTTGAAATAATGTTTTCATTTTTATTCTAACTTAATGGTTTATGTTTCTAATTTATCAAAGATACTAGGAATATTGATTATATATTATTTTATTCTATGAATATTTATGTTTAAATAAAATATATGAGTGATATGGGCTATTTTAAGAAAAGTTCTCCCGGGGATGTCAGAATAAAACCTAAACCACATTAAATCTCTAAATATCATTCCTTGTTTTATTTTTTATCATCTTTGTGTTTTATTTTTGATAGCTTTTTTATTGAGTTTTTGAGGAATTCTACCTAGTGTGGTGGTTGTGGTTCAGTTTTTTATTTATAATTATAGTACCTCAAGTTTGTGGAATTATAATAATTCTAGAAGATACATAAATTGATCCATAGTTTAAGTAAAAAAAAATTCATTTAGTTTTAGTTATTCTGAATCCAAAAAATTGGTATTATAGTTTATAGTTCAATAAGGATTTGCAAACTCGATAAAAGACTCTTCAAGTAAAAAAAATTCTCTATGATTTTCCATTTCTATGGGGGTAACATTTTTTGGATAGAAAGGAATTGAATGAAGTAAAGGTCAAGATAGAAAAACATTTATAGGATGGAATTCATTTTTTGGAGGATATAGATGGATTATTATTTATTTCCAAAAAAAATTAAGGTTCCACTAAAAGGATTTAAATTTGAAGAAATGGAAAAAATAGTAATGGAAAAGGCTTGATTTTATGGATCTTGGAATAATACAGACATAACTATCATGGAATTTATCTTAGAGAATATGAGAGGTAAATACCATAATGGAACTAATGAATTCCCTAATGAATATTTTTGTTAACACCAAAATAATGATCAAAGTGTTCATGATGTGTAGATTATTTATAATGATAATGATAAAATACATACTAGTAATTGATCGTGTCATTGAATTTAACAT
Organism: Viscum album; assembly: GCA_963277665.1. Classification (NCBI taxonomy): domain Eukaryota; kingdom Viridiplantae; phylum Streptophyta; class Magnoliopsida; order Santalales; family Viscaceae; genus Viscum; species Viscum album. The sequence continues at coordinate 1,541,376,435 of OY728156.1, forward strand.
GATTTTATGTTAGTTAAAATTAGTTAAAGTGAAATTTGTAGTAGATTTGTGGTATTTTTTATTATTTCTATCTCTTTCTAAATCATTATACACAATGGATACTACATTATAAATTCTTATAGAAATAATGATATTTTGTTCAAGGAAGTTTTTGATCTAATTTTAAATAAATAGATCAGGTATAAGGAAGTAAAGGAACTTTATAAAAATATATATTCAATATTAAATATATAATTTTTTACTCTCAATTGAAGGGTCTTAAAAATTAGACGATATGTCATAGGAAAAAAGGTAAGTAAATCAGTTGGGACTGAACCCGTATATTGGCAAGGGGGAAGAAGGGAAACCTGAAGAAATATTCGATGGACTAAAGGATGAATTTTGGAAGCGTTACTTTCAGAAGAACAAGTTTTTCTAAGACTAAATCTCAAGGTCAAAGTGTTTTACTATTGAGGTGTAAAGGGTGTTTGTTTGATAGAGTTCCATGGTGGAAAAAGTGGGTGGAAAAAACATAAATTCTTAATGTTTGGTAATGGTGGAGAATATGATAATGTAAATTATAGAGGCTTTAATGGAGAAAAGTAATAAGGTTCAAAAATATAGTTCCCAGACCATCGGAGAAGAATATTTTAGAAAATATAATGGACAATATGCTCATTGAGAAGGGTTGGAGAATGAGACAACATTATGTAATTCCCCAGAGGTTTTGGGTGGAAGTAGTCAATTCTATAGTTTATCTTATGAATATAATTATTTACAAACCAATGGAGTAAGATATTATAGTATAGGTGTGGTCCAAAAAATAATACAATTTGTTCACCTACGGTTTTTGGGGGTCTCTCCTATATCAATGTTGATGATAATGATTTAGAAAACCTCAAATAAAAGCACTAAGCTTGTTTTTTCTGTTGTATATGGTGACAAAAACTTTGGATTTTCACTTTTGGATAATGATAATAGATAGATATTTAGAATCTAGTATTTTATCTTTAATGATAAGTCCTTATAGAAACACCAAATATAGGTGGAAGATAGAGTTGAGAACAATAATCAACTAACCACATCCAAGTAGATGTTAATGGTTATTTTAGAATGTTATAAGTTTTAAAATTTTAAAATAGAACAAAAAAGTGTGTAAGGGTAATTAGGGGTATTATAAATACAAGATAACTTGGAAATTTTGGAATATTGAGGAAAATATCTAGATGGTAAAATTAAAAAATCAATGGTTTCATAAAGTTCATAACCAAAGGATTATTTGTGAAGGAATACCATTATCAAATGACTAGTTTATAGGTTCAAAAATAATTTACATTTCATGTTTCTTAGAAATGGAGGAGATATAAAGATCAAAAAATAAGTGGCGAGTCTTAGTTATTGTAGAATGTGGGAGTTGGTGATGAAATCTAAAATATAATCATTGAATAAAAATAGAACATAGGAGACAATTAAACTAAACAAAAGTTAATAAATTGATGAAAAATAAATAGATTTTTTATTTATAGGTGTAAGTTAAACATATAAAGAGGTAAAATGTTATTTTAGATGTCAAATGGTTTCAATAGATGAAAGGAATTGACTTTTTTGAAACTATGTCAACTGATTTCAAACACACAACCATAAAAATAGAGTTTTCTTTGGTTTATTATGAAAATCCACATCTATAGAAGATGGATTTTAAGATAGAGTTTCTTCATGGGTAATTAGAGGAGGGAATTTATATAAATTATCCAGAAGGTTTCATGGAGAATTGAAGAAGGGCCTGATGTATATGTTAAAGAGAAGCCTTTATGGTGTTAATAAACAATCATGGAAGTGGAACCATATTTTTAATGGCTTTATGAAAAAAATGTATTTTGAAAATGTAACTTAGATATTTTTATCTACTATAAATATTTCAAGGATGGGGGTTCATCATTCATCACTTATACGTGGATGAAATTACCCTTGAGGGTCCAGATATAAAAATATTTTAAGTAGTGAAAGATAATTTTTAAAAATGTTTGAGATAAACGATCACAAGGAAGGTAAGAAGATTTTGGGTATATGGGTTGAAAGGGGTATAAATACTAAGGCATTAGTTTTTACTTAGAAGTAAAACGTCAATAAAGTCAAAAAAATTGTTCATGAAGACTGGATTTAGACCTGTGTCAACCCCATTGGCAGCACACTTCATGTTATCCAAAGAGAAATCATTAAAAAATGTATGAATCTAAGTACATGGTGAAGGTTTTATTTAAATAAATTTTAAAAGTTTGATGAATTCCATGTTTTGTATGTGGTTTAATATTTCACATATAGTGGGATTTATTTGTATATTTATGGTAAATTCAATAAATAAGATATATGATACTATAAATTTTCTTGATTTGTTTTACCTTCTTAACTGTATCGCCAGGTTTTATCTCTCTTTTGGGTTGGTGTAAATTCATTACACCTTGAGCTTGTATTGTTTTACTTTTGATCTAATAAATTTATCTGGAACATGAATTGGGCGACCAAATAATGTATCTGTTTGTGTAAAAAAATCCCATTAGAGGTATTTTTTGGTTGTGTTTATAAATAAATTGATGAAAATTTCAAGAAGGCTTAAAAAGTATTTAACGATTAGTAGCATAAATTTTGAAGGAGTTTTCGAATCATTTTGATAGAATTACTGATAAAACTGATGATATGTAGAATTATATAAATTCAACTCATCCCCACATATAAGGGTAAAAAATACTCCATAAATAAATATAACTAGAAGGTTAGGCTAGAAATATGGAAAAGGAAAGAAAAATCTTCCCATTTTTGTAAGAGTAAGTTTTAGAAGAGGTAGAGAATATTAAAAGTTCTTGATAAGTTTCTTGTACACATAAATGTTACTATGAGATTACATATGGGAAACCAATGTTGATAAATACTATAAAATGGAGAATTCCTTAAATAAGTAAGTTTCATAGACCTGATATGCAAAAGTAACATTTTTAGATTGAGTGGAAAATGAAAACGTGATGGGGAAGTGTCACTATATTGTCTAAAGGTAAATATTCAGAAACAAAAGACCCATTTCCACAATTAATGGGTGATATATAAGAGTCATCCGAGAATACATAAAGGTTTTTTGGGAATTTGGAAATGTAACTAGTGAGGAGTAGCTGATACGTAAAGCTAATAAACAATTGTATGTATGATTGATAATTGGTAAAAAATGGATTATGATAATCAATATTTCATATAATACAATTTTTGGTTTATCCAAAATATTGTAGAAATATTGGAGGCATTGATATTAACTTTAATTCATTTTTAAGGAGTTTTAATGGTTGGGGTAAAGATGTAGAAACTTGGAGATTTGAAATAACGATATGGTGAGGAACACATTGTGGAAGATACAGTAATGTAATTTAAATATCCCTGAAAGATGTAAGGAGGTTTTCTATGGCCATTTTGGTTTTGATGGAGGAATCATGTAAGATTGACTAAAATAGGATATTGGTGATCCCCTATGTCATGACCCAAATTGTTTCTTGTATTAAGATTATGGGGATAAATATTAAATGGGAAGGTGGGTGTGGTAACAATAATTTTAAACGGGTTTTCCCAAAGATATACTATATCAAAATTATATCTATACAATTCCATTTTTCTCCTTGATATGGTTAAATTTATGATTTAAAATGACCACAAGACTCGATGTGATATGATCATGACATAGAGTTCAATGCATGTTGGTATGATGGATCCAAAAGAAATTCACTTAAAATAATCCCACATCATGGTAGACTTGAAACTGAATAAAATATATAAAATTTCCGGAATTGTAATATGGATATCATGGTGTGATATTTGGAGTATCCATGTGAGTTCAAGAGGTCTGTTTGACCCCACTGAATTGGTGTTGGATACTTTCTATAATCACATAGATTGGATTAATATCTAGTGACGTACACCATTTATGGAATGACATGGAAGTTACACATGCATATTTTTCTATGGTATTTAGGAGGAATGTGGGTTATAGAAGATAATATGAGACAATATTTACAGGATAGTACTTGATAGTTAGATATAAAATCAAAGGAATTATAGGCTTGAAGTGGAATGTCACAAAGGATAACTAGGAGGTTATCTTAGTGTAGGTTCAAGGGGTTCATCACTTCTGTGAAAGTGGAGCATATTGATACACCAATAGTAATGCATTAATATTCTTATTTTCTAATTATTGAGATAGTTTTTTCTTGGATAATTATTGATATTTCTAAGTGAGTTAGAGTAATGAGTTACATATTTAGGGTTATAAATATGTAGTGTTATTATGACCACTCTTAATTTCTACATAAAGGTAGTTCACTTAGTGTTTAAGGTGCATCTCCACATCATCTTTACACGACCCTGGACTATCCCAAATAGGGTGAACCCTGTAAAATTGATTATTTCCCTCATTGTTTTTTATCCCTTCATATTCATAGTGTGGGAGAGATATTTCCTAATAAAATGTTGAACAAGATCATTGGAAAGGGTTGTAAAATATAAATAGACATACCCTGATTCACCCTCCCCCACCCCCACTCATGGTATTTACCTTGCTTGAAACTAAAAAGTGGTATCATAGCTAAATGTTTTTGGTGAAGTTTTCTATCTCTAAATAAATCATAGTTCTCATGAACCATAATAGAATCCTAATCATATATGACAATAATTTTTAGTTATGAAATAATTAGTTCTAACACTATTTATCATCTTTGGGAATGGATGATTTCATGATATCCATGCATGGGATCTTGTTCAAAATGGACAGTGGATAATTATCATGAAAATATAGAATGAATTTTGATGTTGTTTCCTGAGTAATCAATTCATTTGGAGGACCATTATCTAATTCAATATACACAAAGGTGGTGTTTTTAAGTCCTCACATATTCTCAATATTTATGAATATTATTTCAAGGTACCTAATTCTAAATAGTTTGTTGTTTGGAATAATTATGAGGACTTTAGAATGAACCTAAATGAGTCTATTGATAACTTATTTTATTAGGTGAAAATCATTGTGGTGGACATACATAGACTCAGAGACAACCTTAATGATATCAAAATCAAGAAGAGGATCTTGAGAATATTACTGAAATGCATCGATGTGATGGTCTCAATGATTAAAAATAAATTCTTAATGGATTTTATGTCAGATGGTCTCCATATTACTCTCATTTCATATTATATTAGGAACAAATAAAATAATTCCTTGAAAAAAGATAATTCTTAGGAGGTTTTATTAAATAAAATAAATAAACATCCATTAGAGGATGATATTATGCATAAAAAATGAATGGGGTGATATCTCTTTTATATTAAAACCTAAAATAAATGATAAGTAATATTTATTGGAAAAATTTCACTTTTTAATTTCAATCTATAAAAGTAGGACATCTCACTTCAAGATATCTATAGTTCTGATATGATGATAAATACAAAGAGAGTATATTGAAATCATCTAAGGATGTGAAAGGGAATAGGTTTTCATAGTAGAAACACTTTAAAAATAATAACTTAATTTTTTAAGAAGATGTTAGATTAGTGGAAAATGAATTTGAAGAATTTGAGGATTGTAAAGTCCCCACTAGGGAAGTTTTTATGGTAAACATAGATAAACCACAATCATAGGAAAATGATTATAAAAGTGCTAAATTTCTAGGAAGAGTATACCTCAAGGTAAAGAAGGTTAACTTAATGAAATAGATGTTTGGAGGTCTAAAATGAATAAATTCAACGTTCTGGTATGAGATTACAAAATATATATACAATAATAATAAGAATAAAATTTTGAATTAAAATTTGAAATTGAAAGACTCAAATTTTTAAATAGTGAAAAGTTAGAGAAAGAATTTGATCTAAATCTCAAGATCAAAGGGAAAATTAATATTATTAATTTATTGTACAATTTTGTTAAAGATAATGTTAAAAATATCATGGATATTAAATTCAATATAATTAATATGTAAGGAAAGACCAATGATTAAGGGATACTTCTAACTCACAACATGAAATTAGGAATTTCAAGTGTATTATATCCTAAATAAACTAAGAAATAACACATAGAGATAATGAAAAAATTATAAACCTAACCATAAGTGAATAATTTAAAAAATAAAGTAAAATTATTTGAGGGAAAATTAGTGGAAATTAAAGTGAAACCATATACACCCAAATCCCAGATGAAGGTTAATTTTCATGACTCATAAGATACTCAAAAGGTTACAAATGGAGTAGAAAATTAATGTAATAATATACCACAAATCTTGTGTAATTGTTATGAATATATTGGGAATATGAAATATTTTTTTCATAACAAAAAAAAATTTGGGATAAAGAATAAAAAAATTGGTGAGAAAAAAAGTCCAATGATCAATATGTTTTTAATGGATATAATTTTTTTTCGTGATGTTTATAGACACAAAGTTGTAATTTTCTTATCAAGGGAATAAATATTTCTTCAAATAGAAACCTAAGAAATAATATCTCAATATATAGAAACTTCATTAATTGAGATGATAACTCATTATAAATATTCATACCTCAAATATGCGGATGATTCAATGATTATAGAGGTAGAAAATATCACTCACCACCAATGGGTAGTAGTAAACATGGATCAACAAAGGATAAGTATAAAAGGTGAATTCCATAGATATTGTTTTAAATGTGATAGAATATTCATGCATGTGTCTCCTTGCTATTTTATCACATATGTTTGTAAATCAAAATCATGTCACAGGAATCAAATATGACAAATAATTTATTCTTTCTTTTGGGAATGATGAAGGTTTGACGAAAATTATCTCCAAAAGAGGCAAAGTTTGAGGAAAATATTTTTGGTGAATGATTGTCTTGATGGATGAAGTCCATGGTCACATTTTCATATGTGTAAGCTTGATTTATGACCCAAGTCATGTGATCAACATTAATAATAAGTATTAAATCATAAAAGAAGATATTGCACAATTTTTTTGCAAGGAAAGAGAAACAACGGGAATCTCTAGCACATTGGTGCACAAGAAGACAAGTGTTTCTTGTCTAAAAAATAAGAGAACATGTTTTTGAAAAAAATACATTGAAACTTGATCCAAAATTCATTAAAAAATTACTCAATAATGAACAATATTATGATATCACTGAACTTTCATGTGATGAACCTAACGTGTTCGGTACCTATCAAAAATTAAAAATAATTCAAATGACTTACAAGCCAAAGAATAATAATTTGATGAGACTTATTGAGTTGGTGCATGTTGATGTGTGTGGTCCAATATTATTCAAATTCATATATGTAAAATGGTAATATGTTATATTTATCAATGATCATTTTAAGAAGTAATGGTTGATGTAATTATCTCAAAAATACATAGTGTATAGTATATTACACGATATTAGAGATCGGTAGAGAAGATGTTTTTAAGAACATTTCAAAAATTCCAAACTGATAAAGGTGTGGAACACACCAATAATCTTGTTTAAGAATATATTGGTAATAATGTGATAAGGAACCACATTTTAGTCGTGATGACTCCTTAACAAAACAAATTCATTGAGGGGAGTAAATGAATCATCAATATCATGGATCAGACAATGCTCATTGAGAAAATACTATTAAAGGTATATTCAAATGAAGTAGTTATTACATTAGTTTTTATGTCTAATAGGTCTTTGTTTTGTCACCCTATGAAATATGTTATGATAAGAATCCAACACTAAAGTATTTTTAATGTCTTATAAGTAAATTATTTATTATCAAATAATATAAGAACCTCAAGATTGAAGATAATGGGGATGAAGATATTGTCTATGGATAATAAAACAAGAGAAAGGAAAACAAAATTTATAATAAAAGGATTGGTAAAATCATTGAAATTAAAGACCCAAGGGTTTTGGAAAATGAGTAGATTTCAAAATTAAGTAATCATTTTTCTTACAAAAAATGTTATGAAATGTTAGAGGAAATTGATGAAAAAGTGAGTAGCCTAGGGAGAGAAGATGATTTTGTAAAAGACCCAGAAGAGTATAATAATGATGAGGAAAATACATAATGTTTAGCAACTTTAAAAAGGGTAGTAATTAGGGACAGATTTGGTGAATGGAATACTATAAATTATCAAACAGCTATGGTGAAAACACAAAGGATGAATAATTTATAATAATTTTTTATTGAAATTTGAGAGTAAGTGTTTTCAATTGGCTTTAAAATATTCTAATTGGGTTAATGATATGAATAAATCTCTTGATATAATTTTAAATAAACAAACATGGGTAATTTCACTAAGTATGGAAAAAAATCCATCAAAACAAAGTGGGAATCCTGAAACAAACTTAATAGGGATGGAATGGTAAATTGAAAAAAAGTCATAGTTGGTGTGAAAGTGATATTCCCAATTCATATGGATTGATGTTGATGAGACATTTTCACCCATATCTTAGTTGGAAACAATTCTATGTTTCATGGTAATTTCAATGAAAAGGGAGATAATGGTGTACTAAATGAGCTTCAAATTAATATTCCTTAATGGAATACTTGAGGAGAAAGTGTATATAATGTAAACAGATAGGTTTCTTGTATAAGAAGATGATAGAAAAATTTATTAGTCACGTAAGGATTTTCATAGGATAAATCAAGAACCAAGAGCTTAGTATCTAGGCTTGATCAATGATTGAAAAATATTATAATTAAGTGAGTAAGAGTTGATTATAATTTCTACATCTAGAAAAAGAATGATCAAAGGATATTTGTGTGAATTTTTGTGGATATCATGATTTTTGGAGGATTATATAAAGCATAATTGAATCTATTTATAGAATATATGAGGTGTGAATTTGAGTCTTCCATGACTATGAAGTTAATGAAATGTTTTATAGGTGACTCAATGAAGGAATGAATGATTTATTTCATAATGAAAATATTCCCATATAAATTAAGAGGATTGGTATAGAGGATTCCAGGTAAATGAAAACATCGGTGGCCAAATGGATAATTTTTTCAATATATAGTGATGTTAAGGAGGCAGATGTAGTGATATATAGGAAAATTATTGGAATTTTATTCCACCTAAAGTTTAAATGATCTGATATTGTGTTTACCACATGTTAAGTTTTACAGTGAAAAATATGTCAAATAAAATTTTACATACTTCCAGTTAAAATAATTCTATGTTATATTAATATCATAGTTTATTTCATATTGTTTTATCATAGAACATCATTTTATGAGTTTCTATGATACATTAATACATATTTTTCTAGTTTCTTAGATGATAAAAAGCTGACATCGAGTAGTTCTTTATATCTTGAGGTTTTTGTATTTAAAGACTAAGGAATAACTAACACTTTATTTCATTTATTACTATAGAAGAATAATATATTGTGGATACTAATGAATCGATATATTTACTATTATGAAATAAAAAAATTTAGGTTGTTTTATTTTATGTTAAATATTTTATTGCAATTAGATTTAATAACACATGTTCTATAAATCTTAGGAAAAAAAATTCATCTCTCCAGAAAAGAGAACATCAAGATAAATTATTATTTCATCATGAAGAAAGTTGAATAAGGTCTGGTGAAATTGGAGTACATGTTAACATTAGATCTGGTTACATACATCATAGAAAAGTTACCACCCAAGTCTATTTTTTGAGATGTGGATTAGAGAAGGTACCCCCATATTCTTATGGGATTTTTTATTTATATAAAGGTACAATTTCTACATTGAATTAATTTTTTGGATTTATAATCTGTTTTTTTTAAATTTAGTTATTTTTGGGTTTGTTAACAAACATGGGAAGTTTTCTATGATTTTCCTGGGATAAGATCTCTATTATTAAAGACAAATAAGGATTCGAGTGTTCTCTCTTAATAATAGGATATGACTATTAAATCCTATTTTATAGATGGGGAGTTATCCCATGTGGATGGTTTGGAAAGGGGTGAGTGTTTAAATGTTTATTTTAGGGGACTATCTTTGTGAAAAAATACTACAATTCATGAAGATCAAGTATGTGTTTTCATACATAAATTTTTCTCTAATTATAATTTCATACAAGAATCTTGACTAGTATAGTCTTAGGGTTTATGAATATTAATTCATTAATGCACTATATAAAGGAAAGAGTTTCAAACTATATTGATAATTAGTTTTAGTCATTTACAATTTTTTGATTAAAGATGTTTTGAATCAATTTTGGAATTATTAACCAACCCAAAGGGAGATGTTTTTTAAAAATAACATTAGAATTACTTTTTGGTTGTGTTTTTTGATAAGGTTATTGAAGAAACATTCAACAAGGCTTAAAATATCTTGAATGATCATTAGAATAATTATTGAAGGATTTTTATAATAATTTAAAAGGAATTATAGGTAAATTTGATGATATACATAATTTTATTAATTCATTTATGTACCATACTTAAGAGTAATAAATACTCCAAGCATAATGCTAACCAAAAGTTTAGACTACAAATACAACAAAGGAAAGAACACTCTTCTTATGTGTTATGTGTATGTTTTGAAAGAGGTAAAAAATATAAAATTCTTGATAATTTCCTTATATACATAAAAGTAACAAGAAAAATATGTAAGGTTAACTTTAGTTGATACATACTAGAAAATGGTAAAGTCTTAGAATATGTAAAGTTCATTAAACCGATATATAAAAGTAATAATTTTAGAATGATTAAAAAAAGAAAAAGTTCTAGAAACATATCATTGCAATATATAAAATAAAATATTTTTATATGCAAGAGTCATTTCCATGTAAAAGAAAAAATATATAAGATTTGTCAAAAAAACAAAAAAAGTTAGTTAGAAATACATAAAATTAACTGGCCAAAAGTAGATGATATATAAAGGTAATTATCAATCATATCTACAATTGATAAATTAGCCAAAAGTGGATTGTGATACTCAGTGTACCATTGAATACAATTATAATTTCATCCAACTGGTAATAGAAATATTGGAGGTGATGAAAGGGAATTCAATACATTTTTCAAGTAAATTTGGTTTTTGGGGTAAAGTTATAATTCTTAGAGTTATTGAAATGGGGATTTGATGATGGCTGCAATATGGAACATATTATAATGAAATTTCAATATCCCAATAAGAAATTAATAAGATCATTATAGGTATTTCAATTTTTATGGAGGACTTATGTAAGATTATATGAAATGGTGTACTAGAGAGAAAATATGATGTAGCCCAATGTGTTTCAAGTATCATGGTTTTAAAGCTAAAGAGGCATTTTCAAGGTTGTTTTTTCTAGAAAAATAATACACTATGGTTATCACTTTTCCACACTATGTTCAGTCTTGATATGGTCAAATTCAAGTTTCAAATTCACTAAAAGACTCAGATAAGGGTACATCATGGAATGGATTTTGGAGCACAGTGGTAATATGGATCTGAAAATGTGTCTTTCAGATGTTTCCAAATAGTGGTATACCGGAACATTGAGAAAATAAAGGAAAATTATTGAATTTAAATATGGATATTGTGTAGTGAAATTGTGAGCATTTATACAAGTTTAATAGGTGTGTTTGGACACATTAAAATGGCGTGAGACACTTCTTTTAATCATTGATAATAGAGGAATAAGTTTTGATCCACACTATTGATGGAAGGGCATGGAATTTGGATATACTTATCTATCTATACTAGTTAGTAGGATCATGGATCTAGGAAGAAAATATGAGAGAACCATTCAAGGATAGTTTTAGATAGTTGGAGTGAATAATTTAGATGCATTGTAAGAGATTATTGGGTAATGGAAAACTTGTATTTTTTTATTTCAATGAATAATACACAATGTACATTGTGATAACTCTGTGAATAGTGAATTAAATATGATGAAAATTGAAAAAGATATCTGGAACCAAGAGACGTGATATTTTTCACATTAAATTCAAAATTAATTTCCTTAAAATAATTACCTCATTCTTGGGACATTTTTCTCCAAATAAACTAATAATAATATGAAACTCCATTCAGTTTAACAATTATGTTATCAATAGGCTGCAAAAAAGAATCTCTATAGTGGTGATACATACATGATCATGTGATCTCAAAGTGTCACTAATGGTACTTTAGGTGTTATCATAACTTTATTGATTGTCTTTTTTCACCGTCATTGATCACCACCCAATCTATTAAGGTTAAAGGATTGATTCTTGTTATATAATTATTTAAAGGAAGAGAATGGTGGGCGTTCTTGGTTCTTGAGAGAGTTCTAGAGTTTTTTTTCATAAGGTTGAGAGAAACTCTAGAGAGGATGTATTATTCCCAAAAATGTCTAACCTAAGGAAATTATATAACCAGGCTTATATAGAGATAGGTTATAAAAAAATTCACATCATCCCACAATTATCCTCATAATCTATAGAAAACCCCACATATAATATTATTATTTTAATTTACATGATGCACACATATCTCATGGACATAATAAATATAATTTCTTTGAATAAATAAATTAATGTTATGTAAATTCTATTTAATATATAATTTCCACTGAACCTGATAACTTTGTTCGTGTCTCACCCTAACTATTTACTGAACCTTGAATAATAAATATTATTCATTTGATAATTAAAAATATATAGATTTCAAGTTATTTTGGAGAAATATTTATTTTAATATTCAACTCGTAGATTAATATAGGGACTGAATATTTTCAACCAATGAATCTCAAAAAAATATTATTCATCTAATGGGAGACTAATATTTATTCAAGGAATTTATTTTAATTATAGTATAATTAAGAAAAACATATATACTATGTTTCTAACCCTTTAGGCTTCTTCCCTAATTTAATTAGGAAAATTCACCTAAAGTTCAATATCTTCAAATAGAAACACATAAAGGAACCCAAGTGGAAAAAGTTAATTCCACAACATTAAAAACCACATATTAATGCTTACTCTATAGTGTAATTTATTTGTCTTGAAATCTCATCAAATAGGGTGAATACTCATTTCATTAAACTATATACTTCATACTCCTTTCTTTGACTTCATGAAATAAACATTTCAATACACCATATTCATGGAATTTAGTTCACGAGTTTTATTTTAATATAAGGAATAAGATATCAAATTATATAAACAAGGAAGGGTAAAATACTTCCTTAACTGATTCATTAATAATAGACCATTTATGATGAAACCAATGTACTCTACTTCCTATAAACATATGGTGTCATATATTTGGTTATTAAATCAAAGTACACAAGAAATTATATGAATTAATAGTAATCCTAAAATCTAAGGATCATAAAACATATTTGCAGACATGAATATATGATGACGCCTAACATATAGAATTTGTACCAATGGGGTTGTCCTTATAATCTCTCATTATAGAGATTACCAAGTCTGAAATTCATGAGATGAAGTCTCATTTTCTTATGGGTATCTACACCTGATAGTTAACATCATTTGTATCTCATTAAATTATGACATTCAACCATAGGCCACATCGTTTAAGAAGACAATCATAGTATCTCAACATTTTAATTATAATGGGGAACTACTTGTGACCTTTTCAATCTGAAGGATATTCTATGACATTATCACATTAAATTCACACATAAGACTAATAAATATATTTTTATATTTTTATTAATATTCAAATAAATGAATATATGAGAAATATAAATTATAAAGTATTTGGTTCTAGGGAACCAACTCCAACATAGAGATATCAGTAGAGAAAATTAAAACTCGAACTATGAATTCTAAAATGAGATACAAGAGGTTATCACACTTGAGGTTCAAGGGGTTCATGAATTTACTGAAGGTGGAGAATATTGAAACCTCATTGATTGTGTGAATTTTCATTATTATTCCAAATATATCAAGATTATTTTTACTTGGATTAGTGGTGATATTTCAAATTAATTGATAGCAGTGTCTTTTCTATTTTTTGGGATGGTTATAAACTAGGAGGGTCATTGTGAATGCTCCAAATTGTAAAATAAAGGTAGTGTGATTATTGTTTCAAGTGAATTAGCATGTCACTATTTCAATATGTATTTATTATCCAAGTTTATTTGAACCAATTAAAATTTCTTATGACCCTTATTATTTGTTTCATTAATTCATATTCATAGTGAAAGAGAGAGTGATCCAAAAAAATTATGGAACAAGATCATTGGAAAGGGTTTTAAAAATGAAATCGATACACCCTAATGCTGCCACCCCCCCCCCCCCATTCTCAGGGTATGTTGATGAGGATTTTTTGGGGTATATGGAGAAATAAAATAGTACCATAGTATTTGTGTTTACCATTAGGTGGATAAGACTAAGTTGGATGTTATGTTTGTATGCAGTTTCCACACTATCCTCCATAGAAGTAAAGTATGTGGCCATCACAAAATTTGGGAGGAAATGGATCTAGTGGGTGTGTTTATTAGAGAAACTCATCCCAAGTCAAGAAAGTAGTTTATTGTTCTACGATCATCAAATATTAATTTTTTTTATAAAAATTTTCTAATTTACTTATAGATAAATAACATTGATCTAAAGTATCATTTAATCTGAAAGATATTTTAGGATGGGGTATCAGAGTTACAGATGATCAAAAAAAATTAGAATTTGGATAAAAATTTTACCAAGACCATAGTAAAATAAATTTTGAGGTGATATTATTCCTCAGGGGGACATGGTTGAATGGAATGTGGAATAAAGACACTAACTATTGTTGCTAATATTGGAATAATCATAATTTTCTTGAGTGTAGGTGGATGCTTTAATCCTTGAAATAAGTCTTCAAGTGGGTAATTATAATGATTTGTGATGTCTAATTGAAAATTATATTTCTTGTGTGTGAAATTAGTCACTCTAGAACAAATGAATCAAACTAGTGAAATATCAGAGAATATGGTGACTAGAAGGAGGTATATGAATCAACTGAGGGATACAAGAGAATAAATTTCACATTTCACTATAAGTCAGAAGTTTGAGAAGGTTAGACAATGATAATTCAGAGGTGGATAAGACTAATAATTGGCCCCCTATGAATTTTTAAAGGTGGTGGAATTGGCTGACTGGATGGGCCACACTTTAAATAGGTGGGGTGGGACCACTAGTACGTGTGTGTGTGATCAAAATGGGTAACTATGAAAAATAGGGAAAACATAGTTGTAATATTTTTATCTTTTTTTATATATAAGTAAGGTTATAGATATAGATGTCTAAGGTGATCTCCTCACCGTTTCTTCATTTATTTCCCTTTATTTAGCATTCAAAGAAGGTTGTGGCTATGGGACGTGGTTAGATTGTGTGAGGATGAATCAAGTGGTCGATGATGGTGAAAATGACCACCCAACATTTTTTTATCAATGAGAGGGGAATGAATTAGTGATAACATTTTTCTTTTATGTTTCTATTATTTTAAAACAACCTCTTCCTCCTATTAAAGATTTATCTACTTTCTGAAAAACAAAACAATCACGCATCTATAAGAACATAGGTTTTTAAAAGGTTTATTACACAACAAGATTATATATGGTGTTAGTATGGTATGGAAACAATCCAATACCACAAAAACCACTAGAAAACATTCCTTTTGTGTGGATAAAAACAAGTATGACATACCCTTACATTTTTTAGAACAATTATCAATACAAAAGCGTCTGTTATTCTCTTATCACAAATGATGTAATACAAGTTTATGTAAAAAGTTAAGAAACATCCACCAATTACTTCCAAACATGTTACTGTTCTTCCTTATAAAATTTCAATTTTTATAACTATAAAAATAATTCTTCAGTTTCTTACCCACCAGTAGGTAATAACTTCTCTGGATTTTATAATGATGCTCAGTATGATGGGTCAATCCAATTCCCCAATCCAAATTATCAGTCTGGAAAACTATAAGACTTCAAGAATACCTTTGAAAAAATTATGTTCCACCTCCAAACACAATCTAGAAAATTATGTTTTATTGCTAGGTCCAATCCAAAAAATGTGGAATACGATTTTCCTTCTTCTTCTTCTCTCAGAAAAAACTCATCAGGAAAATATTGTCTAACAAGTTCTATCTCTAAAACTTTCAGCACTTCTCCCTCATCATTTGCGTGTGAACAGTGTTTTGATCCATCAGAAATTATAATGTACTTACTTGCTTTTATATATGCGCCAAAATTGATTTAGGAAAGAATTTAAAAAATCCTACATAACCAAATTTCCTAAACATCAAATTTAATTTCCATTTTGAATTCGTATTTGACTTCTTCAACACTTTTAAACTTTTTTTATTCTTCTTGAAACTTATTGAATCATCTCACAACTTTAGTTGGCTTCAAAATTACTAACCATTCTTTAGTTTGATTCTAATTTTCTTTTTGATTTATTTTTTCAGATGAATACATATGTATGACAATAGATTATTTATTAAATTGATCCATACCAACTGAATGAAAATAATACATTTTGATGATATGTTCCAATTGATCATATGAAAAGAAAATGAACTTTCATTATGATTCTCAGTACCAACTAAAAAAAATACTCAGCCAAAATCATTATCTCAACTATTAGACGTGAAAATTTCAAACCATTATAACATGAACATAATTATATATTCTAATGATATATTCACCTGTTGAAATAATTCCAATAATATCTTTAAACCCCCTTGAAAATTTCATATGAAGAACTGTTCACACAATTCTTCTTTTATTATTTTCATTAGACTAATGATCATGTGTTTGATGAAGTTATCAGTATCAACCAACATCGGATGGATTTTTATCTAATTTACTTGGATGTATTGATGTTTTCTCCAGTATAATGAGTCAGTACCACTTCATGTCTTATAACACATGAACTAATTGTAAACATATCATAGTTCTTATTTCTTTATTGACCTAATTGATAAAAAATCTAACCTGATGAAAATGGTTGACTACACTATTCATCATCATATGATTGATTGGCCCCAATAATTCACACTTAAAAACAATTATGCCTCTAATGGATTGATGGAACACTATGTTCGATTGAATGGTATCAACAACTTCTACATCAGAAACTTCTTTCATTTTTTATTATGGTACAAACAAACATTCACTATTCACTAACCTTTTTCTCCAAATATTATTATCTTGTGGATTATTTTTATAACTAAAAACTGGCATATTTATCTTCTAAAATTTCAAACAAAACGTCCTATCCTACAAAAAAGTCTGCTTTCAGTGATCTCGCACAAATGAAATGATACGGGAATACTTTGTCTTCAAACTTTCTTCTTCCACAAACTCTATAAGATTTCATCCTTTTCTAGAGAAATCTCAGGTGTGTTTTTAGGAACCTTTTGGTTTTTATTAAGTGCCTTTGTTTTTGGATATAACTTTGGGTGTGTTTGGGTGATGTTTTTAGGAAACTGGAGAAGATTGGGGTTGTGTATGGTTTGCACACGGTTTAGAAAAACTATGTGCAATATAATCATGAGGATAGTGGAGGTCAACACAGTTGGAACATTTTTTACCTAAACATGTTCCATAAATCTATGCGGGTAGTGGAATACAACACGGTTGGCACACGGTTTGGCCTAACCCTGTGACCTCCCATGTGAAATCGTGCACGCGGAGCATTCTCATCTAAAAATTTGTTTTAAAACCACATAAACCACTGAAACCTCTATAATTAAACCTAGGATTGGCCTTGACAATTTCTATGTCTTCTCAAAGCCTTCCAAAGGTATTCCAAGTCAATTTGATCATTTTTCATTGAGATCAAAATCCCGGATTTAGGATCTGCTCTGCTCCTGGTAAGTGAATCTAAACCCAATGCTTATCTCATTATTTCTCTTATCTTTTCTAGATCTTTTCATAGAAGGTATACCCTATTTTCTTGTATGTAAACCTATGAGTTAAGATCTTTATCTAGGATTGTAGATCTGGACAAAGATTTTTATGATCTTGACCATTGATCTAAATTTTGGTTTATGGATTTAGATCCAAAGTTATATTGTTGACGTTGTGCTGCTCGGATTTTGGGGTTTTCTACTAGGCTAACTCCCATCAATAAATCAAGGTAGGTGGTCTAAATTGAACTCTCATAGTCATGATTTTGATATGTGTATGTGATTTTATGATTTTCTAGATTTCATTGATAATTTATTTTCCTAAATTGGAGTAATTGGGAAAGAGTATTTAACTTGTGTTTGCCTTGGTGATTAATGGACAATTGAATCATATAAAAAAAGGGGGTTGACCCAATAGATATTTTAGAGATTTTTTATTGGTTGAGATATTGTAATTAAGATATTTAATTGATTGTGTGAATGATAATTAATTGATAGAATTAATTATATGCCCTGATGTTGGTCAAAGATAATTAATTGTGAGAATCAATTATAACATGTTGAGATTTTATATGGATAATTAATTTTGAAGAATTAATTATGGAATGAGAATTGTGTTGATTAATTAATTAATTGATGAATTAATTAACGGGTTATGCTCTTAGTAAATTGTTGAATTAACTAATTTTTTTTGAATCATTTAACTAATCATTGGATTAGTAATGGAATAATGAGGAAAATTCTTGTGAATTAATTAATGATTAAATGTATGAGATTTTTGTGGTGCTAGGAATGGTGTTCAAGACTGATTATAATTTGGGACTTAGATATGGACTTCCTCCCCAATAGATATCCATGCTTGATATAATGGTGTTCTAGGCATGATGACTTACACTGAATGAGATAATGGGATTCTAGACATGAAGACCAACACTGAATGAGAAAAGTATTGTTAGGCATGACAACCTATACTCAACATGATTTTTGTGCTAGGCATAAGGACCTACACCAAATGAATGATAATAATAAATGATGATTCAATTGATATTTGTGGTTATAGGGATGACTACCAACACCAAATGATTGATAATAATGAATGATGATTCAAATGGGAAAAAAATTGAAACTGGGCCTAATGTGATGATTAAAGATTAAATGAAAATGTGATAACTATTTAAAGTATGTATTGAATTTAATTGCTTCATAAAACTGAATTCACTATCTTTTGACTAGAAGCATTTTAGACACCATTTGTGGTAGACAACTGAGTTGTACTCACACCCTATTCTAGCCACCTAATTAGCACCCATAAAAACTTTTTTATTATAGGACAGGATAAGGGAAATGCCATGTAATAGGTTGAAGTTTGGGATTGGAGCATGGGAAAGGGAACCAGATGTAGTTTGAGACCTTCTTGGGAGTTTTTGTGTATTTAATTTAAGTTTCTTTATAGATACTTGACGTTTGAATTGTCGTAGATGGTTTTACATTTCAGTTTACTAGTTTATTTTTATTTTTTGGTTATTATATGACATGGATTTATTCTAGTTATTTATACACTTCTACAGTTGGTTATTTCTATTTGCCTTCATTGGTGTTTATTTTTTATAAAAGACGGTATAGTCTCCCCAAGACTAATTTTCCAGACCCTCGCCACTATTAGTCGCCCTCTAGCATACGGGGTACCATGATTTAGGGCATGTGGCCAACCGGCATGCGGCACCATTTAGAGGCTCCCAGTTCGGGATGTCACAAAGTGGTTTCAGAGTAGGTTTTCTTTTCTTTCTTCTTCTTTTGTCTTACTATTTTAGGAAATGTAGACAAGAGACTCTGAGGAGTCAAGGCTTGGTAAGGAGCTATTTCATGGGAGTTGCAAACCCATGTATGGGGGAAAATCCAAGTACTCTGGATGGGATTATTGTGATTGTTGTTTGTGGTTATAGTTTTATATTCTTTCACATTGGGTGACGCACTTGTAGTGTGATGTGATATTTGTTTTGATAATTGCTTAATTTTGATTTTTGGCCTAAAGTGGCACGATACTTGAGTCTGCATGCATCATTCTAGGCACTTAGAGTTTTTGTGATGTGAATCATTCTAGGAAGTCACACGAAAATATGTTATAGGTATGTTTTTGAACTTGAAAAGTTTTCCCTTGTTTTGAGATTGAAATAATGATGCAAAATGAGAAGACAAGGGTGTCTAATGAGAACCTTGATTGATGAAATAAGTATGATTAATTTATTAATTTTTTAATTAATTAAAGATAATGTGATTAATTAGCTTTTCGATTAATTAATGATAATTTGTGTACCCTTGTTAACCAAGACCTAGGAGTAGGATGGTTAAGGGTAGTGATATGGCCTCGGTGTTGACCGTGTGGCTAGTAAAGGGAGAAATGACTTGTGGAAACTTTTTGTGTTATTTTCTTTCCTTACATAAATATTATAATGTTGTGTTATTATACCTAAGACATGTGTTTGGATTTGTATAAATATGCCTCCATGATGCTTGCTGACGGAGAGACCGAGGGGTATGGCCTGGAACAAACTTCCAGATAGGGATCTTGAAGCACCATTGGTACAAGCTGAGGAGAAAGGGGAAGAGTTCGGAGAGAAATTTTCTCCTTTCATGCAATTCATGGAGAGAGACCCAAGGCGGGTTTATAAAAGCATGTCAGAGTTGATAAGGGAGTTTTTGATATAGCACCCTTTTACATTTACTCTAGAGGGTGGACCTGAGGGATCCGAATTCTAGATTGATTCCATAGAGATGTTAATTGACCACTTAGAGACTCTGGCTGAGAGAAGGGTCAATTTGGCTGCTTATATGATATGGGGCTCATCAAAGAGCTGGTGGGATATGTAGGTACGATCTGGAAAGACTGATGAGATGTTATGGAAGGACTTTCTGGATAAGTTCTTAGAACACTTCTATCCAGACATGCTGAGACAAGAAAAGGCTTCATAGTTTATGAATCTTTCCCAAGGAAGCATGTCCATAATGTAATATGATGAATGATTCACAGATTTATAGCATTGTGCTCTAGCTTTGGCTTCAGATGAGGCATCTTCATAAAAATGATTTTAGGATAGACTTAAGAGTAAAATATAGTCCCATGTAAATATCTGTAGGCTGAAGAAATTCTTAGAAGTGGTTAATAAGGATCTCATTTCAAAGGGGAACCTGAAGGAGGCTTCTAGTATTGGACATGTTTCTATCACTGAACAATCAGGGAGTGCGCCTTCCTATAGTAGGAAGCACCTTTATGAGAATCTTAGTTAGGACACTGTAATGCAAGGTGGATGGTCAGGAGGAATAGTTTCATTGGATCTTTTTCATGTGTTTTTCCACCTATGTGGCAGAAAGGGAAACTATCTTACACATTGTCCTTAACCAATAATGGAGTGCTAGTTTTGTGCCAAGATGGGGAACCTACAGAAGTTCTGTAGGAAGCCGTAATAGGCTGGTACTAAGGGAGAATATGCTCAAAGTCAGAGTGTGGTAAGGGGGTCTTCTACAACATATATGTCTGTCAGTTGGAGTTTTAGTGGTAGAGGCGGTAGAGGCAATGGATGTGGTGCTTCAAAGAATGAGTGCACATATCATCAGAGTGGTGCTGCTGAGGGGAGTTAGATGACACCACGAAGAAGAGGGTAAGGACAATTACATTCAGTATAACCTACACTTATGGAGAGAAAGGTTGTTCAATTGATAGTGAGAGGTAATATTCTAGTTTCTTCAAATTTATCTAGTGCCTTTTTTGATATTGGTGCCTCTCATTCATTTATATCTGCAAATCTTGTTAATGGCTTGAGCCAAGAGGTAGAATCCATAATTTGGATGATGAATATCGATACACTATTGGGAACATAGAATAGGGAAATTTGTTTTTGAAAAGAATGTTCTCTTGAGATTGGTGAGTACCATTTTTTTGGGATATCTATGACCTTGATATATCGGTCTTTGACCTGATTATGGGTATGGACTGGCTAGTCACATACCGATCCCACGTTGATTGTTACCGTAGGATAGTGACCTTTGTATCTCCTGTGGGTGACCCGTATGTCCTTCATGGATACTAAGACATCCATGTAGGATGATCTGGTACATTTACTCAACAACTAGGAGAACTCACAACTCATATTTCTAGTCTTGTGTTGGATGATGGGAGTGGTAGGAAAGATTTACTTCCTCCAGATATAGAACTGTTTCTGGATGTCTTTCTTGAAGACTTTTTAGGGTTTCCACCTGAGAGAGATGTGGAATTCACTATTAAACTCATTCCAATGTTTGAGTTGGTATCTATTCCACCTTACATAATGGAACCAACTAAGCTTCAAGAACACAAAACGCAGTTTGAGGAATTGGAGTATAAAGGCTTTATCCATCTAAGTAAGTCTCCTTGGGGATCACCTATTTTTTTTGCAAAGAAGGTCGATGATAGTCTATGATTGTGTGTCGATTACCAAAATTTGACTAAAATTTCCATGAATAACTGATATCCTCTTCGAAAAATCGATGATCTATTTGACCAACTGAAGGGGGATTTTGTGTTCTCAAAGAACGATATGGGATTAGGGTATCATTAGCTAAGATTTAGGAACTTTGATATACCAAGTACTTCTTTAATAAGTAGTTTTGTATTTTTTTGAGTTTTTTGTAATGTCATTTCGGTTTAAAATGCTCCATCATTGTTTATGGCTTTGATTAACAAGATCTTTCATCCATACTTAGATCAGTTTGTGGTGGTGTTAGTAGATGACATCTTGGTGTACTCTAAGACCCATTATGAGCATGACCAATATCTTGACATCATCTTGGGTATACTGAGAGAGCATTGACTATATTCCAAACTCTCTGAATGTCATGTTTGTATTGATAGGGTAAACGTTTTGGGGAACATCATCTTAGAAGAAGTTGTGGTAGTGGACCCAAAAAAAATACAGGAAGTGATTTATTGGGAGACCAAAAATGTTGTTGATATCCGAATATTTTTTGTATTAGTTGGTTATTATAGAAGGTTCATCCAAGACTTTTTTTCATTGGCTGCACTTCCTTCATGTTTGAAAAATAAAGTGTTAAATTTTGATTGGATAGGAGCATGGGAGAATTCATTCTAGGATATGAAGAAGCATTTGACGTTGGCACCAATTTTGATCTTAACTGATCCAGGTGAGGTGTACACAGAGTATTGTGTTGGTTCTAGGATCAGACTCAGAGCAGTGTTGATGTAAGGGAATCGATTCGTTTCTTATGTGTCTCAATATTTGAGGTAACATAATCAGAATTACCCTACACATGACCTCAAGTTAGAAGTAGTGGTGTATGCTATTAAGTGTTAGAGAAACTATCTTTTGGGTGAAAAGTTTATAGTTTTTATAGATCACAAAAGCTTGAAGTATATCTTTTCACAATGCAACTTAAATCTTTGGTAGCAAATATTGGTAGAGTATATGTAGTCCTTTTGTTTTGAACTGGAATATACACTGAGAAAGGGGAATAGTGTGGAATATTCCTTGAGCAGGAAAACTCAAACTTATTTGGTACATGACTCGAGTGCAGATAGGAAGATGATGACTTTGCTGGAAAAAATGCATGTGGTAGTGAAGGAGAGTCATGAGAGGATGGATCTGGTTTCGGTAGCAGTGGATTATGAACTCTTGAGATAGATCAGGTATAAGCAGTACAAGGATCCTAAGTGTTTATCCTTAAGGGAAATTCTTGAAGGTGGGGATACACCTTCAGACTGGATAATAGATGACTATGAGATCATTTATGTGAAAAATCGGGTTGTTGTGCCTATGTGTATGCGAGAATAACTCATGCGATAATTTCATACTTCAATGTGGGTGGTACATCCTGGGGTGAAAAAAAATTATGCGACCTACGAAGATATTTTTGGTGGCCATGAATGAAATAAGAGATAGTAGGGTTTGTAACTAAATGTTTCACCTGTCAGTAGGTGAAGGTAGAGCATCAATGACCTGGAGGCCTATTGCAGTCGTTACCTATTCCGGAATGGAAGTGGGATGACGTGACTATGGATTTTTTAGTAGAAATTCCAAATAATCTTAAGTATAATTATGCTATTTGGGTCATTATGGATCAACTAACGAAGGTAGGACACTTATTACCTATCAGGGAAACCTTTATAGTAGATAAGTTGGGATAACTATATGTGAGAGAGATAGTTCATTTTCTTGGGTTCCACAAACTATAGTTTCAGACCGTGATTCGTGCTTTACTTCATACTTTTAAAAAGGCTTACATAAGGCTCTTTGTACAAAATTTTTGTTAAGTATGACCTTCCACCCACATACAAATGGACAGTTAGAGTGTACCATACAGGTTTAAGAAGATATGTTATGTGCATGTGTGCTTGACTTTAGTGGATCTTAGGAGAAGCACTAGGCTTTAGATGAGTTCTATTATAACAAAAATTATTGGGTAACAATGTATATGGAACCATAGGAAGAAATTTATGGAAGACCTTGTAGATCACCGCTATGTTGGTTAGAGGCAAGTGAGTCAGAGCTATTGGGACCAAGTCTCTTTTAGGAGACATCAAAGTAGGTGCAGTTTGTTTAGAAATGTATGGATATGGATTATAATAAGAAGAAGTCATATTCTAATAGATAGATATGACACCTAGAGTTTAGAGTGGGTTATTGTGTATTCCTTAGGGTGTCTCCTAAATTGGGTCACAATAGTATATGGAGGTAGGTAAAGTTGTCACCTAGGTTTTTAGGACCATTTGAGGTGGTGGAGAGAATCGATCTAGTGGCGTACTGATTAGCACATCCACATAAATTCAGCATTATGAATGATTTTTTCCATGTGTCACAACTATGGTGGTATCACCCTGACCCTTCTCATGTGATTGATGTAGAAGAGGATGATCTTGAGATAGATTTATCCTTTGAGGAGGACTTGATGTGTGTGTTGGGTCATAGTGAGAAAGTGTTATATGGAAAGACTGTACTGTTATTTCATGTGTTATGTAGACATGGAAATGTTCAAGAGGAAGTATGGGAATGGGAAGCAAACATGAGGGCTCAATGGTCCAATATTTTTTTCTCAGAATCATAGAGAAGTTTGGGAGTGCAACTCGAGGAAGATTTTTTATAATGTGGGGAGATTGTAAGATACTAGATTTTTTAGGAGCAATATCATGAGTGTTTTCAGGTAATTTTTGGATTTTATTAAGTGCCTTTGGGTTGGGGTATGACCTGGGGTGTGTTTGGGTAAAGTTTTTAAGAAAATATATTAGATAGGGGTTGTGCACGGTTTAGACAAATTGTGCACAAGATGACCATGAGGACAGTTGAGGTTGGCACAGTTGGTGCATGGTTATCCTAACCGTGTGCCATCAAGCCATGGAAGACAGCATGGTTTGTGCACAATTAGGCATAACCTTGAGGCCTCCTAGGTGAAACCATGCGCACAGAGTAGTTTAATCTGAAAATTTGTTTTAAAACCACCCAAAACCCTGAAACCAATCTAATTCGACCTAGTCTCAAGATTGACAATATCTAGGTGTTATTAAAGCCTTACAGAGGGATTATAATGTGATTCAAACTTCTTTCATCGATATCAAAATCCCATATTGAAGATCCTCTCTCCTCCTAGTAAGTGGATTTCATCCCGATGCTTCTTCTATTCATTCTCTTATCTTTTATATATCTTTTCATGGAAGATCTCACATATTTTCTTGGATCTAAACATATTAGTTGAAATCTAGATCTATGATTTTGGATCGAGACCTATATTTTCAAGATCTTTACCTTTGATCTTAATTTTGGTTTAGGGATTTAGATCTGAAGCTAGATCCACGACGTTGTGCACCTCGGATTTTGGGGTTTTCAACTAGGCAAACTTCCATCAATAAACTAGAGTAGGTGGTCTAAATCAAACTCCCATAGTCGTTATTTTGATATGTGTATGTGAGTTTATGATTTTTTAGATTTCCATGATAAATTATTTTCCAAAATTGGAGTAATTGGGAATAAGGATTTGACTTGTGTTTTCCTTGGTGATTAATTAATAATTGAATCATAAAACAAATGAAGGGTAGGTTACCCAAATAGATATTTTGGAGATTTTTTATTGGTTGAGATATTTTAATTGAGATATTTAATTAATGGTGTGAAATATAATTAATTTAGATAACTAATTATGTGCCATGATATTGGTCAAAGATAATTAATTGTGATAATTAATTATGACATGTTGAGATTTGATAGGGTTAATTAATTGTGAAAAAATAATTATGGAATGAGAATTGGGTTTATTGAATAATTAGTTGATGAATTAATTAATGGGTTATGTGCATATTTAATTATAGAATTAACTAATATATTTTGAATTGTTTAACTAATCATTGGATTAGTACTGGAATAATGTAGAAAATTATTGTGAATTAATGAATGATTAAATGGCTGAGATTTTTATGGTGCTAGACAAGGTGTTCTAGACAAATTAGAAGTTGGGAATTGGACATGGATTTCCTTCCCAATAGATATCCAAGCTTTAGATATTGAGGTTCTAGGAATGACTATGTACACCAAATGATATAATGGGGTGTTAGGCATGACGGCCTACACTGAATTTGAAAATGAGTGCTAGGCATGACGACCTACACTCAATGATATTGTAGTGCTAGGCATGACAGCCTACACCAAATTAATGATAACAATTAATGATGATTCAACTGAGATTTGGGTTTCTAGGCATGACTCCCTACATGAAATGACTGATAATAATGAATGATGATTCAAATGAGAAATATGAGTTGAAATTGGGCCAAATTAGATGATTAAAGATTAAATGACAATGTCATAACCTTTTAAATTATACATTGTATTTAATTGCTTCATAAAACTGCATGCACTATCTTTTTACTAGAATAATTTTAGACATTGTTGGTGGTGGCCTACTGAGTTGTACTCACACACTATTTGAGCTGCTTGATCGGTACTCGAGCAGACTTTGTTGTTATAGGACAGGATAAGGGCAATGACATGGGATAGGTTGTAGTTTGGGATTGTAGCATGGGAAATGGAATCAGATGTATTTTGGGACCCTCTTAGGATTTTCTGTGTCTTTACATTTAGTTTAATTATAGACACTTGACATTTTCATTATCATAGAAGGATTTACCTTTCAATTTACTATTGTATTTTAATGTTTTTATTATCATATGACATGGACTTATTCTGGTTATTTATACTCTTCCACACTTGGTTATTGATATTTTTCTGCTTTGGTGTTTATTTCTGATAAAAGAGGGTACAATCTCCCCAATACTGATTTTTCATACCCTTGCTACTAGTCAGCATGCTCTAGAATACAGGGAGGTGCACTTGAGGGCATGTGGCCAACCGGCCTGGGGCACTGTTCAGTGGATCCCGAGTCAAGAAGTCACAAAATCCTTATTGTATCAGGACTTATTAAAAAAATTTAGAACTTTAGAATCATCATATCATCTTCTGACTAACATTGGAAAGTTTCTATTACTTTCCTTCCAAACCTCAATCTGATTCCCAAAATTCAGACACCTTTTCTCTCATTCCTTTATAAGGCTTGCATCACAAGTTTCCAAGAAAACTTATCATTTATGGGAACTTCAATTTCCAAAAATAATCATTATATTTAAATTGGATTCATTTAGACTCCAAAAAAGATCCTCATTATGATTGACACTTTCTTTCGATATCTAGTTTGAAACATTTCTCCATCCACAAACCTTCTTTAGAATAGAAAATAAAAACTATGATACTTTATTATAAAACTTGTGTCTGATCTTCTAATTATGATTCTCCCTTTCACCCCTATCATCCGATCATCAAAACTCAAAAAATTGAGGTGATTTATTTTTCTTGA
Source organism: Viscum album (assembly GCA_963277665.1). Lineage (NCBI taxonomy): Eukaryota > Viridiplantae > Streptophyta > Magnoliopsida > Santalales > Viscaceae > Viscum > Viscum album. Next base: position 1,541,404,156 of record OY728156.1, read on the forward strand.
TAAAAAAATATAACACAGAGTAAAATAATCAGAACAAACTTTTTTTAGCTTATAATCACACTTCCATCCAACTTGGTCCAAATAATCTTACTCTTTAGATTTTGTTGTCAACCAAGTTTCATAAAACATTGAACTTTTAAACCTCACACAATGTATTAATTATCAATAATTCTAAGACTTCGTGAGATAACTCATTGTCAAAAACAAGAATCATTTTCAGAAAAAAAAACCATGTTGTCCAAAACTAGAGACTCATGAATGTTTCTCAGCTTTCCATATTTTCTTAACATATTTCTTCACTTCATCCACTTACCTATAGTGACTCGTGAAGCTTTATCTTCTTTCTATAATTCCTTCACATCTTTATGCACTTCTTATACTTACCTGTAAAAACATATTTCTTATAACCACTCCAACAAACTGTTAGAATAGTTCGCACACATACATGCTAAGTTCACATCATACCCACAACTCCCCCTAGATATATTATTCCTTAAAAGTTTTAGCTATATCAATGGATATATTTATGAAACATTGTACCCTTTGAAAACACTATCCAAATAATAGATACAAGAGGGGATAGAAACACATACCTCAACCTTGATGATAAATACAATAACCCTGGATTTTCATACAATGACATTACATCATTTTTGTAGAACATTTTATACACCACACAAACACATTCCCAAAGACCATATTAGTTTAATGCCTTTGAAAACATGGAAACATAAACAACTGGTCATAAAAAAATATACTTCTTCTCATGCTTATTTTTTTATAACATGACCTCTTTTTGATATATCATACTTAATATCTTTTTTTGTATCCTAGGGAAAAGAAACATAAGAAAGGGTGAGTTCATATATTTAGTAAGGGTTAATAAAGGAAATACATAAGCATAACATGAACATAACAGTATGAGAATATAATAATAACATTTGAAGATAATATAAATAATTAATGTCATAAATATTGGTAGTTCATAAGACATAAATTAGAAGGAGGTTAGTATCATAAGTTATTAAAGAATAACATAGAAGCAAGACATGAAATTTTGGAAGATGCATAAATATGTAACATTATTCTCTATAGAAAAGGTGAATTTAAAAAACATAACAGGGCATTTCATGGAAACTAAACCTATTGGTAGGGACACACCACCATCCCTAGTCACAGTATTTTTCTTATAATGGATTGGTTTTCTTGATCTTCCCATAGTGGACCAGGTTTCCTCATCTTCCCACAGTGGATCAAGCTTCCCAATCTTCTATAGTAGATCAATATTGTTAACTTATTTCCATCATTATATCATGAGACATAAATATTTACCCAATGAATTAGATAGAGATATATTTTCCACTAGTCACATAATTAAAACCATATATATTTAATCCATAATAACATAAATCATTCATCATATCTGAACCCATGTAATGAAATGGGTTTCATAATCATCTTTCAATCATAGCATAACCATGGAAAAGAAATAGGTTTCATATAAACCATTACATGATAAACATAAACCATTTAGGGAAAGAATAATAATTGTATCCTTGGGTCATATCCCTATTAAAAAATAAGTAACATCAAATAACATTGTCTTAGATGGAAAATGATTTTGAAAGATCACATGAAAATAATTCTTTTGGAAAATATCTTTTCTGTTTTGAAAAAAAAATTAAATCGTAAAATGTTTTTAAAACCATTTTCATTGAAAATAACCTTAAAAAATATAAAATATTCTTCTAAAAATATTTTAAACATATTTCAAATCCTTTTTTAATTCTTAAAATATCATTTAAAACACTTTTAAAACATTTTTAGAAAACATTGTTTTGAAGAAACACAGATTTCAAAATGAAGAGATAATAATAATAATAAATAAAGATTAAAATATCATTAAATGACGTATATTGATGATACAACAAGTTAAATTTAATTATATACACCTTGTAAATAAATATAGGTGCATAACAGAACATGTGTCTTAAAGAAGTCAAATTGAGACAATATTACCTTACCGATTTGGTAACTTTTGAACCGTAAAACCCATGAAAGAAATATCATAAAATGGAAACTAAATACCCATAAATTTAAGTATAATGATAATATATTACATTAATTGGTAGTATATACACCACAAAAAATTAATGAGTGGTGAATATGGCATAAGTCTCACAGAAATAAAAGTATGACTAGAAATTCCCGAACCACATTGTAATCAGTCGAATTGTATACCCCATGAATGAAAGAAAATTATATAGATTTCAAATACCATAATATCCATGATAATACCCATAAAATAAATTTTTGGGCATTATATATACCACATAGAAGAAACTAGCAGTGTATAAGGAATGTGTCCCATAGAAATAAAAGTGAAACATAAATCCCTTACTACTTGAGTAAATTTAGAATCATGAACCCCATGAAATAATAACATAAATTTAAGATTTAAATATAATTATATTAATTAAATTAATTATATAACATATCCTATTTCATTATATACACCACACAAAATAATCTAGTTGTGAATATGGCTTGTATCTCATGGAAATAAAAAGCGAGATGAAATTCCCTTACATTGTATCTTGACTCTCATCGAAATCATAAAAAACTCTTATATATTACTTATAAATTTATTATAAATATATTATTGAACCATATTAAGTTATATAATACCATATATTATTCACTTATGACTTTATATTACCTAGTAATGAACAATTCCATGTTAAAACAACGTTTTGAGTAACAACCTCTTTGTTTATAGTACGTGTTTTGAATTGTTATTCTTGATCCTCTTATTTATATCATGATTTAATGAATTTTAAAATATAAAAAATTATTTATATTTAATATATATTTATAAAATAAATATCTATAAAATATAGATATATGAAATGGAATACATTATTCATGGAGACGGTAGGTCGTACGTACGCATGATTGTTCTTTTCCATTTTCTTATCATGTTAAAAGAAACAAAGTAAATGAAACATATGTATGTATATATATATATATTATTGTATAATTATTATTTAATATATTTTATATATTTTTACTAAAACCATCCATAACACATTCCCTCTAAAGTGTGAACTAATTTCATCGCTTTGAGGAGTGGTAGTCCACAGTTCCACAAACAAAGTTATCGTATTTACAAAAAATAGAAATCATGAAGGTATGTCTTATATTATAATTAAATAACAATATGGATATAATAAATATAATAAATATCATATAAAAACTAAGTTTACATTATAATTACCACCATGAGGGGTGGTAAAGGAAAAAAACAAACAATTATCGTTTCACGGGGCAATTGTCCGTCGTACACAAGAATAGTAAGTTTGTTACCCATTAGATGGAAGTGTGTGAAAGTGTAGGTATAAACCTTAATATAAAAACCTATAAGTATATTTTGGATACTTATGTTATTATATAAACATTAAATTAAAATAATTTAAGGGTTTAAAGAAGAAATAATAAAAAAAATGTTTGTTGATAAATGTAACCTCTTCTTTGGGTATCTGATTTTGATTTGCAAAAAAGGACTTATCTAATTGGATTTATGCCCAAAAGAAGTCTTCTAGGATGAAGGGAATAATTTTGGAGGATTTTTGGGTAGATTTTTTCTAATCCAAATGGATTTATAGGTGGTGTCAATAGTGAAGGAGAAGTTATCTTATATAAGATAGGGGAGAGGCACTTTTGGAAACTCTCAAAATATTAATTTATAATAAATTCAATATCAATAAAAAATACCTTATAAAGGCCATTTATTTGAATATAAGATGTGATAATGTTTTTGTAACAACAAAAAAAAATTTAGACAAGTTTTTTTATTATTTTAAACCTTTTCATTTTGATTAACCCATAGTTAATCCATTTTAATTTTAAATATGGTAACAATGTTTTTAATATTAAGAAGATGTAATTTTTATATATAAAGTGCAAATTGGACCATAAATGAAATATTTAAGATATTTTTTACCATATATCATAAAATTGTCCTTATTTAATATTTTTAAAATTTTTAAATAATTTAATAAAATATTATTTTCATAAAATATCATAAGAGTCAATTTTGACACTATTCATAACATTGAAATTAAAAAAATAAATCCAGAAATATTTCTTTAAAAATAATAATCTAATACACCTCAAATATGTCTTATTATTATAGAAAATTATTTTATAATCTTCATTAAGTCAAAATATATTTATTTTAATATTTATAACATCATTTAATTGAATGTTTCATTAATTGTGTAATTACAACATCATCGTTTTGTAATTATTTAAGATAATTATGTATTCACTAAAAAAACTTCTTTATGTATATAATATATTTATATTATATACAAATATATATATATATATATCTGAGAATATCTTCAATTTATTCCCATATTCAAGATAATATACTTATTAAAAGTAAGAATTTGACATTTTTTCACTCCCTTTGATTTTTAAAAATATCTAATTGATTTTCATGGAAAAGTATCCATTAAATAATTAAATTTTTTAATTATATGTTAAGGATATAATTATTTTCATCAAAATATGTTTTAGAAATTTTTAGTGTCATTTTATAGTACTCATCAATTTATTTTTAACTTAAATTGTCCAATTTTCCCTTTACAATTGTAATAACAATTACCAAAGTTACTATTCATATTGGTCAAAAATAAAAGGAACCTGTTTAATAAATTTGGAACTTATAAATAAAAATATGAAATCATTTTTTCATAATTCAAAAACACATAATTTTCTAAATTAAAATTAAAATTTATCCCTTTGACGAAACGAGAAAACTGGTTTTTAAAGTGAAAACGTCCAAAAGATTGATATGATTTTATATCCAAATTAAATTTGAAATTGATTATAATGATGAAAATTGTTTTAAATGAAAAAATATTAATATAACTATAATTTAAAACCAATCATATATATAATTTAACACTATAATCCTTTTAGATGAAAAATATGTTTTCAATTAAAAATTCAGTATTTTTCACTATTCGTCAAAACATGAAACTCATCAGAAAAATACCAAAAATTCAAAAAAAGAAAATTTTTATGTCATGATTTCAAATAATATGTTTATTTTATCATATAAATTGGGTTCTCCATTAAAACGTGGTAAAATTATCCTTTTGAAAAATATAATGTTTTATGCATAAATTTTTTTTTGTTTTTATCTTATGGGAATAAAATTAATTAGATGAATATAAAAAATATTTGATTGAATATATAACATATATATTTTATTAATATCATTCACTAATTTTAATTAATTTAATTTATTAATAAAAAATGACTTCGGCAGCATAAAAATAATAATATTTTCTTTATATTAAATTGGTAAATATTTTTATTTATAATTCATTGGTAACCAATGAATTAATCAAATAAAACTATTATTTTCATAATTTAGCTAATTATATTCATAACCTCTAATTTAATATCATGGTTATATCTTATTATATTAAAAAATAACATTTTAATATTATACTCTTGTTCGGTAAAACTCAATCTTGTGTGTAACACAAGCCATCAAAAGAACTTGGCATTGTGTGTAACACAATCCAAACATAGAGTCGAGTGTTCCAAAAGGAAATATATGTGTTGTATGATATGAAAAATATTGAAAAGATTAAAAAATTACAAAATCTCAGTGTGTTACATTATACCCCCCTTAAATGAATTTCTCCCTGGAAATTTGTCTCAATTATCAAAGGTCTTATACATGAATGTTCCTTTTATAGAAACCCACATCATAAAAATGAGTAGTAAAAATTAATTTCAAAAAGGATAGTAAAAAAATAATGGTTACCCAAAGTAAATTATAACAAGGTTTCCACATAGTATAACATAGGTGGTAAGTAAAAACATTAACATAGAGTAGAAATATAACTATTAAGTTCTGATGGAGAGTGATAGAGAACATGGTTAGGATAAAGTTAAAAATCAAAAATCCATAACCCAAAGTGTCTTGAAAAATCTAATTGATATCATCAAAAATGATGATAATAGGATAAAATTTTATTTCAATACACTTTTGAATAATTCCCATGATAAGATATACTTACTTCATTTCAGCACAATCTCATACTGTATTATTCCTTGATTAATACCCAATTTATATCTTTTTACAGGAAATGAGGGTCATGATATCCATAAATAGAATGATCGGTCATTCCATCTATCTTTATCACAACAAAAAGGTTAGAACAAGTTATCCAATAAGCATCAATCCCCCTATGGAGAGTTATTACATTAATCTCTAAAACCTTATCTGAATTTAAACTTAAACCATTATACAAATGGTTAACCTTATAACCCTTCTAAAAGATGAAAATACAAGACATTAGAATGAAGTGCAGTAAATAATCTTAACATTTATCCCTCATATATCATAACGTGTCTCTTGGTTGTCACATTCCAAACATGGGATTACCTTCATTAAGTATTCTATTCAAACATGGTAATAACCTAAATTTCCATAAATACTTATTGAAAACATGCATGTTTTCTTATTCAAAATTTTATTGGATACGTTCTATTAGTAAAAAAGTTGTAAACTTCATCCATGATAGCATAAACCACATTTCAAAAAATGCTCAGTTCCAAGGAAATAAATACCACCCAATTTACTTAATCATATCCTGTATATCATTATCCAAATATCATTATCTCAGTATCATACACATATTAAGGGTTATCCTTCTATTAATAATTTGTTTACTAGAAATATCACCTTATTACCTCAATCAGTTTTCATGGTTAGCAGTTCCATTCATCATATGCTCATAAATCCTTATGTAAAAAACTAAAGTGGACCATTACATAGATGTTTCATTATTCCATAAAACTATAAAATTACTTCTAAAACATTATTCTTGAATAAATACTCAATTATTCCATAACTCTTTTTTCATAATCCACATCACCAATAGTTATCACATGAGATTTCCCTTGTTCTTTGGATTTTAGAGGTTTTTAATGGTGATCATCATTGTTAACCCTTATCTTTGGTAATTCTTTAGCATAATTCCCATTTTTCTTACACTTAAATCATTGAAGTGTTGGAGGTACATTCTACACATCCTTTTCTCTATTAAAATCATTGTCTATATTCTTCCCATCACTTCGATGGTCAATTTCCAGATGACCTTCATTCCCACAATTGAAACATTTACCAATTTCCTTGAGAGAGTATCCACCATAATTCATTCCACACTTTGAGCATAATAAAATTATTATCTTCTTTTCACCATGGTTTTTATATTTTCATTAAAACTCCATCATCTATTTCTTGTCAAAACCATGATATTAATATGTAACTCCAACTTCCATTTCCACTTTGATAGTACCACACACAATCTATTCATAGATACTAAAGTGTCTTATTGATAACATCCTTCAGAGAGTTGTCTTTAATCTATTGAATAATCGATATACCATAATTTTAGGTTGGATGATAATTCCATAAGATTACCTTGAAAACACTATAAAATTTACCTCATAAGTATCAATCGATTCATTATCCTTTTTTAAGCTCAAAGAACTCATTTTCCATCTTTGTTCATAGAATAAGAGGGAAGTATATACAAAAAACTATCCCATTAAACTATTCCCATTCCATAGATTCAATTTTTCCTTATTATATCATGTAATTAATTAGATTCCACCATTGATCGTCTCCACATTCTAAACGATAAATAGCCAAAATGAATTTTTAATGTTCTAAACACTAAAGTATGGAATGTATCTTCTCTCCTGTACTAATACATTGTTTAGAAACAAGTGGATCAGAAGACCTAGTAAAAGAAGGTGGATGTTGCCTCATGATGTACTCAATAAAAAATTTGTCCCCTCCTATTATCATTTGGAATTCTAGAATGATTCACATATTTTGTGAGTATAACAATAATATTTTTCAATACCTCACCCATAACATTCAGTTTCTTATGAGTAAAATTGTTGCATTTCCCATCACATCCATCGTTAACATGGTTCCTTCAGGTTCCATCCATTGACTAAAAATATAAAGCATAGTGTGAGAAAAATTAGTCATAGCAGTAGAACCACATAATCAGGTGAAATTACTTATAATATTTCAATCTTTGACACCTTTGTTTTAATCCTAGGTTATTTATAATTATTATGAAAAATATAGGATTATAACCTATACTTGGACTTTTCCTTAGATACATCTCTATACACAACCTTAGAAATGTAATTAGGGATATCACTAATGTTTTCTCATCCGAGTTTCCAAAGGTTGACTGATCCTTTTCTCTGATACCAACTATAATTACCCTATCTTTACATACATTGACATTACAATATTTTTGTGGAACATTTCATACAATTCATAGACACACACCCAGATACCATGTTATTTTAGTTCCTTTGGATAAATGGAAACATAAAAAACTAGTTCACAATATATCTACTTCTTCCCCTACCTATTTCTTCACAACTAGACACATTTTTAACATATCATACTTAATACTTTTCGTCGTATCCTTGGGAAAATAAACTTAAGAAAGCGTTAGCTCAGATTTTCTGTAAGGACAAACAAGGGAGATATGTAATCATAAAATGAACAAAAGGGTATTTTAATAAAATCATTAAATTTAAAGATCATTCCATACATATGAAAAATTATATAAATAAGTCATGGAAAAAATATTAGTAGTTCATAATACATAAATATAAAGGGTTTCAAGATCATAATCCATGAAAACATAACATAGAAATAAGACATGGAATTTTGTAACAAGAATAAACATGTAATGTCATTTCTTATAGACAAGGAACGTTTCCAAAACATAATAGGTAAGTTTATGGGGAAAAACCTACTTGTAAGGACACACCACCATCCCCATTTTCACTCATTTCCATATAAGGGATTAGGTTTCCCCATTTTCGTATTGGATCAACTCTATTGATTTTTTCCATCATTATCTCATGAGACATAAATATTTACCTAATTTTTCAGATGGAGATATAGGTCCCACCCATCCCATAATGAAAAAAATACATATTTGTTCCATAAGAACAAAAATAATTCAACATATCAGAACCTTGCGACTGAAATGGGTTTCATAAACATAATTTAATCATAACATAACCTTGTAAAAGAAATGGGTTTCATAAATATAATTTTATAATAAACATAAACCATAAAAAAGAAATAATAAGAATGTTATTTTTGGTTCGTATCCTCAGTAAATCATATGTAACATTAAAAAAATGTTTTATTATATGGGAAATGATTTTGAAAGATCACTAGAAAAAAAAATCTCAAGAAAAAAAAATCTTTCATTTTTGAAAAATGATTTTTAAATCATAAAATGTTTAGGAAACAATTTTTATTTAAAATAACCTCGAAAAATTATAAAATATTTTTTGAAAAATATTTTAAAAATCTATGAAAATCGTTTTACTAAAAAATTATTAAAAGATCATTTAAAACACTTTTGGGAAATATAGTTTTGAAGGAACATAGATTTTTTATCGAATAGAGGATAAAATTAAATTAATATTATAATATCATGAAAATAAGTAGATTAATGATAAAACATGTTAAACGGTAATATATTCACCTTATAAAAGAATATAGGTTCATATTATAACATGTTTCTTGAAGAATCCAAATTGAGACAAAATTACCTTACTGATTTGGTAACTTTTGAACCATAAACCCCATGAAATTTGGTTCATAAAATGGATATATAAATACAAATAACTTTAATGATAAGTATCATATATTATATTTATGTGAATTATATAGACCACACAAAATAAACTAGTGGTGAATATGGCATAAGTCTTGAAGAAATAAAAGTGAGACTAGAAATCCCCTTGCCACTTTTTAATCAATCAAATCGTATGCCCCATGAAAGAAAAAAAATTATATAGATAATTAAATATGATAATATACAGGATAATAATCATAAAAAACATTCATTGGAAGTATATACACCACATATAGGAAAAAATTAGTGTATAAGGCATGTGTCCAATATAAATAAAAGTGAGACATAAATCCCTTACTACTTGAGTGAGTTTATAATAGTTAACCCCGTGAAATAATAACATAAATTAAATATTTAAATATCATTAAATATAAAAAATTAATGATATAACATATTATATGTTAGTATATAAATCATAAAAAAATAAGCGAGTGGTGAATATGACATGTATCTCACAGAAATAACTAGTGAGATGAAATTCCCTTACCTCAAGTCTTGAATCTCATTGTACTCATAAAAACATCCCATATAATAAACATAAATTTATTATAATTGTATTAAAAAACCATATTCAGTTATTTAATACCATATATGATTCACTTATGAATTTTTTACCCATTTATTAATAGTTCCATGTTAAAGAAGCATTTCAGGTAATAACCTCTTTGTTTACCGTATGTGTTTTGACTTGTTATTCTTGATCCTATTAATTATATCATGGTTTAATTATTTATATTATATAAAAAATGATTTATATATCATATATATTAAATAGATAAATATAATATGTATATATATATTAAATGGAATACGCTATTCATGGATACAATTGGTCGTATGTACGAATGCACAATGTTTCTATTTTCTTATCGTATTGAATGGAAGAATGTAAATGAAATATGTATATATATATATATTATAGTATCATAAATTTTTCATATATTTCATAGAATTTTACTAAACCCATCATTAATACATTCCATGTAAAGTGTGAATGAATCGCATCGCTTTGAGGGGGTGGTATTCCACACATCCACAAACAAAGTCATCGTATTTACAAAAAATTAAAAGCATGAAGTTATTGTTTATATTATAATTATAAAGATTATAGAAATAATAAATATAATATATATCACTTAAAAATAGAATTTCTATCATAATTCCAACCATAGGGGTGGTAAAGGAAGAACATAGATTCATCATTTTGAAAAGTGATAGTATGTCGTACACACGAACGGTAAGTTTGTTACCCATTAGACGGAAGTGTGTGAAAGTGAGGGGAGAACTTTTAATATAACAATATATTATTATATTTAGGATAATTAGTTTTTTATAAAATCATGAAATAAAAATAATCAACTGAGTTCAAGGAATAAATAAAACAAAAATGTTTGTTGGTGAAGGTTGCCTCTTCTTTGGGAATCTCCTTTTGATTTGAAAAAAAAAGGACTTATTTGGTTGGATTTATGCCCAAAATATGGGTTATAAGATGAAAGGAAGAAGGTTTGTAGAAGTTTTGAAAAGAGTTTTTCTGATCCAAATGGCTTTATAGTACTGAAGAAAAGAGAAGGAGAGATGCACGTTTTTAAGATAAGAGAGTGGAACTTTTGAAAACTCTCAACATATTAATTTATAATAAATACAATCTCAATAAAAATAACTATAAAAATACTTGTATTCAAATATAAGATGAAATAAGTTTGCAATACCATTAAACAATATATTTTATACAATTTTAGGTATTATTTGAAACCTTATCATTTTGATTAACCCAAAGTTAAGCTATTTTAATTTTAATTATGGTAATAATGTTTTTAATATTAAGAGGATGTAATTTTTAAATATAAATTGTAAATTAGACCATAAATGGAAAATTTAAGATATTTTAGACTATATATCATCTCTGTGTCCTTATTTAATATTTTTAATGTTTTTTCATAATTTAATAAATTATTACTTTTACAAAATATCATAAGTGTCAATTTCAACACTATTCATAACATTAACATTAATAAAATGATCTATAAATATTTATTCAAAATAATTCATATAATACACTCTTAATATTTTATATTTATAACATCTTTTTACTGATATGACAGGTTCATCTTTAACATTTTCATGGTTTTTCCCTCTTTGTTGACTAGGTAGGGTCGAAAATGAACTTTGAGAATACCTATAATGGTCAAGTAATATATTTGTTGGACTCTATGATTTAACCAGTAATTTTTATAGGTTATAGAAAGGTTACACATCATGTAACTAGGTTTCATGACTTTTAATGGTTGATGGGTTCATACCATTAAATTTTTACACCATGGAATTTACACAATGTGATGATTCATTACACGTCGTGAGTTAATTAACAGACAATTTTTTATTAATAGAGATGTGTTTTTGGAAATTACAAAAATTAACTATTTCATGATGTGAAATGGGGTTACATGTTGTGTAATACCCCGAATGTGGTTTTTATATATGTAGGACCATGGATCGCTCTATTTTGGTTCCTTTTTAGTTTCATTTCTCTTGACCTATGGCCTTCCTCTGGTGATCTTAGAGCCCTCCAACCCCTCCAGGTCCATTAATTTGACGTTCAATCATCATTGTGTTTGCGGTGAAAATTCCTGGGTAAGCATTTCCCTATTTTTCTTTGTATATTTTTTTATCCTCCTTAGGGTTCAATAGATCATCCTAAAATTAATGGATCTATAATTTTTTTTTCAAGATCTTGTTTCTAGGTTGTGTTTCAAGGTCTTATTCACCTTTATTTATGTTCATGGGTATCATTGCGAGTGTTTACTTTCAAGAAAAATGTAGGTGATTCTGTATTTTTTGGATAAATTGATTACCATTAATTTTCTTGATTTATTTTATTTGATTATTAAAATTCAATTTTTTTAAATTGCTTTCAAATTGTTTGATTGAAACTCAATTCCAGGGAATTGGGAAGTTTGAAATGGGTTTAGTAAGAAATTGGGAAAACCCCCCAATTTTGGTGAATTAGGGAGTATTTTCAAATGGACAGAAATGGTTTCAATTGATATTTTGAATTTATTTTTTGAAATTTATTTGATGGAAATTGCTATATTTTGAAAATGGATTAAAAAGTTTTGATAGAATCCTAGTGATTTTATCTTGTTTAAAAGGCATGTTTTTTATTAAAATCTGTTTTTGTTTTAAATGGAAATTGGAATTTGAGATGAGGGAATGGGATTTAATTATATTTTAAGAAGTCTTAAAATAAATTCCCCACCATTTATTGTGTAAGATCACATGAAATCCTTAGGTATATTTTGAGTTATTTGGTCACACTCTATGATTATACAATGTTCTAAAACATAAATGTAACTGGTCACATCCCCGATGGGATGGCGATGAGTCACATTTAGCCAGTGTATAAGGGATTTGTATGTGTACTCATATTTTTATGATCACTTAAAGAGTGTGGATAACTATATCCAAGAACTTTTGTATCTATTTAGAAGATAACCATATTGATTTATTATTTTATAATTGATATTTAAATGTATGCCAATGATTTCAAACTGCTTTACATGCCTTCTAAATTTATATAAACTATTTTATATGAAACAATTTTATTTAATCCATTTTTTTTAGAAATATTCCATCACTTATAAAGCCTTTGTTTAAAGTATTTTCCATCAATTTAACAGTATACCATGATTTGTTTAAATATTCTTTAAAATGCCAAAACTATTGATTTTAAAATTGAAAGCATTCCTTGGGTAAATCTATTATTGGGATCTGTTATGGAATTTGTGGTGAGAACATACTAGTATTTTTATAAAACAACCTAGTTGTGCCTTTGGGTGTTTTTAGACTATCTCCATCCAGGTTCAAGAAAGGGGAAATGATCTCTTGGAGGTGGATCTGGATGGTGAACCTTGGCTTGGTGGGTTATATCCTTGGGGGATTGAGATTTTTCCACAATTTTGGAAATTGGGTTACAGTAAAATTGTCTTGTTTATGCCTTATTGTATTCTGGTACTTTACTCCCAATGGAGTTTCTTTTTGATATGCATACTATCTTGTTTCTTTGTCTTCCACATTTTTAGTGGAAAAATCATTCCCACTTTTAGTATGTATTATTCTGGGTGCTAGTCGCCAACACATGGGAATTAAGAACTCCCTTCGGGCTATGTTAGGGCTATCTCAGTTATTAGGTTACCAGGGTAAATGGGATAGTTCTTGTTTAAGTGGTATCAAAGGAAGGTTGGGATTCTTGTCTTGAAGTCATTATGAATTTTTGAAATACTTTCAGGACTTATGAGGTAGTTTTGATTCAGTTTTTAGAGATATCTCAGAGAAATGAACCTTAATTATTCATGTTTTCTTAGGTAAAGTAATCTTGGGTATTAGTTCTAGTATTTTTCCTATTTTTATTTGGATAGAGTGAATTCCAATTTTTTTTATATCGGTTGGGATTATATTTCCCTTGTAGCTCTGTTTGAGTTTTTAATTAATGTATTATTTGTTTTCTGTTGATGTTGGGTAGCACCATACCTCTAAGAAGACATGTGAATATGATCTAAGAAGATGCTTCTTTTGAACCACAGATAGCAAATCCTATTGTAGATCTGAATCTGGTTGAGGTGATTGTGCATACTATCCAAGCTCTAGGAGAGGCACTACGTCCAGTTATCAATCTGTCTCTATCTATGGAACCTCATTGGGACATTATAAAAGTTAGTTCTCAAGAGTTCCTTCTCCTAAAGGCTCCATTGACCCTAAACATGATAAGGAATGTTTGGGAAAGATATAACGTATGTTTGGGTTCTTGAAGACAGTAACAAGATCAAGGTGAAGTGTTACACCTTTGTGTTGGAGGGACCAAGAAGAAGATGGTGGGACACAATGGTGACAGTGAACAAACATGAGGTCTTAGAGCGGAAGGACTTCAAGTTTCTTTCAAATGATCAGTTCTATCTAGAGTCAATGGGGTTGGCTAAGGTAGTGGAGTTTTTCAATCTTAAGTAGGTAGACAAAACTGTCACCGAGTATTCAAATTACTTTTCTAAACTTGTGCAGTTTGTGCCTGAGATTGTATCTAATGAGAGGATTAAGGCTTGATGTTTTGATTTGGTACTTCCATTATATATATGTTATTAGGTATTTTGGATAAAGTTTCCCACTTACACTGATGTGATGGATAGGTATATAGTGGTTGATATGGACCTGCATGGAAAGTCAGGGTTCATGTGAGTTCCTTTTTCTCCTAGTGGCAGTGTGATTTCCTCTAAGGGAGAGTGGAAGCATGATTATTCTCATAGTGGTTTCAGATAACAATGTGGTACTAGACCTCATCTAGTGCTTGGGATAATCCCTTTGATATGTCACCTGTGTGGTAAGTCAGGGAATTCTAAAAGGGTTTATACAGAGGCACCCAAAAACTAAAGCTCATATGGATGTTTGGGAACTTACATATATTTATATATATATTTTCTACTCTTTATAGTGTAACAAGATCATCATATCCTCCTAAAACTATGGGGAAATGAAATTATTCATGTACAAAAGGGTTCCATCCATAGGCATCTGGAATGATTCTTTTTTACATAGTGGAAGAGACTCTAGAGGAAGAGGATCTGAGTCATGTGAGTGTGAGATGTACCACTACTATAGCTTCTTCATTAGTGATTGATATATTTAATATTGTTTCATCTCATTTGTTTATTTTGACTCATGTTGTTAATCTGTTAAATCTTCTTATGGATATTTTATGTTGTGAAATGGATATTACTATGCCCATTGGTACAAAGAGAGAGCAGGGTCTCCATATTCTTGCTTATGGTTTCTCTATATCTCATATCGATCTTGTTTGTAGATTTTTGGTTTTTGACATGAAGTCTATTTACATAATTTTCAAGATGGATTTTATTATTGGAAATAAAGCCCAGATTGTTTTTATCTTTGATGGTTCTACCTTATTACACCTAGTGGTGAGCCCCTTTTATTTAAAGGACAACTGGACCTAAGGTTGAGTAGGGTTGGACCTTCTTATCTAGATTGGGGAAACTGATATATGTTTTTTCTTTTGATCTAAATATAGAATATTTGAGTGGTAATCTCCATTGAGTTGACATCGAGTTTCCTGATATATTTCCTTATGACATATCCAGTTTTCCACCAGCAAGAGAGGTTGAGTATTCCATTGACTTGATGCCTAGTAGTCAACCAGTCTTTATTCCTTCTTTCCACATGGCACTAACTAAAATGAGATAGATAAAGTTCCATTTCAATTATCTTCAATAGAAATGATTTATATGCTCGAGTGTGTCACCTTGGGCAGCATATGTTCTCTTTTCTAAAGAAAGTTGATGGTTCACTTCACATATGTGTTGATTACTGAAAACTCAATCATGTTACAGTAAAGAAAGAGTATTTGTTTACATATATTTTTGATATGTTTGGTTAATTGAAAGGGGTGAGGTGGTTATCAAAGATCGATCTTTGGTCTGGTTACCATCACACGATCATTATATTGTCTGCTTTGGGCATAACCTACACAGTTTTTCTTTCCCTAGGCTATGGCCTTTAGGAATCCCCTAAGAAAATGTCTCATGGTGGGAGAGTTGTCCACACCTCTTTATAAAGGGGTGCTTCATGGTCCTCCTACTTCCATGTGTGATTTTTATAATAAACCCTCCTAGAAGGGTCCAGTGACAATGAGAAGTACCATTACTATAGATTTATCATTAGCGACAACTCTATTTGATACTAGTGAATCTCATTCATTTATTTCAACTCATATTGTTAATATTTTAAATCTTCATATGGAACTTTTATGTTGTGAAATGAATATTACCACACCCCTTGGTATGGAGAGAGAGTAAGGCCTCCATAGACCCACTTGTATTTTCACTCAATCTGATATTGATCTTTCCTGCAGCTTTTTGGTTCTTGACATGAAGTCTCGTGATGTCATTTTCAGGATGGATTGAATCATTTCTAATAAAAAAGGGATTTATTGTTATCTTTGATGGTTTTAACTTACTATACCCAGTGGTGTGCCTCTTGTCTTTCAAGGAGAATGGGACCTAAGTTCGAGCAAGACCAGACCTTCTTATCTAAATTTTTGGAAAGTGATATTTTTGTTTTCTTTTGATCTGGAGTGAGAATATTTGAGCAATGATCTCCCTTCAATTTTAATCGAGTATTTCAACTTCTTTTCTTCTAAATTCTCTGGTTTTCCACTATTAAGGAAGGTTGATTTTTTCATTGATATGATGCCTTGTACTTAACCAGTCTCTATTCCTTCTTACAACATGGTACAAGATGAAATGAAATAGATGAAGTTTCTATTGTATGGTCTTTGAGAGAAAGGAGTTATACGCCCGAGTGTTTCACCTTGGGCAGTGCCTATTTTATTCACTAATAAAGATGATGGTTCACTTTTCATATGTGTTTATTACCAAAAACCCAATCGATTTATGGTAATGAACAAGTTTTTTCAATGGATTGATGATCTTTTTTATCAATTTAAAGGGGTTAAGTGGTTCTCAAAGATCGATATTTAGTATGAATACCATCAAATGAGAATAAAATAATCCAAATTTCATAAAAACACCTTTTAGAAAAGTTATGGTCATTATGAGTACATTATTATTCCCTTTGGTCCAAAAAATGATCCTTCAATTTTCTTGGATTTGATTAATAGGATTTTACATGAATATATGGATACCTTTGTGGTAGTATTTGTGGATGAAATCCTCATTTACTCCTTGTCCATGGAGGATCATGCACATCATTTGAGAATAGTTCTAGGGTTACTAAAAAATCACTAACTTTATGCCAAGCTTTCAAAATGTGATTTTTGGATTCGTAAAGTGAAATTATTGGGACATGTGTTGTCAGAACAAGGGATAGAAATTGATCTTGATAAGGTTAAGTATGTTATGAATTGGTAGAAACCACATAATTTCTCTGAGCTTTATAACATCTTGGTCTTATTAATATATTATTTTCAATTTGCAAAGGACTTATCAAAGTTAGATTCTTCTATGACTTCTCTAACTCGGAAGGGGGTGAACTTTTCTTGGGATGTTAGATGTTAGAATTATTTTATTGATATGAAATATATTTTAACTATATCACTGGTTTTGACTCTTCCAGAAGCTAGGTAGGGCTATGTGGTCTTCTGTGATGCATCGGGTTCAAGATTGGGGTGTGTTATTTTTCAGGATGATCATGTAGTTTCTTATGGATCTTGTTAGCTTAGGACACATGGGAATAATTATCCTACTTGTGAACTTGAACTTATAGATGTAATTATATTCTTAAGATTTAGTGACATTACCTTTACATATAAAGGTTTATTGTGTATTCAGACCAAAAGACCTTAAATTATATCTTCTATCAAAAAGATTTGAATCTCTGGAAAAGGCATTGGTTTGAGTATGTAAAATCTTTTAGATTTAACATCACCTATACCCAAGAGAAATAGAATTTCATTGTAGATTATTTGATCAAGAATCTTTTGACCCATGCAGTGAAAGAATATTTAAATGATTGGAATTTTATATCTCTTTTTGTACAGTTTCATATTAGAGTTCAAAAGGAAGGGGCTGAAGTTTCTTTATCCAAGTCTTAGTTGAATTCCACTCTTATCAAGATGATTATTCATGATTGACATCCTGATTATGAATTTAGTAGCATTAGATACTCTCTTTATGATGGATTGAGAGTTTCCTAGTGGTTGTTCTCCAAATAGGGTGTTTTATGTTATCGAAATCGCTTTATTATGCCATTAGTGGAACAGAAGGTTATGATGGGGGACAATCCTAATCCCTCATGGTCTATGAACCCAGGAACCACTAACATCTTTTATGATATTTGGAAGTAGTTCTAGTTTCTAGGTATGATATGAGGAATTTTTGAGTTTATTTCTCATTGTAATACATGCCAATGGGTGAAAGAATAGCACCAGAAACCTCTAGGTTTGTTTCAACCACTTCCAGCCCCAACATAGAAGTTAGATGAGATATCTAGGGACTTTTTGGTTGGCTTTCCTCATAACCAGATAAGGAATAATGTGATATGAATTGTCAATGATAGGCTCACCAAGTCATCTCACTTAATACCCATTCGTGATACATCCAAATGTGAGGAGTTAGGAAATCTCTACGTAAAAGATATTATTCAACTACACAGAGTTACATCTATTATATTCTCTGATGGGGATCCTTGGTTCACTTCTCACTTTTGGAGAGGCCTACAGGAGGCACTGGGATATTAGGTCCATTTGAGCACAGCCTACTATCCGCAGTCGGATGGCCTAATATAGAGAGCTATACAGATTCATAAAGATATGATTTGCGCTATTGTTCTCAACATTGGTGGGGATTAGGATTATCATTTGGGGATGTTTGAGTTTTCTTATAACAATAGTTACTATTACATTATTATAATGGATCCTTTTTAAGGCCTTGTATGACCTTCTTTGTAAATTTATGTTGTGTAGATTGAATATTGGTGAAAGTTTCTAGGTTCGATCAAGTTTGGTGCATGAGATGACAACAAAGATTAAGTTAATTCATCATAGAATGTTGATGAACTAGAGCTGACATAAGTCTTATATTGATATTCACTATATTTTATGGTATATTCATATTCATATAAGTTTATTTATCTCATACAACTTACAATTCACATGTTACCAAATCAGTAAGTTTTTTATGTCACAATCACATTGTTTATCTGGATTGTTTATGTTTAAGTTTCTAATGATGATATATTATGACCTGACTCTCAAGAAAGTACTAAATTTTATTCCACTATAGTTATTTGTTTATAATCCATATTTTCCTTTCATTTTAATAACCATAAGTAATTATTATATCAAAAAAAATTTAAGGAAAATTGACTTTATTTCTCTCTGGTCGAACAACTTTTTTTCACAACCATGATTTATACAAATGTTTTAAAGAAGATTATTAAAATTATAAATTTATAATTTAAATTCATTTATATCCATATTTTAATATTTAAAAAATGGTTTACAATGAATCTTCTTATTTTTTTTCAAACAAGATACTTTTTTACTTTTAAAAGAAAGTGAAAGGAAAGTTTTCTTTTAACTTTTACAACATGAATGGAATTTACTGAAATTATTACCACTCAATGTTTTCAATATTCCATTAAAAAATTTCAAGTTTCTTTTCGAATAATTTTTTTCATAATATATTTTAAATTTTTTTATTTTAAAAGTGATTTTCAAAAAAAAGGTTATTTTCCTGAATAAATATTTCATTGATCTTTTAAAAGAAGTTTCATATATGATAAAATACTGTGATGTTAATTATTATTTACTAAGGATATGATCCATCGATTCCATTATTACCCTTTCCTTGGATGGTTATTTATTATGTTTATGATATATTTATGAAACCTATTAATTTTCTATAGTTTATTCCATAGTGAATTGATTAAATGTTTATGAAACCTATTTTCTTTGCAAGTGTTATGATGTGATGATATGATGAATTTTTTAGGATATTTTTGAACACATATGTATGGATTTAAATAATTTATGGTAGTTATATTATAAACAAGGATAGTGGTTATGTTATAATGAAGTACAGTGGTAACATTATAACCAATGATGGTGGTGACATTATAACTGAGGATGACGGTCACGTTATAAACAAGGATGGGTGGGACCTATATCTGCCTCAAATTCATTATCTAAATATTGATATATAATGAGATAACTAGGAATGAAATGGAAAGTCAACCTAGTTCATTAAGGTACTTTGTCCACTGTGATCATTCTGTGAGTGAACCTAGGCTACTACGATGGTTTTGGGAGTGAACCCATTTTCACTTTTATAGTTTTGGAAATGAGACTTGACTACCAAGGAAAATCTTTTAGTGCCTATGTGTATGCCACAAACTTATAACATATGCCAATTTTATACTCTCAGGGATCATGATATTTACTTACTTTATGATTCATATCTTATGAAATGCGGATTTTTATTCCATGACTCATGATTATGATCTATGATATGCAGAGTATGATTTTCAAATGTTATGAACATGTAATAATACACTTATTTTCATGTTATGATCAAGTGATCATTTATATATCCCTTGTTTACCTTTACTAAGCATATGATATCAGCCATTCTTATGTTTCATTTCCCTGGTTTTTTAAAAAAGTTACTGATTGTGATATGTCTAGAAGAGTTCTAGTTATGTAAAACTTAGTGGGAGATGGCATAGATCCTTTATGAACAAGTTGTTTATGTTTTCAAGTTTCCAAAATAACTTGACCTATATGATTACAGAATGGATAATAATGTTATGTAATAAATATCCATCTATTATGTGTGACGTATGTATGTATTAAAAGTATGTGTCGGTATAGGTATATATCACTGTGTTGAGTTCATATTCCCAAATTAGCTAAGGCATTCCCAAGTGTAATAGTATACTTCTAGAATTCTTCATCAAATTCTTGTTCAGTCTTTCTACCACACTATACTATTTTACAATTTTGGAAACCAACTTCCCATGAAGTATTCCTTTATTTTGGAAAAAGTTCATCAAGTTGTGCTTGTTGAACTCAACACCATTGTTCGTCTGGATGCACTTCTACCTTTGGACACATTCCCTTCAGAAAAACATTTACAATAACAAAAAACATTAAAAACACAAGACTTATGAACTAAAAAGTAAATTCATACTTAGTAGCATAATAAATTATTATAATAAAATAGAGGGAACAACCGTAGTATTGAACAAGGGTAGGTCCCCAAACATCTAAGTGTAAAATATTTGATTTTTGGTTCATTGGATTCATCCATATAAATTAAAAGAATACCATCTCTTCTTTCTCATCACACAACTTTCACACTTTAAAACTTACATGTGATAAATAAATAGTGTTTTGTAAAACTTTATAAATTTTACATTATTATCCCTAAATATTGTAACATCCTAGTTCTGGGTGTTTCCAAAAGGTTCCCCGAACCTGGTTGGTCACATGACCTTAAGCACATTTCCCTAAATTAAAGAGGTTTTCAACAAGCCGTGAGGACCAAGGTCTGATAGTGGGGAAATTGTGCCCTCATTGGAAGAGTATGCATAGCGTAATAACAACAACAAACAATATTAGAAGTATTAATACCATAAAACAGAAGTAACAATGGAATACTGAGAGTATAAACAATAGAAGAATATACAAATAAATGGTGCATGTCACATGCAACTAGGAAAGAATCCAAACAAGCCACAATGCTGGAAATAAAATATTGAAACCAAAGAAAATAAAATAGTAAACTCTAACAGCATCGCAATCCTTATCTTGGTCACATTCTCTCTATCTATAACAATAATCAAGTACCCAAGGAAGAAGGGAACTTTCTCTTATCTATACCTATAGCCATATAATCTATTTGAGCCCAAAATCATGACCCAAACTGGGTGTGAGAAGAATCCCAGTAGGCAACCACCAAAAGATCAGTGCCTAACAGTTAGTGAATATATATATATATATATATAGAAGGTAATAAGTGGGAATTAATCAATAAACTAAGGAGTACTCAAAATTAAACAATCCTACGGTTTTTAATTGCATTTATTAAAAATTAAATCATTGAATAATGTAACCTTAGGATCTAGCCAAAGCTCAGTATCCCCATGTATAATAGTAAAAATAGATGTCTCAAAACACCATATAAAAAATCAAATAAGATCGAGTCCAAGCATATTCTTTGGCTTGGAAGACTCGTCACAATCATACAATCATTCAAAAGCAACCCTCTAGGAAGGTTCTCATAATCTAAATCCCTCTGGTTTAACATATAATCCATTCAATAAATAATGACCCTCTGTGAAATCTCACAGAGTCTGACCCATTTGGCCTCACTTAGAACTAATCATTTACAACTGACCACCTAGGTATCTATCACAGTCAATACCCCTTTGGTATGCATAGAAACAATAAAATGTAATGACCCCTGGAAGCTCTCACAGTCAATGCCCTATGGTCAAACGTTCATTTAATAACGACCCCCTGGGTATCTCTCATAGTCTAACTCCTCTTGTCAATAACCCCATGGAATCTCTCATAGTCAATACCTTTGGTAAATTATAAAAAATCATAATTAAATGACCTTACCTCAGAAATCTCTCATAGTCAATTCCCCTTGGTCACACTTTCATAATTTGAAACACATGCATCTCAAGTAAACATAAACTCCATCCTAACAACACTAGGCATGGAAAACCAAGCAGCCTAACATGCTTTCTAGACCCAAATAACATAATAAATCAAACATGGTAAATGTACCCATAATCAAGGTAATAAATATTATACATAATTAATAACCCTTTCTCAATCAAATAAACCATTGTAGGCATTAAACAGGGTTAAATTCCAAAACACGCAATAGCCTAAACAAGGGTATTTGGCACTTTTAACATATAAAATCCAAAGACAACCAAAGAAAGGAAAAAAACACCAACCTCTAAGTTTTATGATGAACACTACTGAACATCAACATTTGAATCAGACTAGAATGACATAGATCTACAAAATGTTTAAAAATGTTCAACCATAAATAACCCACGAGTGAAGTGGAATCAAGAAGAGTGGATCAAGAATAAGGAAGAACTCACCTGTGGGATTCCAACACACCATATGGAGTTTGAATCAGACATTGGATGGAGAAACAGTGGTTCAGACTTTGATCATCACTCCTGATCTCTCCTGGATGAACCAAGGTTATAAGTGGAGAATTTTGGAGATGAGATGCGACCATTATCTAACTCATCAATTAAAAAGAAAAGTTCACAGCATTTTAATTTAATTTACATGTCGTGTACTAACCTCAACTGGATCCTGGTTTAGGTGGTCATCCAAGTCACCCACACAACCATGTACTCGACCGTTACACGGCCAGTAGACAGCTACACACGGAAACTGGGTACACGGTGTGTACTCAAAAGTACATGGCGTGTACTTAGAAAGATTCCAAAACATCATTTTCCATAAAAAAATACACAAAATTAATATCTATACCTGAAAAGAATATCCAAGTTCTAAAAAATATACAATAGATATAGTGCCAAACTTCTAGATCATCAAATGAAAAACTTTTTACCATTTAAATAGTATCAGGGTTATCGATCAAATAAAGAGTCCCAGAACTAAAAACTCATGAAACTATCATGGATAATTGGGTAACATTACATTCACTATTTAAAGATCTAGTGAAATAGAATATATCATGAAATTATCCAATAGTAATAATATTTTTCCTTGGATATGGACATATTAAACTTCTCTTAACTTCAAGAATCCCTTGTTATTCATCAAGACGTTTACCTTTACTTTCTGAATGATTTATAGGGATTCATCATTCGTTAGATGAAATTTCCCAAACTTTTAAATACATAATTGAATATGAATCATTGATCTCTATTTGCATGGAAATATTCTCTAGAGTAAATCACTAAAACTTCTACCTAAGTATTCACACACAATAAGTAATTATTACTTCCTTCTGATATACTAATGAAATTTAAACTACTAGAGGTTAATGTTTTTTGGTGTTATCCTTATGAATATTTAAATTCTTACTGATATTCCTTTTCTTCCAACAACTTTAGAATTTAGGTCTTTAGAAATACTACTTTCTTTGACTCTTTTCTCCTAAATTTTCTTCCACTGGTTTCTTATGATAGATGTTTTTCCGTTGAGGTGACTATCCTCACCCATAATGATAAAGAGAATTATTAATAGGTAATTAGGCTTTCTAGAACATATTATCCTCATTCAATATTAGGTTCTAGATGTTCTCAATCCCCAATTTTATTTTCCACTATAATTAATAACTACAGACACCATTAAATCCTATATTTTTAGAAGTGGAAATAAAAAAAGAAACACCCACACATCATTAGAAAATGTAACCTTTACTAATTTGAGCTTCCCATGGATCATGATGAAATTATTCACATGAATTGACACAAGTATTACTTCTAACAACCTTAATCTAAAAAAGTGTTTCAATATAAAAAATTTGTTAAGTGTTGTTTTATTACCATACATATATAAAAAATTCTTTATTACAACCACTATAGTTTTATTATCCATAATGTTGAAAGAACAATTTCATGCCCAATACATCCTTACTAGTGATAGCTCATTTTTATCAAAGAACTATCATTCTTATTCTCCATTAACACTAGATTCACATTAAAAAAATGGATCTTCTAAGTTATATTGAATATTATTATATTAAATATAAATTCAATAGAAGCTAAAAAATTTCCTGTCAATCTTATCAATCCATATCTTTCATTCATCTCATTTCATTTTTCATATTCTATTGGTGTGTAAACCATGAACACTAAACTGAAAGCTCTGATAAAAATTTTTGGTAAGTAACACGAAAACCTCTAATTTTTTATTTGGATAAGACATCCATAAGTCCACACAAAAATATACCAAAATATTGCACATCGGAGACTTTTCATAGTAGAAAACAGATCCCCAGAAGTTCCCTCCCCCATAAATGAGCATGCCAAAAGTAATAAGACTCGGCACCCTACTCATCACACAAATCATTCCTTAATCACACACCCAAGAAAGCTCTAAAATATAAAAATTAATGGAAATACATTCAATAATAATACATGTAATGGAAAGATACAAAGAAAGAAATAAACACAAAGTTTAACATGCTTTAAATAAAGTATCCTATATGGATGGTAGAAACATGCTACTTCTTACTTTTATTATAATAAAAAATTATGTGATTAAAAAAATTATAAAATACAATTTAACATTACCAAATTCACAAATCCCTAAATAAATCTAGTGATTATGTTGTCTTTAGGCCTCCTTTTGTTATCTACACATATCACTCATCCATCATCTGGTCATAAAACTCTATTTTGGGTAATTCCAACATAATAACTCTTAATGAACTTGAAAAAAGACTTCACCACCCAATAATTTTATTAATTAATAGATTTTGGAGTGTCTCGCTCCTTTTTTTCCACCCCCTTGGTCTCTATCTCGGGACTCAAGTTAGAGAAAGTTCTAGTGCCTCTATTTTTTATTATATAAGTTACTGTTCATATGTGTTTTTTTACGTGTGTTGTGGTTGTGAGATGATGATGGAGTATTATCATTCATTTTTGGATTTCATTATATTTCAAATATAACCATACAATGTCATTCTTAGTATCAAATGGTAGTATTATTTTCATGAATCCATTAATTTTTACTAGAGTAGAGTCTTTTTTAGTGATGAGATGGTCTAGAATGTGGTGTTCATTGGTGAAAAACTCATCAAATAAGTCATAGATGTTTTGAGTCATTATTGTATTATTTGGAAACCTTGTCATTGGTTTTAGTAAAGATGAAAGTGGTGGAGCTTCTAAGGGTCATATAGGAGTTTCTTAATGTATTTATTGAATAGAGTGTAGCTTTACTCCCTCAATGATCCATCAAGTATTGGATATACTTGTATTTGGGTTCCTCGTCAATTTTGATGGATCCTTATCAAAAGACACCTTCTAGGATTTTGGAGTTAAGTATTCATATTGATGTTTGGATATATAATGTCTCTTTCTGGCCCAATGTTCTTTTTTGGGGTGAACCAATGTTTTTTTCCATGAAGATATACATTTTTCTTGTCACGAACTAACCTGGGTCAACCCTGAACCAGTATCCCTAGCTGGTTTGTGACATGTCCCGAAGGGCGTTCCCAATCCCCACGGGCTAGCAACTAGTGTCAGGCATAAAAACCTAATAGGTGGGAATTATTTGGCCCAAAAAGATAAATAAATAACCAAGAATAAAAATAATACTAAAACTGAACTCTAGCAGTAGAAAAGAAACAAACAAAACAGCTCAACATACCTCCACGTGAACTTCAATGTAACCTCCCTACAAAAGGCTGACCTTGCTCCAATAATGAGCAACTCAGCCAAGAAAACCAGAGTAAAGAAAACCTGCAACTGAAATAGTAAAATAGGCGTGAGCATTAAAATTATCAGTAGGGTTGCCAAGACAAACCGAAAAATCCAACGTATCCTTTCCTGAAACAATTCATTAACACAAATTTGAAACACAATTATAAAAGTAGGGTTTTCAGATTTTAAAATAAAAAATAGGATTTTTCCATTCATAAATCCAACAGTCGCTACGTGATATTTCAATAAAACCAATTTTTCATTTTATAAACAAAACTCGAAACAAAAGACACCAAAGCTAGGCTAAAATAATACAGGTAAACAAGGAAAACAGGGAATAAACTAGTATGATAGAAAATAAACAAAAAATGTAAATAAATGAGTAACCAAGAGTGATCTTAAACATCCCTAAAAGACCCATGTATGTACTCGGTTTTGGAACCACCTGTCAGCATATGGTGAAGATATTATGTCTATAACCAACTGGTTTCCCTAAAACTGACCAATCGAGTGGCGAAGCCTACTTGGAAAAACAACCAATCTAGGGGGTACCAACCTGTCTAATCGGGGTTGATCAGAAACTATCACTTGATCATATAAAATATTCCTAGGAACCCATGGTGGTTATAATAATACAATGTAATTAGGAGTCCCTCGCACATGTGACTCATCTCATCACACTTGCCTTCCCCAAACACAGACACTCTATACGATAACCCATAAAAAGGTAGCTACCCAATAGAGGTGCCCCATATATATATATATATATATATATATACTTGAATTATATCAACAAAGGTACAAATCGGTTTGTCACGCCATACCATCATCAGAACCATTTAATGCCTTTTACAAAACAATAATGTTTCCAAACTGGAACACAGTTATCAAAACACCATCCTTTCAAAGAATTAACACAAACATCGCACTTAAAATGAATGTTCCAAATATGCCTTAACCTCGACGTAACAATAATGTTACCAAAAGATCAAAAGAATGTTGTTTCTTATTTACAAAGCCAAATAGGCCCTTGAGTTCCAAAACGCACACCAAATCATTTGAAAAATACCAAACGAGCCTTTACCATTTTCAAACTCACATCAAAACACATTTCAAAGTAAAATTTCCATGCTATAATGAAAAAATTGTTTAGGAAGAACAAATCATTACATTATAACCACAAAACCATTTCCTTATAATCACTAAACCTTTCCAAAACAATTTAACTAAAACAATAAGGATGTCGAGCAGGTACACAGTTTTTAAACACAATCATTTCTAAAAGTTCATACAAACAACATCATTTGAGTTGAAGGTACCCAACGGGCCGTCACATTACTTAAACAATAAAATCAATTATTTTAAAACACAATTCTTTACAATCGGACCTTTATATTCACATAGCCAAAACATTACCCAAAATATCACGTGAAAACCACTTTTTTAATTTTTAATTTCAAACTGTTTATTAAAAATTTTATAAATAGACAAAATAATAATTAAACAAATTAATAAACATAAAAAATAATTTATCAACAATTTTATAATGAACACAAAAACATATTAAAATCATTTATAAATAGATGAAACAATTTATAAACAATTCAATAAATAGACCAAATAAATATTAAACAATTCATTCAAACTGGAAACACTTTCACAACCTATTGGAGAGTATATCTAAGTTGCATGTCATGCTTAAAATATCATCAAAACAACATTTAACATCCATCAAACACATTTTTCATAAGAACACATAAATATGACTAGAGAAACTACATCAAAACTATTTTTATCAAAACTGACTAACTTGAAAACACTATAGAAGTTTAACAAAATGAATTGTCAAGGTGAGAACTAAGTCAAAAATTTAATTACAAACACTCATGTATTAAGTGGACTTAATCAGAAAGGAAAATTTGTATTCACCTACCTTAAAGAAAGAGCGGAAGCATCGAAACCTTCAATGGATGAGCTAACAATGTCCCACAGTCCAAATGCACATCCAAGACAACTAGAATAACGCACCAAACAATACCTGGGACATTAGGATTTTTCTAATTAAATAAAACCACTTAAAATATAAATAAATTTACCAAAGAAAGAGTTGTTGGATGGGGTGGAGGAGCGGTCGTCGGGGTTGGGTTTGTTGGTGAAGACTGTGGACGGCCGGAGCAGGAGTGGGTGGCCGGACGCAGACCTACCAGAGGTCGAGAATAAAACCAGAGCATGGCTTGGCTGTAGGTGGCATGGCTGGAGCGTGAGGGGCCAGAGCATGACCTGGTTGTCAGTGGAGGGAGAGGGCCTGGGAGGGGATGAGAGAGTGGAGCTGTCGGAGTTAGGGGGTCGAGGGAGAGGGGCGACCTGGTAACGACGAGCACGGAGTTCCGAGAGTCATCTACTGGGGGTGTGTGGGTCGAGAACCCCATGCGAAGGAGGGGCGAGTCTGGGGAGCGTGAGGGGAGATGTGAGGTCGGATGATGGCGGAGGGTGAAGGCACCAAAGGCAGATGGGGTGAGCACAGAGAAGCCGAAGGTGGCTGGCCACAGGGTAAGTGAGGGGCGATGTAGGGTGGTGGCTGCATGAAGGGTAAGGCATGGAGGGGGGTAGGGTAATGTGGGTTTAGGGTAGGGTTTTCCTTAATTTATTTTTTCCATTTTTCATAATAATATTAACAATAATAATAAAACCAAAAATAAAAAAAATAATCATAATAAAGATAATAATAATAATAAATAATAACAATAAAAATTATTATTATTATTAAAACAATAATAATATAAATAAAAATGACAATAATGAAATAATAATATTAATATTAATAACAATTTATTACTAATTATATTAGAAAAAAAATTAGATAAAAAATACTATTAACAAATCTAAAAAATAACAATATTATTATCTATACAATAATAACATTATTATTCTGTTTTAAATATTTAGCCAATCTCACTCAAATAAAAATTTATTTATTTCAACTGTTAGACATTTTCACGGGCACCCGAGTTGACCGCATAGCTACCACCCCCTGTGTGGTGACCGTGCGTGGGTCTGAAACCCACTAGAATTGTTAAACGATAAAAAATTTAAACTGGGGCCCAGCCCGAACCTTGGCGTGAGAACCTGAAGCCAAGAAATAATAAAATAAAGATTTAATTAAAAAAGTCTGGGTGTGGCAATTCTTCCCACCACAGACTCTTTCTTCCCTCAGAAAGTCACCCAGCTAAACGATAGACCAAACTAGAATTCATGCCCAATTAAAATCAAAATAAATCACAAAATAAGAGAATGGGAGAACACGATAGGGTTCTCCCCACCACAAGAACTCAACTAGTGAGGAAATTTAGTACCAAAAAATATCACCCTAGGAAGGGGGGCAATGCGGAATCTCCCAACAGATCCAAACTATGTTCTAAATCACAAGTAAAAAACACCTTCACTGAAACCTGGAACTCTCGACCCAGACCAAAAACCACCAACACTAGAGAAAAGCCTCTGATCAGAACATGACATAAGCAATGAACCCAAGAAAAACAAAAAACATCGATCCTTACATGGGCACATACATCTCCAAACTAATATAACTAAACCAAGATCAACCCTAACAAGGTCCAAACACACTTTTAAGAAAAATAAACAATTCAGAAAACTATGTCCACACAACCAGTACTGCTTGGATTATAATAGGACTAGTCCATAATATCTTTAGGACAAAACAATGAACTTACAATAATGTAAAAAACTTTAACAGCTAAAAAAATAATAAAAATACTTTAAATGTTCCACTGTCAACACGGAACACAAAAACTGAACTGAGGCTTCACACCCCTGGTAACTCCGGACTGTGTGTGAGCTTCACCCCAAGACTTGTGGCTGGGGCTCTGATGGCTGAAGCATCTCCAACCTCATAGTCAAGCATTGGAATAACCTATTCAAAGCATCTTCTTCACGAGACACTTCCTACAAAACTTCACCAAGTGACCCAGATAGCCGCAACGATGACACGTCTTCAGAGGGATGCGACATGACAGCTTCACATACCCAAACCGGTCACACTGGTGGCACACCACTGAATGGTATGACGAACTAGAATCCAGAACCATTACATAGGACTCTTTATAAATAGGTCCCTTTAACCCACCCTGCTCGATAGATGGGGAACTTTCACAAGCAACGGGATGCGCTTGATTTCCAACCATCTATGCTCCGAGGACCAACTCATCTAAGAACGCTGCATCCACCAACTTCTCAAAACGATGGTCGCTAGAAGGGAGGAATATCTCCTTGATATCTAGATGAATTTCATAGATTAAGAGAGAATCCTTCATCAAATCTACTGAAGTTTCCTCTGAAAAAAAAAGGACACAAGTTCCTTGAAATGTTCAACATATGCTTTCATCATCTTTTGGCCTTGTTGAATACACATGAGCTCTTCCCTTTTCTTTATCTTCACCTCTTCATGCGTAAACCATTATACAAACAATAATTTAAAGACATCCCACGTCATCCCACCTTGCAGTGATGGTGGGGAGAACAACTCACATCTTTCCAAAGCTGGACCTTCAAACATACCCAAAACGGAACACACTCTGATAGCTTCAGGAGTTCCCAATACCCTAAAAACATGCTCGACCTCCTCAAGAGACTTTGTTGCCTCTAATGGACCCCGATCAACGTGAAGGATAGGCAATGTCTGAGAAGGACTGAAAAATATGCATGACTTATCAGAAACATTGGGGACCCTTCTGGGTGGTATTCTCTGAACAACATATAAAACCCAGATCCAAAAACAATATCAAGTCAAAGCGAAATCATTGAAAGCACCTTCATCCAAAAAATAGCAAACTCAAAAACCAAACAAACACAACCCAAAAGTACCTTTTCAAAATTCTATTTTCATTTTAGATTTCAAAACCACCTTATTTCAAGGATACTTTCCAAATACCAAACACACATTTCAAACCAAATTCAATTTCAAAAATGATTTCCTTTTTTAAAAAAATAGTTTAGAAAAAAAATTCAAGCCCTTAATTCTAAGTACACACCCCCATAATCCCATGAACCATTTCACATGTCTTCATATGATTTAATCCCCATGCACCAACACACACTTTACATGCTTCCCTTCACATGGGAAAATGATCATAAAGAGTATTTGAGGTTTCCCCAAACCATTTCTCTACCAATTCCAAGTAACAGCAGATTTTTAGATCAATAGATTTTAGTTTTAAAACCCATTTCACGAATTTAAAGACATTTAAAAAATCCTTTTTCATATTCAAAAGTGTAGATACACCAACTAGGACCAAGAAAACACTCATCTTGCATTAAACTACCAGATTGAGGGACTAGTAGTCATGATTAACCTAGAGATATGGTAATGGGTCATTCCCTAAGAAAGCTTAAACAACTAAGAGGAACTTAAATCCTATAATAAGACTCCACATGGGTAACTACTCCATGTGAATTCATGATGTAACATCAGCCTGCCTCTATTGTCATCCTTCAATCTAAAAAAACCAAAACAAGATAAGGACTCAATTCCCAGACTACACCTAGTGACTCGAGGTTCGAAACAGGTGAGGGTTCATGACGTCCTTCCAGTACCTACCACTCAAGTCCCAAGAGTCCTAATCTCCAAATATGGGTCACCCCAAATAATAAGGGCCTCCTATAATACCATTTTTTCATGAACCAACTCGAGTCGACCCTGAACCGGTCACCTGAGCTAGTCCGCAACATGTCCCAAAGGGCGTTTTTGATCCCTACGGGATAAAAACTACTGTCATGCATAAAAACCAAATTTCTAGGAATTATTTGGCCAAAAATATTAATAAATAACCAAGAATAAATATAATAATAAAATTGAACTCTAGCAGTGGAAAATATACAAACCGAATAGCTCAACATACATCCATGTGACCTTCTAGGTCACCTCCCAACCAAAGGCTGACCTTGCTCTAATAATGAGAAACTCAGCCAAGAAAACCTAAGAAAATGATACCTGGAACTGAAATGATAAAATAGGCATGATCAATAAAATTCTAAGTAGGGTTGCCCAGAAAAACCCTAGAATCTGACATATCCTTTCCCGAAACAGTCCATTAATAGAATTTTGAAATACAATTATAAAATTATGGTTTCACGTTTTAAAATAAGAAACAAGAATTTTACATTTATAAATCCATCAATCACTACATTCTATTTCAATAATACCAATTTTTCATTTTATAAACAAAACCGAAAACAAAAGATACCAAAGCAGGGCTAAAATAATATAGGTAAATAAGGAAAGCTGGGAATAAACTAGTACAACATAAAGTAAAAAAACAATTTAAATAAATGAGTAATAATGGGTGATCCTAAACATCCCTAGAAGACCCCTTGATGTACTCATTTCAGAGCCACCTGTCGGTCTATGGTGAAGCTCCTAAGTCTATAACCAGTTGTCCGCCCTATAACTAACCAAGCCAGTGGAAAAGCCTGCCTATCCTAACAACCAATCCAGGGGGTACCAACCAATCTAATCGGGGTTAATCAGAAACTGTCACTCGAGCATCTAAAATACACCCAGGAACCCATGGTTGTTATAATAATATTTTGTAAGTAGCAGGCCCTTGCACGTGTGACTAATCTCACCGCACTTGCCTACCCCAAACATCGACACTCAATACGATAACCCATAAAGGGATATCCCCACTATATAGGTACCCCATATATATATATATATATACATACGTGCATTATATCATGAAAGGTTCCAAGTGGGCCATCACACCAGACCATCATTAAAACTATTCAAAGATTTTTATAAAACAATAGAGTTTCTTAATTGGAACACAGTTATCAAAACACTATCCTTTCAAGGAACCAACAAAAACATCAAACATAAACTAAAAGTGAAAAATTGGCCTTAACCTCAACATAACTATAATGTTACAAGGACATCACACGAATACTGTTTCTTATTTACAAATCCAAACAGGCCCTTGAGTTCCAAAACACACACCAAATAATTTAACAAATACCAAACAAGCCTTTACCATTTTCAAACTCACGTAAAAACACATATAAAAGTCAAACAACCATGATTTAAATAAAACATTTTTTAGGAATCACAAATCATTACTTTAAAACCAAAAAACCATTTCCTTATAATCACAAAACCTTTCCAAAACAATTTAACAAAAATAATAAGGTTGTTAAGCTGGTACATAGTTTTTGAACAGAATTGTTTCTTAAAGTTTATACCAACATCATAATTTGAATTGAAGGTACAAAATGGGACGTCAAATTACTTAAACAATCAAATCACTTATTTGAAAACACAAGTGTTAACAATCGGACCTTTAGCTTCACATAGCCAAAACATTTCCCAAAATATCACGCCAAAACCACTTTTTTCATTTTCAATGTCAAAAAGTTTATTAAAACTTTAATAAACATATGAAACAATATATAAACAATTTAGTAAACATAAAAAAAAATTTATAAACAATTTTATAATGAACCCAACAATTTATTAAAAAACATTTATAAAAAGACAAAACAATTTATAAACAATTCAATAAACAGACCGAGTAAATTTTAAACAATTCATTCAAATTGGAAACACATTAACAACCTATTGCAGAGTATATAGAAGGTCTATTTGATGCTTAAAAAATAATCAAAACAACATTTTACATCCATCGAACACATTTTTCATAATCACACGTAAATATGACTAGAGAAAGCACTTCAAAACTATTTTTATCAAAACCAACTAACTTGAAAACACTACAAAAAGTTAACTAAGTGCATTTTGTAGGTGATAAATAAGTCAAAAATTTAATAAATAACACTCATATATTAATTGTACTTAATCAGAAAGGAAGATGTGGATTCACCTACCTTAAACCAAGAGAGGAAGCATCAAAACCCTAAACGGATGAGCTAATAACGTCCCGCAATCCAAATTCACACCCAAGACAACAAGAAAAATTCACCAAACAATACCTGGGACGTTAGGATTTGGAAACTTAAATAAAAACACTAAAAATGGAAATAATACAACCAAAGGAATGGTTTTTGGATGGGGCATAGTAGCGGTCGTCGTGGTTGGGTTCACCGGAAAAGATCGTGGTCAGCAGGAGTGGAAGTGGGAGGCCGAAGGCGGCCCTGCCGGAGGTCAAGGAGAACACCGAAGCATGGCCTGGACAGAGGTGGCCTGGCCAGAGCACGAGAGGCCGGAGCATGGCCTAGCTGTCGTCATAGGGTGAGGGCCTAGGAGGGGATGGGAGAGTGTAGTTTCCGACATTGGGGGTCGAGGGTGAGGGGGGACCTGGAAAGGGTGAGTGTGTAGTGCCGGCAGTTGGCTGTTGGGGGCTTGTGGGTCGGGAGCACCATGTGAAGGAGGGGTGAGCCCAGGGAGGGTGAGGTGTGATGTGAGTCTTGATGATGGTGGACGTTAAAGGCACCAGAGGCAGGTGGGGTAAGCGTACAGGAGCCGGAGGCAGCTGGGCATGGTGAAATGAAATTTAACTATGATAATCCCTTGAAAATCATTATTTCCATTTCTCTAATAACTTCACCTCTTTAATTCAACTTATTCCAAAAAACCCACTTTTTCTTAGGAAAATTTTTATCTTATGCTTTGGGTACAAGTTCCCATGGATTATTTTTTTCAATATGATCCAATTATTTATTTGTGGAATCAATCCACTCTTAATGATATAAAACATATTTTACATCTCTTGGATCAACCTATGAAAAAAAGAGTTATATGAAATCTTCCTTGATGTTATTCTGGTTTAAACCTATTTTCCTTGATCACTATTGATATTTTAGACCTCCGATTGTTTTTTAGGCCTTTTATGAGATAAATATAATTTTACCTCATCACATGAAATGGATGAATCAATATATTAATCTTGAATATCTTCCGTATCATCGCTTCTATAAAAACAATTCATGTTATTTAAGACTAACAACATCATCTTTTCATCCTCTTATATATACAAATGACTATGGAGACTTTCTATTAGAATGTTCCATAAAATTAACATTTTCAAAATTAATAATACTTTTAGTTTCCTTGTTATAACACCTTTATATTGAAATATTTGTAGAGTAGGCAAGGATTATATCATCAACACCACTTTTATCGAACATCCCAAGATTCTCACCTTGGACATTGTCAATGTAGGGGCTTCCAAACACCCTTAAGTATTTCAATCATTGAGTTTCTTTATAATACATCTCATATAGAGTCATATAGAGTATACCCTATATAAAAAATGATTCTGAATGTGAACTGATGCTCAAATATCTTGTCTCCAAAATATATGAGAAGTATCATGTTCAATCAGAAAAGTATGAACAATCTATAAAAAATTCTATTATTTATTTCAGAAAAAACATTTTGTTGTGGTGTGTATGGTTTACTAAGTTCATGGAAAATTTCAGATATTTAAAGATACACTTTAAAATTTCCGTTTATGTATTCAACACTATTATCAGTCTGAATCTTCTTTATCGGATATCCAATTTCATTTTCAACACTTCTAAAACTCTTAAACATTTTTTGAGCCTTTAATTTGCGTTTCAAAAACATAATGAATGTAATAAAAGTTAAAAAATAAATAAAGTAAATAAAATACTTATATACATTTTTTATCTATTTCTCATTGGTGAACAAATGTTATAGTGAATAAGCTCTAAGGGATGAGTTGAATGTATCTCAACCTTCTTAAGTATTGATTTTGAAATCATTCATTTCTAGCATATCGAACAATCCAAATATCTTATTCTTGTCTTTCCAGTAATATCATGAATACTTACTATATTTTTATGTTTTTAATATTCATATGGAACATATATTCAATACTTTTATGCCACAAATTATTTTCTTCTGTCATGCTCATATAACATGAACCCTATGTATCTCCAACCTGAAACATATTTTCCTTAGTTCATTTTCTTCTTATTACAACTTTCCCATTTTCAATACTTTTAAAAATAAAGAAACTTATTCTGAAAAAAAATTTGTTTCCTTAATCACAAATTTGGGAAGCAGTCAACAAGTTTTAGTTCAGTCCATCAAAAAATAAGGTACTTCCAATTTTCAATTTTTTCCAATGATAGAAGATCCAATGCCTTTGATTCTGAGTGAATCATCATTTCTAAATATCATTATTCATTCTTTTTAATCTTTTATATTTTTTAACAATATTTATTCTCTATTAATATGTGAATAACACCCAATATCCAATATCCAATGGTCTTATCCTTTTATGTATTTCAGAGAAGTTTCAATAACTAAGGTTTTCTCTTTCACTTTTTCTCCTTAAAATGAGGATTTAGTGATTTTTCATAAAAACATTATTGATCTAGAAAACTTACAAGACATAATTTAGAAATATGTAAAATTTTATCACATATTCCAAAAGGATTTTTTAGTGTTTGGAATCATTTTTTATTTTTCAAACTAGATTTTTCTGATTTTCTTCTTTGAGTGGGTTAACTCCCCCTCAAACTCTACCACCAAAACCTCCAGGAATTCACTATAATTTTGATGATTAAACCTTAATGATTTATTTATGTGTCCTAAGCCTCCACAACACCATAAATATCCATATAAAACATTTTTTTTGGTAACTATCATTTTTTAAAGAACTGTGAATATGTATTCCAACATCATCATTCTTCAAACTCTACTTATTTTTAGCCTTAATAGAGTCAGCAATTTTTATAATTATGTTATACAACCTTTTATTTCTTAGAAATTATAGAATTTTTCATTTTATTTTTTCAAGAAACATAAATTGTCTTCATGACTAACTAATTATTCTTAATGTATGTAACCTTATTGTTAACCATTGAGAATGGTCTTTGCTGATCCTTCTAAGATTTAAATGTTTTAGTGCTTTCACTTATTTTCAGAATTAGGTTTAAGTAGTTTGATGTTATTTATTTATATTTAACAAAATTATATTGTATAAGGTCAATTTATTTCTCCTTCACCATTATCATTAATTCAAACTTGATGTTGAGGTTTTTCTATTAAACAAGTAACTTCTTTGAATTTTTAATTTCTCTTAAAAACATGAATTTTTCTTTAAGAGATGATTCCTGACTGCATGATGATAGATCTTCTAACATTAACTTCTAATTAAATTTCTCAAGTTTAAATTTTTTTTGAAGACTTTCTTACAATTATATTTTAGCCAAAAAATACATATAATTTTTCTCTACTTCTTCTTCTGAGTTTGTACTTTCATCACTAGTAAAATTATAATCATTTAACATTACAATAAGTAACTTCTCAGTATCATCATCACTTGAATTTTCATCTTCCACTTCACTATAATAAACATTCTCAAGTCAAGACCAACAATTTCCATTTTTATATTTATATAACTTATTATACTTTAATTTTGAATTGGACTTTGGTTTTTTTTCTTCTTATTTATAAATATTCTTGAATTTACATCGTCTTTATCACTATATTTATCTTCCTTTGTCCTTGGATAGTTTTCTATAAAATGGATAATAGATCCATAGTTAAATTATATCAAAGCTAACATTACTTTATACTTTTTTATTCCTATTTTCACCTTTTAAGAAAACAAATACATGAATTTATTAAACTTTTTACTCACCTCATCTTCAGTGTTAGAGTAAATAACTTCTTCCTTGAGAACTTTCTTAGACTTTCCTTTTCTAGCATCTTTGAGAGAGATTTTTCAATAAATATTCTTTGTGTTCTGGAAGTCCTTTTATCTTATCATCTCATATATGATTATAATACTATACAAATAATCTAAAAAGAGAGTTTTAGGATCCCTAACTTATAAGAATGATACATTGGAATCAAATTTATCATGAATAATTCATATAATTTTTTCAATGATAGTTGAATTATCCAATTTCTCACTAAAACATCTAATGGTTCTTACAATGTAATTAACCCTTGTAAAGAACTCACCAACAGATTCATAATCTCACATATTGTGATCATCATACTTCAATATCTAAATCTGTAACTTGGATTTATTCACTTTCTTATTTCCTTCATAAATATTTCTAAACTTGGCCTAGATTACATTTGTTATTCTAATTCCTTTAACCCTTATAAATTAACTTTCAAAGTGAGAGGAAAGTATATAATTTATTTATCCCAAATTATTCTCTATATTATAATTTTATACAATAGTTAAGGGGGTACCCTTAGTATGATAAGTGAAACAATCTACAGCTTCTTAAATAACTTCATAGATAATGCCTAATAAGTTGAGTAGCATTTTTTCTTTCCAAATATGATATTTATACCCATTGATGACAGGAATACCCTTAATATTAACTAAGTTCTTATTATACAAGACATAATAATTATTCTTTAAAATCCAAATATTCAAGATTCAACAAAAGAACCTGGGATTGAATATAAATTGAAAGGAACAGTTAGGATTTGCGTGATCACAGAGAGGGGGTAGATCATCAATCAGTTTTATTTATTTTTTTACTTTAAAACAACATTCCATTCAATTAGAGAGAATTTAATTAGTGAAAAACAACACCAAATAACACCAAAAGTAACAAAATAATTTAAAATGTTGACTAATCAATATGGGTATCTATTAATTGACATGATCTATATATAATTCTGGATCACATATCTACTATAAACAAATCCTTTTTAGCTTATAAAAAATAATATTATATCCATCACATGTATAGCATTATAGTCCTTTTAAAGTTCATGTAATTGTTTCATAGAGTATTATAAAAAATACAACAATAAAATGAACCATAACTAATAATCTTCAATACGATTTCATTGTGCTACTTGAATAATTCACACTTTTCGTTATGTATGTTCTTCTTCATCCTCTATGATTTCTTACAAAGCAATGATCAAGAACATACTACTTGACATATTTTTCCAAACCTATACATTTGATAACTTCTTCATCATGTACCCTATATCTGGAACTCTCTATCTGGTGCCATTTTTTCAGAAACTTCACTGTCTGATGCCCTATTCCTAGTACTCTCTATTCAGTACCTTCTATCGGGTAATTATATGTCTAGTACCTTGTGTTTGGTACTCTTAGTTTGGTACCCTCTTTCTGGTAATCACTATATAGTACCCTCTATCTGGAACCTATCTATTAAGTAAATCTACACCCAATACTTTGAAAAAAATGATTTATTGATATCCTCAGTCAGGACCTCACTTCTTCAACAACTATCACAGTAGAAATGACCACTTTAAAACACACAAGGTATCCTTTTTATAGAAATAATTTTCAACAAATCAAGGGAGGAGAGAAAAATTCAAATTTGAATTTTCCAGAATCACAATATTTTATTCATGGTTATTAGGGAAGTGAATGTCCAACTCAGCATCATCACAATGTATCACTTTATAAAAACTTTTTCAATGTCCTCTAACCTTCATCCAATGCATCTTCATAAAAACTCCTCTATCCAGTAAAGCTCTATCTAGTTGAAATTTTAAAGGTTATTCTTTGTCTAGTTCCTTTCTGTTTTTTGGTCATATTATTTTTTTCATCTTCTAAGCTTCACATATTTCCTATATATATATATTTCATGTTATCTTTATCTAATGAAACTTTATCCTAAAACCTTTACTCTATTAAATTCAATCAGAAACCTATGTCTAATGAATTTTTCATAGAAATTTTTTTCCAATGAACTCACTCAGAAACCTTATTCTAAAAGATAAATATCCTTCAATTTTTTCATTTGAATGAAATTAGATTGAAAAATGAATACCTTGAAGTAATAATGATGTTTAGTACTTCAAACATAGAAAATAATCACCTGATTTTCGTTGTCCAAACATCAATTTCTGAGGTAATAAATAAAACATTCACACAAACATTTTATCCTATCCTCTATTGGATCACCTCAGTTTGTTTGACTCCATACAATCACATTTTTCTATTATAACCATACTTATCTATCCAGAAAATTCCATCAAAAAAATTTATAAATGAGGATCAACATTTTCAAGAGATTTGTGTATAAAAAATAACACCAGCCAATCCTTATTTCCTTCAACCAACTTCTTTTTCAGTTTACCAAAAACTCAAAACTTATTGGTCTCAACACAATGGACATGAAATATTTTTCCATCACATGGTAATCCTAATGAATATATAATATATTCCACTATATTATTATAATATTATGAATCTATAATAAATGTAAATACATTATTTTGAAAACCCCATTCAGAAACCAAATCTATTAATGAAACTTCTAAAGAATAAATAGTATATGGAAGTTTAACCAATTTGAAAGTAATAATTTTTTAATTTAAAATAATTATCAATAAAATGAGTAGTAATGTATTTATATTTAATATTTTGATTATAATTCCTTAAATTAAAATTTAAAAAAAACATTTCCATTTAATTATTCAATGATATTTATAATATCTAATGTAATATTATTAAATTTATATAAAAAATATTATAGCATTTCAAAAAAAGGTTTATATCAAGGAGTAAATTCACATTAAAATATATTACTAAATTTTTTACATTCACTAGAATAAAAATATTTCTATTTTTTAATTATATAGTCAACCATCATATCTTGTGCATGTATGGGATCATAAGAAAAATTACTTAATTTATTAATTTGTAATTTTATATGTGTTCTAATATCTGATTGATTACTTTCAACATTTGAATTATCATATATTTTAAGGTGCATATTTACACTATTAGAATAACTTATATTTAATTCATCAGAATATTTTTATTTTAATTTTAATTTTCTTCTTCCCTACTATTCATTAACATAATTTTTTTTAAAGTAAACCCAATCATTAGATTTATTTTGAAGCCATGGCGATGATGAAACTTGGGGATGATGACATTCAAAAATAGGTGAAGATGAAATATTATCATTAGGAAAACTAATTGATTCAAGATAAAAAATATTATTGGGATCAATTTAATTAATTTAAAACAATAAAAATTTCAAAATAATAAATAAAATAATTGTATAATGCAAACATAAAGTTGATGTTGTTATGCCTAGATTGAAATAGTAGAATAATCACATCGATGGAATTGCATTGGAAATGATCCAATGGAAGAATTGGATAATTTTTAGAAAATATTGAGATGGGGACTATTAAAAAATAAGGAGGAAGCGATATTTAAAAAAATACTACAAATTTTGTTTTAAAAGAATTAATTTTTTTAAAAGGCTATAAGACTATTTGATTTTTTTTAATTAATATGGGGGCATGACCCACCCCCAACCCACCCACCCCACTGACCCCCACCACCACATGGTTGTGTTTTTTTTTTTAAATTTTTGTATAACTATTTCATGTATTTTAAAATTTTAATGGAAAGAGAGGCATGCATGTGCAATGGCTGCCCTTTACTAGGTGTGTGATTTTTTGGTTTTTCTTAAAAACATTATTTAAATATTTTAAAATATCCAGGGTAACATAAATCTAGTCACACCACGTAGATCATTTTATCCAAGACCAACCTTAGAAACCAAAGGTAGGGGTTTCGAGTCTCTCTACTAGCAGTTTCCCATATATTTTTTAAGGGATGGGTAAGCTTATTTATGAGCCATCAGGATGGGCCCTTGCATCATTTAGGCAGGACCAACCCACTACCCTCCCTTAACAGGGTCTGATCCTAGATGATATTGAGCCAATAAACTCAGTATTTTTAGATATACTACTTGGTATATCAATCAATGGGGTGAAAATTACATCTGTGTGTATTTTCCATGGTTGTTTTCTCGAGTTTTTTTACTTGGTGTTGTTCTATGTTTGG
The DNA here is from genome assembly GCA_963277665.1 of Viscum album. Taxonomy (NCBI): domain Eukaryota; kingdom Viridiplantae; phylum Streptophyta; class Magnoliopsida; order Santalales; family Viscaceae; genus Viscum; species Viscum album. Next base: position 1,541,446,718 of record OY728156.1, read on the forward strand.
TTGATGGAATCCTCTCATTTTAGAAGATTATCTCAAGGATTTCCAAGTTTGTGGTGTGTGTATTTTTAATTTTGGGATTGTTTTTATTATCAAGTATGTGAATCATTTGAGAGGAATATAATGAAACATTATGAACCTTTTTGGCTTGTTACTTTGTAATTTTTGGGAGTCTGAGGTTTCAATAGGAAATTTGAGGAGAGATCAGTGGAATTGAGATGAAATTTCATCGAGTGAATAAATTACATGGTGTGTGGAAGAACATTTCACCATGGAAGTTAGTTGAAAGGCATGATTATAGAGTGGTGATAGAGGTTGTGGTGTATTGTTTTAGGAGGTTAGATTTGGTGACCCTATTGATCTAGAGTTTTCTATGACGTAACCATTGGACTGCAACATGGTGTGGTTTTAGAGATGGGTTTTATAATGTGGAGTTTTTCTTATAGTATGGGGGATTAAGATAAGTATTCGGGTGTCTCTACCTCCTGATATGTTGTTGTAGCATTGGATTAGGATATGCTATGGAGTTTATGGGATTATATTTCCTTATATTTTTCATCTGAGAGATTCTTGTGGTGTGGTCTTGGGATACATAATGGTATTACCCAAGGCTTTTTGGATTTTACTAAAGACCATAGTGTAGATCCTAACGTTTGGTTGTGCTAACTCTATTTTTTATGTTTCATTGTATGTTGTTCCATGGTTTTTTGGAAAAACCTATATGATGCGGTTTTTATTTTAACATTACGTTGTGATCCCCTGTTTTATATCTTAGATATAAATTTTAGACCACCATCAAAATTCATTCATTTTTTCCTTAACTATTGGGAGAATTATGTGAAATTTTGGAGATATTATATCTTGTCTCCCTTGTCTTTGAACTTTGGCTTCAAAGGATTGAGTATTAGTTATCTGAGGTGAGTTTTTCTCCATTCATTCTTGGTTTTATCTCTTTTAAACATCTGGATAAGGTTGTATCTATGGTATATTGTCATATTGTGTAAGTATGAATCTAGTGGTAGACTATTTATGGTTTTATTTATGTTGTTGAAGGTTCCCCACGTGTGATTTTGATCTTGGTTTCATCTCTTCCCTATTTCAACTTATAGATTGTGAATATTTTGTTGAGGTAGTGGGTTTAATAATTCAACCTTTTCTATGTTAATTATGGGATTAATATTATTTATTACATGGGAAAGCTATATATATTTACCTAAAAAGTGATAATAAACCATACTAAAGAAATTGATGGGAAACAGGGTGTTCCTCATGTGTCTATCTTCTCGCAAGATGTTACTTCAAAAATGATGATTTTTTTCTACTATTATGAAAAATCATTGACGTTGAGCCTTATGTGTTGATGTTATAATTATCATTGGTAATAACCCTTTACAAAAGTATAATTACTTAAATATGGTAATGAACTATTTACATAAAATTAAATAGTTGATATGGAAGTATGTTTAGTTATGGTAGAATGAAGTGGTGCTTGATGTTGAATTATTGTTGTTTTTGGTGATAATTTTTTGTGTTTTAACTATGTTTGTGTGATTTTTGTGGGGTTTATCAGGGGTTTGGGAAGTTTTTTCCATGATATATTCAATGGTCATCAAAGGTGAAATGATATTGAGGTAGTTGTTTTTGCAATGGGTGTTGCAGCAAATGAATCAGGTGAAATAGTGGGATATGATTGAGGTTTTCTATTGTACAAAAGACTTGTGGAATCCTTTCTATGGTTGGTAAGTGGAATGAGTGGGTTATAGTGGGTGAAGTTTTGAGTTATTTTCAATTAAATATAGAATTTAATTTCATAATGAACTTAAATTAGTTGTTAAATTCAATTATGGTATGATTAAATAGATATTTCACATGTTTGGTGTGGTTGTTGAATTAAATGTAAAACTGGTTATGATGTTATAGTTGTTGAGATTTGAGATTCATTTCATTGAAATAAGGGAATTTCACTTTAGTATAAGTATATGATCCAGTGACCTTATTTGGAATGAACATATTTGGATATAGTGGAAGCAACATAGTTCCAGTTCACTGGATGATAAATGAAGGTAATAAGAATTCAGGCTGTCAGAATTTAAATTACTAAAAGATATGCACAATTTTATATATGTGATATCTACATAAAGGGAAAATTAAAACAAATAAAAAACTTGAGGTAGTGGAAATATTTGACCAAGAAAAGGGTTCTTTTGTGGATCATGGATAAGGTGGACTTCAACTTGTACGGATTAGATGGTTTTGGTGATTGGAAGCACCGGGACACTTCTATATAATGTAGGGTGGATCACTTATGATGTATATGATTTTTATATTATGATAGAGTGATAATTTTGTTGATTGGAAATATCATCCTTCTTGATTCTCTGAACAAACAGAAACATCATTCCCCAATAGAGTACCCACAACAATGAACCACATAATCTCTTTGTGTTGTTCTTTTTTCCTTTCATTTTTTTCTTCAGATCATTTTTATAATAGTGTTTTCTGCATTAATAAATTGTTTTTATGTTAGAGTGTGATGAATTAGGTTCTTTTCCTTCTTTATTTGGGTCACTGTGCATTGGGTTTATTATGGACTTATTGCTACTTCAAGTGAAGTTCTAGTAGAGTTTCTTTTGGTGGTTTAATTGGAAATTTACCATGATCCCAACAAGTGGTACCAAAGATCGTGGTTGGAGTGATTCTATAGGATCGATCCCTAGTGAAACTTTTTTAAAGTTTAGTTTAGTGTCTATATTTTTCCCTTTTCCTTATAGGAGACTATAGGTAATAAATTTTTAAACTTTTATATTTTTCAAAAGTAGTTAGTGTTCACAATTTATAGTGGGATTTTGTCAAGAAAGAGAATGTTTTGGTTGGATAAGTTCAACAAAATAGATTTTAGGATTTTAAGAATACAAATAATGGATTTTATTCTATATAAAGGCCTCAATCTTTCATTTATTAGAGGTAAGTCGTAAAGAATGAAAATGAGTAATGGGAGAGGTTGAATAAGAAATCACTTGGGATGATATATATATATCACTTTACCTAAATATGGAATTTGAAATTCAGAAAATGAATACCACATCATAACAAATGAATAACTTGGCCAATATGTATTAGAATCCCACAGTGATGAACATGGTGTTCCTTATAAGGAAAAATTCAGTATGTGAATATAAGGAAGTTTTGTAGCTGATCATTTGAATTAATTTAATTTCATTTAAATTAAGATGAAATTTTTAAATGTGTACTTTGAATACTCGATTTGATATCTATTGTTATTTTCCTCCCTTATGGAGTTATCGAATGCAGTGGTGATGACTACGAGTAATTTGAGAAGAAAATAAATTTAAAGTTCACAAATGTACATAACATAATATTAAATAAAGAAAATATTCATAATGAAATTAAGGTATCTTCCAAAATTTCTTATAGTGTATAAGTAAGGGGAATACTACTGGATGAATAATTTACTAAAAAGGAAATGTTAGAGGAGCTAAATTGGGAATAGTTCAAAGGATGGTGCTCCCATGTATTGGAATTTTTGGAAGAAAGGTCATCTAAAAAAGGGTTGGAGTGATTAGATATAGATCTTTGGAAGATAAAATTCTAGTATTGGGTTTTCAAATAAAGTGACCAAAGATAAAAATAACATAAATAGTATAATAATTTCCTGATTTAGATAATACATATCGTAATCAGTCATTCTACCTAAGGACCTAAATGATTTTTGTCATGAAGATTAGAAATATAAATATACTATTTTAGAACACTTCAAAACATTTATACATAATCGTTCTCCTATAGACCCTTTATAGAAATATCACATTATATAATCATCTTCATAACCTAGGTAATGGAAACATAATAAATTGGTGCGCTTATATGCTCAGTAATGGAAAATTATATCATAATGTGTCATACATTAAACATGAAAAAGAACATTAGAAAGATAGAAATATCTTAATAAGTGATCATAAGACCATAGATTATAATCATAAAATATTATAGAGAATAAAATTTCCTAAGTATATCATTAAGGAAGTTAAAAAAAATTATGACATAGCTTAAAATACATATCAATAATCATCAAATATGTGATCATGATATACAAGTGTGGAATACCTTAAAAATAGGGTGTAATCATGAAAACATAGAATTTCATGGAAATTAAATTCATCTTTAAAATTTATCATAACTTGATAAACAACATGGAAATGTGGCACAAACATAAACATAGGAAAAATTCTATAAGAAACCCAATTATTCCCTTGACTATGTGAACAAAATCATTATGTCCATGCTTGAAAATATGAGCAAACCCATCATGCCCATGCTCGTGTGAACAAACTCATTAAGTCCATGTATAATTATATCATGAGATATAAGATTAAACAAATTAATTATATGTTGATATAGGACCCCAACAATTATCAACCATCTATATGTGTGCCACATCAAATCAAAAAACCATAATATCTTAAAGAACCCATAGAAAAATAACGGGTTTCTTAATCTTTCCAAAAAAATCACATAACATAAACTAAAAAGATCATAAGATATAAAAAATATAATTTTACAAAAGGAATCATATAATAATAAAATTTATAGGATTATAAAAACATCACTTCTTGAGAAATACACCTTGGAGGAAAATAGAAGTCAAAATAAAAAATCGTACATGAAGCCTTTTAAACATTGTTATAAAAGGTGAAGTGAAAATTACTTTCAAAAAAAATTTTGAGAAGGTAAAGAGAATACTTTTGGAAACCTTGTAATAATGAGTTGTAAATAGAATATCCTTGAAATAGATAAATTTTATCAAAAAACTATGGGCTGGAATATAAAACATTTCATTTTGAAAGGATTAAAAACCCCTTTCTTTAATCTTTTGAAATACCTTTACTTGAAAACCCACATTATAAAAGGTGAATTAAATTTTACTTTTTAAAATGGGAAAAAAGAATTTTGAGAATAAGAAAAAATAATACATATTATCATTCTAAAAATATATTAAAGCAATGGTGGGAAGGAAAATATAGACATGGAAGAAAATATTCATTGCTGAGATTTGAAGTTATTATTACCAATGTTAAAATTTTATTTGGGAAAACATTTTATCAAATAAGTAGTTATTGATGAAAATAACTAATTACATCAGAAAAAAAATAGAAACAACATATAAAATAGGTAAATGGAAATATCAGAAAATCTTGAATAGTATATTTATGAAAGAAATGTTATGACCTAATGAATTGTAAAATTGAGTCAGTGAAACTATTAAGAAATTGGTAATGAAATAATCAAGGGGTACTAGGAGTAATATCATGAACTTAACATTAAAATATATTTAAATGGATAACATTTTAATATCTGAATGAAATTTTATATTTCATAAACCATATAAAATAAGTTATGGTAGACAATATCAAATGTGTCTCATGGAGTTGAAAATGAGACAAAGATACCATTACCATTACTATTTATTTCCATGAAAGTGATTTAAAATACTATAAAACAAACATAAATATCTTAATAAATAATTTTATAAACATATTCATTCCTAATAATATTTATAATTTTCATTTATAACCATTTTATACATTTATATTAGTTAGTTTTTACCTATTTCCCCACATCGGGTGATTATAATTTTATTAGTTTTATAGAAGCAGTGTCGGTATTTTTCTCTTCCAAAATTTCATCATTAAAAATTCAATAAATTTAATATAATGTATGACTTATAGTTCTTTATTATTTTTTAAATTCCTTTCATGTGTGTCTTAGTCTTTATCCTTGAATATGAAATTAATAATCAGCACACTTTTATGATTTTCTTAACCAACAAATGGTGTTTTAAAAATTATTGAGTGAAATATTGATGTAAAATTTCCATAAAAAAATAATTAATTTAATATTTATATCATATTATACTATTAATTATGTTTTCATAGTCATACATGGTATAAATTCATAACATTTTTTAAGGAGGTGGATAAACTGTCCCAAACATGAACATGTCATGATTAATGGATGATGATGTGGTGGTTTAGTTGAAATATAATTACAACAAAAGAATAATGATAATATTTATTGTTTATTAGTGTGATATTTTATAATTCTAAGTGATTATAATAAGAATTAATAAATATTAAAATATTAAATAATTTGAATAAATTGTTTGGTTCATCTTATTTTTTTTGTTTAAGACAGTTAATTTAATAATGATTGTTTATCATTAATACAATTAATTGGTTATTAAATATGTATTACCATAACCTTATTAATATCTTAAAAATAATATTTATACTTTAAAACCATTCCTGTGACTATCCGTGTTAGGTTCTTATGAAATCAAAAACTGAAATTGATCATTCTATGGAGGAGGTAGTCCACACGTATGCATGGATGACGATTTCATTTTCCATAGAATAGGTAAAATAATACATATAGTTTAAAATTTAATAATCTAAAATATGTAATAATTATAATAATTATATATTAAATTCCCTAGTATTACCATCCTTGGAAGGTGGTAAAGGAAAACTAAACATGTTACGTTCTGAAGGTGATAGTCCGCAAAACACATGATTTGTGTCTTCATTTATATTAATGGAAAAAAGGAAAGGTGGTTAGTTATTATACCATAATTATAATAAAATAAAATTACAATAGTTATATTTATTTTATCATTATAATATGGTGAAATGAAATTTTGTTAACAAGAAAAACTAAAAAAAAGAGATAGAAAAGATGGAGGATCTGTTAGAAAATCTATACCCTACTACTTGGATTATCTTTTTTGTGAAGAGGTTTAAACCTTTGAAGAATATTATTTTGTGAATAAAACCCCACATTAAGGTGGATATAATTTTTTATGATGTGATTTATTAAATGTTGGGATGAACCTATGGGGTCTTGGTGTGATGAGAAGTGAGGAGATGAGTACCCCTTTTGTAGGTGAAAATGGGTTATATTTTTTTAAAACCCAAAACTTTTCAATTATAGGAAGTAACACTCAAGGAAAGTGGCTCCAAAATTATAAATTATTGATAATATAAGAGATATTTTAAATAAAAACCTCAACCACCCAATTTAAAATATAACAACCTTGGATTTTAATACATGGATGTTACATCTTTCTATCTGAATATTCATTATATTACACAAATACTTCCCTAAGGACCACAAAATTTTAGTGCCTTTGTAAAATTGGAACAAAATATTATTACTTAATGAAATATATTCAATTTATATCATAAATATATTCCCCTTTATTACTCCTACATACAATAAATTCTTCATAACCTGGGGAAATAAAACATAAGAAAGGGTGAGAACATATGCTCAGTAAGGGTAAACAAGGGAGATAAGTAAGAATAACATGTGTATAAGGGTATGATAAAATGATCATAACACTAGAAAATCTTACCTGAAATATCAAAGATTATAATCTTGTGTCAGGAAATAAATATTGATAGTTCATAAGACATGAATCAGAAGAAAATCAATGAATATGAGTCGTGAGAGAATAACTTTGGCATAAGACATAGAATTGTGGCATATAGATAAGCATAGAAAATACTTTCCTTAGTATTCACAACTCGTAGAAAAAAATTATCATGAAAATACATGGGTGGATACGCCTTCTATTAGGGAAACACTGCCATCCCTAGTGGCATCCATTTCATAATAGTGGAATGGTTTTACACCCCAAACCATCATAGTGATCAAGGTTCACTCCCAAGAACGTAAAAGTAGATAAAGTACCTTAATAAATAGGATTCACTCCCCATTACATTCCTTTATATCTCATGTGATATAAATCTTTACCCAATTCACTAGAGGGAGATATAGGAAAAACAAATCTTTGGTTATAACGTAACCATCATCCCCTATTATAACGTAACCACTGTCCTTGGTTATAATGTAACCACCATCACATAATGAAAATAATACATATGTGTAAAAAAATAGCATCAAATATTTATCATAACATCACCCATGAAATTAAATGGGTTTCATAAATATTTCATCATAACATAGCCTATGGGAAAGAAATAGTTTTCATAATCATTTCATCATTTCATCAAATCATAACCCATTGAAAAAGAAACGGGTTTCACAAGTATTTTAACATGGTATAACCCAGGGAAGATAAATAAGGTTCATAAATATATTTTCATAATAAAAATAAACCATTTATAGAAATAATAATAAATTTATACTTGAATCATATCCCTAGAAAATCATATGCAATATCAATGGATGTCATCATAGATGGAAAAAAGATTTTGAAATATTACTTATGAAATATCTTGAGGAAAATAATATTTCCACATGGAATAACCCTTTTTAAAACATAAAACATTTGGAAAATCATTTTCATTGAAAATAACCATGAAAAATTATAATTTCATCTTCAAATAAAAAAATGTTCATGATGGAGGTAAATTATGTTCATACCATACATGTTAAAACAAGGATTCCTTTCACATTTTTTCTTAAAAGCCAAATGGGAAATGTTTGGAAAACTACAAGAATATTACATTCAAAAGAATTATAAAAAGTAAAAATTTAGTAAAAACTTATTTTAAAAATTATAGGATAATAATAAAAAAAATTATTTTTATTTATTAATGGCTTGGGAAGAAAATGGATTTCTGATCGAAGAGATAAATAATGTTATATTTTCTTAAAACATTTTCTTAATTATTTTAAGTAAAAAGAGTGGTAAAATAGTAATATTACTTAAAAATATCATCAATAAATATAGGAGAATAAAAATCATGTGTTTATTTATAGGTAGATCTTAATATTTTATCACTGGAAACATAATCATAAACAATCTCGATAAACGATGAGATTGTTACATAAAATCATTTCCAGTTTGGAAAATTTAAATCGTAATCATCATAGAGAAATAACATAAAATTTAGCTTAAAATATCATTATGATAAATAAATTCATGATATTACACTTAAAATGGGTTGTATATACCCCTCATGAAAGAATATAACTGTATAACATAACGTGTGTTTCAAAGAATGCAAATTGAGACAAAAATCCCGTACTATATAAGTCTCAAATTCCTTCGTACTCATTCAAATATCCTATATAAAAAATATAATTTAATTATAAATATATTACATAACCATAATTATATATATATCATATATAATTTACTTATTTCCTTTTATTACCCATTTATTAACAATTCCATGTTAAAGTCACGTTTCGGTTAATAACTGCTTTGTTTTTCATATATGTTTTAATTTGTTATCTTTATTCCCATTACATTGATCATGGTTTAATCATATATAGAATAATAATAATGGAATAATTATCATATTTATATATTAATTATACATTTATGACCAATCAGGAAATATTGTTTTGAGAAATGAAGTATGTAATGATTATGGAGATGGTAAGTCGTACGAATGCATTAGTAATGTTTCCTTTCTTCAATGATAATTATAAAAAATAGGTGAGTAATATATTATCTTTACATAATTATAATAATTTAATAAATACCATATTATTTATATAAATATACTTACACATATCACCCATGTGTTTTGGTGATGAAAATAGAGCCACAACTCTTCAGGAAGACGGTGGTCCACACGTACATGAAAGATGTTATTATCTTTTAGTGAGTGAAATAGTAAGAAATAAAATGATATATTATAATTTAAAAATTATTAATGTGTCATTAAAATCATAATTATTTCATGAATATCACATGTATTAATTAAAATTATCCTTATTATCTTCCATGTAAAGTTTAGTGGAAACGAACCATATCACTTTGTGAGGCTGTAGTCTGACGTATACACGAGCGATATTATTGTATCCCCAAAAGAATGTAAAGTAAAAAATGTTATATTATATAATGAATCAATAGATATAAATATGTTTTAAATATCATACACATAATTTATATCAATCGTCATACCCAATAGTGAGAGGTGGTAATGGAAAAAATTAATGATATCTGTTCATAAGGCTATAGTCTGTTGTACACACGAACGATGATTTCATAACCCATTTATTGGAATTATATATGATTATAAGTTATTTACTTCAAAAAAAATATTATTATATGTATGATAATGAGTTTATTATATCATCAATTTTTAATAATAATTGAAGGAGGTGGGGAAGAAATAAAATATAATTTCATGTTGAAGAACGTTACCACTTCTTCGGGTATCCACCTTAGGTTTGCTCCAAAATCATTATAGGTTGCATTTATTCCAAAAATAATGATTATATTATTATATTAGACAAGTTGGAAATTTATTTTATAGGTATTTTCTAAACCAAAAGGGTTTAAAGGTGTTAAGAAGAGAGGAGAGGGGTGGCCTTTTAGTGAGATGAGTGGCACACTTGTAATTTTTTCAAAAAAAATGTGTATCATGTTTTTCTCCTACCAAAAGGATAAAAAATTGATTATCATCGATACTTAGACATTATAGGGTCTAAATATTTCCATAAAATATATTTTAGAAAAAAAATTATGTCCTTTTAACACACATCTTTTTAGTTTACCCCCCCCCCCCCCCCCCCCCCCCACCCCCCGGTAAACTAATTTTTACCTTAACTGTGGTGGATAACTTTTACCATTTTCACTATTAATTTTAGACAAAAATTGATTTTAAAATATTAGATATTATTAATTATTCTTATTTAAAATATTTAATCCATTTTTCTATATTAAATTCACATAAACAATTTAATTAAAATTTAATCCCATAAAAGATGTGAAAAATTCAGTTTTCAAAGACAAAATATTAAAAAAAATTACAAAGTTTTTATATCCGTATTCAGCAATAAATTGATTAAAATGAGATAAATTATATTAATATATATATATATATATATAATTTGTTGGTCAAAAATCCCTCAAGGTATCATTGAAGCATTTTTGAGGTAATTGTGTTTGTTGACAAAGTGGACATCTGTGTGGTGATTGTTGACAAAGCAAAACAATGACATACAAATTTGTTGACAAAGGGGATTTCATGGTAGAATGTCAAGTTCAAGAGATGTGTTCAATAATTCATGTTTGATACAAGAACTCCGAAAAAGGAGAGGGAACCTATGCACCTAATGTTTTTCAATATCAGAACATGGAAAATGGCAAAGGGATAAGGGTCGCGCAGGTTTTGGGTTGGTCGCGCAAATGACCTGCGCGCCGAGAAAGGACCTGCGCGCCGGTGCCTAAGAGGATTTGAAACTTGCGCGCGTATTGTTTTTCAAGATCTGAACTTCAAAATATGGAAATGGAAAGAGGGTCGCACAGGTATTGGTGTGGTCACGCAAGTGAGTAGCACGATAGAGACTTGGGTGGATGGACCTGCGTGCCGAAACCTGCGCGCTGAGGGGAGACTTGTGCGCCGTCACGCAGGGTGTCAAAATGCCTATAAATATAGGTCAACCCCTCCTCATTCTTAAAGGAGTTCAACATGTAGAAAAATAAAATCTCCCATCGTGTTGGTGGCGTGGTCGCGTAGGTGTTGTGTGGTCGCGCAGGTGGACTTGTGTGCCATTGGTTGAAGTTGCGCGCCGGTTGGTAGTTGCGTGCCAATATTGTATTGGGTGTAAAAGGGATTGAGTCGCGTAGGTTTGGAGTTGCAAAAGATAGTGTCACGCAGGTTGTAGAGGCAGACCTACATGCCAGTTGTGACCTGTGTGCCGATACTTGCGCGTCGGGTTAGACCTACGTGCCAAGTAAGGTTGATTCCCCGACAGTGTTTTTCGGGATGCGTGGAAGCTGGAAGTTTGCTCGATACCTTTGGTGCAAAGTGAGATTCATCTACGGGTGAAAGTTGGACTTCAACAGTGCATCCACATACAATAGAGGATGTATTCATTAGTGATAATGAATAGACCTACAGGTCTATAAACTGTGAGGGGATCCTTTCCAGAGCAGTGAGCGAAGGAAGAGAAAGAAGGTGATCCTCTCCACCGACAGTGAGCCAGAGAGAGAGAAACAAGGAGTGGCCCTTGGGAAAGTAGTGAGATAACCCTAAACCTTGTCAAGGCAGTGAGCCTGGGACAGAGTGATTGTTCATGATCCCTTGTATCCACATCTAGTGAAAAATAGTGGAATTTGGTACGACCGGCAACTTGTCGGCGTATGCTCCTTGGACGTAGCCCAGTGAGGGTGAACCAAGTAAAAATCCCTATGTCTGCCCACATACTTCCATTCATTTCATTTAAAGTGTTATCATCAGATAAATAAGGAAATAAGTGATCACAGTAAACACACAAGTGCAAACAAACTGACCCTTGTAATAAAGATGTCAAGATCCAGTGGGCTAGGAAAAATTTTGAAAAAGAATATTCATACCCTGATTCACCCCCCCCCCCCCCCTCAGGGTATATAGGCCGCTATTGGTCCTAACATAATTGAACTAATTTTACTTTAAACCCAATTTAAAACACACTTTACCTCTATAAATAATTTAAACGAAAATGCAATTTTCAATTAAAATTCAGTATTTTTCAATTTTCATCAAAAAATTAATATTTTTAGAAAACTATCAAAAATTAAATCAATAAAAATTTTGATATTATAATTTAAAAAATAAATTTTAGTTTTTCAAATCAATTTTTTAAAATTTTAAATTTTTAAATTTAACAAAACACCCAAATGCGACGAAAAAGTCGGTTTTAAAGAAGTGTATTTTCAAGCACAATATGATTTTATATTGATTATATATCTAATAATATTCATTGAATGAATATAAATTAAAATTTATTGACATATAATTCATAAATTTTAGTTAAAACATTCTTTATTAGGGATTATTTTAATTAATTAAAATGGACAAACATTATGCACTTTAAAACAGTTTTGAGAAGAAAAAACACTTTTTTAAACCCAAACATAAACTTATAACAAAATAAAATATAAATTAAATTAAAAAATATTTAAGTGGATTAAATATAAATAAATAATACTTATGTTACATTATAACATATTTTAGAATTTAGATTAATTTATTTATTGAAAATAAATGACAGTTTTACAAAAACTCAGTAATTTCTGAAAAAACCCAAAATTTCACCGTAAGTTATTTTTGATTTGATGATTTCAAAAATTAAGTTAATTTGATAAAATAAATTTTCTACCATATATATAAATTATTTATAATATTTTATCAAAAAATAAATAATTGTTTTGAGGAAAACATATATTTGACGAATAAAATTACTTTTCAAAAAATTGATTGATTATTTAATAAATGTATATTGAGTGGGAAATTTATATTTATATTTCATAAAGTATTTAATATTATTCATACCTGAAGATTTAATTTCTATATTATAATGGTCATATTTAAAATAATATTATTTCATTGTTTTCTTAAACTTAAGGTCACATGTCGTGCTTGCTAATGAGGAAACTCGTTGTTCTCTGTAACTCTAGCTAAACTCGATGTTGTGTATAATGAAAGATATATAAAAATTTAAATTAATTATAAAAAAATTCAAAAAAATTAAGATCTTTTAAAAAACATTTTTTACACATTAGAACCTTTATCACTTTGGTTACTCATTTTTATCATTTTGGTTTTTACCAAGGTAACTTGTTTTTGTATAGGTCATTTTATATTTATACCAAAAAATAAAATAGTAATAATTATATAATTTATAACTGATTATTCCAAATTTAAAATCCATTTTTGTATTCTATTTTTAAAATTCATAAAATTTAATTTTAAAATACTAAATGTATAATGTATTAAAAATAATTTTTTTTTAAAATACTACTTATGTTAAAAGATATAAAATATGGGTTTATAAATTAAATTAAAAAAATTTAAAATAAAAAATTCACTTATCAAATACATATTTGGTCATATAAAAAGGTTTCATGAATATTAAATTCATACTTATATACTAATAGTATCATAAAATTCTTGTTACATATAAAAATGGCATTTTTTACTATACACAAAAAATTTAATCTTTCTAAAAAAATTTCAAAAAATCATGCTAAGATAATTGTTAAATTATAAATATAAAATTTAGTTTAGTTTTATCCAATTTAAATTATAAAATTTATAAATTTATTTTCTAAATGAAAATACAAAATACAAAGAAAAACCGATTTTTTTTAAAAATTAAATTTTTAAACATTAAGTATTCTTAATATTATTTCATATCAATTTATAATTTAAAAGTTGTTAATATATTAGTTCATATATATTAATATTTTAAAAATTTTCAATTCAATCTATTAGGATAAAATATATAATACTTAACAAAACAGTTCTTTGAAAAAAAATATTACTTGAATACTAATTAGGCTTTTATAAATACCATTAATATTAATTATTTATATTATAAAATTTAATTTTACTACTCCATTGATATTAAAATATTTATTTTAATTTTATATTTAAATAATATAATATTTTAATAACAATATTTCTATTTCTATTTAATTCACAAATATATATATATATAATATTAATATCATATTTTTATTTCATTATGAGTTATATTATTTAAACTTTTAAACTTAAAAATACACTAATTTAGTTTTCCTATTGGATGAATTTTCCACAAGAATATTTCCAAAAACCATATTTATAATAGCCATATTTAATTCCTATATTTACAAACTTTTTAAACATATTTCATTCATAATTTCCATTTTTATAGTTTTCATTTTAGATCTCACAACATTATTTCTCCATTCATGGTTTCTTTACCATTGTCAGTTTGGTTGTACTAATGGTGATTCTTAAATTTAAAGGTGGTCCGGGTGAGATTATAGTTCTAAATATAATATTCTATTCAATTTATTATACCATTTTAATTTTTTTAGTTTTAATGGTTGTAATCATCCATATGTGTAACCCTTAGTTTCATGTGGTTTTGTTGTAATGTTTATTTTGAAAGAATAAAGTTTTTTAGTTTAATCCCTATCTTTTATGTCTTATTACCTAATCTATTTCAATTCCTTCTAAAAATAGAAAAAAATATTTTAGAATTTTAAACATATAGTTTATGGAAATAATATGCCTTCTAAAGACCTAAGGTGTTACAGTGAACCCTGTATCATAGGAAATGAGTGGTTTGTTCTTAAGTACCAACATCTCACTTGATTCATGGGTGATATAATCAGAATATTTATTCTATTTAATATCCTAAAGGGAGGATATGAAGAGTTACATATCTAGAAGATTTTTCAAAGTTTATCTAGAAAACATGAAAGTTCTTGAGATGATTGGCATGGGGGATGTATCTATTCGGACAATGAATGGAAGATTATTTAACTTTGAAGGTGTGTAAAACATCCACTAATTAAATAAGAACTTAATTTTTATTGGAAAACACAGTGACTCAGGTTTCTATACAATATTCATAGATGTAATATCAAATATTTTACATGGATTCGTGGTTTCAGTAAAGGGAGTGAAGGATGGGACCTTGTATCATACATGTTCATCCGAATAAGCAATGTATGCTAAAGTGGTTACTTCCACTAAACATTGGAATGACCATATTATCCACTATGGTGAGAAATAAATGAATATTATATCTGTTAAAATATTTTTAAAGGATATAATCATAGAGTATTGAGCGTGCAAGGATTTCATGTATAGAAAGAAACAGAAAGTGTCTTTTTGAATGGAAGGGAAATTTACAAAGCAATGAATGTTTGAGTTGGTCACATAGATTTCTAAGGGACATATCTAGTGAATTCTCATGTATTTTCACTCTAATAAATTGATTTAATTGATTATTCTACACAAAAAGTATGGTTTTATCTCATTATGAACAAGTTTGAAGCGTTTGAAACTCTCATCGAATGGAGGGTCATGGTTGATAAGGAGACTGGTAGTAAGTTAAAGAGATTATGGTTAGAAAATGGTTGTGAGTATGAAAACATAGAGTTCTAAATGTTATTTTGGAATAAGGGGATTCATTTTTAGAAAAAAAATTCATTGCATCTAAAACAAAATTGAGTTTTAGAGAGGATGAATAGGAATTTTGTGGAAAAGTATTAGAGAATGAGGATTCTTACAGGGTTACCCAAAGTATATTGGTTAGATTAAATGAACATAGTAACACACAGTCAATCAAAATCTATCTTCACCCATTTTTAATAAAATCCTAAAGAACTATTGGTACTGAAGAAAGGTTGATTTGAACAACCTTAAATCATTTATCACACTCTCATTTTCTCATGTTAATGACAAAAAATAAGACAATCAGGGGGATAAGTCTCGATAATGTTACTTTATTATCTAAGGAAAGAAAAAAATTGGATTTCAACTGTAGGAAAATGATTCTTCAAAAGTAATAAAAAATTAGAAATGTTATCTTTAATAAATAGATCGTGTGAAAGGATTGTAACTAAAATAAATTTATAATGAATGAGAAGTTTCATCAAAATCTGAGGTTCCTCTAGATGGAAATCAGAAGATGTTCGTCTTCTGATAAGTTCATGAAGCAATACAATTAAAAAAACACAAGACCATCTAATAGAGTTACCAGAAGAAGTGGGTAAATTTGTGATGGTGTTTCAACATCCTAAATTATTGAAGAGTATGATAAATACGGAATCACATAAACCAAAAGTTCACACTTTGAAAGTTTTAGTGTTTAAGGACCTCAACGATAGGGAAAACTGTGGAGGTCTACCAAAGAAATGCACCAAGTGTAAAGGTATGTGATAAATTTTTATTTTCTAATTATAATGGATGATGGAGAGACAAAAATATTAAAAGTGGAAAGGATTTTGAAGGATTTTAAATCATGAGAGTTATCTATTTATGGTATGATCTTGAGTCCCTATATGTATCTGAAATATGGGAGCTGACATAGAGACCTTGTAGGAAGAATATTATTCAAAAAACATGTTTTCAACTAAAAAAAGGGGAATATGATAAGAATAAGTACAAAGCTATGATATTATTTAAGTTATTTCAATAAAATAAAAGAGTATATTTCTCTAAAATATTTTTGTGATAGTTAAGAATACGAATATCCAAAAAATGTTGAGTATGGTTGAATTTAAATATATTTATCTAGTACAAATAGATATTAAGATATAATTCCTTCACATAGCTTTAGATAAATAGAGCTATATAAGGCATTCTATTGGTTTGTAGGATTAAATAGACTATGAACTTGTGTGTAAACTCAAATTACACCTTTATGGTTTTAATAAAACACCAACATATTGGAATTGGAAGTTAAATGATTTTATAGTGGAATATAAGTTCATCCAAAGAAATGTTGGTCATTTATATTACTAAAAAGTGTTTAATGATGGGAGTTTTGGCACCCTTATACTTTACATATATGGTATGATAACAGCCTTTCTATTAAAATATAGGATTATTGTGATAAATTCCAAGTTGTCTAGAATCTTTGAGATAAAGGATCTCAGTCTGAAATAGAATATTTTGGGGATGAGGATTGTATGAGACCAAAGTTTTGGTCCAAAGTACTTGACTATAGATGACTATATTAAAACATTTATGTCGTTCATCAGTTTTTTATAAGGTAAACCATTGACCATGGGCTTAGGAATTCCCCCCATTCTATGAATGGAGAAGTCACTATGAAAAAAACTATTTTTGAGTACATGGAAAATGTTTTATATGCATCAGCTATCAGAAGTTTTATGAATTCCATGATTTGTACTCCTTCAAAAAATGAACATATACTGGAAGTTTTCATTAGATTCATGCTTAAATTTATAATAGAACATTATGAGGTCCTTAAATAGATACTAAAATACTTATAGGGTTCTAAATACATGTAAATTTTCTTTAAAACATATTATTTTTTGAAAGGCTTCGCAAACTCTAACATTGGTAGAGATTCAGATTCACCAAAGAGCACTAAAGGATACGTGTTTACTATTTTTAGAATGACAGTGAGTTGTATATCCAAACATAAATCAACATTCTCACTTTCTACAATATAATTAGGGTCATAACCAAAGAAATGTTGATGTAGTGTTGCACCTCAGTAGGTTTGGGTTGACCAGAAGGAAGTCAAAGAGGGAAACATAAAGCTTCTTTATGAAAATTTTAATAAGTTAGTTTGTTTGGGTAATGGAGGAGGACTTTTTTGAATAACTGAAATGAACCTAGAGTGGTATATTATTGTGTTGTGAGCTTCATTTCACCAGAAAATGGTATTTCAATTCACCATAAGAATAAGATCCAATGACCTTATTTTTTATGAATGCATCGGGATGTAGTGACAATGGCAAAGTCTAAGTTCAATATAGAATGAAGGTCGGTGATAAAGATTCAAGCCATAAAAACAATGCCATCTTCTAGTGGGATACACAGTGGCTAAAACAAATCCATCGTCTAGTGGGTTGGATGCACTGACTAGAAGATGGTTCTAGTAGTGGGATGTTCACTTCTGCAGATCCAACCGGCCAACTGATGGATGAGGTTGAATGAATGCATTCCACCCATACACACGGACCTTCCGGTGGCACCTAGAATCCGGCATCATTATCAAATTTTCCTCATCTTTACCCTAATTGGATTATTAAACTGACCCTCACCAAAATATGACCCTAATGTGACTAGAATCTCCTAGAGATCTCTCCCTTTGTTCTCTAGCATTCCCCTTCCTCTCCTCTTGGATGCTAGAATCCCAGATCGATCTAGGGTTTCATTTGAGGTTAGATATATGTCCTATAATCCAAATTATTTCTCTTTATTTATAATTGATCATGAATCAATACATATTTTATAGATATATAGATCCCCACCAATATCTAATGTAAAATCCATTCTTAATTTACAGATCGACATTAGATCAAGAGATTTGGTGGTCTCTCTTTGATAGATCCACGATATACCATTGAAGATGATTTACTTTTGGTAAGTTAATATAGATTTCACCTCTTAGCATGAAATATTCCTAAAATTATAAATCAAGAGACTCTATGGTGATGGTTTGGGCCATTTTCTTATGAAATTTCATGTGCAATAATCTGGGTTTCATTCCTTAGCGGATCTTCTAATTTGGATTTGATGTGTTAAAGGTAGGAATGCCTTACCATTTGGTAACTTTGTATGTCTTTTTTTAGCATGATTATATTGTTTATATTTTTAGTGTAGAGATCCTTACATGACAGGTATGTTCAGTGTGATTGGTTATCCCATGAGTCTTTATAATTTCATGGCTTATGTATTCTTTAATGTGTTTTATATTATTTCTGTAATATATCTATAACCCATGAAATTTTTAATATTCCATATGTTGTTAATTTATTTTTCATTAATTACTTGTGTAATATCATAGCATTTCGAATACTAATTTTAATATATTGTTCTATGTTACACCTTACATGTGTATTTTTCCATAGCTAGTGGAATCGAGGTTTATTGGTCATGTTGATAGGTGGACATAATGGAATTAATTTTCTCCTTAGAGGGGGGTGTGTGTGACATAACACATTTGTGATGGCTATTTGTATGATGGTTAACACCTTAGATTGGAGTTCATAGGGGAAAATCATCTTACATTGGAAGAGTTTCCATATATATCAGTTTGATCTATTGATGGGGAACATCCTTGAGTACGATAGAGGTCTATTTTTTGTGTCATGCCAAGCATGCATTCCATTATAAGTGAGCAGGTAGACATGAGTCATGTTTGTAAAAATCCATTAAATGTGGGAATATAGTTGTTCCTTATAGGATGAATGTGAATTTTCCTTAAAGGTGGATAGGGTTACATGGTGTTATCAAAGTCTCACTATACTATTTAAGATATTATTCCATCATGGCACCAAATCAGGTATGGATTTGGTTTGTGGCAGCTTAGTGAGCACACGGTCACTCGGTACATGATTGTTTCTACACTTGTCTAAGAATTTAATTTTCTATCATGTCAAACACTTATATATACATATTCACTTATATTAAGGATTCATTGGTGGTTTCCTATTTGGTTTATACCCATATTATGCATGGGTATCTTAGTACACATGTAGATTTCTTGATTAGAGATGATAAGGGAAAAGGCCTTGCGGTAAGTTACTAAGTATCTAGGAGTTGGGAGATAAATGTGGTACCAAGATGGACTCCGGATATTTTCTTTAGAACCCTTTATTTATTCATACTCAGTTTCACTGTTACACTATTGTCCTACCACATTGGGGGTTTGTTTGATTATTCATTTTGTGCCTTTACATGAAATTTGTTCTAGCATCTTATTATATTATTTTCTTTTGTGATGCTCATATTTTCTTATATTGAAGTTTTATTTATCCAATTATGACTATGATTGCTAAGGATATAGTCTCCCCGTGTCACTTTAGACCCACAAAAATTTTTGGTGACCTCTTGACTATGGAGAGGCATGCATGAGGTTATATCGAAACTCATATTAGACTTGGTTATTCAGGTTGAGGTGTTACAAAATGGTATCAGAGACTCAGTTTTCTTTCTTTTCTCCTTTGTTATTCAGGGACATGGTATAAATCAGACTGATTGTGTGGAACTTGGATATGGTATTTTCCATGTTCCTATAAAGGTCATATTTAATGATCCCTTAAGTTATCATTGATGGTATTTTTGTAACATTTTTATGGGATTTTGGTGTTTTCATGCATCATAGATGGGCTCATAGGATCATAAGTCATATATATATATATATATATATTTATTTATTTATTTATATTCATATGAAAAGTAATTATTTATTTAAGTGACTTGCTTTTTGACTTTTTTGAGTGATATATCAATGTTTTCAGTGTTGTGATATATTTTTTATTTCATTAATTAGTTAAACCGATGCATGTTGTTTTGATTTGTATATATATTATCATGACTAACATGCAGGTAGGGAGGATTGGTCTTGAGCCTTTGGTAATACTAAGAGGGTTATACCTTGTGTGTGGGTATCCCTTGGAATAGGTATTTTCATATAAATCTCTTATATGTGCCATCTAACTACTTAAGTTGTTCTTATAAGTAATTTATTATTGGCATTCTAAATGTTTGTTTGGTATTTTAGAAATAAAATTCCTCATAGATTCCAAAATGAACATGTTAGGGATAACATGCTAGTTTCACCATATTCTATGTAAGAGTATTAACCCAAGCATACTTCTAAACCTTCTCTAGTATTTCATTTGGTAAATCTTGCAAAAACAGAGTCTTATAGATTATGCTTTCTAAGGTTGTAGGGGTGTAAAGAAAAATGGTTGATTATGCCTAAGATTTTCAGCTTCAGTATCCACTAGAATTATAAGGAACTAGTGTTCCTTAGGATTTCTAGAACCATATTGACATCATTGTAGACATATTTAACTTGGTAGAGACTCTCAAGGATAGAAAGTTGAAGCTTATATCCTTTATGACTCAGGAACCCACTAGAAGGTGGTGGGGAATCATTATTCAGGCAAGCAGGTGTGAGGGTATTACTTGGGAGGCCTTTAAGGAGATATTATTTGAGAATTTATTTCTTGACATGCTAAAGTTGGATCAATATAGAAGATTTTAGTTCTTCATAAGTGGACGATGTTGAATTTTGTATAGTAAGATCATTTTTTTGGAATTGTTATGTTTTACTCTTCTATTGGATTGGAATGAGGTCAAAAATGATAGAAAGTTTGATATTAACCTCCCACTTGAGATATAACATTATTTTACCTTCATTAAAGTACTTATTGACCCTTTTTAACTATTATATTGTAGGGTATTTCTTTAGAACCATTACAGGGGTTTTTTGAAAATTTTGGAATCCCACGGGGTAGTGCATGATTGGTGCATAGTTATGGAAAATTGTTTCTTTTGGCCCAGTAAACTGTGTGCCCTATTGTGATCCATAGGTTGGGGATCACATTTAGTTTAACTGTGTTTCTATCACCTCCAAAATGGGAAACCTTGTTTAGTGAGGGTTTTCATGGTTGTTTTATGGTTAAACTAGCCATGCATCCAAACTATTCATCCAATCCAATAGACCAGTGGGGCGTATAGTTAGGGAACACAATTTGTTTAACTATACGGACCTTCCCAAAAAACCATGTGTGCGGTTTTTAATACCCTGAAAATTATTTTAAAATTTTTTAAGGCCCCAATTTAAACCCTAAACACCCCTCTAGTCTCATATTATCCCTTCCTAATCTTTGGACACAATAGTATTACACTTTTGGTTTTTTGGTAATTTCCCTTTGTTCTTGACCAATCTCATCAAGGTATATCGCATTATTTATTCGGTTTTTTCCTTTCTTAATAGATCATCACTAGATCTATTCTCCTCTCATCTTATGGATTCAACGAGGGCCATGTATCGTAGATTTAATGGGTTTGAAAAAGTATTGATGTGTTTTTTATGGATCTAGGACTGTGATGACATGATCTACTCTTCCCCAGTCTCTATTTTTAATGCGTTTAATTCTAAATCAATCTTAAGGTGTGTGTCTCTATAAAAAAGGTTAATTATATTAATTACTTATTGTTCTTGTAAATTAATTTGTGTTATTCATTTAATTTAATTGATTTTTATTATAATTTAATTCTTTGAAAGATGTCATATTTTAAAGGGGTTTTCTTTAAAGTGGTTTATGAACACTGAGTGTTTGATAAAATTATTGAATGGTGGTTTTGGTTTTAAAGGGGTGTCAAGAATCAAAGTGGATTTATTTTTCTTTAAAAAAATTTATAAATTTTGATCTTGTATTTTTAAATGGTTTTTGACAATCCTAGCACAGTGCGTAACCCTATGTGCATCATAAATAGACATGTCACGCATAGTGTGTGTGTGTGTGTGTGTGTAATGCCACTTGAGGTTTTATTTCACTTTAGTGTGTGTAATGACACTAGAGGTTATATGTTTTGGATTCCAAAATAGGCCTATATTGGGGATTTATTTTTTATTTCTAGTACATTTACCCATTTTTTTGGATCCAAAATGGTGTTATTTTTCATTTATGACTGAATTATCATATGATAGATTGTGTCATGGTTATTTTCTCACATGATTTCACATGATGGATTATGTAATAGCTATATTTATTACATTACTATCATAAGTTACACCCATGAATTATATTTATTATGTTTCCATTATTATCACATATACTTTTCATATTCCTTTCCCTCTGAATATGAAATGATTTTACAAAAATTAATATATGATTTAAAAAAGGTTTTGATTTATGAAAATTATTTGAAAAATTTTATTTGTTTTAAATCTAGGATGGTTTCATTCTTGACATTAAACATTATATAGATTCTAAGGTGGAATCCAATTGGGATTTTTTATTACACCCTACTTTTTCATATGGGTGGTTATAGATGTTGTTTTGCATGATTTAGGTAAAAGGTAAGGTCATAATGTTGCATGTTACTTTCTCTTGTTTTCATTTCCTTTATAGTAGGATGGTTTGGAGGTGATGGTTGGTCACATAGAGACTTTTTTAACTTTTCTAGAAATATTTTTTTATTTTAGATAGTTTTCTTGTATTTTAGGTCTCTTAGATGTTTGATCTATTCTTCTATGTTGTACTCTAGTTATTTTCTTGATCTGTAATATAATAGACTTGTTTTTGTTGTCTTGTTTCACCTCACCACATTATTATGGGTATTTTTAGATGGATTGTATGGTTGAATCGGGGTGGTTCATCATGGAATGGTACCAGAGAGGAATACCCCTCCTGAAGTGTGATAACACTACCTGTGTTTGGTTCTGTGTCTTGGGTGTATAGGATCAAGGGCCATTGGGATTTGGGTAGTAAGTATGGGAGGGTTCTTGGCCTACTCACTTCTATATCTGAACTCGAGTTACCATGGGTGTTCAAAAAAATTATACCAAGTTAGAGACGTAGAGTTTGAGTTCATTTTGATGAACTGGATGAGGAGTTTATTTAAATAGATCTATTCCTTTTAAAAATTTTAAGTTTCGTCAATATAATTCATATAACTTTAAATTATTTTTGGTTTAAGGAATTGACATGAATTATTGAATTTGGTATAATGATTTTGTAATTTTTCTCTAATGTTTGTTGGTTATTATCTTGTGCTTATTAGAAGATTCCAACTATAATATATCTTTTGAATCCAATTCAGGACAATGTAAGACAATTTCCACAGTAAAATCCTTCGGTGGACCCTTCTTTGGTTGAATCTATTTTACACATAATTTAGAATCTAGGTAAAGAGGGTGTTAGGAACCTTATATGTGTGGTGGATCATGGATCATAATTCATTAAGAAAAATCCACCTATCATTTTTTGTGAAAATGGACCCTAGGAATCAGAAGATTGGCTTGAAAATATTGAGAGGGTCTTTAACTTCATGAAGAATCCTATGGAATTTAAGGTGGGTTTTCCCATGTACATTATCAAGGGGAAGAGAAGGAGATGGTGGGACTCTCTTATGAAAGTTTAGTTACATGAGGATATTACCTATACTTATTTCAAGAAGATATTCAACCAGCAGTTTTACCCTGATACGTTATGTATGGAGAAGACCCATGAGTCTTAGACCATGAAGAAAAGTGAGTGTATCGTTCTAGAGTATTTGACCCACTTTTTTGAGTTGGTACATTTGCCACTAGAGTTAATCACCAATGAATACCTAAAGGATTGGAGGTTTGAGTAGGTACTGAGGGTTGATATTATTTCAATGTTGATTATCATGTTCCTTCTAACATTTTTGGTGTTATTCGATGAAGTAGATTTTATAGAGGCGGACAAAGCTTGAAAGACTAGTTTTTGTGGAGCTTCAATTGTTGTAGTTGTAAGATAGGGTGTGTCTTTTAGCCTAAAGAGGAAGTTTAAGGGTGCTCATTTTTCTTTAGGACTAGTTTCAAGGGTTTCTTCAGCAAAACAATAGGTTATTTTATACCAATATGGAAGGTGTGGTCATACCAAGCCTAATTGTATAGAGACTCCTAATACTTATCATCATTTTGGGATAATACACCATCTAAGGCGTTTTTATGAAAGATTTTCTGGGGAAGTAAGGCTGGATCCACTCTCACCAATGGTTTGCAGGTTCGTACCAATGCTTCCAAGGCTAGTGGGTCTTATCCTTAGGACAAAGTGGGGTTATGATAAAAATAAATCTTAGGGAGGAGGTAATATTGAATGTCTTTATGTGGAGGAGTTTTTTCCAGAGGAATCTGAAGTGTGGTTGGATATTATTTGAGGTAAACTATTCATTTTATATTTTATGGTGTTAGATTTAGTTGATATTGGTGTTACTCGTTATTTTTTGTCATCAAAGTTAGTTGGTATATTGATCTTTTGTTTAGTTATTATTTCATTATTTTTGGAACTTTATATGACTTTGGGAGAGAGGTATGAACAAGGCTTCAAGTGTACCTAGTGTTGGGTGATGATAGCTAATTTTGAGATGTCTGGGACTTTTAGTTCATGATATTGAAATATTTAACAAGATCCTTGGAATGTATTGGATGATAAGTGTTAAGTACCAGATGGATTGTTATCATTGTCGAGTTTATTTTTTTATCTTTTGATGGGGTCACACGTGTTTTTAAGGATGAGTGAGACTCTATATCAGGAAGTGTCAAGCATTTTGTTCCTTATACTTGGGTAATATCATGCAAGTTTTCAATGTTGATTCTAGATTCTGTTAAACCATGTTTGGGTATTCTTCTTTCTATAGTGGTGTGTGCATACCTAGATTTCTTTCTAGAAGATTTTTATTGTTTTATATCATATATTGAGGAAGATTTTTTCATTGAACTTCTCTCAGGTATGACACCCATTTATTTTTCATATTATCATATTGAACCAAATGATTTTATGGAACCTAAATTATAGCTTTTGGATATTGATTTTGATGGATTTATTTATCCTATCATGTTACCATGTGAATTTATTTTCCTCTTTTCTAATAAGGTAGACAGGATCCTTAGACTTTACATGGATTATAAAAATTTAAATTAGGTGACCATCAAGAACAAATATTACATACTAGGATTGATGATCTATTTGATTAGATTAGATGGTATCATTGGTTTTAAATGATTTGCCTTCATTTTAGGCACCACTAATTGAGATTCTGATAATATGGTATACCTAAGACAATGTTTACATGCTGATATGGGTTTTTCAAGTTTATGGTTATACCATTAATCTCACTAACACTCAGGGAGTATTTATGGAATTGATAAGCTAGATCTCTCTTCATTTCTTGGACTCTTTTATTATTGTGTTAATGGATGATATTTTGGTGTAATACAATTCATAGGATGATCACAAAAACCATTTGGATATCATTCCTAGAACCATGAGGTAACATCGTCTATATGGAATGATTTACAAATGTGATTATTTTATTTGTGAGGTGAAATTTCTACTACATGTCATATCTGAGAGGAGAAAAGCAGTGGATCCAAAGAAGATATAGACAATTATGTCCTAGGATCATCTGAGAAATGTTTTTGATATCTAGAGATTCTTGGGATTGTCTAATTATTATAGATGGTTTGTTCAGTATTTCTCCAAGAACGCATATCCAATGATATATTTAACCTGAAAAGGTGTAAAGTTGGAGTGGAATAACAAATGTTAGAGATAATTTTAGGAACTAAAGGTGAGGTTGAATTCATAACTATTTTTTATTCTTCTGAAACTGGTTTTGGGTTATGACATTTTATGCAATTCTTCTAGTATAGGTTTGGGATGTGTCTTGATGTAGAGAAAATAGGTAGTGGTCTACGGAACTTTCCAATTAATCCCTCATGAGATGAAGTACCCTACCCATGATATTGATTTTGAAGAGGTTATGCATACACTCAAAACATGGCATCATTATCTCCATGGGGAGTGGTTTATAGTGTATTCTAATCAAAAGATCCTAAAATATTTTTTTACTCATAGGGGTCTAAACTTATGATAGAGACTATGGATTGAGTATCTTTAGACCTTTGACATTGATATTTCATATATTACCAAAAATATTAAATGTGGTTTTCCATTACATGAGCATAAAATTTTCAACCTAATAAGTTAAGGGATTAGTTGAGGAGTGATCTTTGATGAGTTTGTCCACTGAGATGAGAATGTGAGTGAAAGAGTATAGCGGACAAGTTTTCTTGGATTTGATGAAATCCAAATCATATTTTTATGAGCGAGTTCATATTAATAATGTGACCAACACAAAATTCCAACACTTATGTAAAATATTTCATAGTGGTATGGCCTTCAGTGAGTGGTCTCGGTTGACCAATGGATTATTGTGCTTCCATAGTAGGTTGTTTGTTCTGATTTCATTAAGGTAGTAGTTGATGGATAGTGGGTACTAGTCTAATTGGTCCATGCACGCTGGGACTACCATCATGGATTACGACATAGGTATTGGTGGCCTAAGATAAGTTGGTTAGTTGTAGATTTCATATCATAGTGACCCACTTGTCAAAAAATTAAGGTAGAACACCTGATACCTACTGATTTTTTATAACCATTATCCATTCCTGTGTGAAAGTGGGACGATATATCCATGAACTTTTTTTTATTTTTTCATATAATCCTAGTGGGAAGGATATGATTTTGTTGATAATTTATCGATTTATGAAATCATATAATTTCTTACCAATTAAGGAGACAATGAAAGTGAAATAGCTCATAAAATTGTATGTCTCAGAGATTGTGAGACTTCATGGGGTTCCCTTAATGATTGTTTCTAATAGGGATCCAAGGTTAAAATTCATATTATGGAAAGGTTTTCAATATTTTAAGGGTTATTAGTTGAAATTGATCATGTAATATCATCCATATATGTATGGATATACATAGATATTTATCCAAGTTCTTGAGGAAATTCTCCAGGATTGCGTGCTTGATTTTAGTGGATTTTAGTAAAATCATTTTTATGTGGTTTAATTTTCCTATAACAATAGTTATTATTATTTTCAAAATATGTATCCCTTTGAATAATTTTATGGTTGGCCATATATATCTCCCTTATATTGGGAAGATTTGGGAGAGTGGTCTATAGTTGTTCTAAATCTCAATTAGGAGGTGATGGAAAAGGTGTTGTTTATCCAAAAGAGGTTGGTCATAGAAAATAGTCATCATAAATCCTATGCATAAAACTGTCATCATCCACTCGAGTTTGAGGTTGATGACTGGTTTTTTATCATAGTTTTACCTCACTTGGGATTTCATTGGTTGGGTAAGCATGGTAAGTTTCCAACAAATTTAATCGTCCCCTTTTAGGTCGATATGTGCCTCGGGAAGGTAGAATATTAATTAAACTTACAATCCTATTTGACTTAGATCTATGATGTGTTTAGTGTTTCCTAGTTGAGGAGGTGTCAACCAAATCCTTCCCATGTGATAGAATTGGAGTATGTTAAAATTGATCCTAATACCACTATTTTTAAACAACCAATTTAGATTAAAGATCACCAGGATAATGAACTATATGGTAAAATGATTCCTTTAGTCTGATTATTTTGGTAGTAAATATATGATATCCATGACACATGGGAGCGAGAGTTATTGATGAGGTAAAAGTGTCCTTATCTTTTTTTGATTCTATAAACTTGAGCCTTTCTAGGGACATAAATCCTTTATGGTGGGGAGATTGTAACATTCCTTTACCTTCATTCAGGTACTTCTTGACCCTTTTTTGACCATTATTTGGTTGGGTCTTTCTTTGGATTCATATTGGGATTTTTTTTGAAAATTTTGGAATCCCATGGGGAAATTCATGGTTGGGGTATGGTTAAGGAAAACTTTACGGTTTGGTCAAGTAAATCACATTCCCCACTGTGATCCACTATAAGGTGATTCATAGTAAGTTTAACCATGCGTCCAGTCCCTAAAAATCATTCACCCTTGGTCAGTGAGGGTTTTCATGGTCGGAACATGGTTAAAGTAATTGGGCATCCAAATTGTGCACCCCATCCAATAGCTAGTGGGGGTCCGTGGTTAGGGTGCATGGTTTGTTTAACCATGTGTACATACTTATAAAACCATTTGTGTGGTTTTTAATACACTAAAAATATTTTGAAACATCCTAGGACCCCTATTAAACCCATAAACCCCCCCCCCCCCACACACACACACAATCTCATATTGTCTTGGCCTAATCCTTCCCCAGTGCTCCAAAGGCCTCCTCCTTTTTATTTTTGGTGATTTCCTTTCATTATTTATGGATCTCATCATGGTATGATTCACTCTTGATATGGTTTTTCCTTTTATTCATAGATCCTCACTAGATCTATTATCTACTCATTTTTTGGAACCCAAGGGGAAATGTTTTCTAGATCTACGGGGTTTGATAGAGGATTAATTAGTTTATAATGGATCTATGATCATAAGGACCTAATATAATCTTCCCCAGTTTCCATTTTCAATGGTGATTAGTTCCACCTATGATCTTGAGGTAGGTGTCTCTATACAAAGGGTTAATTATATGAATTTCTTTCTATTCTTGTAAATTCCTTTGGGTTATTCATTGAATTGAATTTATTTGTGATTATAATTAATTTTTTGTAAATAAATCATGTTTTTAAATAGATTTTTTTTTAAAAATGGTTTTTGCACACCAAGTGTTTGATAAAATTCTAAAATGGTGGTTTTAGTTTAAAAATAGGTTTTCCATCACCGTAGAGCGTTTTATTTTCTTTGAAAATGGTTTATAAATTTTGAGCATGGATAGAAAATTGGGTAACCTTGGGAGTTTCAGGAATATAGATATCATCCATTATGTGTTTAATTCCATTAGATTTTTTCTTTCACTTTAGTTTGAGTAATTTCACAAGTGGGTATACCAGTTGGATTACATCAAATTCCTAGGTTGGGTATTTATTTTTATGTCTAGTTTTTATAACCATAGGATAGATCCCAAACAGTGTTATTTTCATTTATGATTGGATTATCACATAATATATTGTGTCATGTTTATTTTCTCACTTTCTTTCATGTTATGGATTGTGACATGATTATATTTCTTACATTCTTATCTTATGGTATACCCATGGATTTAATTGATTACTCTTTCATGATTATCACATGCCATTTTAACATTCATTATCATGTTAACATGAAAGGATTTTATGAAAACCAAATAATGATTTAAAAATGGTTTTTGATTTTTGAAAATGCTTTGTAAATATGTATTTATGTTATATCTAGAACTATTGCATTCCTAATATTATAATTTATACTAATTCTATTATATAATCCTACTTTTCTACCATACTTTTTCCTTTGGTTGATTTTAGACTTTGTTTTTTAGTATTTTGGTAACAGGTAAGGGTATCATGTATCATTTAGGATTCTCTTGTTATCATTGCCTACATAGCATGATGGTTTGGAGGTGATGGTTGGTCATATAGAGACATGTTGGTCTTTTTTGGACACATTTTATTGGTTTAGCCACTTTGGCTTGGATGTTATGTCTCTTGGATTTTTAATCCCTTCTTCTGTGTTGTGTTATGGTTTTTTTCTTATTTTGTATTATATGAGACTTTATCTATTGTCTTGTTTCACCTCACCACATTTTGATGGGCCAGTTCATGTTGAATTTCTGGTTGACCTAGGATGGTTCATTATAGAATATTATATGTTAGGTTAAGGGTATTAATCTAGAAACTTATTCTTAGGAACTTCACAAGGCCTTTAATTTTGAGAAGGGACTAAAAGAGGGTAGGCTTGAAGGTTTTATTCCAACATATAGTACACTCAGGATCATAATTTACAATACATAATCAATTGCCTCTTCTGATAGTAGTAAAAGGAATGAAGAAGAGGTAAATTAGGGTGGAAGATATGTGGATAGGGGTAAGTATTATTACACTACCTCTATGGTAGGAGGCACTACCAAGTGCTATAACTGTGGATGTAAAAGTAGATTTAGTACATTGTACATGAATCCACCTAAGAAATGTCACTATTGTAGTAACATGGGTCATATCCAGTAATTTTCATGAATTATACATGTCTATATTTGAGGATCATAGGTAAAGGTATAGATAGGGGTCCTCATAAGTAGTCCATAGCACTACATGTATTAGTGAATTAGGTAAGTCGTGCACCATATAGGAAACGTCCTACTCCAAAGATAGGTAGGATTTATCTGATCAATGAGGTTCTAGATATTAGCAGAGAGGGGCCTTATAGAGTTAAAGGTATGGTTTTTATTACCTCTACACTATCTATTACTTTTTTTTATAATGGAGCTTCTTGTTATTTCATATCTTCTCGTGAAATTGTTGGCCTAGATTTATTGGTTAAGTCATCTTTTGAGTTACTCTCTCTTAACATGCCTTTGGGAAGGAAAGTTGACTCTCTCCAGTGATTTCCTAAATTTCCCATAGTTTTTTCTAGTTATAGACATATATAGGACTTCATGATCCTAGAGATGACCAATTTCTATGTGATATTCTGAATGTACTAATTAACCAGTTATCAATCTCATATCCACTGCTACTAGAGACATGTATCTTTCACCACACATAAAGGAGAGAGGTTCATGTTGATCAGTGAGTATGATCTTAAATCATGTAAGATGGGACCAGACTTGAGATAGATTGGATCAATCACAATGAAATTAATAGTATTTTATCTTATATTAAAATTAGTATTTTCTCCCTCTATCTTTTCTCTAGTGTTGGATCAATATCAGGATGTCTTACCAGATGACTTATCAAGTCTTCATCCATATAAAGAAATTGATTTTTATATTGAGCTTGTTCCTTGTGAATAAACAATATTTATTCCTCCTTATTATATGGAACCAATTGAGTTGAGAGAGTTGAAGGTGAAATTGGAGGATTTGTAGATGAATATCTTTATCAGGCCAAGAAAATGACCTTGGGGTGATCTTGTGTTGTTTTCCAATAAGGATGACAGTAGTCTATGAATATTTTTGGACTATAGAAGTTTGAATCAGGTAATTTTCAAGAAAAGGAACCCTTTAGTTAGGATTGATTATCTATTTGATTATTAATGAGGATCCTAGTGGTTTTACAAGATTGATCTTTGTTTAGGCCACAATCAATTGTGGGTCAGAGAGAAAGATATTCCCCAGATAGTGTTAAGTAGTAGATATGGTCTATATGTGTATATTTTCACGACTTTTTGGTTGGAAAATTATCCAACTATGTTTATGGATCTCATGAGTAGGATTTTATATCCATATCTTGATTCCTTCATCGTTGTGTTCATGGATGATATCCTGATATATTTCAATACTTCATATATTCATGTTAGGAACCTTGGGATTATATTTATTACACTTTGTGTGCATTGCCATTATGAAAAAATGTTGAAGTGTCACTCCTAGATTAAATTGGTGTTGTTCCATGGGAATGTTATTTCTTAGGTAGGGATTTCATTGTAATTGGAGAAGGTGGAGGTTGTGATGTCTTGGTAATGACCAAGGAATATGTTTGATATCCTGAATTTCCTTGGGATTATAGGTCACTATTAACACTTCATCAAATACTTCTCTCATTTGGTAGCACCAATTAAGAAGATAACTAAAAATGGGGTGAGTTTTGAGTGGTATGATCAGTGTGAAGAGGCCTTACTTGATCTGAAGAAGAGATTGATGACAACCCCAGTTTTAATTCGTCCATATCCTAGGATTGGATATGTAGTGTACTTTGATTCCATAGGTATTGGGTTGGGGTCTATGTTTATGTAGATAAACCGGTTATTCATTTATGGGTCACTTCAGCTAAATCCCAAAGAGTGGAAATACCCGATACATGACTTAGATTTGGAGGTGATCGTCTACACCCTGGAGTGTTGGCAACATTACCTCCTTGATGAGAGGTTTATCAACTATGCAGATAATAAGATCTTATAATACATATTCCCTTAGTGGGATCTCAATCTGAGGAAGAGGTTTTGGGTAGATTATCTACAGACATTTGACTTTGAGATGGCACATGATCCATGGAAGGTTAATGTCATTGTAGATGATCTTAGTAGGAAGATGCTATAGATATAGGTGATTGGAGATAAACCTTCATAGGAGGAGTGTAATATAGTGAGTTTGATGGTTAGTGGATAGTGAATTCATCTGAAGATAATGGAGTTATGAAATTTGTACCATTATTTATCACTTATTCTTTAGTGGTCCAAGTAAATACTAGATAGTAGATGAATCCTGAGTAATTAATAATGCAAGAGCACTTGAAAAGGGATTACTGAGTCCTAATATGGTCCTTAGATGATGAATTTATGATCTAAATTAATGTGACGTTAGTAGTGATAGTTTCACTGAGGTAGGACCTAATGATTGACTCTCATTATTTAAAGTGTGTTGTGAAGATAGGTTAAATGAAGATGTACCATGACATTCAATGTTAGTTTATGTGGCCATTAATATAGAATGACATCACTAGTTTTATTTTATGATGCCTTACCTTCCAATTTTAAAGTCTGAGTATCAGTTTCATAGTGGTTTTCTTCATCCAAATTTGGTTCCTATGTGTAAGTGGAATGACCTAATGATGGATTTCATGATGGGGTTACCTAGTACCTCAAGGATTCATGAATCCATTTGTGTGCCAATAGATCAGATTATGAAAGTGGCCCATTTCTTGTTAATTTGAAAGACTCTTTCAATGCATGAGTTAAGAAATCTATATAGATGGAATATTGTACACCTTTATGGATCTTCTTTGATCATCATATTAGATAGGTATGCACATTTTTCTTCTCGATTTTGGTTGGGATTACATAAGGTTTTGGGTACCCATCTAAAACTAAGTATAGTGTATAATCTAAAAACTGACGGATGTTCAAAGAGGGTGATCTGGGTATTAGAGGATATGATGAAGAAATGTGTCCTAGACTTTGGTGTAGATTTACATGATCACCTATCCATTGTTTATTTTTTGTAAAAAATATTTTCCTTACTTTGATTCTAATGTAACCTTTTAAGACACATTATGGTTTTCCCTATCACTCACCACTATGTTGGAATGAGGTGAATGAGGTAGAATTTTTGGATCTGAACATTATATAAGAGACCTATGACAGAGTACAGCTGATTATGAGGCCCTTGGAGTTCTCTCATGGTGGAGGAGTTTTCTTGTGGGTGACTCCATGACTAGGGAATCGATGATTTCATAAGTAATGGAAACTAGTGTTGAATTTTTTTTTGACTATTCATGATTTCAAAACATGTCAAGATAGTGTCCAGACTTTTGGATATTCCTCAATGTTATTAAGGTGTGCCTAATATGTTCCATGTCCCTTAGTATTAGACATACACACCCAATCATATGCATATTATTGACTGTAAGGATGTTGATCAACATATAGGTATATAATTTATGGATTAATTGGTGTAGATCATAGACCTGAGTAAGAAAATGTTATGAGGGAATATGGTTTCACTTTTTAGAGTCCTTTAGAGACATGGAAAAAATCAATAGGATACTTGGGAATTTGAATATGAAATTAAAGCACAATGGCCCAATTTATTCTACCAATACCACTACAGGAACTTCTCAAGGATGATAATTCATTAGAGGGATAGAATTTATATTTCATCACCAGTTTGAGGCATTTTGTTCAAAAAAATTTGATGTATATTGTAATTTTTTTCTTCTATGGGGTATGACTTATGGGTAAATGGGTCTCAAAGTAAGTTTTTCAGAGGTCAAAGACTTACTGTGATGCATGGTAGATAAAAAAACGACCTCCAGACTATAGGTGGAGTGGATCATATAGACAGAGGTGTTTGTAGTGAGATATTGACTTCTATAGATCCCATCGATCGTTTGAATTCTACCCAGGCACACTGTCCAGTTAGTGGTGCTATAATGACCAAGAAATTCATGAATAAAATTCTATTTATTTTATTTAATTAAATGACTTATGGATATAGAAAACACATGCACTTTTTTTTATTGCATATAAATAACTATTAAGTATTATTACAGTTGATAATATATTTGTTGAACAGTGATCACATGACTAGTATATATATAGGGTTTGAATAAATCCTTTTGACACTAACAAAGGAATTGATGGACTTTACTAGTAGTATCGTTCCCTTTGAAGACCATTTATTATATATTTAGTGGGAGATAGTATTTTGGGGATTTTCCCTAGACCAATCCCAATCAAAGATCCAATAACTTAAGTATGATTAAAACCGTTTATGGGGGAAGTTCAAGCTCATCGAGATCAAGAGCCAAACCATGTTCATCAAATGGCCCTAAGAAAGCCCCACCATAGCACACTATAATCTTAGAGAATATGCTATTGTAATAAATGGATATGTAACAAGACCCTAGTATTATGATTATGTTCATTATTTGCGTACATAATAAATAATATACATTCATTTTATTATTGTTACTTTGTAAATGGTTTTTTAAAGCAAAAATAGTATTTTTTAGATAATATTTAAATTCAATTAAGAAATATTTTTTAATGAATTAATGGATTTTTGAATTAAATAATATATTAATAAAATATCATTACCAAATTAATTTTTATTAAATATAAATGACCGTATAATATTTAGGAATATAATTGTAATTTTTATTAAGTTTGAAAACTGTTTTTATCAAAACCCATGAATTTTCAATAAATGTAGATTTATATTTTTAAAGTGAAAATTCACATATTTAAAAAATTATTTAGAAACATGGGTCAAGAAGAATTTATAACCCCCCCCCCCCAATAAAGAACAATCCTAAATTTATAGCTTTATAAGAAAAAGGCCTCCTACTTTTAATGGATCATCTGATCCCTCAATTGTCGAACAATGGATCAACTCCAATGAGAAGATCTTCTCCATCTTTCAATGTTTCGAACAAGAGAAGATTATTATGGACGCTTATCATATGGAGGTTGAATCTAATAAATGGTGGACATTGATTAAAAATATGAATCCTGGGGAAGCGATTGAGGTGATGTAATGGAAGGTTTTTCGGGAAAAAAATTGATAAATATTTTTCTCACACTCTTCGACTTAAGATGGAAAGGAACTTCCTTTCCCTAAAAAAGATGAAGAATGCATTAGAGAATACAAGAAAAACTTCTCAAGGCTTTCACAGTACACCTATGGCTTTTTCATTACCCTTGAATGCAATGTTGACCACTTATTTAGTGTGATAAAATATAGCTTGTGGAAATCCCTAGCAATCTGTGACTTTGATGGCTATGAGGAAATTGTCCGATGTGCCCTCAAAGTCAAAATGGATATTAGAAAATATCAGTGGTATCATGGGGATAAGAATCAAAAACTGGAATTTATTTCTGGCAGTCCAATAGATAAATCCAACATGGCTAAGAAATTCCATCAC
Organism: Viscum album; assembly: GCA_963277665.1. Classification (NCBI taxonomy): domain Eukaryota; kingdom Viridiplantae; phylum Streptophyta; class Magnoliopsida; order Santalales; family Viscaceae; genus Viscum; species Viscum album. Next base: position 1,541,482,991 of record OY728156.1, read on the forward strand.
CCCACTTGTTAAAGGTGTATAAAGAAGCACCCCAGAAATTGCTTGAAGGGGATGAGAAAATTATTTAGGTGTGGAAGACAAGGTAACATAGCCATTAATTTCCGACAAGAAAAACTAGTTGTTGTGAAAGAGGAGAGTAACGCTCTATTCGACCCTCAATGCATTGTTCATTGCTTAAACTACAAAGAACCAGGGCACTTTTCAAACCAGTTCCCTAAGCCAATGGTTTTCTAAGGAAACCAACAACCTCCAAGGCATAAAGGGAGAGATTTTTTCATCACTATTGCTAATGAAAATCCCGACAACGAAGTGGTTATAGGTACCCTAGTTATTCATTCAATAATAGAGAACACACTTTTTGATTCAGGTTCTACACATTCTTTTATATCTCAAAAGTTTAATAGAACAATCCAAACACCACCAAAAATCATGAAAGTAGAGATGTTAGAGAGAACTGAAAATGGGGAAATTTTTGAATCCCATGAATATAACTACTCCCTTGTCACAATTTCTGGATTGAACTTCCCGAAAAACCTCATCATAGTCCCTCTGGTGGAATTTTATGCAATTCTTGGTATGTATTGGTTTTCCCTATATAGAGCTAACATAAATTGACATGAGAGGGAAATCACTCTTTATATGGAGAATTGACCCCTGATTCTATAAAAGTGAAAGGAGTAGAATGAATCTTCTTTAGAACCATCACCTCAAGAGTGGATATTACTACACTATGAGTATGTGTATCTTGCTCAGATGATTGAGTCCAAGGAAGAAACCATTGTGAGGGAATTACCTAAAGTGTTTCCCAAGGAATTGATTGTTCTTCCTCCGAGAAGAGATGTTGAATTATCAATTGATATTATACCTGGGGCTTTACCAATATCCAAGACTACATATATAATTGTTATTATGGAGCTTAAGGATCTAAAGAAACAACTATAGAATAATCTGGATAAATGGTTTATATGCCCAAGTGCTTCACCATGGGGTTCACTAGTCCTATTCTTCTAAAATAAGGATGGGTCAATGCACCTTTTCATTTATTATCATGATCTCAACAAAATCATGATAAATAACAAGTATCATCTACCATGAATTAATGACTTGTTCGATCAGCTAGGTGGAGCACAATACTTATCCATTGTGGATCTGCGGTTAGGATATTACCAATTAAGGGTGAAGAAGGAGGATATCCCCAAGACTACTTTTTGTATAGGGTATGGGCACTATGAATTAATAGTAATGCCTTTCAGACTCACTAATTCTCTAGAAATCATTATGAACTTGATGAATAGAGTCTTTAGAGTTTACCTAGACTAATTTTTGGAAGTCTTTATAGATGATATTGTAATATAGTCCAAAACTAAGGAGGAGCATGAGGAGCATCTAAGAATTGTACGAGAGACCTTGAGAAAGTAAAATCTCTATGAAAAGTATAGAAAGTGTGAGTTCCAGTTGAAGGAAGTCTCATTCTTGGGTCATATCATCACAATTAATGGGATATCTGTAGATCCCTCCAAGACAAATGCAATTGAGGGATGGCTGAGGCCAACATATGTGACTGATATCTATAGATTCCTTAGGTTAGATAGATATTATAGATGATTTATGAGAAATTTCTCACAATTATAAAACCATATTACCAATCTAACTTGGAAGGTAGTCAAGTTGTCATAGAGTGATGAATGTGAATATAGATTTAAGGAGTTGAAAAGGAGGCTTCTCACTGCGCTCATTCTCACACTACCCACAAGTGGAGAATTTTTTTTGGTATTCAGTAATGCCCCAATGAAGGTCTCACAGGTTGTATATTGATGAAAAATGAAAAAATCATTACATGTGCTTCAAGTCAATTGAAATTTCATGATAAAAACTATCCAACACTTGATATGGAGTTTGGTTGACATAATATTCACTTTAAAAATTTAGCAACCTTACCTCTTTGGCGAGAAGTGTGAAATATATACAGATCACAAATGATTTAAGTATATATTCACACAGAAAGAGATAAACATGTTCCAACAAAGATGGTTAGATCTTATCAAAGACTATGATTTCTCAATCCATTACCACCCTACGAAAGAGAACATGGTAGAGGATGCTCTGAGTTGAAAGTAACCAGTGATTCTATCATTGATGAGAATTGAAAAGGATCCAATATTCTTAGATTTGATGAAGATATACATGGGAATCATAAAGAAGGGAACATCATAAATCATTTCACAAATGATTTCTCACCTATCTCTTTTAGAAAGGTTAAAGTATTATCAAAAGGATTATGTGAGAATTCATAAGAAAGTGGAAACTATCAAAAAAAGGAAATCCTATGAGTTCAATTTTAATGAAGAAGGAATTTTGATATTTGGGTCTAGACTATGTGTTCCATCAAATCTAGAGTTAAATAAATAACTTTTTTATGATGCAAAAAGTTTTAATTTCTCCATTCACCCAGGAAAAACAAATTTGTATCGAGATCTTTGAGATAATTATTGGTGGGATAACATGATGAAAGAGATCGTTGAGTATAAATCAAAGTGATTGGCGTGTCATCAAGTGAAGGCTAAGAGGTATAAGTCTAAGGGGATGATGCAACCATTACCCATACCAACATGGAAATGGTAAAACATCTCCATGGACATTTTCATCGAACATATGAAGACATCCAAATGAAACAATGTTATCAGGGTTGTTATGGATCATCTTAAAAAGACTGTACACTTCATTTCAATTCGATAGGGTTCTCATTGGATCAACTGGTGAGGATATACATCAGAGAAGTGGTAAGGATTCATGGAGTACCACTATAAATTGTATCTAATCGAGACCCATGATTCACCTCTATGTTTTGGAAGAGTCTCTAACATGCTCTGAATCCTGAGCTGAACTTCAGTACGGCTTATCATCCTCAAATAGATGGAAAATCTGAGCAGATTATCAAAACACTTGAGGAAATGTTGAGATATTTCTAAATGGACTTCAAAGGAGGATGGGAAAAACATCTTCCTCTGGTTGAGTTCTCTTACAATAATAGATTCCAATCAAGCATCCAAATGGATTTTTATGAATCCCTTTATGGGAATAGGTGAAGAAAACCAGCATGTTGGGATGAATTTCGATATTGAAAACTCCTAGGTCCATAAATGGTCAAATAAATGGTGGAGAAGACTAAAACCATCCAGCAACACATTAAAACTGCTTAGAGTTGATAAAAGAGCTATGTTGATAATTGTTGATGAGACCTAGAGTTTGATGTTGGAGACATGGTATTCCTATTTATATCACCATGGAAGAAGGTTATGAGATTTGGGAAGAAGGGAATACTTATTCCAAGGTATATCGTCCCTTTTAAGATCCTTGATCGCATTGGAGTAGTGGTCTGTTGACTAGCACTCCCACCGAACCTATCTCAAGTACATGATGTATTCCAGGTATCACTCTTTTGGAAGCACATACCTAACCCATCGCATATACTCAATCCAGAGGTGGTACCATTGGAGAATGACCTCTCCTATGAAGAGAAGCCGATGAAGATCTGTTAATTTAGGGAAAAAGTTCTATGAAATATGATAATTCCCCTCGTCAAAGTGTTGTGGATAAACCACAAGATTGAAGAGGAAATGTGGGAACCATAGGAAGTGAGGAGGCTGAGTTACCCACATCTGTTTTAGTGAGAGAAAAATAAATTTCAAGGGTGAAATTTATGAATGGGGAATGTTGTAATGACCTTAAAATTCATGAATAAAATTCCCTTTCTTTTATTTAATTAATTGTCTTATGGATATAGAAAACACCTGCACTTTTTTATTGGGTTTAAATAACCATTAATTATCATTACTGTTGATAATATAGTCACTTAACAGTGATCACATGACTAATATATATATAGGGTTTTAACCAATCCTTTTGACACAGTCAAAGGAAGTGATGGCCTTGACCAGTAGGATTGTTCCCTTTGAAGCCCATTTATTGGATCTTTCAATAGAGATAGCATTTCTGGGGTTTTCCCTATACCAATCCCAATCCTAGATCCAACAACATAAGCATGAGAAAAACCATTTATGGGAGAAGTTCAAGATCATTGAGATCACGACCCAAAACATATTCACCGAACGGCCCCAAGAAATCCCCACCATCGCACACCATACTCTTAGGGAATATGCTGGTGTGATAAAGGGATATCTAACAAGACCCTATCATTATGATTATGTGCATTATTTTTGTATAAAATAAATAATATACATTCATTTTATTATGGTTACTTTATAAATGGTTTTTAAAGCATAAATTGAATTTTTAGAAAATATTTAAATTCAATTAAGAAATATTTTTTGATGAATTAATGGATTTTTAAATTAAATATTTTTTTAATTAAATATTATTACTAAATAAAATTTAATTAAATATAAATTATTGTATAGTTTTTATGAATACAATTGTAATTATTAGTAAGGTTTGAAAACTGTTTTTGTCAAAACCCATGAATTTTCAATAAATATTGGTTTGTGTTTTAAACATGAGAATTCACATATTTAGAAAATTATTTAGATAAAATGAATATTATTTTTTTAATCAGTATGTTGAAATTATCCAATTGTGAATTTTTCATAATTTTCTGAGACAGTCGAATTTTTGGGTAAAAATTAAATACCTTATAAATATATGATGTGTTTTATGACATCATAATGACCCAAAAGTGATGTAATAAATTACTATAAAAGGGATATTTGGCCAATATATGTTTTACCTTTAAATTAATTTGACTTTATATTTATTTGATTAATTTTACAAAGCCTTAGTGGACACTCCAAGACTTATAAAATATTTTAACATTTTAAAATGATTTCCTTGAGAGTGTGACTCACCTCCACATAAGAAAGCCTAATATTTTAATATGTTAGGAAATTGGACATATAAAATAATTTTTTCCACTCCCCTTTGAAAAAACCATGGGCAAAAACTATGAGATGGTTTTTATTTTTGAATATTCAATTATATAGATTCCAAAACCTATGTTTGTGAAATATTAAAGAATTCTCCTCCCATTACCTATATAAACCCACCCAATATCCCACTTATATTCACTAAAAATAATTTTATCAAATCCCTAATATTTTCTCCTCTCTATATAATCCTCCCAAGGGGCCCCAATTTCTCATGAATTACCTCTTCAAACTCTTTAAGTCACACACTAATGTAAGAGATTCCTTCCTTTCTCATTTTTTATCCAAGTTTATTTATGTTGTAATACCCTTTTACTTTCAATTAAAAATGTTGGGGTATTATTTCTCACCTCCCCCATAATTTCCTAGTTATGTTTTAATTATGAGAGACCTCTTTCTATCTCATTAGTCCATCCAACGTACACCTATTACCATGCTGAAATTTCGTAAGATTCATTCCATTTCTCCTATTTCATCAAGTTTATTTATTATTTTATGCCTTATATTTCCAAACTCTATGTGTTGTTAAATTTATTTATATGACCCACTTACTGTACATTTCATGTAAATATGATGATATACCTCTTTCTATCTCATAAAATTTTTTTATGAATTTTTATTTCACACTGTTATGCTGCTGAAATTGCACCACAATTTTCCAAGACAAAATCATTGTGTAGTGAATGCCATACCCATTTATCTATCACTGGTATTCACCTTTATTCACATATATATATTGAATGGTACTTACATTTATGTATTCCACATTCCTTTATCATGTAATAAATGATGGTTTTGAACGATTTCATGTTATATGATCCATGTGGCACATTTATGCATAAAATGAAATGTTTTTAAAGCGTGTGCCCTGATAGCACTCCAATGCATTGGGTAATGTTTAGTATCATGATACTCCATGTGAACTGAGGGTTTACTCAGGATAATTCAATTGAAATGAGGTTTTAATCAAGATAATTCAAGTGCAATGAGGTTTTACTCATGCTAACCCATGTGCAATGAGCCTTGGATCATGCATAATCATGTTGTATATCGTTTCCACATTTCCATGTTATGATAATCTTGATATATCATGAATTTAATTTCATGTTTCCTTTGTGTTCCATTGATATTCCTATTGCCTAACGTGTACTGTATTCTTTATTTTATGCCTTGTTTACTCCCTTACTATTCTTTATAGCTCAACATTTTCTTATATATGTCTGCAGGTTATCAATGCAATGCTAAATACAAAGGAATGTTGTGGTTATGTAAGAGAATTTTTCAATAAAAATGTTGTATTTTATGACTTAAGTTGTCATGTAATGTTCCTAATTTCCCAAGACACGAGACCTATCCATCCTCTGAGTTGTCTTAAGTGTAATTTTATGTAATAAATAATGTTTAAATATATAATAAAGAGCAGGGTTGTTATAGGTTCCCAAAATCAGGCATCATTAAGAGTGTTTACATATTTCCCACTAATCTGATTATTAAACTAATTCTCACCCAAATCCAACTCTAATGATACCACAATCCCCTATATATTTATCCCTTGGTGATCTAGTATTCCCTTTCTTATTTTCTTGGTTTCCTGATGTTTAGATTCATCTGGGGCATCATTTTGGGTTAAATATATTTTTTATAAGCCTAATTATTCCTATTTAATTGTAATTCATGATATATAATAGCCTTTTTGTCTAGATATAAGTATTTCATCCTAGATCTAATGGATAATCCATGCTTGATTTATAGATTATCGTTGGATTATGAGATTTGGTGGGATCCCTTTGATCAATCCTATATCTATTGTTGATAGTGAATTCCCTTTAGTAAGTTGATGTGGATTTCATCACTTAGGGTGAATTATTTATACAATTAAAAATCTAGAGGCTATATGAGGATTGTTTGGGCCCTATTCTAGTAAACATTGGTGTACATGCATAATATCGGTGTCGTTCCTTGCAGACCTTATAATTTGTGTTCGACATGATTAAGGTAGGAAGTCATTATCATCTTGGGCCTTTGTATGGAATTTTTTAGCATGATTAGATTGTGTACATGAATAGTGTAGAGATAATTACATGATAGGTAAGCTGGGTGTGCTTGGGTAGGCTACGATACTTTAGCATTATATAGCATGTTTGTTTCTTACTATGTTGTGTATTATTTGTTTAATATTTTATACCTAGTTGGGTATTTGATATGCCATATGTTGTTCCATGCTATGTCATTTATTACTAGTGTAATATTTCATAGCTTGTGGAATACTCATTTTGATATATTTTTCCTTTCAATGTTATTCCTTAAATGTATATTTTTACATATCCAATTGAATATCTATTCAATGCTCAGGTCGGAAATTGGTCTTAATAGACTTAGTTAGCTCCTTAGTGGGGGAGCATGGATGACATGACTCATTGGTGTTGCCTCTACATGTGATTCTGAGTTAATTATCTTGTCATACATGTGGAAATTACATACACCATTGTAAGAGAATCCATATATGAAGATGTTATCTACCAATTAATAACATTCGTTCTTATGCGAGAGGTACATTTTTTGTGGCATGATAAGTATACCTACCATTGTAGGCGAGCAGGTATCCATGTTTTATAGGTGTGACATTCCCTTAAAAGAGGTAATGGAGTTGTTCTTTAAAGGAGGAATGTGAACTGTCCTAAAATTTTACAAAGTTATATATAATGAACCAAGTCATATGATACCACTTTTGATATTCTTCTGACATGGTGTCGAATCAGGTACAACCAGAGTTTGTGGTAGCTTGGTTAACACACAGCCACTCGATACATGATTGGTTGTATGTTTGTGTGTGTATTTGTTCCATCATGTAATGAACTTATGTGTGTCTGTGTGTGTTTAAAATTATGTTAAGGGTGCATTGGTGTTGTAATAATGGGTTTATACACATACATTGTATAGGCATCTCAGTGCCCATTCAAACTTCATGACCAAGGATCTAGGGAAGGACAAAGGACCTATGGTAGGCTACTAAGGAGCTAGGAGTTGACAGAAAGGTGTGGAACTAGGACAGGCTCTGGATAGGTTTCATGGAACCCATTTTTTATTTATAATCAGATGTATTTTTGCACTATTGACCTACCATGTTTGGGATATTCTTGTTTATTCTTTTTGTGACTGGACGTGAAATCTATTATAGAATCTTGTTACATTTCTTTGAATTATGATTCTCAGTTGGATTCTTTTGATGTTTTATTTATCCTATAATGTATATGATTATTAGGGTTATAGTATCCCCATTTCACTTTAAATCCTCATTGCAAGTCGTAAATATCTTTCATATGGGGAGGCATGCATGAGGTTATATGTAACATCAAATCAGACCTAATGATTCGGGTCGGGGTGTTAAAAATGGTATTAAAGCCTGATTTTCCTTTATTTTCTCCATTACTATTCTGGGATATGATAGAATGAATATAGGTTGTGTGGAACTTAGGTAGGGGAGTTTCCATATGCCTGGTCATCTCATGAGTAACAAACCTCCGAGTTACTGAGATGGTATTGTTGATACAGTTTTATGGGATTTTATTGTGTTCGTGCATCATGGATAGGCATGTAATATCACATATCAAATATATATATATATATTCATGTTATTTTTTTTATAATAGTTCTTTAATTAAGTGCCTTAATTTTTTATTTTTTTTAGTGATGTATATGTATTTTCTATTATTTTGATATATCTATGTCATCATTAATTGGTTGAACTTATACATATTGTTATATTTTTAATATATATAATTATAACTAACGTGTAGGTAGAGAGGATAGGCTAGATCCTTGGGTGGTACTAAGAGGGTTATACCTTTTTTGTGGGTATCCACTAGGATAGGTCTTCTGATAGATCGGGTTCTTTGATAGAAATCCCTTATGTGTGCCTTATAACTACTTAAGTTGTTCTCGTAAGAAATTTTTAAAGTTGTTCTATATGTCTGTTTCAAATTTTATAAAATATACCAGCTATGAGATGCTAAAATTTACCTGCTAAGGATGACACACTAGTTCCAAAATAGCCTATGAAGGAGGATGCACCTAATAATGATCTCAAACTTACTCTAGTAGTTTATGTATTAAATCTTCCATAGATTACAGTCTTACATATTTCACCTGATCATGGAAGAGGGGATAAAAGAAAAATGGTTGACTATGTCCAAGATTTTTATCTTTATCATTTTCAAGAATTCAAGGGCACTAGTGGTCCTCAATATGATGAGGATTGGATTAACATCATTGAATGAATCTTTGACCTGTTGGAGACTCTTAGGGATGGGAATTTGAATCTGGCATCCTTTAAGCTTTAGGGACCCTCCATAAAGGGGGGTGGGGTTCCATGGGTCTGGAAGGAAAGTATGAGAGTCTTAATTTTGAGTAATTTCAGGAAATATTATTTGAGGAGTTCTTTATTGACATGCTAAAGTTCAATAGAGCATAGAAATTTATAGAGATTTAGTATGAGATGATTTCAATTTTTTCATACATGGCCCATTTTATAGAATTGTTATGCTTTTATCCTCTATTGACTGGGAATGAGGCATAAAATTCTAGGAAGATTGAGATTGACCTTCATCCAAAGATTAAATTTCAAGTTAAGGACATTTAGTTGACAACTTATGTTTAGGTGATTTATAAGGCCCTTACCTTTTAGAAGGGCCTATAAGAGGAAAATCTTGTAGGTTTTCTTCCATCTTACACTACACTGACGACAAGACTTCCCAGTACATCAGTAAGTACCTCTTCTGTTAGTAGGAATAGGAAGGTTGAGGAGCTATAGTAAGGTGAAATATAAATAGAGTAGAGTATGGAATCTACTACTATATTTTTGGGAGGATGATATACCAAGTGTTATAACTATAGATGTAAAGGGAATCTTAGGACATAATGTGTGAATCCACCTAAAAAATTTCACCGGTGTAGCATGATGGGTCATCTCTAGTGATTTTTTAATAATGATCCATGTCCAGATTCATGGATCACTGGTTAGGGTGTAGGTAGGGGTCCTAAGAAGCAGACTTAGGCACCACATATATTGGTGACTTAGCTCAATTCATACACAATGGAGGCAAGGTCATTCTCTAGAGAGTAAGGATTTATGAGATGGATAAGTTTCCATCCACCAGTGGATATGTGCCTCCTACATTTTTAGGTATGGTTTAAATTAACACAACATTATCTACTGCTTTGTTTTATATGATAGATTCTCGTTATTTTATATCTTCTTGTTTCATTTTTGGACTTGATTTACCAGTTAAGTTATCATCCAAGTTACTCTCTCTAAACATGCCTTTGGGAAAGAAATTAGACTATCTCGAATGATGTATTAAATGTCCCATAGTTTTTATTGGCTACAAACATCTATTGGACTTCATAATATTGAAGATAACTAGTTTTTATGTGATATTAAGAATGGATTGGTTGACCAGTTATCACACTTATATCAACTACTAATAGTGATGTGCGTATTTCACCACACCGAGAGAAGAAAGGTTCATGTTTTCTGGTGAGTGGGATCTCATAAAAAGAGGGATGGGACCAGATGTGAGATGGATTGGAGTTACACTAAAATAATATTGGGCATTGAAACCCCCTGACATGGGCGACTGCCTCTGTCGATCACTGTAGGTACCCAATAGCGACCGCCAATGGCGATCGCTGCCCTTTGTAAAAAAAACCTTAGGGATTTGGCGCCCCCCCCCCCTGTCTCCCTCGACCTAGCCCCCCCCCCCCCCCCACATCGCCGCCCTCCGTGCACGCCCTCCCCCGCTGCCCTGCCTCTCCGCGCGCCCTGCCGCCCTCCACCGCTCGCCGCCGCCGCCGCCCTCATCAGCCTCCGCCCTCTGCGCGCCATCCGCCCTCTGCCCTCCCGCTCCGGCCTCCCTCCTCCCTCCAGCCATCCTCCGCTCTCCTCCGGCATCCCTCCACCCTCTGGCCTCCGCCCCCTCCGTCTCCTACCCCTCTGACCTCCTGCCTCGGCCCTCCCCCCCCCCCCCCCGGACGGCCCCCACACCCCGTACAGCCCCCCCCCCCCCACGCACCCCAGACAGCCCCCTCACACCCCGGACAGGGCCCCCGCACCCCGGACTCCCCCCCCCCCCCGCACCCCGGACACCCCTCCCCGCACCCTAGACAGCCCCCCCCCCCCCCCCCCCGCACCCCGGACAGCCCCCCCACACCCCGGACACCCCTCCTCGCACCCCGGACAGCCCCCCCCCCCCCCCCCACCCCGGACACCCCCCCCCCCCCCCACTGTCTATCCCCTCACCGCCTCCTCTCCTCCATCTCCCCGCCGCAGCTTCCGCTCGTCCCCTCCCTCGACGCGCCGCCTTTGGCTCCGGCTCCCCTTTGCTGCCTCTCCTCTCCCTCGTAGCACCGCCTTCGGCTCCCCTCCCTTCCAGGTTTTTAGCGCAATCAGGTATGACATGGGCTTTCACTTACATTATTATTTTATCAATGGTTCATAAACAAATGATTAGTATTTATTATAAATATAGTTAATTTGAAAAATGAAAATGTAATAAGTATTGTGTAAATGTTTGTCATACAGATATTATTATGGATAATAGTTGGATTGATCTTCCAAATCAAACGTGTAGAGAATATTTCAATGGCATTATGTAGTTTATTGACTTCACCAGAGGATTTGAAAGTGACTATATTAGTTTTCCATGTAGAAAATGTGCTAACAGATATCTATTCACACGAGATACTGTGAGGGAGCACCTATTTGTTAATGTATTTTTGAAAAATTATAAGATTTGGACTCTTCATGGAGAAGAATATGTTCGTTGTCAAAATACGGATGCAGCTCAGATGGATGTTGATTCAAGGATGAATGATCCAATGCATGAAATGCTTACTGAAATGGTACGTGGGTTTGATCCTGAAGGCATTGACATCCAGAATCTTGAGACTGGTGAGATAAATCTTCGCTCTGGTGCAGATCGTGATTCGAGGAGGTTTTATGAAGCACTTGATGATGCGAAAACAGAATTATATCCTAGATGTACCTCTTACAATAAACTATCGTTTATCATGGAGTTGTTGCATTTGAAGATTTGAATAATTGGTCAGACACATCATTCGACATGCTTTTGGTGTTATTGAAAAAATTTCTTCCTGTCGACGCTAAGATTCCCAAGTCATATTACCATGATCTTAAGTTGACAGAGAACTTAGGTTTTACATATGATACTATAAATTCATGTGAAAACAACTGTATGTTTTTTAGAAAGGAAACTTCGCATTTGGATATGTGTACGGTTTGTAGTGCTTCCAGGTGGAAAGAGAACAGGGGAAATAAGACTCATCAAAGTCAAATTGCGATATAGGGGAAACCGATTTCCGTAAAGCAAATGCATTACTTTCCCCTTAAACCGAGGTTGAAAAGATTTTTTGTGTCATCTAAAGTTTTTAATTTAATGAGATGGCATGCAGAAAGAGTTCATGAAAGTGATATGTTAACCCACCCGGCAGACTCTCATGCATGGAAGGATTTTGATAAGACACATCACGACTTTTCTAAAGATGTTCGTAATGTCCGGTTGGGATTGGAAGAAGATGGTTTCAATCCATTCAAGTCTATGGTTGGTGCAACTCATAGCACATGGCCCGTGGTGTTGGTTCCATATAATCTTCCTCTATGGCTTTTTATGAAGCAACAATTTATATTACTTTCCACTCTTATTGATGGACCTAAAAGTCCGGGGTATAAGATTGATGTTTACCTTCAGCCATTGATTGATGAGTTGAATGAATTTTGGGGCGATGGTGTGATGACTTATGACTGCAAAACGAATGAAATGTTCAAACTGCATGCTGCTTTATTGTGGAGAATCAATAACTTCCCAACTTATGAAAATTTATCATGCTGGAGTACGAAAGGGTAATTTTCTTTCCCTTGTTGTAATAAAAGTAAAAAATCTATATGGATTAAACATTCCAAAAAATGGGCATACATGGGTCACAGACATTTTCTCCCCCCTCAGCATAGGTTCAGAAAGGACTGAGTGGCATTTGATGGTTCTAGAGAGTTTTTCCCAGCACCAAAGATCACAACAAGAGTCAAAATGTTATCGCATATTGAGGAATAAAACATCCACATGGTATATGAAATTCAGGATTTGGTGGCTCTTCCAGTACGTAATATTCGTGCTGCGGGTAGGCAGCGCAGTCACAATTGGAAAAAGAAAAGTATTTTTTATAGTCTTCCATATTGGAAAAATAACATGCTGAGGAATAATTTGGATTTCATGCACATTGAAAAAAAATGTTTGTGATAACATATTGTGGACCATTTTAGGTGTCAGTGGAAAATCAAAGGACTATGTTAATACATGCCGTGATTTGGAATAAATGGGTTCAAGGAAACAGTTGCATTTATAGTTAGCTAAGGGAAACAAGGCACATATTCCTGCTGCACAGTATATGATGACTACAAAGGAGAAAGATACATTTCTTTGCATTTTTAAGATAGTCAACGTGCATGATGTTTACTCTTATAATATTTCAAACTGTGTGAATCTGAAGAGAAAGACATTGCAAGGGTTGAAAATTCATGACAATCACATACTACTTCAGCAGTTGATTCCAATCGCAATTTGTGATTGTTTATCCCCCAATGTTGTTCAACCGTTGATTGAGATGAGTAATTTTTTTAGACAGCTTTGTTTAATAAATCAACGAATGAGTGATTTAAAAAGTTTGCAGGACCGAATTGTACTTACGCTTTTTCACTTTGAGAAACTTCCCTCCCCCCCTCATTTTTTTATGTAATGGTCCACTTGAAAGTGCACCTAACTGATGAAGTAATGGTTGTTGGTCCAGTGCAATTTAGGTGGATTTATCCTATTGAATGGTATTTGAGTACATTGAAAAGAATTGTATGCAACAGAGCTCGTCTGGAGTCATCAATATCCATTGGTTATTTTATGGATGAGTGTACTACTTTTTGTTCAGAATATCTTACGGATGTTGAAACAAAATTAGATAATCCCTCTCGGATTCATGATGGTCCAGTTGGAGAAGGAACCACATTTGATATGGACAACATCGAGTGGATACAAGCACATTGATATATCTTGTTCAATACACCATCATTTGCACCATTAATGCAGTAAGTATCTTATCAATGTGCTTTTATAACTGTTACATGTTTTTTTTGCATAAGTTGATCATTTAAACATCGTGTTATCATTTTCAGGAAACACATTAATGAGATAAAATAAGAGATGTATCGTGCGACTGAGTCGCAAATTCAACAATCTCATTATGCATCATTTCATGATTAGTTCAAGGATTATGTATGTATAAATTGATTTTCATTATGAGTGAAGTATTATAATGATTTCTTTCTACATATATCAGTATTGAATTTTATAAATTATGTAGGTTCTTAAGATGAGGGAGTTAGGGGACCCCACGCTAACTGAAGTATTTATCCAACTGGATAAGGGTCCATCTATAACAGATCGTCGTTATAAATCTATTGATGCTAATAGTTTTCGATTTCGAATTAAAGATGTTGACACCAAAAGAGCAACACAAAACAGTGGCATCATTTTTCCATTTGTCGATTCTGGTTATTACTATGGTCAATTGATAGACATCATTGAATTTGTATACACACACGGTTTGAAGTACATATTGTTAAAGTGTAATTGGGTTGATCCAGTGTGTGGATGTAAAGTCGATAAATATCAGTTTTCATTGGTGAATTTTAACTGTATGTTATACAGAAATAATGAACGAGTCGAGAATGAACCTTTCATTTTGACATCACAAGCAGAACAAGTATTCTTCATTACTTTGCCTTCGGATCCAAGTTGGAAAGTTGTTGTCAAAATGTCTCAATGAGGAGTGTTTTTATTTGAAGAATATGAACCTAAGACTGTTCCGTTTGTTTACCAACAGCTTGATCAACATACCATAGTTCAACGTGAAGAAGATATTTATTGGGTCAGAGCGGCTGTTGAAGGAGAAACGGTCGATTTGCATACTTAATGAAAGGTATAATTGTTTTCCTGCTATTCAGTATTGAATGTCCTAGGATATCATAAATTATCTAACCATTTTATAAATCCTTGAAAATTTTAATCCTCACTTTTGGAAGTTTATTCAGTTACAAATATTTAGGGTGATTTTACTCTTGGTTTATTGATGTTATTGTCGGTGTATCTTCCCTTTGAGGTATTCTTCATCTGGTTCATGTGATGCTTGAATTTTTATTAATTCTATCTGAAATTTGGCTATGCATTGACTGGTTTTGTACATAATTTGTATATCTGTTTTGTTAACTTTCTGATTTTTTAAAATTCATTCACAACTAATTATTCAATTCATTTTTTGTTTGATTAAAAATTGTAAAAGTTTAATTTTTTTAAGAAAAATCCAATTTATCTTTTAGAAACTTTGGATAATCCCCTTACTAATGTTTTCTATGACTGCAGGCATGTCAGGGGAAGAGGAAGCATATCCACATCATCCATCTGAGGCATCTATGACTCAGGGTCAAGGTATGTTTGAATGTCATTATTGACACTCCTTTCGTCACAGAATCTAAAGATCGGAAAAGGGGGAATATCTGAGCTCAAAGTGATTAATCCTTTGAAGAAACATCAATAATCGACAAAGGGATGAAAAAGGAGAACATTTCCCATAGGTCGCGCAAGTTCCCTCTTGGTCGCGCAAGTACACTTGCGCGCCGCCTCAACACTTGCGCGACTCCTCATGGTCGTGCAAGGGACTTGCGCGACATATGTGGTAACCGCCCGGTAACCGCCCAGGGTCTTCTTTTGCCTATAAATAGACCCTTTGGGCCCCCCCATTAAGAGGATCTTTTTCCAGAAACTCGGATCAAAGCTCCCGACGCCCAAGTCTCTTCTCAAAGCTTCCGGAACACTTCTAAGGTAATTTCTTACCTAGAACGGAAGATCTAAAGAGAAGAAGGAAGGCCTAAGTGTTGAAACTTATCAAACACTTGCGCGCCGACTTAATTCCTTCGATATAACTTGCGCGTCCCTTCTCTGGAAGAACCTCAAGAGGATTGTAAAGGGTTTTCTAAAGAGTCGCTCAAGTAATTCAACTCTGGTTGAAAATCGCGCAAGTATCCCTCATGTCGCGCAAGTATACTTGCGCGACCAATACTTGCGCGCCGCCGCAGGACTTGCGCGACTTTTAATACTTGCGCGCCCCTATCTTTTTTGGGTGCCCATCTTGCCCATTTTACCCCTCTTAAGCCATTTCACCTTTCCTATTCAAGATTCAGTCCTCAAGATACTCTTCAAATCCATTTATGGCATGATTTCTTGATTTGACATCCTTATCTGAAAGGAATTCTGTGAAATATCTCTCAAAACCTAGTGATTTAAACATCTTTATGTCACCAAAGATTGAGAGTTCATTCATTCAACCTCATCCTTTAAGATGAGAGAATCCTAACCTGGGTCTCCTTTTCAGGAATAATCCCCAGTTATAAAACCTTTGATCTGGGCATCCTCCTAAGGAATAAGCCCCAATCAAGTCCTTTAATCTTGGGCATCTTTCTTAAGAATAAGCCCCAACCACAAATATGGGCATCCTCCTCAGGAGTAAGCCCCAAACCTTAATCCTTAACCTGGGTCTCCTTTTCAGGAATAAGACTCAGTCATAACCTTGGGCTTCCCTTTCAGGAATAAGCCCCAAGTCCCCTAACCTGGGCTTCCTTCTCAGGAATAAGTCCCAGTCATAAACCTTGGGCATCCTCCTTAGGAGTAAGCCCCAAGCCTTAATCCTTAACCTGGGCTTCCTTCTCAGGAATAAAGCCCCAGTCATAAGTACCCTCCTAACTTGGGCATCCTCCTTAGGAGTAAGCCCCAAGATTAGAGTATTAAAATCTCCATAAAGCACATATACCTTTATGGACCCTGTTCATGGATTTCCTCCCTAAAAGTAAATCCTAAACCTTCATCTATCTGGGCAGTCATCCATACATAAGCCCCAAACAAATTCTTATGATTGCATCTTTCATGGCACAATTGTCTAAATTTTACCAATACCTCTTGTTTCTCACACCGAGCATGACTCACGTGAGCTTAGAGTGTAAAAGTAATTATGACATTCATCTTTGAGCCATCAATCATAAACATCATACCCCATTCCTCGAACTACGTGGGTTCTGATTCCTTTTCCAAAACAAAGGATACGTAGGTAGCCCATTTATGGGTTCGATCCCAACTTTGAAATAATCTATGTCCTTCTGAATGACGATAAACTTCAAGTGCCCCACTGAGTGGCTTTAAAACCAGCCTGGTCATCATAATGACCAAGAGACTTTTATATAAATGTTTTGAAGGATACCATTAACCAAGAATCTCTAAACAGATATGGATGATTCTCTATTGATGAAGAACCTCAAATACATATAAAAGATTCTCTAAATTTCTTTCATATTTAATCATTGATTGTTAAAACTAAAGGAAAGCTCATTTTATACTTGGTAATATAATAAGGATTCACGAACATAACTTAAATCTATAAAGAGAGTCCCGGAGTAGACAATAATTCCCCTCAAAAAGGTGTGATGAGTCCGACCTCCCATCCTCTCGACCAATGCAAATTCCTAAGCCTCATCACTCCACAAGCTAATGAGCGCCTGCCTTTGGAAAGTAGGTCCAAACGGATGTGGAATCATTGGATGTTTCCGGTTCTACGAACAAACCCGCTAGAAACCGATCGGAACGTTTGAATCTCCTGTCCAGGAGGTCATCCCCGTAATCTGTGTGGAAACAAAAATGGTGAACCCGACGTGAATCCTTAACCAAGTTAAAGTGATGTTCTTCTTATTTGTTAGGCCCCTTGGGCCAACAAAGCAATCATTGACATATGCTCATCCAAAAGATGCAGTAGCCAGATTCATCTTGATTATGTCTGTTACATGGAACAGGCACTCTTTTCTCAAAGATCTTCTGCAAAAAATGGCTTTCCTTAAATTCACCCCTGTGAATACTGCTGCTGTGAACACCTCTACTGTGAGGTCTGCTGCTGTGAAAACCAATGCTGCTACTCCTACTGGAACGTCATCCGCTCTGAGGATGACATCACCAACTCAGCGTCTTCAACGCTGTGTTTCTAATGCACTGGTTAAGGAGTACCGTCGCAACGGTACTATCCCAACTCTGGAGGCCGCTCGTCAAGCCCTCCAAGTTAACAATTATACCTGGTCGTCCGGACAACGGCGACCAGCAATCAAGAAGCAGGCGGTGCTGACTACCGTCTCCAACCGTTTCGGGTCGTTATCCCCGGAACGCAGTTTCCATTCACTCCCTTACTCCGAGGAAGTGAATGAGCAGGTCCCGCAGGACCTTAATTCAAAAAGACAGGAGTCCTTCTCAAGGGCTCCCATCAACAATCGCCGCCAGACTCGTGCGGTAGTGCGCCCTCAACATGATGAGGGTACCGGCTCCAGGCATTCAGCTCAGGTTCCTCGAACCCGAGCAGGAAAGATGAACCGCCAGAGACGGAATCCGGTTAACAATAGGCAGGTTGTCATCCCTGTCATCTCCGGAGAAGTCCACCAACCTAACTTGGTGGAAAATAACGAGCAGGCATACACACCTGTTCGTTTTAATCCCGCTGTCCAGCAGACTCGTCTGGCAGCATCAAGCCGATCCCGCCAGGCAATTCTGGCGGAGTACCATAGGCAAAAACATACACCTGCTTATACATCAGCAGTTAGTCAGCAGGCTCGTCTGACTACATATGATGGATCTCGTCAACCGCGTTTGGCGAAGTGTAATCAGCAGGCACATGCACCTGCTAATACTAATCAAGCCTACCAACAGTCTCGCTTGGTAGCGCACGGAGAAGTCAGTCGGAAAGTCCCGACGACAAACAGGAGGCAGACTAAACTCTCTACCTCCACACTTGAGTACTGTCAGGATTCACTGACAGGAAAAGGAGGACAGGAGCAGGCACATACACCTACTCCAAGCCCGGAATGGACGTATATCCCTGTTCCGGCAGCTGAAGTCACCAAACATATTTTGTCAATGGTGAAAGAGCAGAAGCAAATTCCTGCTCATATTCTGGATGTTTGCCAGGATATCATAACAACTTCAGCATCATCTCAGGGACAGACACATAAATCTATCCCTAGCAGTGGAGTGACACATCAACGATTCACTCCGGAACAGACACACACATCTGTTCCAGTCCAAGAGGGTTATGGGGCATACTCCCCCATATCATACGGACAACCAAGTCAGGCACATACACCTGATTTGAGCGATGATTGTCAGCCTAACCTGACCATCTTTCCTGATCAGGCACATACACCTGCTCAGAGCAATCACTTTCGTCATCAAGTGGTTTCTAAAGCGAGTAAGAAGGCATCTAAGAAAAAGATCCGCCCAGCACAGTCAGTAGATCAAAGGCCAATCTGCAACAAGGCCTTGCTCGATGCTGGAGTTCTTGAAGCCCTCAGACATTTATCTGTCGAAATTCAAGATTCTACTCCCTCATTTCCCAATAACAGGAACATTAATCCCGAAGGTCTTCAACAGACACTTCCTCATGAAGACTTGCTTCATGAAAATTCTGTCAATCTTGAAGTTTCTTCTTCAGATGAGAGCCACAGGAACCCTCTGTGTGGTCAGAAGACTAAGGAGCAAGAGATCTCATCTTTTGCTGTAACCCATCATGATGGTCCTCCTCATGGTGATGAACTTCGCTGCGAAAGTCCTCTCCGCAGTAGTGATTCACATTGTCTCGAAAATTCTTCAGAAGGCAATGTAGTGACGAGAAAGCCCTCCTATCTCGAGGCACTTGAAAACGTAAAACCAGTCATGTCTGATGCTTTACTATCGGCAGGTGAAACTCTTTCTCCATCAGAAGATAGCCTGGGGTTTAGGTTATTCTCCGAACCTTCCCTGGGTCATTCATCTTCCAGCATGAATAGTGATTTCTCTACCAATCTTGTTGAATCCGATGAAGCAACAAGGAAACACCAACTCTGGTCCAAACAGGTAGAAGAATCTTCATTTAATGATAAAGAGGAAATGCTGAACATGAGGAAAAAATTGGCAAAAGGTGAAGTACCAGTCATGTTTTGGCCTTTGGCTGATTCCCAGTATGACATTCCAAAGATGTTGACGGATGATGGAATCCATGATATTCGTCTCAACATATGGAAAACTCTTTGTCAATTAAAGAAGAAGGTATTATCTTACGATGAATATGAAAATCATCTTAAGATAATAGAAGGGTTACAACGCCAGATTGATTTGGCATCTCTATCAGTCTCTCGGTATCCGAAGGCTGAAAAGCAACAGAGAACCCTTCAACGTTCATGCCTTGGCGCACTAAGAATATTGCGTCAGTTAATTTCCAATGCTCCATCTAATGTTCATATCAGAGTATGGGGTGTTCACGGAGCACTACATTTCACAGTGCTTTCCGGTCAGCAAAGCCCGCCGAAAATGGTCTCATGCAATGTTATTACCCATGGCCGGCCACAGTCAATGGGCTTTGTTCATAATCAAAATCTTGCTCGAGATCAAGCTTCAACTAGTTCCTCTCAACATCAAGTATATAGAGAACAGGTTGTTGAATTGCTCCTACACCAAGCAGGCGAGAATATTTCACAAGCCTCTCGTCTGGAGCAAACACGTCATCAAATGACAGAAGTTTCGGAAATCATCCAACGGTCTGTTGAACCAGGTGATAAAAGTGGATACAGGTTAATGCATCCATCTAATTTCCGAACTAAGATTCGCAAGATCAAGAGAGATTTCAAGAAGATCTCAGACATAGCATGTCAAGAGACACCCCAGCTTGCCAGACTGGGGACTTCTCTAACCCAACCCTCGAAGTCAACAAATGGGATTCGAGGAGTTGAGCGGAAGCAGCAGGAATACCCCCAGTCCACAGGACTGGGGACTTTTTCAAATCTTCAATCCCTCCCTCATAGAAAGTCAGTATTCTCTCGATTAGGGAATAAGCCTCAAGAGGAACGAAGATCCAAGATATCCGGAGATTCTCTCCAAGTGACGGTTCTCCAAGAAGTTTCTGAGGGATCAAGTCAACGGAATTCCATTTCTCATCATGGGCATGGAAGAAGACAATATCACAGAAATGCTGATAAAAAGGATTCCATGCAATATGCATCCATTAATGTCATCAATGCCGTTGCTGCTGATTCACCAGATGAGGCTCAATCAGAGGGATCATACGAAGAGGTTCCTGCTCAAGAAGTCGCGCACACAGACCTAAATGAAGAAGGTGTGCGCACACGTAATCAAAGGCTTACCCAAAATCTGGGTATTCCTTCAAGTAACCCACTTCCCCCTCTCCGAAAAGGATCCAATAAGGGGAAAGGAAAGAATCAGGTTACTTCTCACCCTTCCTCTGAAGGAGATCAATCGCTCTCATTAGAGCAAAGGTTTGCACAACAGGAGGAAGAAATGAAAGAATTAAGAAGGTTGAATGCAGAACTACTTCAGAGTAGTCTTCTTCTTAAGAATGCTGAAGTCCGACAGCCAAAGGAATTTGTTGTAACTACTGAGATGGATCAGGAATATCCTCCTTTATCAGTACACCCACAGAGGTCTAATCCTACGGGTCAAACGCAACAACGTTTGGCAGCACTACCATCAGTTGCAGCACCAACCACCACGTCTGTCCAAGCTCCATTCATTGCACCTACCCAAAACCAAGTTCAACCTGACGTTTCTCAAAAGTTAATAACTACTATTGAGTCATTAACATCTCGGTTAGAAACTATGGAAGGGAAACAGGCGCAAGTTCAACCTGAAAAGAAAGTTTACCCTGAATGGGTAGATTCAATTTCTCCTCCATCCAGTTTTGGAAACCCTATTTTCCCTACTTTCAATGGATCAGGCGACCCTGAACAACATTTGACGCATTACGTATCTTGTTGTGATCCTATGATGGGAACTCCAGAACAGCAAGAAGCAGTGAAACTCAGATGCTTCGTGCGAACCTTGCAAGGACCAGCTTTTGTCTGGTATACAAGCTTGAAATCCTGGTCAGTCATCGGATGGGAGGATCTTCGTCAAAAATTCCTTCTTCAGTTTAGCTCAACTTTGCCAAAAACGACAGTTTTCGATCTTACAAACTGCAAGCAAAGGGAGAATGAAAGAGTCTCTGATTTCATTGCTCGTTGGAAGGGATTAACGTATTCCTTGAGTTTATCACTCCCTCAGGAGGAATTGTTGCCAATCTGTGTGGCAAATTTGCGTAACGAATTACGCACGCCATTGATCCCTGTGAAATACACAGGAGGGTTTCAAGACCTTACTTCAATCGCTCAACAGATTGAATATTCCCTTATACAGGCTAAGGTTAAATCTCGTGTAATTCCATCAGCTCCAGGAAGAAGAATGGGTAAAGCAGAAACTGCTACAGTTATGCTTAAACAGGCACCTGTACCTATTTCTACTTCAAAACCTTCATCTTCTCGAAGGGCTCCACCTCCTGAACGCCAACAACAAAGGCTATTTCGTCCAAATGATCAAAAAGATCAACGACGAAAACAATTTGAGGATATGAAGAGTAAAACATACTCTTTCCGAAGTGAGCAAGTTCCTGGTTACTTCATTTCAGCTCTGGAAAATAATTTGGTTCAATTACCAGTGCCCAAGAGGCCAAACAAGGAAGGAGATGAAGACCGTCCCAATTATTGTCCCTTTCATCAAATGTTGGGACATCCCATCCAGGAGTGTTTTGTCTTTAAAGACCTCCTACAAAAGATGGTCGACTTGGGACAAGTCAAATTGAAGGGTTCTTCAGCTCATGTAGCGTGTATTACCGCTACAGATCCAGAAGAAGGAGGCGAGTGGCAGGAAGTCAAAAGAAAAACTGCGAAAAAATATGATGATTGGATGGTCAGAAAGACAATCAATCGGACCCATTCCATTTTGCGAACACAATTGAAGAAGCCAATTGTGTCTCCTACAAAAGCTGCAGTAAAGCCTCCATCAAAGGACAAATCCTCAAAAGGGCAGCGCAATTCAAAGAAGAAAGATGAATCAGGAGAAGATGAGTATGCATCAAAGCCTAAATTGTCTTTGACTCTGGCAGATTTCATGCCATCTACTTCAAAGCAACGGGCACCGTCCCACCAAACGGCACAGCCTAAACAGGCTAACCAGGCAGAGTCTTTATCAGACGAAGAGTTAATCTTTGGTTCTGTTTGATCTCAATGGATGGAGAACACATCACGACTCCAACCAACGCCAGATTTCTGAAGAAATATTTTGTATAAACACAAAATATGGCCCCCAGAACCAAGACTCTTACATTTGGTTCATACAGCAACGGTCCAGTATGACCTTAAACTGCACCACGGTCCAGTATGACCTTAAACTGCACCACGGTCCAGTATGACCTTAAACTGCACCACGGTCCAGTATGACCTTAAACTGCACCACGGTCCAGTATGACCTTAAACTGCACCACGGTCCAGTATGACCTTAAACTGCACCACGGTCCAGTATGACCTTAAACTGCACCACGGTCCAGTATGACCTTAAACTGCACCACGGTCCAGTATGACCTTAAACTGCACCACGGTCCAGTATGACCTTAAACTGCACCACGGTCCAGTATGACCTTAAACTGCACCACGGTCCAGTATGACCTTAAACTGCACCATGGTCCAGTATGACCTTAAACTGCACAACGGTCCAGTATGACCTTAAACTGCACAACGGTCCAGTATGACCTTAAACTGCACCATGGTCCAGTATGACCTTAAACTGCACCATGGTCCAGTATGACCTTAAACTGCACAACGGTCCAGTATGACCTTAAACTGCACCATGGTCCAGTATGACCTTAAACTACACCACGGTCCAGTATGACCTTAAACTGCACCATGGTCCAGTATGACCTTAAACTGCACAACGGTCCAGTATGACCTTAAACTGCACCATGGTCCAGTATGACCTTAAACTGCAAATATGTCCTACATGACACTAAACTGTATATGTCCGATATGACATTAAACTATATGTTGTCCTTGCTATATGACGTTAAACTATACAGCAATGGTCCAGTATGACCTTAAACTACAACTACGTCCAGCATGACGATAAACTGTACGGTCCATGCGTATGACCTTAAACTCTTCGCACTTATGTCCCTGCAACATGACACTAAACTGTGCAGCACCAATAGTCCTAACTGCAAGACTTTAAACTGCATAGTCCCTGATTTTGTCCTACATGACAATAAACTGTATAGAAGTTCCTATATTTTGTCCGAGATGACATTAAACTATATTTTGTCCGAGATGACGTTAAACTATATTGTGTCCTAGCAACATGACATTAAACTGTGTGGCACTTCTATCGTCCAGCATGACGTTAAACTGTGTTAAGTCCCTTATTGTCCTACATGACACTAAACTGTATTTTGTCCGAGATGACATTAAACTATATGTGTCCTAGCAACATGACATTAAACTGTGTGGCACTTTCATCGTCCAGCATGACGTTAAACTGTGTCAGTTCCCTTATCGTCCAACATGACGTTAAACTGTCACATTGGTTACTAATTCGTCCAGCATGACGTTAAAATGTAAAAAGTCCCCAGAACTGATATCCTCATATTGGTTCACCTTAGTCATAGCTACATGACTTTAAACTGTACAGCACCAGTTCGTCCTCGCTATATGACGTTAAACTATACAAAAATGGTCCAGTATGACTTTAAACTGCAACTTCGTCCCACACGACATTAAACTGTGAAAAAGTTCTCTAAACCGTCCAGCATGACCTTAAACTGCATCATCCCTGGTCCATGTATATGAACATAAACTATTTGCAAATCCCTTATGTCCAGCAAGACGTTAAACTGTGACGTCCTAACTACATGACGCTAAACTGTATAAAAGTCCCTCACGTCCGGAAAGACGTTAAACTATATAATCATCAAAAGTCCAGCATGACATTAAAACTGCACAATCCCCCTTTCGTCCAATATGACGTTAAACTGTATTGTCCCCATCGTCCTAACTACATAACGCTAAACTGTACAGAAAGTCCTTGATATGTCCTACATGACATTAAACTGTGCATCGTTAAGGTTGTTATTACCTCTTGTTTCTCACACCGAGTATGACTCACGTGAGCTTAGAGTGAACATCAACCATAACACTCCCTTTGGGCCACTAACCATGTGTAAGTCCCAACAACATTTTTTATTAGATCATTGTCCCAAAAACAATCTCTTCACATCGGTTCACCACAACCTCATATGATATTGATTTGTGAAACCGCCCTTGGAATCAATATCATTACATTGATTCACTTTCGTCCTTGTTATATGACGTTAAACTATACAACACTTTTGTCTGGTACGACAATAAACTACAATATTCTTTGATCTCCTCATTTGAAAGAGAACTATTATTGACATTGATTTTTCAATCATGGTTTTCATTTTTTACGTGCATACATGGTAATTCCTGGACTTTTTATCTTAGGTTAAAACCATCATTGCACTAAAGTCCCCTTTCACCCTTCACACGTACGAACCAAATTTGTACAAAGGGTAGTTCTAGAACTACGTGGACTTGATTCACATCCTTATGGGATTACGTAGGAACATTCGAGTGTCCCTCGAATCCAGTCCCAAGTCTTTTGGGCCTAACCCCAAATTTCACTTTCAGTCCCTTGGCTGAAAAGTCCTCATGAAAACACACACTGTGTATTCATTATTATGGTCCGAATTCTATGACCTTAAACTAAGATCACTCATACTCTCGTCCTGCACGACGTTAAACTACAAGAACTATGTATGGCTTGATTCTCATTCTTATGAGATACGTAGTGAAGTCCAAAATTTCAATTTAGGACCCAGCCACAACATGATTATGGTTATCATTGACTTATGTATCTCTACATACATTGGACGATACCCATATTTATGTGTTATAATCCTAACCTTAAATATTTTCAGATCTTCATAACCCTTTTCATGACTTCTAGTCACAAAAATGTCAAACTTCTGAGAATTCTTTTGCCTGACTATGCAGCACGTGCCCATAGGTGGCCTTGCATAAACAGTCCACATAAAAGACTTGTCAGCCAAGAGATGCTATTTATTTGACTATGAAGCCAATGCCCATAGGTGGCCCTGCATATTTCAACCCCCTAACGGGTTTGTTAAATAATAGTAACTTCATTCTTGGGAAGAATGCCACTTTTGTCCTTATTTGTCTTAAACGACAGTATGTAGGGATCCGCAAAAATAGCCATCCTTAACGTATTTGTCCCATATCCTTTTTCATGATCTGAAAGTATTCAAGTCTATGTTTTATTCTTCTTCCCTACGTTTGGGTCAGACCTTCGTAGGAGTGATATTCATCCAGTTCTTCGATATTCTTGTTTGGAAATATCTTCTCCATATTCAAGTACCTCTTTCCATACAACAAACTCTATGCTTTAGAAAATTTGAATCTCCATAAACTTTCACTAGCTTTTAGCACTAGGAAAGTAAATTTCTAGGAGTTCTTTTGCCTGACTATGCAGCACGTGCCCATAGGTGGCCTTGCATAAACAGTCCACATAACAGACTTGTCAGCCAAAAGATGCTATTTTATTTGACTATGCAGCCAATGCCCATAGGTGGCCCTGCATATTTCAACCCCCTAACGGGTTTTGTTAAATAATAGTAACTTCATTCTTGGAAACTACTTCTTCTAATGCCTTTTAGCTCTTTTTCATATCATTCCTCAGATTCAAATATTCTTAAGCCATAGTTTACATTTTTTCCTTCATACTTGAGTATGGTAAATATGTTTTCAGATAAATTGTCAAGGAATTGAATCCATTTTTTTTCCATTTTTTTTTGGTCAAAGCTATTTCGACCTTAAACATTAGCCCCTTTATGTCCGGCATGCATGACTTTAAACTGCCCACAAAAGACAAAGGAACT
The DNA here is from genome assembly GCA_963277665.1 of Viscum album. Classification (NCBI taxonomy): domain Eukaryota; kingdom Viridiplantae; phylum Streptophyta; class Magnoliopsida; order Santalales; family Viscaceae; genus Viscum; species Viscum album. Next base: position 1,541,509,903 of record OY728156.1, read on the forward strand.
CTGAATAAAAGTCAAGTTCCAGCACACTTGCGCGCTGCCCTCTGTGCACTGAAGACTTGCGCGCCCCCCTTTTCCTTTGGATGGATTCAATTTCCTCAGAGTCAAATCCTCATTTCTTTCTGGATCCAACTCTGAGGGGGGACTTTTGTTGACGCTCCTTTCTTCACAGAATCTAAAGATCGGAAAAGGGGGAATATCTGAGCTCAAAGTGATTAATCCTTTGAAGAAACATCAAAAATCGACAAAGGGATGAAAAAGGAGAACATTGCCCATAGGTCGCGCAAGTTCCCTCTTGGTCGCGCAAGTACACTTGCGCGCCGCCTCAACACTTGCGCGACTCCTCATGGTCGTGCAAGGGACTTGCGCGACATATGTGGTAACCGCCCGGTAACCGCCCGGTAACCGCCCAGGGTCTTCTTTTGCCTATAAATAGACCCTGTGGGCCCCCCATTAAGAGGATCTTTTTCCAGAAACTCGGATCAAAGCTCCCGACGCCCAAGTCTCTTCTCAAAGCTTCTGGAACACTTCTAAGGTAATTTCTTACCTAGAACGGAAGATCTAAAGAGAAGAAGGAAGGCCTAAGTGTTGAAACTTATCAAACACTTGTGCGCCGACTTAATTCCTTCGATATAACTTGCGCGTCCCTTCTCTGGAAGAACCTCAAGAGGATTGTAAAGGGTTTTCTAAAGAGTCGCTCAAGTAATTCAACTCTGGTTGAAAATCGCGCAAGTATCCCTCATGTCGCGCAAGTATACTTGTGCGACCAATACTTGCGCGCCGCCGCAGGACTTGCGCGACTTTTAATACTTGCGCGCCCCTATCTTTTTTGGGTGCCCATCTTGCCCATTTTACCCCTCTTAAGCCATTTCACCTTTCCTATTCAAGATTCAGTCCTCAAGATACTCTTCAAAGCCATTTATGGCATGATTTCTTGATTTGACATCCTTATCTGAAAGGAATTCTGTGAAATATCTCTCAAAACCTAGTGATTTAAACATCTTTATGTCACCAAAGATTGAGAGTTCATTCATTCAACCTCATCCTTTAAGATGAGAGAATCCTAACCTGGGTCTCCTTTTCAAGAATAATCCCCAGTTATAAAACCTTTGATCTGGGCATCCTCCTAAGGAATAAGCCCCAATCAAGTCCTTTAATCTTGGGAATCTTTCTTAAGAATAAGCCCCAACCACAAATATGGGCATCCTCCTCAGGAGTAAGCCCCAAACCTTAATCCTTAACCTGGGTCTCCTTTTCAGGAATAAGACTCAGTCATAACCTTGGGCTTCCCTTTCAGGAATAAGCCCCAAGTCCCCTAACCTGGGCTTCCTTCTTAGGAATAAGTCCCAGTCATAAACCTTGGGCATCCTCCTTAGGAGTAAGCCCCAAGCCTTAATCCTTAACCTGGGCTTCCTTCTCAGGAATAAAGCCCCAGTCATAAGTACCCTCCTAACTTGGGCATCCTCCTTAGGAGTAAGCCCCAAGATTAGAGTATTAAAATCTCCATAAAGCACATATACCTTTATGGACCCTGTTCATGGATTTCCTCCCTAAAAGTAAATCCTAAACCTTCATCTATCTGGGCAGTCATCCATACATAAGCCCCAAAAAAATTCTTATGATTGCATCTTTCATGGCACAATTGTCTAAATTTTACCAATACCTCTTGTTTCTCACACCGAGCATGACTCACGTGAGCTTAGAGTGTAAAAGTAATTATGACATTCATCTTTGAGCCATCAATCATAAACATCATACCCCATTCCTCGAACTACGTGGGTTCTGATTCCTTTTCCAAAACAAAGGATACGTAGGTAGCCCATTTATGGGTTCGATCCCAACTTTGAAATAATCTATGTCCTTCTGAATGACGATAAACTTCAAGTGCCCCACTGAGTGGCTTTAAAACCAGCCTGGTCATCATAATGACCAAGAGACTTTTATATAAATGTTTTGAAGGATACCATTAACCAAGAATCTCTAAACAGATATGGATGATTCTCTATTGATGAAGAACCTCAAATACATATAAAAGATTCTCTAAATTTCTTGCATATTTAATCATTGATTGTTAAAACTAAAGGAAAGCTCATTTTATACTTGGTAATATAATAAGGATTCACGAACATAACTTAAATCTATAAAGAGAGTCCCGGAGTAGACAATAATTCCCCTCAAAAAGGTGTGATGAGTCCGACCTCCCATCCTCTCGACCAATGAAAATTCCTAAGCCTCATCAGTCCACAAGATAATGAGCGCCTGCCTTTGGAAAGTAGGTCCAAACGGATGTGGAATCATTGGATGTTTCCGGTTCTACGAACAAACTCGCTAGAAACCGATCGGAACGTTTGAATCTCCTGTCCAGGAGGTCATCCCCGTAATCCGTGTGGAAACAGTCATTGTATCTATTTTTTATGTAATTGATAAAAATATATATATATATATTTATTTATTTATTTATTTATTTATTTATTTATTTATTTATTTATAACATCTGTCAAATTATATATAAAATTTCAACAGGATCAGACTCGATTGCTTCTTCCTCTCACAAGAGAGGCCCCGGTCGTGGCATTTTATCATGGAATTCCGACACGATGATTGATGTTTCATTTGATGATCTATTTCATCCTGTGGGATCGGATTCCCCTGCATTTATTCATCAGTTGGGTCATATCATACGTGACCCACATCGATTTCCATTGACCACGCGTGATTGGGATTCTATCCCTCAGGACACATTAGATCGTCTTTGGAGGGAGGTTCAGGTAAGAAGACCATTTTACTTTATTCTCTTTGTGTAAACAATACCAATATGTGTGATTTTTTTCTTTATAGAAAAATTTGAAAGTATGCCCCGAAGAGTTTCAGCACGTGTGTATGAGAAAATGCCGTAAGATGTGGAAAGACTATAAAGGCAAAGTGAAGAGGGGCCACTGGGTACCAAATGTGGGTGCCCTAGACATTATGGAAAAAGTCCCAAGAGGTGTTCTCCCGGCTCAGTGGCGTGACGTGGTTGCATATTGGTCTACTGAGTGTGTTTCGGTTTGTATATTTATTTTGGTGTATATATATATATTCAATAATGTGTGATTTGTTTGAAATTTGAATGAATTGAATGTAGGAGGTGTCAGCACGCCATTCTGAGAATCGAGCGTTTCAGGGACCACCTCATAGGCTCGGGACTCGTCACGTGTCTCAGATCTGACATGAGGTATTTATTATTCATTTATTAATTTATTAATTTATTAATTAATATGGTTTTGTGTTCATATTCTATTCATATATAGTTTTGGAAGCAAGGTGCATTGACTGATAAAATGTCGGTGTGGATGAGGACTCGTGATCGCAATGATCTAGAGGCTGCAGCATTGATAGTAAGTGCTTGTACTTACCAATACATACATAAATCTATATATTAACATATATATGTATATATATTTAAATATTTCATAGGCTCAATTTGAAGCGGAGTTAGAACATCTGCCAGAGGACCAGCGACAGGTTCCCATGCGAAGGGATGAGATCTTTCATCGCATTATTGGTCGGGACAGGCATGGATATAGTTTGACCTATGGAACAAGGATTCCTCGTTTTGTAGTGTCATGCGATGCGGTTCTCAGTCCTGCTATTGCTCAGATGACACAGCAGTTGTCAGATTTTGAGGCACGGTTGCGCGCTTCTGAGGAGGCAAATGCGCAATTGACCGCTGAGGTTAGAGCACTGCGGGAATATGTGTGTCCAGGTGATGGTGCAGGGGATCATACGACGCAGGATTATACTGTCTTTATTTATTTAATTTAAATTATTTTTGTTATGAAAATATTCATAATATTTATTTTTTGTAGGCCCCTGGCCCACCGGATGGAGGTAGCAGTGATGACCACGCGTGAGGCATCATATTCATGAGGTGTGTTTTTGTTTTTACTGGTGGGGTTGTTATATATTGATGTATAAGTTGGGTTTCTAGTGAGATTTTTTTTGATTTGGGGGTATCATGTTGGTTTGACGTAATGTTTTTACTATGAAATGTGATAATACCTTTGAAATTATTTTATAAATGAAGTACATTGGAGCCTTTGTTTCCAAGGTGTAGGTTTTAGTATTGGGCCTTTTCCTTTAAAATGATATATCCTTCTATGTTTTTTTAAATTGAGTATACTAGGACTATTTAACAAAGTATTGTTATCAAAAACTAGGGTGGAATCAGATTGATCCTATTTTGATCATACCCTACACCCCCCACCCCCGGACAGCGCCCCCCCCCCCCACCCCTGTACAGCCCCCCCCCCCAACCCAGACACCCCCCCCCCCCCGCACCCCCGTACAGCCCCCCCCCCCACCCCGGACAGCCCCCCCCCCCCCCCCCGCACCCTCGTACAGCCCCCCCCCCCCCCACACACACACACACACCCCCGTACAGCCCACCCCGCACCCCCGGACAGCCCCCCCAACCTGGATAGCACCCCCCACCCCGAACACCCCCCCCCCCCACCGCGCACCCCCCCCCCCCGGACAGCCCCCCCCCCACCCCGAACAGCACCCCCCACCCCCGTACAGCACTCCCCCACCCCAGACAGCCCCCTGACACCCCCGTATAGCCCCCCCCCCCCCCCCCCCCCCCGCACCCCCGTACAGCCCACCTGCACCCCCCCCCCCCCCCCCGGACAGCCCCACCCACCCCAGACAGCTCCCCCCACCCCTGGATACCCCCCCCCCGGACAGCCCCGCCACCCCACCCCCGTACAGCCCCCCACCCTGGACAGCACCCCCCACCCTCGTACACCACCCCCCACCCCGAACAGCCCCCCCGCACCCCCGTACCACCCCCCCCCCCCCCCCCGCACAGCCCCACCCACCCCGGACAGCACCCCCCACCCCCGTACACCCCCCCCCCACCCACCCCGGACATCCCCCCCGCGTACAGCCCACCCCGCACCCCCGAACAGCCAACCCGCACCCCCCCCCCCGGATAGCCCCACCCACCCCGGACAGCACCCCCCACCCCCGGACCCCCCCCCCCCCCACCCCGTTACAGCCACCCCCCCCCCCCCCCCCCGCGCCCCCGGAAAGCCCCCCCCCCCCCTCCCCCAGACAGCCCCCACCCCGGACAGCCCCCCCCCCCCACCCGAATGACCTCGGAATGCCACGAAATCACCCGACAACAACCGCGGAGTGAATTGTGAAATGGTCGGATAGACGGCATGTCAATCGGAGGTGTCGTTTGACCGTAGTGACCGGAAACGCGTTTTCGGAGTCAAAAAACGCCAAAACGGTGTGTCACAGTCGAATTCAGAGTAAACGTGCTCCGAATGACCTAAAACCACACGAGAACAATCGGAATATTATTCGTGAGATGCAGGAGAACACAGTACGTCCATCAGACGTGCGGTGCGCACGGTACGACTGAATGTGTCGTTTTCAGCAGTTCGGCGCGCTCTAAAAGGGTGCGCTGGGTGGTCAAAACCACCCGAACGACCTCGGAATGGCACAAAATCAGACAAAAACAACCGCGGAGTGAATCTGGAAATGGTCGGACAGACGACATGTTAATCGGAGGTGTCGTTTGACTGCGGTGACCAGAAACACGTTTCCGGAGTCATAAAACACCAAAACGGCGTGTCACGGTCGAATTCAGAGAAAACGTGCTCCAAATGACCTGAAACCACATGAGAACGATAGGAATTTTATTCATGAGATGCAGTAGGAGACGGCACATCCATCGAATGTGCAGTGCGCGCGGTACGACGGAATGTGTCGTTTTCAGCAGTTCATCGCGCTCTAAAAGGGCGCGCTGGGTGGTCAAAACCACCCGAATGACCTCATAATGCCACGAAATCAAACGACAACAACTGTCGAGTGAATTGTGAAATGCTTGGACAGAAGGTACGTCAATCGGAGGTTCCTTTTGACCGCGGTGACTGGAAAACGCATTTCTGGAGTCATAAAACACCAAAACGGCATGTCACGGTCGAATTCAGATCAAACGTGATCCAAATGACCTGAAACCACACGAGAATGATAGAAATATTATTCGTCAGATGTATGAGGAGACGGCACGTCCATCGGACGTGTGGTGCGCACGGTACGACCGAATGTGTCATTTTCAGCAGTTTGGCGCACTCTAAAAGGGCGCGTTGGGTGGTCAAAACCACCTGAACGACCTCAGAATGCCACAAAATCAGACGAAAACAACCACTGAGTGAATTGAGAAATGTTCGGATAGACGGTATGTCAATCAGAGGTGCCGTTTGACCACGGTGACCAGAAATGCGTTTCCGGAGTCATAAAACACCAAAACGGCATGTCACGGTCGAATTCAGATCAAACTTGCTCTGAATGACCTAAAACCGCACGAAAACGATAGGAATATTATGCATGAGATGCAGCAGAAGACAGAACATCCATCTGAAGTGCGGTGCATGTGGTACGACTGAATGTGTCGTTTTCAGCTGTTCAGTGCGCTCTAAAAGGGCGCGCTGGTGGTCAAAACCACCCAAACGACCTTGGAATGCCACGAGATCAGATGAAAACAACCGCGGAGTGAATTTTGAAATAGTCGGAAAGAAGGTACATCAATCGAAGGTGTTGTTTGACCGCGGTGACCGGAAACACGTTTCCAGAGTGATAAAACACCAAAACGGTGTATCACGGTCGAATTCAGAGTAAACGTGATCCGAATGACCTGAAACCGCACAAGAACGATATGAATATTATTTTTGAGATGTAGGAGGAGAAGGAATGTCCATCGGATATGCGGTGTGTGCAGTACGACCAAATGTGTTGTCTTCAGCAGTTCGGCGTGCTCTAAAAGGGAGCGCTGGATGGTCAATACCACCCGAATGACCTCGGAATGCCATGAAATCTAACGACAACAACCGCAGAGTGAATTGTGAAATGGTTGGCTAGAAGGAACGTCAATCAGAGGTTCCGTTTGACCACGGTGACTGGAAACGCATTTCCAGAGACATAAAACACCAAAACGGCGTGTCACGGTCGAATTCAGAGCAAACGTGCTCCGAATGACCTGAAACCGCAAGAGAATGATAGAAATATTATTTTTGAGATGCGGGAGGAGACAGAACGTCCATCAGATGTGCGGTGCACATGGAAAACATTCATTTTAAGACAACAAAGAACACTTTCCTAAACTAAAGCAAAGACTCCAAAATAAGAAAAACAACTTCAAAAATGATAACATTTATTAAATTTGTGATTTTAAATTATTAGAGCGCCCATCAGATGTCAGATTTCACTTTATTATATGTATATAATAACTGAGTAAAGATGTTAAATTTACGTTTGTTTTGTTTAGTTTTCTTTGTATCTTATTGTAGGTTTTTAAAGCAGATGGTTGCGGATCGTTGAATCACATCTATCATTTATTGTTTATGATGATCTTGATGATTATTGTGTTTGGATTTTTTTTCATTTTTTATGATTTATATGATGTTTTTTTTATTTTGTATCATGAAAAATTTTTTAAAAAAAAAATTCCATTGTAGCGACCGCCATTGGCGGTTGCTGTAGGCCGAAGTCTTGGCCACCTTCAGCGACCGCTAGTGTCGGTCGCTGTAGGCTGGATTTTTGTCTGGCTTCAGTGACTTCCAGCAGCGGTCGCTATAGGCCAGAATTCCGGCTGGCTTCAGCGACCGCTTCGGTCACTGTAGGTCGAGGTCTCAGCCACCTTCAGCGATCGTTGCGGTCACTATAGGCTGAGGTCTCGGCCACCTTTAGGGACCGCCATTGGCGGTCGCTATAGGCCGACAGCGTTGGGCCTAAAGCGACCTCCATTGGCGGCCACTGGGCGGTCTCTATAGGCCAATAGAGACTACTAATGGCATTCGCTATGAATGGAATTTTTAGTAGTGTTATCACAATTCGTTTTGTATGGTTGGATCTTTTAGAACAATCAACAGTAGCCACATTTATCATTCCTCCAGTGGTAGATCATTATCTGAATATTGTCCCCAATGAATTCTCTAAAATTATTCTATTTGTGGGAATTGAGTTTGAGATTGATCTTGTGACTAGGGAACAATTGATATTGATTTCTCTTTATCATATGGCACCATCTGAGTTAAGAGAGTTGAAGGTGAATAGTATAATTTAAAGGAGAAGGGATTTATGAGACTAATCACATTAACTTGGGGTTCTCCTATGTTTTTTTCCAAGAATTAAGATGGTAGTTTATAGATCTTTGTTTTCTACTGGGGAATGAATCTGGTAATAGTGGAGAATAGGTACCCTTTACCTGGGATTAATGATCAGTTTGATTAGTTATGAGGAGCCTAGTGGTTTTCCAAGATTGATCTTCATTCAGGCTACCATCAGCTATGGATCAAAGAGGATTATATTATCAAGAAATAATTTTGGAGTGTATATATATTGTATGAGTGTATTTTTATGCCTTTTGGGTTGATAAATTCTCTAGTGATGTTTATAGCTCTCATGAATAGTATTTTCCATCCATATCTTAAATTTTTTATCATTATGTTCATGGAAGTTATTCTGATTTATTATAATACTTTAGATATGAATTCTAGGCACCTTGAGATTATATTAAGTACACTTTGAGTGCATCATATTTATTAAAAAATATCAAAGTGCCACATCTGGATTCAGGAGTTATGGTTCCTCAAGCACGTGATTTCTAAGAGAGGGATTTCAGTGTACCCGGAGAAAGTTGAGGTTGTGATGTATTAGTCATAACCTAGGAATTTATTTTAGATAAAGAGTTTCCTTGGGCTTGTGAGCTACTATCAATGATTTATCCAATAATTTTCTCATTTGTAGGGATCAATTAAAATGATAACCAAAAGGGTTTGTGGTTTGAGTGGTATAATCAATGTGAAGAGTACTTCCTTGGGCTGAAGTGGAGGTTCATGACAGCCCCATTTTTTATTCTTCCAGATCCTAAGATTGGATTCATAGTGGGTTGTGATACCATGGGTATTGTGATAGGAGATATATTTATTAAAAGATATTATTTAGTCTCTTATGGGTTATGTTAGATATGACCCAATGAATAAAATACCCAATGCATGCCTTAGAGTTGGTAGTTGTGGTCTATACCCTGAAATGTCGGTGAAATTACCTCTTAAGAACAAGATTTATCATCTATATGAACCAAAAAATCTTAAAATGAATCTTATCTCACCAAAATATCAATATGAGGTAGAGTTTTTGGGTAGAGTATCTGTAGACATTCAAATTTCAGATAACATATTCTTTGGGAGAAGGTAATTTCATTGTAGATGCTCTTAACAAGAAAACACAAGAGTCACAGGAGCTTGGAGAGAAACCTTCATTAGAGGAATGGAATCTGATGAGATTGATGTATGAGTGGTTACTAAATACAAATGAGGATCATGGATTTATGACATGTTCACATTTGGTTATCACATCTTATTTAGTGGACAGGGTAAAGGTCCTCCAGGATTTGAATCCTGAGTGAATTGTGATGTGGGATAGCTTTGTCAGGGATAGATTGGTCCTGAGATGGTCCTTAGAAAATGATTATGTGGTCTATATTCTGGGTGGTTAATAGTTCCATTTTCATTGAGGGAGGAGTAGATGATAGACTCCCTTTATTCTAAGTGGGTTGCGCATCTAGGGCCAACAAAGATGTACCATGACATCCAACATCTATTTTCGTGGCTGGGTGTGAAGAGGTACATCACCAGTTTTATTTCATGATGTCTTACCTACCAAAGTATATAGGTTTAGCATCAGTTTCCTACTATTTTTCTTCAATCACTTTTGGTGCCTATATGAAAGTGGGATATGTAACAATGGACTTCATGACAAGGTTACCGCAGAAACTAAGGTGTCATGACTCTGTTTAAATGATATTTAATCAGCTGAGGAAAGTGGATCATGTATTTCCAATTTAAGAGACTCATTAGATGAATGGATTAGACAAGATCTGTATATATAAGATTGTATGCTTTAATAGATCTCATTTGAGCATCTTATTAGATATGAATTTATGTTTCTTATCATAGTTTTGGAAGATATTACATAAGGTTTTTTGTACCCAACTAAAACTTAGTACATTGTATATCCATAAAATGATGGAAAATTAGAGAGGATGAATCAGTTATTGGATGATATGTTGTGGACATGTATTCTAGACTTTGGTGGATCTTGGTATGATCATATATCCTTGATTGAGATCTCTTAGAACAAAATTTTACAAAATTTGATTCAAATGGAACCATTTGAGGCTATTTATGGTTGGTCATGTCGCCCACCATTGTATTATCATGAGGTGGGTGAGGGAGTATCTGTGGGGATAAAAAAGGTATAAGAGACCTATGAGAGAGTTCAGTTGATCCAAAAGTGATTAGTCACTACTTAGAGCACACAAAAATTGTATATTGATAGAAGGATGATACTATTGGAGTTTGTTGTGGGTGACTAAGTTTTCTTGTGAGTGAATCTTTGATAAGGGTATCAATGACTGTGAAAGTACGATAATCAAGCACTAATATTTTTTCTAAATTTTCAAGATTACCAAGGATGTTAAGATAGTGGTCTTCCAATTAAATCTTCTTCCACATTATTTAGGTATTAGTGATTTGTTCCATGTCTCTTAACATCGGATGTATATGACCAATCCTATGCATGTGATAAACTACAAGGATGTTGATTGAAATAAGCATCATTGAACTTGTGAAAATTTAATTATTTATAAACCTACTAACAACTAGTACTATGGAAACAAAATGTTGAACCATAGATAATACTTAGTTGTGTAACCAAAAAACAAAAACAAACAACAAAACAAGTAAAGAAAATGAGGTGAACTAATGGAAGTGAAATGATGAAATGATGTGAGAAGATGTGATGTGATGTAGAAAAGGGAGTCAAAACCAAAACTGAAGGAAATAGGGGGGGAATAATGATTTTAATAGAAATTGGATAGTCTTAATTGGTTAAAAATAGAACTACTCATGGTTAGAATCATTCTCAAAGCGCAAAAAATTCATGTAAAGGATGTGTTTCCCAGTTACCTCTTCTGACGGTTGACATGCCTATTGATCACATGATAAAAGAGAAAATTATTCTTGGATATGGAATAAACTCCACCTTTTCAAATTAATTTGTTTTGGTTAAAGTTAGAGTGGATTAATAGTTCCCTACTCTTCACCCATCAGTTCTTGAAGTACGGGAAAAATAATGCTCAATAAGAATTGAAAAAAATAAGAACACTCAAAAAGATGAAACACTATGAACTTCCAGAAATAATCCCTCTAATACATTGATTAAAATTGAAGAAAAAACTAATTTTCAACCACCTATAAAGATTTAACTCTAACTTCATCTACTGATGCATCTCTAGAGAATGAAAAAGTAGGCAGTGAATGAAATTAGTAAGAACATAGACCAATAATAATTTAACTAAGAATTAACATGCCAATTCTCCTAAAAATGTTTAGTTACACATAATTTCATAAAAAACAATTTAATTCAAGAAATACATCGCAAGAGTTGAAGAGTAGAAGAAAAAAAGAAATTATTGAGAGAAACATTATTTGTTGAATATGATTTCACCTATGTCCTAATCTTTTACTAATTTTCATCGTTTTTATCTCAGTTCTATTCTGGCTCCATTGTAAGACCCTATATTTTCTAGGTATGTCTCTCTTTAAGTTTTGGTAAACCTTTTGGGACCCATTTGACTATTGTTTGAGCCTAAGTTGGTGATTTGAGATAGTTCAAGGTAAGTACTGTAGAGGTGTAGAAATTTTAGGTTGTAAAGTAAATTTACATTATAAATTATGAATTTATGACATAAATTTATCATGTGGGACAACCTTTTAAAATCGAAATAAGTTATAATAGTTTCAAGGAAATCCATAAACAATTTTTCATCATGAAATGGGATTTTACAACATAATATCAATTTTTAAACAGTTTTAAGTCATGGTGATTTTTTTTTGGTGTATATGAGTTTCATCGGATTTATGATGTAAATCACCAATTTATGTTTTAAATATACCATGCATATTTTTAAAACCTATAGTGTTCATTTGGAATTTTGATAACTCTTTCTACCTATCTCTTGACCTTTATACCTTCTGTGGGAAATATTTTATGCCCTCTTTAAACCAGAAGCATGTCTCCTTAAGGCCCTGGTGTTTCAGACACAGATATTGAATGGAAGTAAGGGAGAGTCTGATTACTTCAACAATTCTGAATATTTTCCTACATCTTCTCTATTTTCAGATGGGTGGTCAGTAACTTATCCCTAATTGTTTTTTCAATTATCCTAGTAGGTGAAAAATGTGTGATCATATTGGCATGTCCTACATATGACCTATGTAATTGAATAATTCAATGTTTGATGAGTTACAAATTATAGAACTCTCATTAGATCCAGTCAGGTCCTTTGGTGTTAAGACCAAGAATTATGGCCACCTAATAGGTGTTTTAATTCATTCCAATCATAAGGCGTTGAAAAAACAATTTTATTTTTGAAATGCAGCACAAAGGCTTACCAGGGTCATCTCACTTGAGGATCATTCCCAGTTTCTTACTTAATGTAATTCACCTAAACAAATTATTTTTGTTTTTTTATTTATTATATGAAATAAATAGAATTAAAATTAAATAAGAGAGTGTGAAAATTTAACTAACATGCAATAAAATAATGTAATTAATGAATAAAGAACTTGGCCTTTTTAGTTTTGTTTATGTGTTCCATCATTCTCCTTGTTGGTGTCAAAATTTAGTTTGATAGTTTAATAATGAAATATCACTCTTAAAATTGTTATTTTATTTATTGATGTTAAATATTGAATGCATCCAGAAATATCAATTTCACATCCCCTTGTAATCAAGGTTGATGGAACACCTCAATCGAGAGTGTGACATCTTCTAGGACCTCACTCTATCATGTGGAATTTCATCCATTTAATGGCTCAAACAAATTGTAGAAAGTGGTTATATCTAATATAAGGTAGGAAAAATATTTAAAAAAATAATCTAAATGATTTGGAGTTCAGTTTTTTGGTGGAAAATTTCCACACCTATGTACATCACCCTTGCTCACCAAAAACTTAATCAAACTTTTGAATTTATGTATAGAATGAAATGGAATCACACTTACGTTCCTTAGGATAGGCCTTAGGTTATCCCCTCATTTTTCATGGTAAGAGGACATGGTGTTAATATGAGATAGAATAGAATAAATAATAATAATAATAATAATAATAAGGGGTATGAGAGAAGAAAAATTGAACACACACATGAAATCAAAAAAAGAAAATAGAAGGAGAAGAGTGAGAAATAAAGAATAATAAAATGAAATGAAATAAATGATAAGAAATTAAATGGATAGAAGGTTAGAAGAAGAAGATGATTATTATGATGATGATGGTGATGATGATGATGATAATGATGATGGGTTGAGGAAAACACGATTGAAAAAATGCATTAAATTTATTAGGAAACTAAGATAAAAATTACATTAAGATTAAATAAAAACAAAATTAAAAAAACAAAGAAAGAAAATGGTAGTTTATCATCCAAACAGTAGCCTATCCCTCTAGTTTTGTGGATTGAACTCTTTTTCTCAAGTGGTAAGACTCTCCTTTTATAGGAAATGGAGGATCCTTCGTAGTGGCCTCCTCTATAGGTCTCTCTGAATATCCCTTATAGAACTCCTTAAGACTTGGGAGAATGAAATTTAAAAAACATAAGGATCTTGGGTTATTAATATTTCACAATTTTGTGGATAAAGGATAGTGTGGACCCAAGCCTTGGCTTCTCTTCTCTCATGCATGTCACCATGGGGTGCATGGGTGATGTGGTGGGGTCGGTAAAGCAGTAGTGAAACATAATAGACAGTGAAAGCTCCTCAAACCCTCTGGCCATCATAGTGGCATGAGGGAGCATTAAGATGGCCATATGAGGGTCATTCAGGGCCTTGGAGATCATCCAAGATGGAATGGGGGGCTCAACAGTCTCTTGTGGCAGAGGATTCTATCAGAGTGAGGCCAAGGTGTGGGCATAGAGGGGTGATAGAATTTAGTTTAAAATGAATAGTAATTGGAGTTTCCGCGTCCCACATCGAAATGCGTGTCAAGGAGAATGATTGTTTATAATCAAATGTGTGGGATTGGTGCTCTTATCACCTGTTGTAAGGATAATCTCCCATATAAAACTGCACACACATAGTCTGCGAGCATTGTGTGGCCCTAGTGGGACTTTGGACCCACTATGATTCTTCTCCGGCTTGACTACCCATGGTCCACTGCACAGTCTTGACTGTATCAAGCTATGTTGACTCAACCAGTCCCTCCTATGGGATAACCTGGCTAGTTTCCCCTTTATGGTCTAGATAAATGGTACGTTGGCCTTGGATGATGGGCTAGATTTGGGTTTGTACAACTTTATTAGTACTTGGAAAATATGAAAATAAAAAAGTAAGATTCCAATAAAGTTCATAATTAAAATATAACATTAAAATCACACTTTCAACCCATTTTAACTCTTTATTCATACTCTACCAATTTTGATTAAAATAATTGATTTTATGGGTATTCTAATTAAACACCATCAAAAATCATTAGAATTTTTTTAAAATCTAAATGAAAATATTATTTTTCAAATTCCCCCACACTTAAACCATGCTTGTCCTCAAGCGTTAAATCTTAACATTAAGAATAATAGGTCACGAAAGTTATCCTTATTCAAATTTTGAAGTAATAAAATAAAATAATTATCAATGAAAAATAAAATTTTCAAATGTCGCATAAAATATCAATTCAATTTCTTAATTTTCAAAGAAATAATCAATTCAAGTATTTTACTTTTATCCTTTTGAAAATGATGGAACGTATTCTTTAATCCATTCAATCTCCTTAATTCATCATTATTAAACATGCTAAATCATTTTCTACCTCTCTTTTGATCTTTTCGCTCATCACTCATGATATTAATTCAAGTGGCCTTATGATCATATCATTAATATGTGCTCATCATCCATAGTCTTGTAAAGTAACTAATTTCTCTACTTTATATAGAGAAAAGACACATAAAATCAAGAGGACTTGCAATAATGGTTCAAATGTCTCTCAGGATTAATATTGGTAGGAATTGTTTTTTTAATTAAATCACAAGGAGGAGGTTTTTATCTTAAAGTATAAATCATGATATCAAAAGTAAAAGTGTAATTAAATTCTCCCCTTCAAAGTGTTACAACTCCCACTTTCCCCAAACTCAAAGTAAGGTCATGATCAAACTAACAAATAATGAATGATTTGTGCGCCCTCTTTAATTTTTCTTTTCTTTTATATTTTTATTTCCTTTTTAAAAGTTCTTTTTCATTTTTTTACTTTTTAAAATTTATGTTTATAATAAACCTCACATTCACCACCTAACCACATATGATAAAAATAATTGGTCTAGTAATGTTTATTTTTTATTCTTCTAATTCACAACCAATTCTTTTCATTTTTTTATTTCTTTTTTCTTTCTCTATTTTTTTCAAGAGGGTAAAAACAATAAATATTATAAGGAATATGAAACTTTCTCAATCCCCATATATATCACCCCCACACTATATCCTTACAATTTATTTCATCCCTTACTCCTTGAATTTCTTCACCCCCATACTTCAACTTAAGAATATCATGAAAATAATAATAGGAGGTTATGAATGGATAAAAATGGATTAAAACATGGATCATTACTAACAAGTTCATTCATGGTTTATATAGTTTAAAAAAGGATCAATGTAAATAAGTTTTTCAAGGATAAGTGATTTTCAAAAGATTCATCAATCATTTTAAATATATTTTTGCAAACTCATAGATTTGAAAGGTTCAAATGAAAGTTCTAGTAGGTGGAATGTCCCAAGATCAATAAAGAAATATGCTTAAGATAAGATAGGAAGTACTTGGTATATAAATACTCTCGGTAATGGGATATATGATTTTGGAAAATCACTCTGGGAATGACTAATAAAAAAAACAATTTGCATGGATTTCAAAAATTCAAAACATGAAAAATGGTTGGGAAATTTCATTTACATGAATCAACTAATTCATTCAAATCATGAGTCCTCATTTTAATATCCATTATTCACTTTAATAATTAAATTATTCATTTGAATAATTAAATATCATTATAATTAAAATATAAAACATGGAATCATAAGATTAATAAGAAACTCAAGTCTTTTATATAAGTCAAGTAAAGAATAAATTCAAATTTGAACATGAAATTTTCCAATTTAAAGCTCAAAATAGATTTTGGAAAAAAAAATAGGGAGTTTGAATGATAAAAATTAAAAGTGAACTCCATAAGCTATAAACTTAGTCCTTTTTCTCTACTATTTAAGGATTCCATTTTCCATTATGAACCTATAAAATAAAATTACTCAATTAAGTATAAGGATTATATCATTTAAGCTCAAAAAGATACGAGGGAGTGGGATACGTATTGGACTATTCCTAAAAATGAAATTTAATGTCCTATAAATAAAGTAATGAGATAATTATTAGTATACTCCCCCAAGTGGGCCCTGAATTTTTTACTACCTCCAGAGGGTAGTACCAGGTATTATCCAGAGTCTGATGGTGGATAGAGATTCTTTGACTTGAAACACCACATGTGTATTTTCCCAGCTTCCACATCTTCATTCTTGGTGAGGAATTATCCATGGATAGATTATACAACATTATACCCCTCACAATTAAGTACATATTGCATGTAATTGGTAGGATAAATTATTAATCATCCCCCTTCTTGGTTGTTACTTATAAAACCTCTTCCTTTTCCAATGTTGGATCAATTTGGGTTGCATGAATTGAATGATCAAAGGGAATGTAAATAGGTATTTTTACTTGAACAAAATTTAAATTTGAATAATTAATAAAAAATTTACCCTTTCAATATGATAATTCTCTATCTTTATTTCATAATTATTATAAAATTGGGTTTCTTCAAAGGCCTCCTAGAATGTATGTTCATTAAAATTAGGGAGCTCCATATGTTCCTAAACAGGTGCATGTATTGTTTCTTCATCTTCATATAAGGAAAAATAAGGATTTTGTAAATATTAAACTCAAATTAGTGTGAATTTATACTCAATTAAGGTTAAATAAAATAAAATTAAATAGAGTTTGAGATAAGATCAAATCATTGAATTGGTTTAGTTTCAATCTCTTCTTCAATGGCGAGTTCCTCTTAGAGGTGGATGGTAGAAAGTGGAGGTATGTAGTCAGTATCCTCTATATTTTCTTAAAATTCCACCACAAGGATGTTTTATCCTTCTTCCATAGCTAGAAATAGGTATTCAGGTACTGATTCTTCAATATTATAAATGACAATATCTCATTTCATTTTATCTTCTTCCAAGTTACTCAAAATTGATATAAATATTTTCCCATAATCCTATCACCACGTGAGTATTCATCTCCACTCTCTTTGTCTTAATGGTATTCTTGAATCTGGTTCCTAAAATATTTTGGTTGTTGATATTCCTTAAGTTTGGACTTAACTCCTTGTATGTCTTCAGGGAGCTTGGGGAAAACCAGTGGCACTTCATCCTTGGCCTAAAATCTTTTCAAGTCAGTTCGGAGTTCATTGATCATACCCATAAAATATTGAGGTGAGAGGAATGTCTCTATACCTCTTTGATTATGCTTGACCATTATCCTAAGAGCATCATCTCTTATATTTAGGGAATCTTTAGTATAGTTTGTTAATTTTCCTTGCACCTGTGAGTAATTGTTACATGAATTGAAAAAAATGGTCATTTAAAAATATCCTAGAAAAATAATTTTTTATGGTTATTTTAAATCAATAAAAAATATCAAAAATGTGAAAAATAAAAAATAATAAAATGCTTAATAAATCCCCAAAAATGGAACCAGTTTTGACTGAACGCCTATCATATGGAGGGAAAAAATCAAATTTATTTTTCTAATACATCACAAAGTCTGAATAGGGTTATCTCACCTGAGAAGCTTTCTCAGTTGCTTACTTAATTAATCCAATTCACTTAAACTACTTCTTTTTTTAATTATTATATGAAAGCAATGGAATTTAAATGAAATAATAGAGTGATAAAATTTAACTAACATGTAATGAAAAAATTTGATTAGTGAAGAAATAACTTGGCCTTTGTGGTTTGGTTTATGGGTTACATAATTCTCTTTATTGGTGTTAAAATTTAGTTTGATATTTTAATAATGAAATATCTCTCTTAAACTACTATTATTTTATTTAGTGGTGTGAAATATTGAATGCATTTAGCAATATCAATTTCACCTCCTCCTATAATCAAGGATGATGGAATGCCTTAATCAAGAGTGGGACATATTTCAGGACCTAGCTCCATTTATTTCATTTCATCCACTGAATGGCTCAACTCCATAATATAAAGATCTTGTATCCAATATAATGTAGGGAAATATTTAAATAAAGAATGGAAATTATTTTTAGTTCATTTTCATGGTGTAAAATTTTCACACCCATGCACATCACCCTTGATCACGAAAAACTTAATCAAACTTGTGAATTTACATGAAGAATGCATTGGAAACACCACTTATCTTCCCCAAGACAAGCCTCGGGTTACCACATAATTTTTTAGGGTAATAGGTCACAGTGGTGAGATGATAAATAAGAGAAGAAAATAAAAATAAAAATAAAAGGGATGAGTGAAGAAAAAGAGAACACACACATGAAATCACAAAATGAAAATACAAGGAGAATAGGGTAAACGAAATAATGAAAAAATGAAATGAAATAATGGAGAAGAAATTAAATGGACTGAAGGTTAGAAGAAAATGAATAAGAAGAATAAGAATAAGAAGATGAGGGGAGGAAAACAAAATTAAAAAAATTCATGCACAATATTAAGAAACTAAGATAAAAATTACATTAATATAATATCCAAATTAGATAAAAAAAAATAAAACAAATAAAGAAAATAGCAGTTGCTCATCCAAATAGTAGAAACTCCCTCTGGTTGTGTGGATTGAACTCTCATTACCAAGTGTAAATCCTCTCCTTTTATATGAAACGGAAGATCCTTGACAGTGGCCTTATCCATGGGTCTCTCTAAATATCTTCAAGATCTCCTCGACACCTGGGTGTATAAAATTTTAAACACTTAAGGATATTAGGTTATTATGATTTGGAAGTTCCATGGACAGCGGATAACATGGACCCAAGCCTTAGCTTCGCTTCTATTGTCCATGGATACATGAGCTTCATGGGTGACATGGCAGGGTTGGTGAAGGAAGTGGTAAAATGTAATAGAAAATAAAGGCTCCTTAAACCCTCCAGCCTTCATAGTGGTTAGAGGGAGAATTGAGATGGATTTATGAGGACCATATGAGGCCCTGGAGATCATCCAAGGTGGAACATGGTACTTAGAAGTGGTGTGTGGCTCAGGACACAGCTTCCAAGGATGCTTCCATGGTGTTTTCGAGAGTAGTAGTAGGAATACAGAGAAGAAGAAGCTACGGCAGGTGGTGGAGAGCAAAAGAGGCTTCTATATGAGTGAGGCTGAGGCACGAGATCGACGGGACAATGGTGTTTAGCCTAAAATGAACAATAACCATAGTTTTATCACCCCAAATAAAAATAAAATGGAGAGATAATTCTTGTTTATAAGTCAAAGCATGGGTTCTATGCTCATATTTCGCATTGTGGGGACGGGAACCCACATAACATTGCACACATGTAGGTCGTGCACACTACATATCCCACATGACACTTTGGAACCACTATACTTCCCCATGGGCTTGACTCCCCACAGGCCACTACACAGGCTTGATTCCCCTATGCTATTCCAACTCAAGTAGGCCCTCCCAGAGATGGACAGGTTGTGTTTCCCCTTATGGGCTAGCTAAATGGAAAGATGGCCTTGGTTGATTGGCTAGATTTGGGTTTAGATAATTTCTTTGGAACTTAAAAAATATGAAAATAAAAAAGTAAGATTCCAATAAAGTTCATAATTCAAATATAACATTAAAAAATACAATCAAACCATTTTAAATCCTCATTAATATTTTCCCAAATTTTTTTAAAAAATTGAATTTATGGTTTCATGAATATTTATTTATATTATTTCCTCTATTTTTTTCTAAATTTTTATTTTATCTATTATTATTTCAACTATATACCAGAGAGTATAGTCTCCCCGCTATATATCTTATACTCTCACTTATAGTCAATTGCCTCTAGCGTTTGGTGAGGTGTGCCTGTGATCATATAGAAAACTCATCTCAGTCACATGAGGGGGTACCGAGTCGAGGATGTTACAAAGTGGTATTATAGGATGTTTATTTTCAATTTCTTTACTATTTGGTAAAGATAGAAAGGAGACACGGAAGTGTTGGGGCTTGGTAATGAGATTGTTCATGGGAGTAGTTATCCCATATGTGAGGTAAATAGAGTACATAAGTATGGTATTGTCTTTCTTATGTTTTTTTGTTACAGTTTTGATGTTATGTTTCCTAGGGTGATTCACTTGTTATGTGATGTTACTATTTTATGATAATTTACTAACGTGGTGGTATGGCATGAGATGATTATACATGCATCATGATAGGCACATAAGGATATATGTTGACATGAATTTTTCATACTAAGGATATCTTTGATAAATGTGATATATTTTTCATATGAACTAAGAAATGAAATCCCTTGTTATACTATATAAATGAAATAAAAGAAACCATTTTATTATGCTAATTTACTTGTTAATCCAATTTAAAGGAACATAAATTCCTTTTTTGGGTATCTATTTTAAATTTTTAAGTTGCTATTATTGAGATCCTATGTTTTAAGTAGTGAGTTGGACTTTATGGATAAAATACCTCTTCAACATCTTCAAATCAAACGTTAGAAGATTGGAAATCAATCCAAACCTAACACAATTGACCTAGAACTTCCTGCAGCTCTAAATAATAATATGGAAAACCATCTTTATGATAGATTCTTGAGTTTTATAAGATCGAAGGAGAGGGTTATTGTTCTCATCATACCTTCAATGTCTAATTCAATAAGAGAGCTTCATCTATAACATCTTAATGTGTTCACTGGAGAGGGAGGCCCCTAGGTAGCTAGGTTCTGGATTGATTCATTATAGAAAATATTCAACCACCTCAAGAAACCTGAAAATAGAAGGGTGAATCATTATGCTTACATGATTTTAGGGCCTCCCAAGAACTGGTTAGATGTCAAACTCGGACTTTAGACTTTTTTAATAATTTGATAATTTTTATCTTATTATTTTTATCTGAATTTAACATGTTTTGTTAAGGTGCGGGTCGGACCCAATTTGAATTTGTGTGCTTTTGCTGATAGGTGAGTGTTTTGGATTAGCAATGTCTAGCGTATGGGAAGGGCACGGTCGAAGTTGTGCGTCTTCACTAGATCACCATGTGGTCTGCCCGGTGCATGTTTAATTAATTAATTAAAGGAATAACCATTAAAGTTAATGAAAAAATAATATGGGAAAAAAATAAAAAAATGACTATTTTTATAATAATAATAATATTATTATTATTAAGATTATTATTATTATTATTATTATTAGTATTTTAATTAGGATTTTAATATTAAATTATTTTCATAATTATAAAATTATTAACTTATTATTATTATTATTATTATTAAGTGGTCTAAGACCTTTTTTAGTTTTTATTTCTTTTTTATTTTCTTTTTCTTTTTTCTTTTCCTTCTTTCCTCATTTCTTCTCTTACTCCCCCACTCTCCCATCGTGCTACAATATCCCTTAAACCTAACACACTCTTGATCTTGTCCTCCCCTTTTTCACTCCTAGCTAACGCCCTCCCCTCCACTTTTCTGGTGAAGCACCTCCCTGGCACCCAGCGAACCACCTCGCACCACCCCAGCGAGTCTCCTGCGCACTGCCTCACGCAACCTTGTATAATTATCCCCCTAATTCACACAGATAACCTTGGACTTACCTCCTTTTAGAAAGACTCTGGTCGGCACGACCCACCTCCGGCATCCCCCTTCTTGGGCGGTTATTCTTCTACACCCTCGTCACAGGTGCATTCTTCTTCAGTTGTTCAATTCTACCATTTGGTAGGTTTTTGGGTTAATTATTTGTGTTTTGATTGGTTCAATTTGATTTCTTTGGCTCAATTTTTTGATTTCAGGGTCTAATTGTGTTGTTTGAGGTGAAGTTGACATGCGGTGGATTTTGCGCACCAAGTTTGTTGGGGTTTTCTACACCGAGATAGCTAGTTCTATGTATAATTATTTTTTGACGAATTAATTTGTGTTTTTAATTAATTTAGCATATTTATTAATTAGTTTTTGTGGTGTGATTTTGTTTTATTTAAGATTTAATATGAATTTTATGTTTTAGTATCATTTTTATGCAATATGATTGCAATTTTTCTGTGAAAACCAAGTTTGAGGCATTCGTATTGTTTTATAAACTGTTTTTTTAGTTTATTAAAATGTGTGAGGACTGCAGTTTGTGTTTTGGGTGTGGTTTCAATGTGAGTTTTTTTATATAAGAATTATTGAGGGATTTTTTTGGTATTTTGACTCATGCGACACATTTTGAAATAGTATAATAAATTTTCTCAGTGCTTTTCTTAATCGTGGAAATGCTTCCTTTAATTGTGCAGTTGGTTTATTTGATTGTATAAGTGATGCAGATTAAGTTTTGAATGATTTTTTGTGTTCATATTATTTCAAGATGGAATTTGTGTGTACAAGTGTGTTATTGGGTATAGGTAGCACCTCATTTGTTTGTTTATTTTAATTATGACATGTGATGTTGAATTGGAAACTTTTTTAGCAAAAATGGGAAGCCTGGTGAATAGGTGGGTAGACTAAGACTAGTGTTCTAGTGATATGGAAGTGGAATTGGCCCAGTTTAACTTAGATAGATTGAAAACTACAATACTAACTAAACTTTTGGATGATTTTTGGATACCACTAAGTTATGGGTGTGTTCTCTACTAGTGGATCATGCATGAGAACACAGGTTTTCATAGTCCCAATACCACTTTTGACCGAGATGTGAGTTTCTAGGGTCCCACTATTTGCTAGTTCCTATAGGGAATCTCCCATATTTGGTGCTCTTGGTTTACTTTATGTTCACCATCAGTATACTGTGTAACATTTGGGTTATCTAAAAAGTAATTGTGTGTTTTTAATTAAATTTGTTTTCTTTGAAGTTGTTTTTATTGAAACCGCTTCTTTAAAATTGTTAATGCTTTTTTTCCTTTAATTTTTTATACTTAAAAATGTATTTTTCATTCAATATTTGTGTGTGGAATCTTTTCTCGGTGATATATTATTATGCATTAGCTCACACTATACTTATACCTTTGAGTGTAAGTATATTTCGTTATGTCTGGTATAGGTAAGGGTAAGTATTTTGGAAAGAGTGGTTTGGGTTGCAAGCTAACTTCTTGGTGTGGCATATTGGAGATGGATTGAGGGTGGTTTCCTCTCTCCAGGTGGTGGTTTTTGAGTTAGTTTTTCATCACCCTACCTAGTGGTAGTAGTTTTTTGAGTTTTAGTTTACAAATGTAACTCGAATTCTGGTTTTGGTTAAAGGTTTGTTTGGTTGTAACTTCTAATTTTGGTTTTGTTTATTTTGTTCATTGTTTTATATTTATATATACATTGGAGTAAATCATTCCCAAACTTTATTTTTGATACCCGGGAATTTTGTCAGCCCATGGGGATCAGGAACACCCTTCGTAAATTGTCACGAACTAGGTCAGGCGTCAGTTGGATGGCAGAAAGACTTGGTTCATGAAAAAAATGGTATCAGAGCTAGGTTAACCCTTTGGGTCATTTTATTTGGGATGATTCTAGTTAGATGGGAGCTAGGAAAATCAAGAATTAAATCTCTGGATGCGAGTTGGGTGTCTGTCTAGCACACCTCGTGATAGACCTCCACTCACCATGGGATGTCAAGATGCTTATTTGACTTCTCCTCAAGGTAGAACATGTAGGCTACAGTCTGCACACAGACATCGGGAAGGGGAGAATTGGTTTGTTCATTATGTTTCTTATGCATGTTAGGTTTACTAATGTTTATTATTCTTTCTGAAATTTTATTTTTCAAGCCTTATTTATTAATGATGTTCTTATGTGACCATTGATTTCTGCAGCAACATCCTCCCTAGAGAGCTCCCCCGCACCCATAGGAGTAATCTGGGGATAGTTCCCCCTCACCGTATGATCAGAGGTTGGTGGAAGCTATAGTTTGGGTTTTTCAGTCTTTAGGATAAGGACCAACTCCTACGCCTACTCCTTCTCTATTTAGAGAGGATGTATATTGTCCAAAAAAAGACAAAGTCCAAGAGTTTCTCAAGAACAAACCTCCTCCATTCCAAGGTATCAAGGAGCCTCAGGAAGCAGATGAATGACTTGAGAAGATAGATAGCATGTTCAGTTCCTGGAAACTCCTAAATATGTCAGAGTGAAATGTGATTCGTCTCTGCTAGAAGGTCCCAATCAAAGGTGGTGGGACTCAGTGGTCCAAGCTGGGAAGCATGAGCAGATGAGCTAGGAGAACTTCAAAGTGGTCTTTAATGACCATTACTTCCCTAAGGTCTTGGCATATGCTAGATCCTGAGAATTCATGGATCTTGTTCAGGGGTAATAGTTAGTAATACAGTATTCCAACCGCTTCATTGTGCTAGTTCGATATTCACCTGAAATAGTCTCCGACAAATAGATGAAGGCTCGGAGTTTTAAAAATGGTTTTTGATTACAGATTTATTCTCTGGTGTTCATGTTCATGTTTAAGACTTATGCTGAGGTTTTTTACCAAGCTTTTATAGGGGAGATTGATCGTAAGAGAAATTCTAGTTCCTTTGGGGCTATGTCAGTACTTGGTAGTAGCATTTAATCCGAGAAGAAGATGAAGCGTGATGAGTAAGGGGAGAATGGTGGTAACAACTCAGGTCATCCTACCAGGTAGACTTCATCTATGTCTTCTGGTTCAGGATCTATTGTATGCCATAAGTGCGGGAAGGTAGGACACATCTGGCCTACATGTCCCTCCCCTCCTAGGCCTTTTTATAAATATGGAGTTATGGGATATGTGCATCACTTTTTCATAGTGACACGTCCATTTCAGATTGGGGAAGGATCTGTGGATTTTAGGGGAGTGTCGGTTCAATTAGAGATGACCAAGATAATGGGAGCTTGTTTTGGTGGTCGTGGTGGAAAGATCGGATCATCTTCTCGGCAGATCTAGATTAGGTCAGAGCCATAGGCGAGCGGTCATTCTTAGGTAGGGATCCGTCATCTTCATGTGGTGGATCAAGAACCAATGGGATCTGGTGTAGGACCTCCAACTCTTCCAGGTACCATTCTGATTGCATCTTCTATAACTGCAATTCTTTTTTATACTGGTGCATCTGTCTCTTCTATATTTTCTCGTCTTGTGAATATGTTGAACCTACCAACTGGGTTGTTGTCTTCTGCAATGGAGTTGGAAACACTGTTGGGTAAGAAGAAAGAGTAGGGCCTGAGGTGACCATCAGGTGCACTTTCCATGTTATGAGTTGAGATGGAGTGAAATTTCTTGGTCCTAGATATAGACCAGTATGATGTGATCCTTAGTATGGATTGGATGGTGTGATTTCAATTGAATATTTATTTCTATCGTCAGTGAATTATTTTTATGTCAACTATTGGGAGTACTCAGATATTTCTGGGGAAATGGGATCCTCGGTCGGGTCATGTGGGACCTACACTTCAAGAGTTATGAAAAATTTCTTATTAACTATTGTTTCTCACACTGGAGTATGGTGGTGGTGCTTCTCAGGGTGAATTACCTCTTATAGTGGATAAGTTTCCAGAGGTTTTTCCAGAGGATTTTTAGGGATTACCCTTAGATCAAGATGTGGATTTCCCAATTGAATTGACACCGGGGACACAACCTATATCTCTTCCCTCGTATCTCATTGCCCCCACTAAATTTAGGTAACTAAAGATACAACTGGACAATTTGGAATCCAAAGGGTTCATTCTCCTGAGCATCCCTCCTTGGGACACCCTAGTCTTATTCATGAAAAAGGCTAATGGATCTCTCTGGTTATGAATTGATTACTGGAATTTGAATAAGGTGACCATTAAAAATAAATACCCCTTACCCTGGATTGATGATTTGTTTGACCAGAGGAAGGGGGAAAAGTGGTTCTCTAAAATATACTTGAATTCAGGTTACCACCAACTCAAAGTGAGAGAAGCTAACATCTCAAACACGGCTTTCCAAAGAAGGTATGGCCACATTGATTATTTGTTCATGCCTTTCGGATTGAAAAATACTTCAGTAGTTTTTACGGTGTTCATGAATAGGGTGTTCTACCAGTATATCAGCTTCTTTATCGTGGTATTTTTGGATGACATCCTGGTTTACTCCTAGTATGAGGAAGAGCATGAACATCATTTGTGGATTTTGATGGTCACTATGTGGGATCATCACATTTACGCAAAGCTTTAAAAGTTCACCTTCTGGATTAGAGAAGTGACGTTTTTGGGCCATGTTATTTTGGAGAAAGGGGTCTCAGTGGATCTTGAGAAGGTCAGTGTAGTTATTTCATGGGAATATTCGAGGAATGTGTTCAAGATCAGGAGTTTTCTAGGCCTAGAAGTTTTTTATATTTGATATTTTCGTGATTTCTCCTGACTTTCCTCTTCTATGACCGCACACACCCAGAAAGGGGTGAAGTTTGAATAGAGCCCTGAGTGTCAGGCATCCTTTGAGGAGTTGAATCTGTAGTTGAATACCGCACCTATGTTGATATTTACAGAGTTTGGGAAGGGCTACATGGTTTATTGAGATGCTTTACGTACAGGCCTCAGGTGTGTACTCGTGTAGGATAATCATGTAGTGGATTATAGTTCTCGTCAACTCTGGCCGCATGAGAAGAATTACCTGACTCATGACTTGGAGTTGGTAGTGGTGATGCATTCTCTAAGGACTTGGCATCACTACTTATTTGGGGAAAAATATTTGGTCTGATCTGACCATAATATCCTAGCCTACATCTTCTCATCGAAGGATCTTAATAGGAGGCATCACCATTGGATCGAGTATCTGTAGGGGTTCGAATTTGATATAATCTATACCACGGGCAAGGGTAATGTGGTGGTTGACCGCTTGAGCAGGTAGGTTTCAGTGCAAGAATTGAGGAAGTCCAATGATGAGTGAATTTTGATGGGGCACTTTTCCTAGATGCACCTGGAGACTAAGGAGAATAGCAGAGGTACATTCTTGGAAAGCATTCAATTGACTCCTACTCTTTTGGAGTTGATTCAGCAGAAGAAACCTGATGATGAGCAGTGTCAGTGGTCTATGAACTTTATTCATGGTGGGGATACTTCTTATGATTGGTCATTGTCTCCCAAAGGGTATCTTGTGCTTCAAGGTTTGTGCATTGGTGTCTTTGTCTCTGTGGAAGGTGGTGATTTAGGATAGCCACCAGTTTTTGTGGTTCATCCATCCTGGTAATACCAAAATGTGTTATGATGTTAGAAGACAATTCCAGTGGCTAGGTATGAGACAGGACATATTTTACTTTGTATAGAGATGTTATATTTTTCCTCAGGTAAAATTAGAGAATCAAAGACCCTCTGGTTTGCTTCAGCCATTACCCATTCCTACCTAGAAGTGGGATGGGGTCACCATGGACTTCATTATTGTCCTAACTCAAACACCTCAGAGAAGGAATTCTATTTCATCAGTGATTTACCATTTAAAAAAATCATCTCACTGTATTATGATTAGAGATACAACTAAATTGGATGATCTCAGCCGATTATATATTCAGGAGGTGTCCATACTTCATGGTGAGCTATAAGCAATTGTTTCGGAGAGAGACCCTTGTTTTACCTCTTGGTTTTAAGAAGTCCTTCAAAGGGCATTGGGATCGCAGATCAAAATGAGCATGGTATACCATCCTGAAATGGATAGTCAAATGGAGCAGGCAAATTAGAACCTAGAGGATATGCTTTGCTTATATGTGTTAGATTTCGGAAGATCATGGGATAGCCATTTAGGATTTTTTTATTTCACTTATTATAACTATTACCAATAATATATCCAAATGAAACCCTTTCATGAACTCTATGGTTGGAAATGTCGGTCTCCTTTATATTGGGATGAGGTGGGTGAGACCTCCCATTTGGGACTGAGCCTTGTGCAGGAGACGAATGAGAAATTCAAGTTGATCAGGTAGTAGTTATTGACAGCTCATAGTCACCACAAATATTATGTTGATCATAGATTTTGGGACCTTGAGTTTCCTATGGTTGATTGGGTGTTCTTGAAGTCGGTACCTTTCTTGGTTCACCATCATTTGGGAAAGTAGGAAATGCTAATGCCCAGGTATGTCGAACCTTTCGAGATCACTGATTGGATTTTCAAGTGGAATACAGGATACCTTTACCTTCTCAGTTGACATCGATTCACGATGTATTTCATGTCTCCAAATTGAAAAGGTATAATCCAGACCTGTCTCAAGTATTGAATTGGGAAGAGTTGGAAATAGAGCCTTATTTTTCATTGTTTGAATGGCCAGCGTAGATATTGGATTACTAAGAGAATGTGATTCATGGGAATTCCATTCCATTCATATATATCCTTTAGTAGTATGGGAATAATGAGCATGAGACTTGGGAGCGAATGTCATGGGTTGAGCAGAAGTACCCATTCATATTCTCTGATCAGGCTTCGAGTTGACTTTTCGCGGGTGAAAAGTTTTCATGCTAGGGAGAATTTTCACACATGGACTTCATAATTTGGTAACAATTTAATAATTTTTATCTGATAATTTTTATCTAACTTTAAAAAAAATTCTTGAGGTGTAGGCAGGGCCTGATTTGAATTTTTGCACTTTTGCTGATAGGCAAGTGTTTTGTATTGGAAATGTACGATGCATTAGCGAGGCACGGTCGAAGTCGTGCAGCTTCACCAGATCATCAAGAATCCTACTCGGTGTGTGATTAATTAATTAATTAACCAAATTAACATTGAAGTGAATGAAAAAATAAAATGGGAAAAAAATAAAATTATTTTTGAACTATTTTAATAATAATATTATTATTATTATTGTTATTTTATTATTATTATTTTCGTTAATATTTTAATTAGGTTGTTAATATTAAATTATTTTCAAAATGATACAATTATTAACTTATTATTATTATTATTTTAAGTGTTCTAAGTCCTTTTTTTAGTTTTTATTTCATTTTTATTTTCATTTTCATTTCTCTTTTTTATTTTCCTTTTTCCCCCTTTCCACTATTCCTCCCCACTCTCCCATCATGGTTCAGCATCCCCTAAACCTAACCCATGCCTACTCTTCTCCTCCCCTTAGCCTCTCCTAGCTAAAGTCCTCCCCTCCACTTCTCCGGTGGAACATCACCCCAGCACCGGACGAACCACCTCACACTGCCTCAGCAAGTCCCCTAAGCACTACATTGCACAGCCATGTTGCGCTCTCCCCCTCCTTCGCACAGATCCCCTTGGCTGCACCTCCTTCTAAAAAGACTCTAATTGAAATGACCCACCTCCGACATCCCCCTTTTTATCTCTGTTAGCCTTCCGCACCCTCGTCATAGGTGCATTATTTTTCAATTGTTTTGTTTCTACCATTTGGTACGCTATCAGGTTAAGGATTCATGTTACGATTAGTTTAGTTTTAATATTTTTGGATTGATGTTTTGATTTTAGGGTCTAATTGTGTCATTTGAGGTGCAGTTAGCATGCGGTGGATTTTTCACACCAAGTTTGTGGGTTTTTCTACACTGAGGTAGGTGGTTCCATGTATAACTATTGCTTAACAAATTCATTTATTGGTTTAATTAATTTAGCATATTTATTAATTTTTTTTAGTCATGTGATTTTGGTTTTAATTAAGGTTTAATATGCATTTGATTTTTTAGTAGCATGTTTATGAAATATGAGTGCAATTTTTCTATGAAAACCCATGTTGATCCATTCATAGTGTCTCATAAACTGTGCTGTTAGTTTATTAAAATGTGTAAGGGTTGTAATTTGTTTTTGGGTGTGACGTCAATGTGTGTTTAGTTATAAAAGATTTATTGAGAGAGTTTTTTGTATTTGGGGTCATGAGAAACATTTTTAAATTGTTTAATAAATTTTCATAGTGGTTTTCTTAATCGTGGAAATGGTTCCTTTAACAATGCAGTTGGTTTATTTGATTGTGTAAATGATGAAGATTAAGTTTTGAAAGGTTTTTTATGTGTGTATTATTTCAAAATGGAATTTTTGTGTGCAAGTGTGGTATTGGGTATAGGTAGCGCCTCGATTGTTTGTTTGTTTTAATTATGACATGTGATATAGACATGGAACCTTTTGAGCACAAATGGGAAGCCAATGGACTAGGTGGGAAGACTAGGACTAGAGTGTTAGTGATACGGAAGTGGTATTGTCTTGGTTTTAGTTAGCTGGATTGATGACTAAAACAGTAACAAAACTTTTGGATGATGATTTGAGACCACCAGGTTATGGGTGTGTTCCCTACTAGTGGTTTGTGCATGGGAGCACAAGTTTTCATAGTTCCTATACCACTTGTAACCGAGACATGAGGTTCTAGGGTCCCATTATTTTCTAGTACCTATAGGGCCTCTCCCATATTCAGTGCTCCTGGTTTAATTTAGGTTCACCATCGGCATACGGTGTAACATTTTGGTTATCTTAAAAGTAAATACGTGTTTTTAATTAAATTTTTTTTCTTTGAAGTTGTCTTTGTTAAAACTGCTTATTTAAAATTGTTCAAGCTTTTCATTCCTTTTATTTGTTAAACTTGAAATTGTATTTTTCATTTAATATTTATGCATGGAATATTTTCTAGATGGAATCCTAATATCTGTTACCTCACACCCTACTTACACCTTTATCTGTAATTAGATTTGGTTATGACTGATACAGGTTATGGTAAGGCTTTTGGAAATGGTGGTTTGGGTTATTAACTGACTTCTTGGTGAGAAATAGTGGAGATGGATTGAGGGTGCTATCCTCTTTCCAGGTGGCAGTTTTTTAGTTGGTTTTTGTCACCCTAACTAGTGATAGTTTTTGTTTGGGTTTTATTTTACATATGTAACTCAAATTCTGGTTTTGGTTAAAGTCTTTTTTGGATGTAACTTCTGATTTTGGTTTTTTTTATTTTGTAGGTTGTTTTTCATTTATATATACACTCAGTTAAATCATTAACAAAAATTATTTTTTATACCCAGGCACTTTTTCTTGCTTGTGGGGATTGGGAATGCCCTTTAGGGATTTCTATGGACTGGGTTGTGTGTTGGTTGGATGGCGACCCGACTTAGTTCGTGACATGGGACATTATGAAGAAAGTTGGGCAGCATGAGGGGATATCTTGGAAGTATTTCAAGGAAAATTTTTTAATAAACTTTTATCCAAATATATTGAGGGGTGAGAGGGATATTTATTTCATACACTTAATAAATTGATATATTTTAGTGATGGACAATGTTGGATGTTTCACTAACTTGTAGTGATTTTCTCTATCTCTGTAAGATGATGAGATATCTAGGACATGACATTTTTGGGATGGGATTTTCTATGAGATCAGGTTGTGGGTGAATGTCTTTTGCCTAAGTATCTTTACAGACTTCATAGATTAGGATCTCATCACAGATGAGAATATGAGAGAGGTTTCAAGCAGTGGATAGAAAGTTTTAGTGAGGAAATTTGGGTGCTATTATTATAGTAATATGAAGAACCACTACGAAATTTTCCACCAAGGAAGCAGCAAGAAGAGAAACTAGGGGAGTGGAATTCTTCTTAAGTATCATGGATCAGTACAGTGCTTTCAATGTAGTAGGGTGGGCTACAAGCATCCTCAATGTCTTTTAACTACATTGGAGCGTCATGTTTGTGGTAGGTTGGTCTATTTATAGAATTTCTATAAGAACTTTCCATAATATAGAAATGGTAGGTGATTTGGAAATTCACCTAAGTCTAGGAAGGACTCAGTTACCCCTCAATAGATGGGTATCTAGAGTTCCATCAAACATTCATGATGAGGTAGAGGATATGGTACCTTGTAACAGGAGTGTAAGTACCAAATAGAGGTAATAGCATAGGGGAGTCATACTAGATCCTAGGTCATAGGGGAAAGTTAGTTACACAGTATGCAGTATACTCAGTCTATTTTGGATGCAGTTCCTTCTACCATCAAAGGTATGACTCTTATATAATATACCATTTCCTATGTTTTATTTGATATGGGGTATCACATTCCTTTTTTTATTCACAATTTACAAATGGTTTGGTCTTGATTGTGGATGTCCTGGATAGTGTTATGACCATCGACACATCCTTGGGAGTGTAGTCAGAGGATATTAAATGTTGCAAGGTGTGTTCTCTAGAAATCGGTGGCTACCATTTTCTTTGGGATCTTTTTATGTTGGAAATGATTGGTTTTGATTTAATCCTTGTTATGGATTTTCAAGTTTTATATCAGGATCATGTTCACTATTATTAGAGGAGGAGTACCTTTCTATCTTTATAATGGGGAATCTATTTTCATTAGGGTGAGTGGGATCTTTAGGCTGGTCATGCAGGACCAATTTAGTGGAGATTTTATTGTCTCATGGACTAGTTAATAAGACTTTTTCTATATGATATTGGAATGACCAAGATAATTTTCCTCCAATGATAGATCATTTTTAGGATGTCTTTCCAAATGAATTCACTATATTACCACCCGAGCAGGAGATCGATTTCATGATTGATTTGGTGTCAGGAACCAAGAAAGTTTCTATCTTCCCTTATATAATGTCACTAGAATATTTTCATGATTTGAAGGTTCATTTGGAAGATATTGAAGAAAAATGGTTCATATGACCTAATACATCTACACGGGGTTCTCCAATGCTTTTTTCCAAGAAGGATGATATAACCTTGCACTTATTTCTGTATTATCAGAGGATAAACTGAATAAAGATCAAGAACTGGTATCCTCTTCCACACATCAATGATCTCTTGGATCAGTTGAGGGGTTTTAGGATCTTATCCAATATCGAATTGAGGTCTGGGTACCATCAGCTTGAGGGTGAGATCATTGCGCATACCCCATACTACTTTTAGGAGTATGTATGACTTTTATGAGTTTGTGGTAATATATTTTGGTCTAACGAATTCACCATCGATATTTATGGCCTTTTGGAATTGGATATTTCATCCTTTCCTGGATCAGTTTTTGGTGGTTTTTATCGATGGAATCTTAGTGTACTCCCAATTTTCATATGATCATGACCAACATCTTGACATTTTATTGATATAATGAAGAGAGCATTGGATTTACACCAAGCTATTTAAATACAGTTTTTGGATTGACAAATTTCACTTATTGGGTCATGTTATCTCAGATACTAGAGTGTCATTGGACCCATATAAGGTTATAGTCATGGTATCTTGATAATGACCCAAGTATGTCTTCTAGATTCAGATATTTATGGGTTTAGTAGGTTACTACCATAGTTTCATCCAGAACCTCTCCCATTTGGAAGCATTGATGTCTGGTATGACTAAGAAAGGGGTGGAGTTCGTTTTTTCAAATGCTTGTGAAAGGGATTTTCAAGAGTTGAATAGAATTTTGACCTAAATACTGATCCTAACCTTACCTATGTCTGGTAAGGAATATATCATGTATTTTGATTCTTTAAGATTCTGACTTAGAGTAGTTTAGATGCAAGAGAACTGACTGGTTTCTTATGGCTCTAGATAGCTAAGACCACATGAGATGAATTACCCTAATCATGATCTATAGTTAGCTGCAGTGGTACATTACCTAAGATACTGGAGACACTCTCTTATAGGTAATAGGTTTATGGTTCACATGGACCAAAGTATCCTCAAGTACATCTTTTCTCAATGAGACCTCAACCTTTTGGAGAGGAGGTGGTTTCAGTATCTTTAGTATTTTGATTTTGATTTTTCTTATACAACAGGAAAGGGCAGCATCATTTTCAATGCCATGTGTTAAAAGATGTGGGTAGGGGAATTATGGGAGTATTTTGATGAGTGGTGGCTGATAGAAATCTTTATAGACATGCATATTGATGTACAGGAGTCCTAGGGAAGAGTCACACTACCTTTAAAATATTTTATACTTTTGAAACTGGATCATATCAAGACATTTTAGTTATCTAATTTGTAGGGATTAGTTCTAGGGTATTTTTTATATGATGGGGAGCTTCCATAAAGATGGTATCTTGGAATCAATAACATTTTTCTATATTGTGGTCATGTATGGATTCTTATGGGTTTTCATGAGGAGATGATGAGGGAGTTTTATACTTCTAAATGGGTGATACATCCATGTTTGAAAAATATTTATTGTGATATATGTATACAATTGCAGTGGTTAGGGATGAAAAATGATATAGTGGGATTAATGGAAATATGTTTCACCTATTATCTAGTGAAGGCTAAGTATCATAGGCCCACTGGGTTGTTACAGCCTTTACCCATTCTGGAGTGGAAATGGGATGATGTCATTATGGATTTCATGATAGGATTACTTAGGACACCCGACAAGACTGATGGATTTTGGGTGATCGTTGATCGACTAATGAAGTATCCCACTTATTTCCTATTAGGGAGACCTTCACTGTTGATGATGTGTGTAACCTATATGTGCGATAAATAGTTTCCAATTGAGATCCTTGTTTCATATCTATATTCTTAAATAGTCTTTAAAAGGCTCTAGAATCATAGGTTTTTCTGAGTATATCCAAAAATCCACATAATGAAATCTAGTCTGAATGGATGACTCGGGTTTTGGAGGATATGTTATGAGTATGTGTCTTAGATATTGGTGATCCTTGAGAGAAACATCTAACACTCATTGAGTTCTCTTATAATAATATATTCCAGGAATAAATATAAATGGATACTTTAAAGTATTTTTATAGAATTATATTTTCTTTCACATATCGGTTGGTCAGAGGTAGGTGAGTCAACGCATGTTGGGTCTAGTCTCATTTAAGAGATGTATGATCGGTTTTGGTTGATCAGGAAGTGGATGGTAACCATGAAGAGATGACACAAATCGTACACTAAAAATAAAATATTTCCTCTAGAGTTTGAGGTTATTTGTTGAGATTTTATTTGGGTGTCACCTAGTCTAGGGAAACTCCATATCAAGAAACAGGTGAAACTATCACCTTGATTCATTGGTCCATTTGAGATTTCAGAGAGGGTTAGCCCAGTGACATACTATTTGTCCATTCCATATCATTACAACACCATGCATGATGTGTTTCACATGTCACATGTTCACAGATATCATATTAGTCATTCTCAAGTGATATAAATTAATGGTGTTAAGCTAGATGATGATGTATCCTTTGATGAGCATATCATTCGTATCATGGATCATAGTGAAAAAAATATTCAAGGGAAGATTGTGCCTATAGTATGAGTAAAGTGGAATCATGGGAGTGTATAAGATGATACCAAGGAGAGGGAATATAATATATGCACATTGTGTCCATACTTGTTCATAGATTCCCCAAAATGAATCTTGGAGTAGCTTATGGATGAGCTGTTATATGGTGGGGAGGTTGTAAGATCCCATCTTTTCTAGATATGTCACTCTTTAAGTTTGGGTAAACCTTTTGGGGAATGGTTATCTTTTGTCTGAGCCTTGTTTGGTGATTTTTTATAATTCTAGGTAATTGTTTTACAGGTATAGAAACTAAAGGCTATAGAGAGATTTTGCTTCATAAATTAAGAATTTACGACATTAATTTCTCATGCAAGCTAACCTAGTAAAATTGAAACAAATTGTAAAAGTGTCAGGGAAATCTATAAATCATTCTTAAGTAATGAAATGGGATTTTACATTGTAATATTGTTTTTTATGAAGTTTTTAAGCCAAGGAAATGATTTTTTAGAATATCTTAGATTCATGGGATTTATGATATAAATCTATTATCTACATCATTAATATGTCACGCCCATTTTTAAAACCTATAGTGGACATCATGAATTTTAAAAATGTGTTCTTCTAATCTCTTGATATGCATCCCTTCCATAGGAGGTATCTAGTTCCCTCTTCAAACTAATAGGAAGTCTACTGAGGTCCATGGTGTTTTGAACATGGAGAGTGAAGGGAGGGAAGGGAAAGTCTGATCATTGATACAGACTTGAGGATTTGAAGACTTGTTTTTGAGGTGCGTGGTCTAAAACTTATCCCTATTTGTCTATTAAATTATCCTAGTATGTTTAATATGTGTGATCACTCTGATATTTCATGAACACAACCTAAGTAACTGAATAATTATATTTTTGATTAGTTACACATGTATAAACCTCCCATTGGATCTCATCAGGTCCATTAGAATTGAGACTGATGCTTAGGGCCACCCGATGGGTGTACAAACCCTTGACCTTGTTGAGACTTAGTCAATTTGAACCTAAATCACATATATGTTGGGAAATTGGATCGATTATTGGATCAATATTATGAATTTTCATAATAGGTGAATTGTAGTGATTTCTTAGGATATAATCACATGGACTAAAATGGGTTAAATGATGTGTGATCAGCTCATCATGTTTATAGGATGATTTGTTCCTTTATTGGAATGTTAAAAAACATAGGTTTCAATGATAAATGAAATGGTAGTTTGTGTAATTAAGATGACAATTGGGATCCTGAACTTATGAAATATAAATGGATAGATAAATGGTAATTGGATGGATTGACCATTGTGAATTAATTACATGTTATTTTTCTTTGTTTTCAGTCTTGATAATTTCTTTTGAGGATTCTATTTTAAGATAATTTTTGTTCTGATTAGTGCCTGAGGGATTGATGTTACATGAACATTGAGTTCTTTTTTTATAATACATGTTCTTGTATTGGGTGTATAGAGGCACAAAATGTGATACCTTAGGGTATGGTACTTGGGTACAACCCACATGAGGGAAAATTGCACATTCATTCGATGCCTGAGAGTAAGATTATTTTTTACCATATGTATGGGATTTCAAATAAAGATACTATATGTGTGATTCATCCTAGACAGGAGAATCTGCCACTGAATTGGGTGATCTATCTCGATTTAGGAGGATCCACCCATAGATTGGGATATACATCATGGCGCTGAAGTAGGTTTGGTTCACCCCAAGTGTCAATCTAAAGCTTGAGGTTAGTAGGTTTATTACCTGAGAAGTATTAATTTATTAATTAATACCTCTGTATATTACTTTATTTCATGAACTATAACCTCAAACTAGATTTGTTTAGACATAGTTCTGTTGACATACTAATTTTTACTCACACTCTAGATGGGACACCATTTGGTACCTAGAAATATTTCATAGATGTAGGTTTGGAAAATGGAAAGGGACCTTGTTGTTGATTATTTCTTAATGGATGGGTTGAAGCTTAGAGATGGTACTAACATGGGGTTCAGGTCCAAGGTCTTTTGAGTCGTTATTTGATTCTATTTAGTATTTTATCTATAAGACTTCAGCATGACATTTATTTTTGTTTTAGACTATCATTACATGATTCTATTATTATTTATATTTTTGGATTTTGGACTTTATCCTAATGTGGTTGCCTGACTGTTTATTTATATTGTTTCTACTATTTTCACTAATCTGTTATTATTTTTTTTGTTATTACAACTCTGTAACAAAAGGTTTATTCTCCCCAAAATGTCTCTTACACCCTTTCTACTATTCAATATCCTCTAGCATATTGGGATCTTTGCCTATGTCATATAGCTAACCCATCTCAGTCGCATGGGGGTACCAGGTTAGGGATATTATACCCACTCTCCCAAGAATTATGTTTTTAATCAATAAATTTCCCATTTAAATATTTCACTGATCCTTTTTTATAATTTCACCACCTCATTTAGTGAATTCCAAATGATAATACAGATTATCAGTCATTTTGGGACTACACTATCATGCAAGCAGAATCTCCCAATTAATTCTACTTAATGTGAAAAGAATTGATATCTCCTACCAAACACTAATTAAACCTTCTATAATAAATTAATTTCTACTAGATGGAATTTTATATTAAATTTCATAGTAACTTTGAATTTAGATAAAATGTAATTATTTTTCAATTATTTTAATTACCACATGTTAAAACTCCCAACATCCATTTATCTAGACCAGCACCTGATTTCAGGGGGACTATCAAACTAGTATCAAATATCTTCAACATCTATTTTTCCTTAAAAAAACTCATTACGGTGCTCAAAACAACCTACCAAGAAGTACAATAAGACCTTTTATTGATATTGTAATGATAATCGGTCTCGTCTTGTTGAGGCATTACAATAAACCCCAAGCATGTATGAAATTTTTTTCCTATAGCTGCAACAGTGGAGAAAAACAAAGCCCCATCATCTTCATCATTCACCTATATAAAATCTAAACTAGTAAACACATTAGTTCATAAACCTTATTAAAACTCAAAAATAACTTCAACTCTTCAAACATGTTTTCGTCAATAAATTTGGGAAACTCGGTTTGGGTTGGGCATCGATATTGTAATGACCCATACTTTCTAAATGATATTTTTGTTCTGAGAAAATGTTTATTACATATTATATATTATACACATATAAAATAAATACAAACCATAATCATTTTATCTCATTAACAAATATTATTACATTATTCATCTATGAATTTTATTAAAATTCAAAACATTACAACTGGATAAAAAATATAAAACTGAAAAACTAAAATGGGAAAGTAAGGATCTCCCTATATACTGAAATCATTCCCCCAATGAAAATTCTATAGAAATAAGAAAATATTAGTAAATCGGTAAACATCTTATGAAATGAAAATATAACCTTAAGATAAATTGTAGTGATTTTTGAGCGAATGAATGGAGTGGTATTTATAGGGTACAAAGGGAAATGTTATTGTTCGGATTCATCCATTATATGACCATTGGTACAATATGTCCATTGTATAATATGATCATTGGAAACTATACCCTTGGTCGATAATTTTATCATTATAAGTATTTTTTATAAGTATTAATGAAAAATTATAATTGATAAATAAAGGGGAATTGATGGCCTCAACCTGTAGAGTCATGTCATTTGAATCCCATTTTTTAGAACTTGGGAGGGAGGTATCATCACTGGGGTTCCCCATTGACCAAGCCCAAGACGAGCCTCAACAAGTGAATCCTGAATGAAATTTCCAATGAGATAATTTCATGTTATTATAGATTACCATATGGTCGATGTTTTCCAAGGCACCCTACAAAAATACCACCATCCCACACCTTACCCCCAGGGTGTATGCAGGAGTAATGAGGGGTTACGTGTCGAACCTAGTTACATAAAGTGTAAATTCTTTTGTATAAATAAAATTTTTATTCAATAATTTCCTCTTAAGAATATATTTTCTTAATAAAATATACATTTAATTAGAATGAAATTGATAATTTGATTTTTGGATGCAAATAAAATATAATTGTATTTTTATAGAAAATATATACAATTTTTATAATAAACCAAAGTATTATGAATAGAATTTGTTTTAATTAAATATTTTTAACACTTATATTTAATAATAAATGATAAAATAATTTTATAATGGCTTAGGAAATTTTTTACAAACGTCATGAATTTAACTATACCTTAAAATTTGTTATTTTTAAATAAATAAGGATTTTATAATTAAAAGTAAAAATTATCATATTTCGAAAAAAAATTGAT
Source organism: Viscum album (assembly GCA_963277665.1). Classification (NCBI taxonomy): domain Eukaryota; kingdom Viridiplantae; phylum Streptophyta; class Magnoliopsida; order Santalales; family Viscaceae; genus Viscum; species Viscum album. The sequence goes on from OY728156.1 coordinate 1,541,549,653, forward strand.
AAAATAAAGATAATTTTTGAAATCATCATGTCAAAATTAGGTTAGGTTTACTTTATGATAATTTTCTAAAATACTTTATTTTTGTGAATAGTAAAAAAATACAATATTAGGGTTTTGGTATATTTTATGACATCATATTTATTTCATAATGATTTAATAATTAATTAGATTAAATACAAGATCTAAATTATGTTATTTTAATAATATTAAGTATTTGAATATATTTTATTCAATTTTTAAAACTATAAGTTACTTTCCAAAGTCTAAAACGGAAAATTTTATTTTTAAAAACATACCTTTGTGTAATATTTACTTTTCCATGCCAAAAGAAGAATTTAAAAATGATTTTTTTTAGTAGATTAAAATAACATAAAATTTTACCCAAATTTCCAATACCATGAGAAAAATCTAGGGTTAAGCTAATGGTTTTTCATTTACCATAGCCTAGATCTCCAATGCCAATATTTGGAAATTATTAAACAAATCATCCACTTTTTCATTAAATACCCACCCATTTTACCTCTCCCCTTCACTCCCAATCAATCCTCTAAGAAGTTATATTTATTTTTCCTTTCAAGTATTCCCCTCATGGTTTACTCATGTCCCTAAGGTTTCATCCTCAAGTTTTAGGATCAACTCTTCAAGGTACGGGAAAATCTTCACTTCGCTTTTTCATTCAAGTTCACTTTTTATGTGGTATGTCTTCCAAGTTAAAAACTATATTATTTATTCAACATTATTTTCTCCCATTTCTGTAATAAGAGTCTTTTATGAATGATAAACCCTTTTCCCCTCTAATTTTTTCATTTTCTAAAACAATGTTTTATACCGTTATGCTACCGATTTTAATTCTAAAAATTTATCCCTTCTCCTTAAAAAATTCTCTTTTATTTTATTTTTGTGGACACCCAAACCTATTTATTTTATAGGGTTATTAAAATATATTTAAAAATTATTTATTTTTATTCATGGATTGACATACATTAAACTCGCATTCCCCTTCCATGGTTTGAAAATGATGTAATGGTCATGTCTTTTTGTATGCCAAGTTTTTAATAAGAAACCCATTATTTATTCTACACGGGTTATTACTAAAATGATATATTATGATCTATGTGGATTACATAAAATTAATAAATATGAATTTTTTTCCCTGATATCACTCCAATTCATTTGGTAAATAATTTATTCTCTAGAGATGACATGTTTTACGATACATTGGTTAATAACCTTGATAATTTTCATTTACGACACAGTGGTGATAAAACTTGGTGATATGATTATAAATGTCTCATTTAAATATTTTAGCCACATTTCCATGTTTTGGTTCATGTTATTATTATTATGGTATGCCTCTTTATCATAAATTATCATTATGCATTATGTTCTTATTGATATGTATCAAGATCACATGTTATATGTCTCTCTTGATTCTTCCCTTACTAGGCCTCATTTTCACCCCTTTCATTTGATGTATGTCCGCAGGTTATGAGATGTAGTAAATATAACATAAGTTAAACCCATTATTGTGCCTAAAAGTGTATTTATTACAATTATTTAAATTTCCATGTATTATGTACCTTTTTTCCAAGAAACTAAACTTGAAAAGATCCTTTCTTTTGTACTGTGTAATGAAAAGTTATGTGATAAAAAGGAAGGATGCCATAGTCGCTATCAAAAGGATAGATTGGTTATTTATGGAAATTAAGACTTGAAGAATTTATGAATAACCCTATGGACAAGTCTAAATATAGGAAAAAATGTTGTAATCTCGGTGAAGTATTGAGTAAGTGGTTTCTAAACTAATATATCCATTTTTGAATATGAACAAGTGGATGTGGCTCTAGAACAAATGTATCTAGGGGTAACACCCAAAAACATTGCTTTGGCATAGACTCAAATGGGAATTGGTGCATGAGAATGGGTCTTAATTTACTCTGGGTTTGACACTCCCATGGTATATGTTTGGTTAATCACAAGATTTTTATGATCCATTATGAAGGATATATAGAAAATGTAATTGTTATTATAGGAGATTAATAACATATTTAAGTATGATGTTTAAGGACATAAAATACCTTTCAAATTATAATATTCATAAAATTAATACATTTATCTCTAAGGTTTTCTTCTTTTAGAAAAATGGTGGTAAATAGGAAGCACCTCATAAATTATGAGTGAAACAAATGATGTGATGGTGGAATTCAGATTGAAGATGGAATAGAAAAATTCATGAGGATAAAGAATCAACTAACTTTAGTTATTAATAATAAAATTAAGGAAGTCAATAGACGGTATTCACCTTGAATAGAACAACTTTACATTTAGTCATTCATGCATCAACAACCACCTTTTTCATTGGATCTACCAACCCATTGATTTTTGAATAATGGAAAATATCTATAGAAAGAATATTTTTTGTACTATGTTCTTAGGAGGAAAAGAATGTAACCCTAAAAGTATACCACTTAGAAGAAGAAGTTGATAAGTGCTGGAAAACAATTAAAAACTTGAATCCAATAAGGTATATAGATGTTATGGAGTGGGAATAGTTCATGGGAGTCTTTTTCAATAAATATTTCCCCCATTTGATGTGAATGAAAATAGATAAGGAATTATGAGAACTGAAGCATAAGGAAAATGAATTAGTGGGAGTATTTGAAATAAACATTAAAATACTTGCTCAATACACCTCTATATTTTTTATGGATACTAAGGGAAAGGTTGATATATTATTCAATGTACTGAGACCCCATCTGAAGAAGATTCTAGAAAATCGTGACTATGAAAACTATGAGGAGATAGTGTAGAGTGCTATGAAGTTTGAATTGGAGTTTGGAGAAATTTATTGATCACATACTTTGAGTGAAAAGAAGAGATCTATGGATACAAACATTAAGAGAAACTTTGATCATGGAAGAGGGGGAAAGAAAGTAAAAATTCCCACATGCAACAAATTTGAGAAGAATCATTCAGGGAACTGTTTACTTGGGTGTGGAAAGTGCAACAATTTTTGAATAGATTTACATATATCTTAAAACTATCATGGTGTGGTGAAACCTCAACTTCTCAATACTAACGAAAAAAAGGAAGATGGTGTAGGTCCAACCATAAGTTCAATGCTCAAGTGTAGATACCTTCGAAAATTTTCCAATCAATTTCCATATTATAAGATAATGGAAGGTAACCACCATCAACCTCATAATAGGACAAGGAAGAAATGTTGATAATTTCCTATCATGATGGCTGAATTAGAGGCTCTGAATGATGTTGTAGTAGGTACACTCATTTTGATCTCAAAGCTATCATGTACTTTGTTTGATTTTGGTTTTACGCATTCCTTTATTTCACCCAAGTTTTTAAAGAATATAGAATCAATCCATAAACTAATATAAGTAGATTTATCATTCAATAATCTTGGAGGAATTATCCCAACATCAACAATGTATAGAAAAGTTAGTATTAACTTTGGCGAGTAAAATCTCATCACAAATCTACTAGTCATTCCCATGGTGGAATTCGACACTATACCAGGGATATACTAGATCTCAATGTATAATGCTAACATCAACTACATAAGAAAGTAAATTTTATTAGTATTGAATGCACAATCTACAGTCATTTTCAAAGGATAGATATCTTATCTTAAACTTTTTCTAGAAGCACCACCCTTAGTATTCTTTATGAATATTATCAGTGAAGGGGGGGGGAGGAAATGAAAGTATAAAGATAGATAATGACCCCATTATTCAGGAATACATTGATGTATTTTATGAAGAGTTACCCAGACCTCCCCTAGAAAGAGAGGTAGATTTATCCATTGAACTCATACTTGGATCCAAGATGATATCAATGGCCCCATATAGAATTGAAAATATGGAGTTATAAGAATTTAAAAAAACAACTTTAAGATATCTTGGGGAATGGTTTTATCTGACCAAGTACGTCCCCTTAGTGAGTACCTATTCTCTTTGTGAATAAGAATTATATATAAATTCATCTATGAATGGATTATATAGAACTTCACAGGGTCACAATGAAGAACAAGTACCCTCTATCAAGGATTGATGATTTATTTTACCAACATTGGGGGGATCAATTATTCTCTAAGATTTACCTCTGATCCGGGAATCATCAATTGAGGTTGAATACCGAAGATATTCCAAATACTTCCTTCCAAAAAAGATATGGTCATTATTAGTTTATTGTTATTCCCTTTGTCTTGACTAATTCTCCTGCTATATTTATGGATTTGATGAATAGGATCTTTAAGGATTGCCTTGATGAATTTTTTGTAGTATTTATTGATGACATTTTGATATACTCCAAAATTAATGAGGAGCATGAGGGTCATATATGGGTTATCTTGGGAACTATGAGGAAGGATAATATTTTTGAAAAAATTAGAAAATGTGATTTAGGGTAACAAAAAGTTGCATTCTTGGGGCATATTGTTACCAATGAAGGAATATTAGTTGACCCTATAAAGAAAAAGGTTGTGGTGGAGTGGTATCATCATACAATAGTAACTGAGATTCATAGATTCCTTGGTTTATCATGATATTATATGAGGTTTGTGAAAAACTTTTCATGGAATTCTAATACACTAACCAAGTTAACTCGACAAAGTGATAAGTTCATCTAGACAAAGGAGTGTAAATAAATTTTCCATGAACTGAAGAAGAGATTGGTTATTGTAGCCGTGTTGACTCTAACCTCTATCAGAGAAGGATTAATTATTTACATTGATGCATCTCTTAAATGGATTGGATGATTCCTCATGAAAAATGACAAGGTGAATGATTATTCATCTTTATAGTTGATCCTCATGATTAGAATTATCATATGGATGACCTGGAGCTAGCTGTGGTTATTTTTTCTCTAAAAATTTGGAGGAATTATCTTTATGGGGAGAAATGTGATATATACACAAACCATCAAAGTTTGACGTATATTTTCATACAAAAGGAATTGAATATGAGACAAAGGATATGGTTGGAACTTATTAAAGACTATGAATATTCAATTCATTATAACCCTAGAATAGAAAACAAAGTTATTAATGCATTAAGTAGGAAATACCCTATTGTGTTGGAAATGATGAGGATTCAAGGAGATCTTTTGATCAAGGACCTAGTAAAAATGTACATGGGAATCTTAAGAGAACGGGCATCAAAAAACCTATTCTAAATGATTTCTAAAACATCATTATTAGAAAATATCAAGAAATATCAAATATAATGTCCTTTGTTACAAAATAAGATAGAGGATATAAAGAATATGAAGTTTCTTGAGCTCAAAATTGATTAGGAAGGTGTACTAAAATTACATACAAGGATATGTGTCCCATCTATACCAAAGATAAAGAAGGAGATGATGTAGGAATATCATAACTCTATATTCTCTATACATCTTAGAATCACTAAAATGTATAGGGAACTTCGTGATCATTATTGGTGGGATAATATGAAAAGGGAGATTTCTGACTACACTACAAGGTGCTTGGTATATCAACAAGTGAATGTAGAGGGATAAATTTTTTAAAGAGGTATTACAACCACTACCCATACAAACATGTAAATGGGATAATATCACCATGGAATTTCTCATTGGTCTCCCAAGAACATCCAAAGGAAGAAATTCCATATGGGTTATAGTGAATCATCTCACCAAGACTATCCATTTTATTGTTATTCAAGAATATTTCCCTCTTGTAAAACTTTTCAAGATATATGAAAAGGAAGTGGTGAGGATGCATGAGGTGCCACTATCTATAATTTATGATCATGATCCAAGGTTATCATATAAATTCTGGAGAAGTCTATAGCATTTTATGAATGCTGAATTGAATTTTAGTATGACCTATCACCCCCAAACTGATGGTCAATCTAATAAGACTATTCAGACACTTGAGGACATACTGAGAACATGCTCAATGGAATTTAAAGGTAGATGTGATTAACACATCCTATTATTTTAGTTATCATAAAACAATAACTTAAACTTGAGTATTCAAATGGAACCATACGAATATCTATATAGAAAGAGATATAAAACTCATACTTGTTGGGATGAAGTTTGTGAGAGGAAATTGCTTGGGATCAATCTTGGGTAAGAGATGGAAGAAAAGGTTCAAGTCATCCATCAATATATAAAGGCTTCTCAGAGTATGCAGAAGAGATATGCTGACAATCATTGAAGGGACTTGGAGTTTGATGTTGGGGATAAATTTTTCCTTCAAATATCACCTTGTAAGAGAGTCATGTGATTTGGAAATAAAGGGAAGTTTAGCCCGAGGTATATTTTCCCCTATAAAATCCTTACTCACATACGAGAAGTGGCATGTTGGATAGTATTTACATAGAATATATCTCAAGTTTATGATGTATTCCACATATATCTCTTAAGGAAGTACATACTTGATCCCTCACACATACTGAATCTAAAGATAATACAACTGGAATATGATCTCTCTTATGAAGAGCAACTGGCAGAGATCTTGGACCATAGAGAAGATAATCTGCACAAAAATACTACCCACATTGTCAAAGTGTTGTTGAGGAACCATAAATATTAATAATATATGTGGTAATCAAAGTAGAAAATTAGATAGAAGTATCCTCATCTTTTCTAAACTAAGAAAATGAGTTGAAATTTCACGGATGAAATTTCTTAAGGGGAAAGAACTTCACGATCCAGACTATCTAAATGATATTTGTGTCCTGAATAAATTTTTTTTACATATTATATATTATAAACATATAAAATAAAGATAAACCAACAATATTTTATCCCATTAACAATGATCATTACATTAGTCAGCAATGAAACCAATTAAAATGCCAAACATTACAGTTGAAAAAAATATATAAAATAGAACAGTTAAAATAGGAAAGTAAGGATCACCCCAATCTATTAAAATAATCACCCCACAGTAAATGTTATATAAATAAAACAAAATATTGGTAAATCAATTAACATATAATGAAATGAAAATATAAAGTTAAGATAAATTATCGTGATTTTTGAGTGAAGTAATGAATTGGTATTTATATGGTATAAAGGGAAAAATGACTATTGAGATTTGACCATTATATAATAGTTGGTCATGTATGTCCATTGGAAACTATACCCCTGGTTGATAATTTTACCATTATAATTAGTGTTTATAAGTAGTAATGACAAAAGGATAATTGATATAGAAAAGAGAATCGATGGCCTCAACTAGTAGATCTCTCCTATTTTTAAATAAATAGGGATTTGTATATTTAAAAGTAAAAATTTTAATATTTAGAAGAAAAAAATATGATAAAATAAACATCATTTTTGAAATCATCGTGTCAAAACCAGGTTAGGGTAAATTAATAAGAATTTTATAAAATACTTTATTTTTTAATGAATAGTAAACAATACAGTTTTAGGGTTTTGATATATTTTATGATATCATATTTATGTACTAATAAATTAAACACAATACATGACCTAAAATATGTTATTTTATTAAAATTAAGTCTTTTAATAGATTTTATTCAGTTTTTAAAATTATAAGTAACTTTACAAAGTCTAAAAAAGAAATTTTGATTTTTAAAAACATTAAATTGTAGAATATTTACATTTCCATTCCAAAAGAAGTATTTAAAAATGAATATAAGTTTTGGTATATTAAAATAACATAAAATTTGACCCAAATTTTCAAAATCATGCGCAAAAACCATGGATAAGACAATGATTTTTCACTTTCCACAACCTAGATTTCCAAGGCCTATATTTGTAAATTATTACACAAATATTCCAATTTTTCTATAAATGCCCACCCATTTTACCTCTCTCCTTAACTACCAATTCATCCTCCCTGAATTTTTGGTGATCGTATCTCCCAGGGATTCCCCCCATGGTTCCATCCTCATTTTTTAGTATCAGCACTTCAAGGTAAGGGAAAATATTCACCTCTCTTTTTCATTCAAGTTCACTTTTTATGTGGTATGTCTTACAATTTACAAACTATGTTCTTTTTTCAACATTATTGTATCCCATTAATATAATACGATAATTTTATGAATTATATACCCTAATATCATCTCATTTTTTTATTTTATAAAACCATGTTTTACACAGGCATGCTATCGATTTTACTTGTCAAAATTTTTCCCTTATCCTTAATAAATTCTCTTTTATTTTCTTTTTTTGAATATACAAACATATTTATTTTCCAAGGTTATTCACCAAGATATAAAAAAATGATTTTTTTATTAATTTATTAACATACATGAAAATTTCATTCTCTTTCCATGGGTTAAAAATGACGTAATGATCATGTCTCTTTTGTATGCCAAGTTTTTAATAAGAACCCCATTCTTTATTCTTAATGGGTTGTTACTAAAATGATATATTATGATCTATGTGGACTAAATTAAATTAATACATATTAAGGGTGTGTCATGATATTTTTCCAATGCTTTTTGTAAATAATTTAATATTTAGAGATTGTATATTTTATGATACGTTGGAGAATAACCTTCATAATTTTCATTTATGATACCACAGTGAGAAACCTTGAGGATATGATTATGAATGTATCATTTAAATGTTTTTAGCCACATTTACATGTTATGATTAATGTTATTATTATTTTTATATGACTCTTTATCATTCCTTATTAGTATGCCTTATTTTCTAATTGATATGTCTCAAGATCACACGCTATATGTCTCTCTTCTTTCTTCCCTTATTGGGCCTCATGCTCACCCCTTTCATTTGATGTATGTCCCAAAGTTACAAGATGTGGTAAATTTAACTTAGGGTGAACCCATGATGGTGTATTCAAGTGTAATTAGAATAATGATTTAAATTTTCATTTATTATATACCTTTTTTCCAAGAAAGAAAACTTGAAAAGATCTTATGTTTTATACTATGTAATGAAAAGTTATGTAATAAAAAGATGATGTTCCATAGAAATCCCTTCGGCTAAGGTCCTATTGAACATAGGTGGTTTCGAGGTCACCTTCATATGGTATAATCAAACAATTTTGAGTGACCAAATGTAGCCATCACATGTCACAAGATCTTAGATCATCCTCTTCAGCGTCCCTAAATTTCAAACTCAGGAAAAAATCAATCTAGAACTTCAGTCAGCCTCAATGGTCATCATCAAACCAGATTACATCATTCAATTCAGAAGGTCTAGATCATAGTTTCAAGTTTTATGAGTAAAAAAATACTATGGATTTCATCAAAAATAAATTAGTGTCGTAAAACAAGATTGAGCTCAGAAATCATATTCACCACAGATTCGATATCCTCTCAGGATTGAATTCATCCTTGGATGACTTTTACTTTGGTGTTGGGTTTGACTAGTTCGATTGGATCATGATCTAATTAGCTTTTTTATCTCAATATATTTTCAATTTGGCCTCAATAGATCTTATTTATACCTAATTGTCCTCAATAGGTCTTTATAGGGTGGACTTACACTCATCCAAAGATCAACCTCAAAGGATTCAGATATGTGAAGTTCGGGTTCTCCCTATAGTTACAGGGAATAATAGAATACATGGTATTCACATACATAAATAAATATTTATTTGGGTTGTATAGAAATCCCATATAAGAATTTTTCTATTTTCAAAATTGGTTGTGTCTGGGTCCCTAAGAATTGGATATGTAGTTCTGGGAAAATTTTGCTACATAAGTGTGGCTCTAGATTTGGCTACGTAGACTGCTCCATCAAATTAACTTAAATAGAGACTTAAAATGTCTTATGTAAATTATCTTGTTTCAATGCAATAAGTAAAATAAAATAGTAAAATAATTTTCAAGTATAATAAAATAAAATAAATCATGATAATACTATAATAAGTAAACATATGTAAATTAAAATTTAAAAAAATTAACAAAATAAAATTAAAGAATCAAAAATAAAATTAAATCAACATTAAATAAAAAGGGATATTAAATTAAAATATCATTAATTAAAAAAATAAAAGGATCATAAAAAATATATTAAATTACTAAAATCCTCGAATTAATTTAAATACTTAAAATTAAAAATTAAATGAAGTTTAATAAATTAAAAATGAAAATTAGAAATAAAATAGTCCAAAAAATAATAATAACTGAAAAAATACACATTTGGATAGGAAATTCAATAATTTAATATAAAAACATTCAATTGAAAACAACTCTATAATTAAAGAATAAAATACACATTAAAGCATAAAATACATATTTTATTCCACACAAAAAAATATACTAAAAAACATGTAAAATAAAGGCCGCAACAAATTACCACACAATTAGTACATTTCTTTTCCTCAAGAAAACTATTAGTCATATTCAGTGGTAGATAAAAAAACTAAAAATGGAACAATTAAAATGGTACTAAGAATTTATTTTCAAAAATAGTTTCCCTTATAGGCTCTTTCAAGTTGAAAATGTAAATACCCTATTTAATTAAATTACTTCAGTGAAAATTTGGTTACTGATTTATAAAAAATGATTAAAATTGAAATTTTATATATAATTTAGAAAACATAAATTTTCATCCAAATAAAATTATAAACTTATCTTTTCCACCATATGAACAAACTCATGTAATTTAACAAGGCCTAATAAATAGACACACTCTTGAATGGGGTGGAGTGATAATTTATTAATGGAATAAATAAATCATCCAATAGTGAATTAATAAGGAATAAAAATAATAAAATAATTAGTTAAAACTATATCAATATTTTCATTTTATAATTCGTTTGGATGCATATCTTATGAGTTAAACTCTAATTAAAAAGTTTAAAGTTAATTATTATTGTATGAAATTCTCCCAAATTTTTAATAAAATCCATTTTTTTAAGAGGGAAAGAAAAATTATTTACACAATCAAATCTATAAGCTAATAGAGATTAATCTCCTCAAAGTGGCATCACAACCTTCAATTTTAATAAAAATTAACGCCCACTAAAAAATCCAAATTGGTACTAAAAAACTCACAATTTAAAAAAAATAAAGGGTTTTTGATGGGTTCTCAATGAATTATTGTATAACTCAAATTATACCCCTTACCCACACTTCAACCCAAACAATGTCCCCATTATTGAATCTTAAAGTTTGAAGAAACAATTTAGACAGTGTAATCTCTAAATGATTTTTAAAATTATCAATAAAAAGAAAGTTTTAGGTTCATAAGTCATCTCAAAAATTATTCTTCCACATAATATAAACAAATATAAAATTTCCCATCATTCACAAAGATACCTTATGGTTACTACTTAACAAATTAATCACACTAGAATTTATTTTTATAAAAGATTCATGTTCGCATTTGAAGCTCAAAAATAATTTTTAGTAAAGCATTAAAATAGAGATGTGCATTAAAATTCCAGAACAAAAGGGAAATAAAAAATGTATCAGCAACCAACCAATTTAACAAGATGGTTTCAACATTTATTTCACCACTTTAAGAAACTTTTAAATTATTTTTTTACAAAAAAAACATCAAGTGGATTTTTGAACTAAACTCAAAATCTAAAGTGCATAATTTAAACTTTATCTAACCTAGAATATATCTTTAATAATAAAATTTCATCATGATATACCTCTCCTCTTTAAACTAGAAAAATTTCATCTAGTAACCCAAAATTTAGCTCACGCAAAATGAAAAATATATACATTAATTTTCATAATTTAAAGTTCAATCATAACCAAACTATAGAGAATAATTAGGGAATTTTTAATCTGATTTTCTCTATAAAGTATGCAATTCATTATTTATTCACACCCACCCACTTATAAGGAATACCTAAAATAAAAGAAAGTAAAATCATTAAATCCATTCTTTCAAAGACATTAAAATTAAACCAAGTATAAAGTGGGTGAATAGAGAAAAAATTAGAGAAATACGAAACTAAGCAGTAGGAATTTACTCAAATAAAGAAAAAATAGACTTATAAAATCATGGGTTACCTCCCGTAGAGTACCAAATTTATAGCCTTCACCCATAATTTACTCTTTAATGTGTTTTATTTAGGATCACTTAATAGGTATGAATTATTACTAATTGGGGCATCAGTATTGTGTATACAAATTTTAGTAAGTTCACTATAGAGATACATACTTTTCATACATAGATATTATATCTTATTAAATGAATATTGATTACATAACATTATCATCTATGCCATAATTTTATAGTTATGGTATCTTGGAAACTTGGACACATAAAAAACTATTTCATAAAAGTCTTCCCTTAATTTCTTCATAATTAGAAACCTTCTTAGACATATCATTCCTAAAAAATTTCTTCATAACATAGGGAAAAGAAATAAAAAAAATGTGATCTCAAATGCTCAGTAAGGGTAAACAAGGTAGATATCAATGATAACATGTAATGACCCTAACCCCAGTAGCCTGGAGCCAGTTCCTTATTTTATTACATTGTAATGATTACAAGGAATAAAATCCCAAAGAACAGGTCAGTTTAACAGTTTTGGAAAACTTGATACATACATGATATGGATTTTATATTACTAATAGAAAATAAAAAATAATACATAACAAAATCTAATCAATTTAATCCTTGAAAACTCATTCAATGGTCTCTTATTCATATCTTAGGTAAGATAAGAAAAATAAGGGTGAGATCAAATGATCAATAAGGTTTAAGTATAGTTGAATTTATCATGAATCAATGAAGAATAATCAATATGTAAAGGTAAATAAACAATAACATGTTCCATTTAAATAACTTGACTGAATGAATAGATAAGTCATAATCAATATTTTAAGGTAAATAACTGAAAACACATGTCATTTAATCAATAAATTTAGATTGAAATGAATCCATAGACAATATCATAGAAAAAATCTCATAGAAAATAATAACTTAATTTAGAATGAAGGTAATGATTAATTATTGGGCATCATGTATTGGTCACATGAAAACCTCTACTATCAAGATCTATCCTCCAAATAGTTTAAAACTACATGCTGAAACCCATTTAATTTGGTCAACTGATTTGTCTCATGAGACTTGTCAATGCATCGAGGGGTTATATAAAGTTTGGGACCCACCCATCATTGCATCTCCAAATCATTTCACATATATATAATATTCTATTTAATTCATGAATAGTATTCCTCATCATCAAATATGTGTATTGAGTAAAGGATATGGATTTACAAATATTTCCCCAGTTAATCAAATAACATTTAAATTAAACATAATATATATAAAATGGTATATATTTTATGAAATAATAATATCCATGCCCCAAGAATATATATATTTAAGATAAATGTAATTTTCAATGAAAATGATTACAATTAATTAATTTTTTTCAAGAGAAAGTTAACAATCACAAAATAAAATGAGATTTCACAATAACTTTTATCACTTAGTAACTTTTAAATCAAGTCCCCTTGGATGAAATAATTCAAATTGAAACTTAAAATACCATGAAGAATAAATTATTCATGATATTACATGTCAAAGGGGAATTATATACACCATATAAAATAAACTAGGTGCACAACATTACAGTGTGCCTCAATGAAATGAAATTGAGATGAAATCTCTTACCTTATGCTTCCTTTAGTAAAACATGATTTAAAATTATGTATCATGGTTTTAAATATGTTATTAACTTAAAAATTAACTATAATAATATTTATAATATCATATATGATCCTCTTATGATATCTTATCACCAATTAGATAATAATCTTTCGTTATTTTCATCGTTTCGAGTTTTAATTTCTTTATTTTCTCGTTCATTATTTTTCATGAAAATTCCAGTTATTATGCATATTATTTAATTATATAATATCTATAATAATAATAATGATATAAATATCATATATATTTAGTATATATTTATTTATAGTAATCCATAATATTTATTGATAGGAAATTAAACACACTATTCATGGAGATGGTACACCATACTTGCGCATGAACATCGTTTCCATTTTCTTGTTGTATTTAAAAAAAGAAAAGTAAATGATATATAGATATTATCATTAAATTATAATTTTTATTTCATATATATCACATATTTTTATTAAACTCATCCTTAATATATTCCATGTAAAGTGTGAACAAATCACATCGCTTCGTGAGGTGGTAGTCTGCCGTACACACCAGCGACGTTATCATATTCCCAAAAAATGGAAATAAAGAAAATATGTGTCATTAAATAATTTAATAATAATAATAACATCATTAATATCATATAAAAACAATAAATACATCATTATTACCAACCTTTAGATGTGGTAATGTAAAAACGAATGACAATAGTTAACGAGGTGGTAGTCCGCCGCACACATGAACAATGAATTTGTAACCCATTTGATGGAAGTGTGTGTTTTTTTAGATTTTACCCTTAACATAACAACATATTATTATATTTAAGAAAATTTTGTTGTTATATAAGCATTGTATAATATTAATTTAAGGAGGTGGAGAAGGAAATAAAATAAAAACGCTTTTAGAAGAACATTACCTATTCTTAGAGTATCCTTATTAGGTTTGTACTAAAATATTAAAAGGATCGATTTATCCCAAAAATAAGGATTTTATGATGAGGGGGGAAGTTAAGAATTGATTTTTTCAGGTTTTTGATGATCCAAATTCCTTGAGAGGTGTGAATAAGTGAGGGGAGTGAGTGCCCTTTTATAGTTGAGGAGGAGTGGCATTCTTGTAAATACTCAAAAGTATTCACTATTGAGAGGTCAATATTAAATAAAGTTGCTAAAATATTGATAATTAATGGGTTAAAGGGATTATATAGTTTATAAAAACCTCAAACACACAATATAACACCTTTTTTAAACATTTTTTTCCTTAACACTTAAGTTTCCTTATTTTACCATTTTGGTTTTTCATTATGGTAACAAGTTTTCTAACCTAAGTAATTTATCCTTTAAGACTAGAATAAAATGATCCTTACTATATAACATTTAACAACTCAATATAAATATTATAAATAATTAATAAAATATAAATACTATGTGTGTATGAAATTAATTTTAACACAAGCACAATTAACGTGTAAATATACCACTTTAACTGTAACCACACTAACTGAGTTTTTTACAATTTAACGGTCAATATAGTGGTAATAATAGAAAAAATGGTCCATTAATGGACCATATTTTATGTTTATTAATATTTAAAAATCAATTTACATAATATAGTATTTTTAGTAATTTTAAATCAATTAATAAAATATCACCTATTATAAAATAACATTAATGTCAATTTTGATATTATTTATTTAATCTGAATTTAAAAATTTCAAGATAAAAATTTAATTTAGATACTTTATTTTAACATATATTTAAAATAAAATATACATCTAAAAAATAAATAAATATAATAATTCACTCAATTTTCTTTAATTTTAATATTTTTATTGTCATTTATTTTATTTTATTATTAACTAAATAATTACTTATTTGGTGTTTATTAAGAATTTTAAGTAACTAAATAATTTATAAAAATGAAAGATAAATGATTATGATAATAAAAAATAATTTATATTTTAAAATAATAAATATAACCAAACCAAAGTGGTTTTTTCCCTATCTCAAATCATTATAGATATTAAGAGCAAGGAAAGTTATTTTTTATTTTTCTTTACTTAACTTATTATATATGTCACTTTTAGGTAAACGTGTCCTAAGAACTTATAAAATTATATAATAAGGTAATAAGTGTATAAATATTTCCATAAAATGGGTTTTGTACAAGTTTTGGCTCATTCTTACACCTTATATTTTGAGTTTAACTACTAAGTAAACTCGTTTTTACCATAATCATTGTAATTAATTTTAATTGTTTTCACTAATAATTAGGGTAAAAATTAAGTTGACATTGTTAGACATTATAAATATAATTATTCAAAACATTGAATCTATTTTTTCAAATTAAATCTAAATAATTAGAAATAAAATAATTTAAAATTAATCTCGTAGACATGATGACAAAGCATGTTTTTAAAGTGAAATTGTTCAAAATTTTACTAAATTTTTATATCTAAATTAAATATGAAAATGATTACAATGACCTATATTGGATTATTATATGTAAAATTAAACTAATTTTACTTTAAAACCAATTCAAAATATAATTTAAAATTATTATTTATTTAAACAAAAATGAAGTTTTCAATTAAAATTTAGTATTTTCAACTATTCATCAAAAAATTAAACTTCTCATAAAAATATAAACTATTAACCCTAAGATAATTTTGGTATTCTATTTTTAAAAATAAAGTTTATTTTTTAAAATAAATTCTCTGAAGTTTTTAATATTTAATTTTAAATTATGTGCATTAAACACTATTAAACCATCTTTTAGAAAAATATTGTTTCTTATAAAACATTTATTTTTTTTTAAACAATTTTTATTTAATTTATAATCAATAGATAAGTAAGAAAAATGTGTAAAATATATATTTTCATAATTTAGTTGATCCTATTCATTCCCACTGTTCCAACAGCTAGGTAATAACTATTATATTAAATAATAATAATAATATATTATTGTTTAGTAAAGCTTTATCTTCCATATAACATAAGCTAAACTCAGTGTTACGTGCAATGAAAGATAAACATAGTGTTGCATGACACATACACTATTGAATAAAATGTTATTATTTTAGAATTTAGGGGATTTACATTCTCCCCACCTTAAATAAATTATGTCCTCATAATTTAAACTTGATCTCAGTGATCAAGGGTTTGATATTTAAAAATACCTTTATTGAAATCCCACATCATGAGAAGTGTTGGTAAAACATCCTATTAATAAGAGAGAATCATAAGTACAACGTTCATATAGAATAATCACATAACTAGGTTTTAGATTATTAGAACATTGGTGGGAAATTAAAACATGGACATGGAAGAGAATACTAACTCCTAAGGATTAATAGAGATTGATAGAGATCATTGGTCACAAGAAATTAGGTGATTTATAGATGGTTAACAGCCAAAAAACTATAAACCAAATATGTGTGAAGAAGTTCCTTATTATCATCAGAAATTTTGGTAATAGGATAAAATTTTTGTTTCAAGATTCTTTTCTTAAAATTTATTAACTTCTATGAGAATATATTCTTAGTTTCTTTCAATAAATTTCATAAGAACAAGTTATTGAATATGCATAAATCTTCATATGGTGAAGTAATACATTAATCACTAAAACCTCATCCAAATCTAAAAATAAACCATTTCAAAAATGGTTATCCTTGTGAACCTTCCAAAATATCATGATTCAAAACATTAGAAATAAGGTTACCAAATTTCTAAAATGATCTTATCATTAATCAATTCCAAGGTATTTTGTAGTATCCAATTTACTTTATCCATATCAATCATCTCTTACCCAAACAGCATTATCTCAACATCAAGAACATATTAAGGGTCATATTTGCCTCAACCATGTGTTTTCAAAAAAAATCAACTTACTATTGAATCACTTTTCTTGGTTCCATTCAACATATTCTCTCAAATCTTTAATGAAATAGTACTTCAATAGAATCCCTGTATATTTCATAATTATTATGACAATAATATCATCAATAAAATAATTTTACAACATATTTATTGGCTCCAAATACAAAAGCACATTAATTATTTCACTTTAGTAGTATCAATAACATAAGCTTGACCTTGATCTATTAGCTTCTTCTAAGGTATATTCCATTGAAGCTTGGGAAATTCATTTGCATAGTGCCTATGTTAGGTACAGTAGGTCAAATACCCTAAGAGGGGGGTGAATCAGGGTATGATAGATTAAAACTGTTCCCCTTAGAATCTTGTTTCATTGTTAAACAAAACTCAATTCTCTCTTCCTCCTATAAAAATATATGAACATATATGAAATCATACATAGAACACAGCTATTTTTACTTGGTTCACCATCATTGGATTATGTCCAAGGAGAATACAATGGTAATATGATGATATACCAAATTCACTAAGGCTCCCTGTTAATAATGTTTACAACATTCAGGCGAGATCTTCTATACCTAGGTTCACTATCTTTACAAGGTTTAGGTTCTGCTCACTTCATTCCCAAGGGTCACTCCCTATGCCTCTTTCTCTGGCTCACTGTTGGTGGAAAGGTTCACCGTCTTCCTCTTCCGTCACTCACTACTTTCAGAGAGAAATCCACTCATATTTTATGGATGTGTACATCAAACACGGTTTATGGACATGTAGGTCCCTTCATTTTCATTAATTCTTGTATCCTCAACTATAGGTAGATGCTCTGATGAAGTTCTTTTTTCACCCATAGATGAATTCCACCTTCCCGAGTACTTCTAGGTACCGGAAAAATAATTTTTCAAACTGATTAGAATCTTTCAGAAGCTTCCTTATGCAAAACGTGAACCACCTAATCTCCCGCATACTGAGTATCGGGTTTGGTACACAGAAAAACTATCCACGTACTACTTATGACTTCCACAAACTTTTTCGCCTCCACGTACCGCTGCTTTTGTTCCTCCTCTGTGAACTACCCTCTATCTGTGAAATGTTCTCTGTTTAAGGACTATCTTTCCCTCTGCGTACCGAAGCCCCCCCTGCTTACCATTTGCAGAATTTTCTCTCTCGCATACCGAAGATTCCTCCTCTATGTACTGAGTAAAATCCTTTCACATACTGGACTTCATCCTCTTCATACCGGACTTCCTTCTCTGCGTACCGCTTCTCCCTTTGTGGGTTAAGAATACCCGCAAGCACCTTCAACAGAATTACTTCTGCACAAACCACTTTCGGACTTTGCCGAATTCTTGGAAAAAAATGTGTTCTCTAATGATATTAGGTCTCCATAGTAATTGGTGAGATTAGCGATTCTTATATTGGAAAATTTACCCACAAAATAATTTAATCTAAGATTTACTAAATCTTCAATCCAGCCTTCACCGCATACGAATCCTTCTACCACCGCGAACCGTAAGCAACCCGCGAACCGTTTTTCCTATCCGGTTTGAGTACTATCTTTTTTCACGTGCGGTCGATTTCCTTCACTGAAGTCGAACCATCCACGTATCACACCACCTTTCCCCACGAACCATTTTTGTGTTTCATGAACCTCTCTAGAATACCATTTCCATCACTCCACGTACTGTTCCCAGAACTTGATATACAGTCCATGAATTATAGTGTGTGGTTCTCATCCTTTTCTAATTTTCTTCAACATTATTTATATCATTCACTCCTATGAATAAATCCTTCCTTTTCCAGCATCAAACTCTTGATTTTGACACCCAGAAATTTTTCAAACACTAGGAAACTGTGCCACCTTAAAAACATATCTTCAGCAAACACCGACCATACTCATTTGCGATCATCTGGATTTATCAACAAATACAACCACACCCCAAAGATAACAGGAGGACACCTTAAGGTATTTTTTCCCAACATCCTCATATCTTTACAGTTGAATCATTTAAAATTATAAATTTATTTCTTTCCCATAAAATCACAAGCATGGTGGACCTTTTCTATGCACTTATAACAAACTCTCAATCCTTTCAAGCCTTTCCCATGGTGATTCTTTCCATATTTATCACATGCGGGAAAATACTTCTTTTCCTTATTCCCTTTATCAGTGATTTTATCTACCATCTTCTTCTTTTATTTCTTCCCTATGAATCTATAATTCTTGGATAATTATTTCTAAACCTTGATAGAACATAAAATTGTTTCATTGTGTGAATAAAAATTTTGAGAGACCGGCATCCATTGGAGACTTGGCTTAATCCCTTCAAAGAAATGGTCAATCTTGCACACCATTTTTTGTATGTAATTTTTAGCATACCTAGATAAACTTATAAATTTATCTTCATAATCTATAACACTTTATTCTTCCTTATTCATTAATATAAGTAAATTTATATTTATATCATTTTTTTCTCAATAGGGAAATATTTTTCAAAAAAATCCTATTAAAAACTTTCCATTTCATGAGTTCTATTTCCTCTTTTTCCCTAGTATTCTAGATCAAAGACCACTATCGATGATCATCACCTTTGAGACAATACACTACAAGTGTATCCTTTACCTTTTCACCACATTCCAACATCATAAATATCTTCTCTATAGACTTAATTCATTGTTCAGAATCCATCGAATCAATTATATCACTAAATTATAGGGGCCTCTATCACATAATGTGATCCAGTATATGATAAAATAATTTTGGAAAAGGTTACTCCATCCAAGAAAATTTATCTATCATAACCTGATTAAGCTTCCCTAATATATCCATAACTTCCTCAGTTTTAATACTAGCTATATAGGCATCCTTGGTAGGGAAACCTCTATATTGGCTATAATTACTGATACCCATATTCCTTCTAGGTTCTATTTTTCAACAATAGCATACACTAGATTAGATAATAACATTATGTAACATAATTTTTAATCCCAAAACAAGTGAAATACTTATCATAAATTGAAAATTTTATTACTGACTAATATAATAATCATAAACAAGATTTATTTGGGGGTATCTTTACTTTGAAATACTTTATAATGGTTTGTAATTAAAATGTGAATTATCCTAAGAATATCCCATGGGATTTTCTAACCAATTACTCACTAAGGCTAATTTTCATGTATCATGTTATTCTAGAGTCAAACATAATACAACCTTTTCAGATTTATTACCCCTAGGTAGATTTTTGATAAAACTGAATCTACTTGTAGTATCCAGATGGGGATGTATTTCTAGGAAGACCCACATAATCTCTTCCTTACCAAAACTTTAGGATATTCTTCTATACTTCTCCTCAAATTCTATCAAAGGGTCATTTTCTCTAATCTATTTTTTCCTAAATCAATTTTCCCAGGTTTCTACTAAACTTCCTTTGATACCAACTATAATGACTCGGACCCTAGTAGCCTAGATTTTGTGCCATACTTTATTACATTGGCATGATTAGAAGGAAAAATCTTAAAGGAGTGACCAGTTCAGAAGTTTTGGAAAACAAAATAAATACATTATACTAATTTTATATTGTGAATAGAAAAAGAAATATAATATATAAGAAAATATAATAAATGAGATCCTTAAAAACTCATTCAATGATCTCTTCTTTATATCCTGGGGAAAATAAAAAAAATAAGGGTGAGATAAAATTCTCAGTAAGGGTTAAGTATAGAGAAATATATTCTGAATCAATGAATAATAATGAATATGTAATGTTAAATAACTAAGCACACATTCCATTTAAAAATCTTAACTCCATAAATAGATAAGGCATAATCAATGTGGTAAGGTAAATAACTGAAAACTCATGCCATTTAATCAGTAAATTGAGATTGAAATGAATCTATAAAAAATATCATAGCGAAGTCTTATGGATAATAAAATATAAATTATAAATGGAGGTAATTCTTAATTATTGGATTTCATATTTCAGGAACATGAAAACTTCTACTGCTAATATCTATCCTCTATACTATTTAAAATTATAGGTAGAAACCTGTTTAATTTGTCCAAATGATTTTTCTCATGAGACTTGTTGATGCATCGAGGGGATATATAAAGTTCGGGCCCACCCATCACTGAATGTCCAAAAAATTACTCATATATCTAATAAACAAGTTAGTTCATGAACAACATGCCTTATCATAAAATATCTATATTGAGTAAAGGATACAGATTTTTCAATATTTCCACAGTTAATCAAATAACATTCAAATTAAACACAATATGTAAAATATGGTATATTATTTAGGAAATAATAATATATATCACACAATAATGTGTATACTTAATATAAATTTAATTTCCAATGAAAATTGATTATAATTAAGTGATTGTTTCAAGAAAATTTAACAATCACAAAATAAAATGAGATTCCACAATAACTGTTATCACTTGGAAATTTTCAAATAAAATCCTATTAGATGAAATAATTAAAATTAAAAATTAAAATACAGTGAAGAATGAATTATTTATGATATTACATATCAAAGGTGAATTATATGCACCATATAAAAGAAACTAGGTGCATAACATTACAATATGCCTCAATTAAATGAAATTGAGATGAAATCCCTTACCTTATGCTTCCTTTAGTTGAATGTGATTTGAACTCTTGTATAATGGTTTTAAACATGTTATTAAGTTATAAGAGAACCATATTTATATTTATAATATTTTATAGTATGATCTTATGATATACTATCACCTATTCATTAAAAATATTTCATTATTTTCATTATTTTGGGTGCTAATTTTCTTATTTTCTCATTCGTTCTTTTTCACAAACATTTTGGTTCTTACGCATATTAATTAGTTATATAATATCTAGAATAATAATAATGATTTAAGTATCATATATATTCAGTATATATATATATATATATATATATATTAATCCATGATATTTAGTGATAGGAAATGAAATACACCGTTCATGGAGACGGTAGGCCATACGTACGCATGAATGTCGTTTCCATTTTCTTGTCGTATTGAAAGAAATAGAAGTAAATGATATTTATATATTATAATTATAGTATCATTTTTATTCCGTATATATCAAATATTTTAATTAAACTCATCCTTAATACATTTCATATAAATCATGAACGAATCACGTCGCCTCGTTAGACGGTAGTCCGTCGTACACACAAACAACGTTATTGTATTCCCACAAAATAAAAAACATGAAGGTATGTGTGATATAATAATTAAATAATCATAATAAAATCATAAATATCATAAATATATTATATAAACTATAAATATATCATTATTTCCAACCTTGATATTTGGTAATGTAAAAACGAACAACATTGGTTTGTAAGGCAGTAGTATGTCGTACACACAAACAATGATTATGTAACCCATTTTATGGAAGTATGTGTGGTTTTAGGGTTCACACTTAACATAAAAATATATCAGTATATTGAATATTATAAGGTTATTATATACTCGTGGTACAATAGAAATTGAAGGAGGTGGAGAAGGAAATAAAATAAAAATGCTTTTAGAAGAACATTACCTCTTCTTCGGGTATCCTCCTTAGGTTTACACTAAAAACTTAAAAAGGTTTTATTTATTCCAAAACTAAGGATTATATGGTCAGGTTTTGTATGATTCAAATGTTTTTAGAGTTGTAAATAATTGAGAGGATTGGGTTCTCTTTTATAGTTGAGGAGGAGTTTCATTCTTATAAATACTCAAAATTATTCACTATTGGGAGGTCAATCTTACCTCAAGTGGCTCCAATATTGATACTTAATGTTGTTTACATATTAAATGGTTTATAAAAAACTAAAAAACATAATATAACACAAGTTTTAAACATTTTATTCCTCAACTCCTGAGTTTTCTTATTTTACCATTTTGGGTTTTCATTATGGTAACTAGTTTTCTAACCTAAGTAATTTACCCTTTAAAACTAGAATAAAATGATAATTACTAGATAATTTTTATCCAATGATTAAAAATCTTATATATAATTTATAAAATATAATTTAAAGACCTGTAAATTTCAAGGAAAATTTTCTCTTAATTTCTTTGGAATTTTATGAGTCTGCAGTTTCTGACGGCACCGGATTCCGAGGCCCGGTGTGCCCGGAATCAATTTCTGATGTTTGTTCGGGTACGTTCAGTAAATGTACATGTGGGTTTTTCTATATTTTGAACCGGTACTCTGAATTGAAATCTAAGGGCACTGATGAACTCGCAGCACCGGTATTCGCTTAAGGGGACCTTTACCGCAGTTGCGTTTTATGCAGGTTGAAAGTTAATTTTTGGGAATTTTATTAAACTAAATAAAATTATGTGTTACATAGTTTTATTTAGGGTGGTGGTTATTTACTCCAAAGAGGAGTTGGAGGTGGGTCCCACACCCCACATAACCTCCCATGAGAGGATAATGGTGGTGGGGCCCACACGAGCCCTAACCCTTCAACTTCCCCTTAAACTCCCCTTAATTAATTTGACACCACCCCTCTTTAATTGAGACTCTCCATCTTATTCTCTCTCCCATAAATTTTCCCAACACCTTTTAATTAATTAATTGAACTCCACAATAAATTAATTTAATTGAGGGTTTGAATTTTGAAAACATTATGCCAACTTTAAATAAGTGAAGTCTTTCTTTTATTTTGGGTTGGCATAATTGTTCGAGAGCCTTGGAAGATTAGAGAGGAGGTGTTCCTCCCATGAAGAACACGAAAAACTTCTTCAAACGACCATCCTCCGCATCAAGGGAGAAGGCACCACCCACAAGGAACATCGCCATCGCCAACGACAGCGACTCTTCCTCCAACGTTGAGGGACCGACACCGTCTTCCGTGACGCCTGACTTATGCGGCTCGTCGATGTGCAATGTTCTTGAAATCGAGGTAGGGAGAAATATGGAATATTTATTTATTCTTAAGTGTGTAAATTACCCTCACACCTTGGTGTTTGATTTTGGTTGATGGTGATCAAGTTGTTTTCAACTAACGCGGAGGTTGCGAGCCGAACAAACACGGCCCGACATCCTTCCGTTGAACCGTGTTTATGTTGGTGACGGAGGTGGAGCCGAAAGGGAGCGGTTCCGACGCACCGTGCCAGAGGAAAGAGGCCACGAACATGAGTTGGTGGCAACCGGAGGCCGCGGCCAGGCCGGGCCGTGGCGGTGGAGGACCGGCGCCAAACGCGTGGGGGGAAAGCGCGGGCCGCTCGGACAAAGAAGAACCGACTGGCTAAAGCCGGCCGGGTTGAAGGAACAGCGGTGCCCCTTGGTGCCGCGCTGCGGAGGAGGTGTGGCCCACAACTATGGGCCGCTTTCCGAGCCGAACCGGCTGGCCGTAGTCGACCATGCAAAAGACCGTGGCGCCCTCGTGGCGCTGCACTACGGAGGAACCACGGCCCGCGCTGGGTGGCTCGCTTCGGTGAACGAACTGGTCGGCCGCCTGCCGGTCGGGCTGCAGGAAACCGCAGCGCCGAAGGCGGCCACATGCGGAGGACCAGTGGCCCACTGTGCGGGATGCTCGCGCTGGAAAAACCAGCCAACTTCGGTCGGTTGGGCTGGAGAGGCAGCACCGCCGTTACAGGAAGTCGGGTGGGGGGGGGGGGTCGCGCCCCCCGCTCCGCTCGGCCAGCTGGCCGAGCCGCGGCCATCTGCGGGCCAGGCCATGCCTCTCCAGGCTGGGCCGCGCCCCGTCAGTCCAGACCTGGATTTGGGTCAGGTCGACTCGGTTTGGGCCAACCCAGGTCGGGTTGGGCCAGGTCGGACCGGACCCAGACCCCCCCCCCCCCCCCTCTTTAGACCATTTTCAGTTTTTCACTCATAACTTGAGCTACACACCTCCAATATACACATCGTCAGTTGCATTGGATTCCTTGGATTGAGAAGGTCGTTTAGGTATATCACACTCAAGGTTTTGACGATGTTTGGGTATGGCCGGGTTGGTTCGATCCCGTAACCAACCGGGACCTCAGAGCAGAAACGCTTATAACTTAAGGATCGGACGCCCGATTGACGTTTCTTCAACTACGTTGGATTACTTTTGATGAGTCGGTTCTTTTGGAATACTATAATTAAGGTTCGGATGTAGTTGGAGTATGTTCGGGTTGGTTTAAGCCTAAAAACCAATCGGGACCCTGGAAATGAAATGCCAATTACTCACAGACCGGGTGTCCGATTGACGCGTTGTCTATTGCGTTGAGACCCCTATGACGTCGCAGTCCTTTGAGATACTTCCACCTGAGACTTCGTGACACTTGGAGTATCAACCAGTAGCTCGTGGAGTAGGTCCACTCGTAGACGAGAAGACAGAGTGCGGAGACCTTGTAGCTGTAGACCTGGAGACTGCTTGACTGATTCAACTCGAAGTGATTCGATTAGCCCAGTGGACGGAGTGCCCGGTTTGGCGGCAGACCCACGGCGGACGGAGCGCTTGGTTTGGCAGCAGACCCGCGGTACTCAATAGGAGAAGTACCTCTGATGGATATTAGGGGGAGCGCCCGGTTTGGCGGCAGACCCACAGAGGAGGACCGCCCGGTTTGGCAGCAGACCCGCGATACTCGACAGGAGGAGTACCTCAGCAGTCTAAGGTTAGTGAGTAGCACCTCGGAGTCGCGACAGGGCCACTTTACTTGAAAGAGGAGGAGTTCTCCAGTAGCCGTGGTTTTGATAATGAAAATCCTATTTTGAGCTGAGCCAATGACCTTTGTGTTTTCCTCTTGATTGAGATGGGTTACTTGATAACTTAGGTATATGTACGGGTATATACCTAAGTAATGGTTATCCGTTGAAATCTTACTTTGTGGTTTATCCTTGTTGGATTTTTTGAGACCTTAAGGGTGTCAGGGTCCCTACTGAGTATCTTTATACTCACCCCTGCACGGGCTATGCCCGCACCTCGTTGTGTTAGATGCAGACGACAGATAGCACTAACTGAGGTAGAGTGTACGAGGATTGGATGGTACCTGGAGGTGGACCTCACGACGAGACGTTATCTGGAGGAGATGGACAGGCATGGAGCACTGAGGAGGCTTTTTGTACCTACCCATCAGGTAGGATCCGTGGTGGACGATCCAGGAGCTGCTAGACACCATCCAGCTGTTTTTCTTTTAGTTGTACCCGTTTTTCCTTTCCTTGTACTTTACTATTGGGCTTGTATTTCCAGCCCCTTTACTTTTATCATGCTTGTTGAACATTTTTTACTTAGTGTTTTCTTCCACTTGTTCTCTGGTTGTGTGTGTTTACGATTTATAAAGGCAAGGCCTTCCCAGTTTTAAGGAATTATTCCTTTGGTGCTAGTCGCCAGCCCCTGGCCTATGGAAGGCAGGCTTGGGGTAGTCACGATGCGGGACCTGGGGGCGGGTCGTGACATATAAATCCTATATGTTTCGGAAATTAATTTTAACACAATCACAAATAACATGTAAAAATATCGCTTTAACCGTAATCGTGCTAATGAAGTTTTTACTATTTAACGGTTAATGTAGTCATTATAATAGAAAAATTGGTCCCTGAATGGACTATATTTTATATTTATTTTATATTTAAAAATTAATTGAAATAATATAGTATTTTTAGTAATTTTAATTCAATTAATAAAATTTCATTTATTATTAAATTACATTAATGTCAATTTTGACATTATTCATTAAATTTGAATTTAAAAATATCAAGAAAATAATGAAATTTGGATATTTTAAGATAAAATATTTTTAAAATGAAATTAATATAAAAAAATTATTTAGCATAATAAATCACTCAATTTTATTCACTTTTAATATTTTTAGTATCATTTATTTTATTTTATTCTTAACTATATAATTACTGCTTTGGTGTTTCTTAAGCATTTTAAGTTACTAATTCATCTCTAAAAATTAAAGCTAAATTATTATGATAAAAAAACTATATTTAAAAATAATATATATAATTGACCAAATGTGGTTTATTTCCTATCCCAAAGCTTTATAGATATTAAAATCAAGGAAGGTTTATTTTCTATCTTTTTTTAATTAACTTATTATATAGGTAAATTTCATGTAAAAGTGACCCAAAAACTCATAAAATTATATAATACGGTTATAAGGGTCTACATATGGACATAAAATGGGTTTTGGATATTTTTTGGTTCATTATTACAACTTATATTCTAAGTTTAACCACTGAGTAAACTCATTTTTACCATAATCACTATAATTAATTTTAACTATTTATACTAATAATTTGGGTCAAAAATGGAATTGAACTTATTAGAAATTTTAAATTATACTAATTATAAATATATAATCCATTTCTCTAAATTTAATCCACCTAAGTGGAAAAAATTAATTTAAAATTAATCATACAAACGTGAAGAGAGAGCGGGTTTTTAAAGTGAAAATATTTAGACCTTTACAAATTTTTTATATATAAATTCAATATGAAAATGATTAAAATTACCTAAACTGAATTAATATATATATAATTGAACTAATTTTACTTTAAAACAATTCAAAATATAATTTAACATTATAAATTATTTAAACAAAACCAAGTTTTCAATTAAAATTCAGTATTTTTCATAATTCATCAAAAAATGATACTTCTCAAAAAAACTCCCAAAAAATCACCTTAATATAATTTTAATATTTTTATTTAAAAATTTAAGTTTATTTTATAAAATAAATTTTCTAATAGTGTTAAGATTTAATTTTAAATTATGTGCATCAAGCATGGTTAAACCATCTTTTAGAACAATATTGTTTTTCAAAAAACATTTATTATTATTTTAAATAATTCTTATTTTATTTCTACTTGAACCAGATATACTCATCTTTCTAGGTCTCCAGGTTCCATACTGGGTGAGCATAAGGGCAAAACCTACCTGTGTTGACAGATTTTTATGTTGAACCATCACCACTCGGGTTGTCGCCCCACAGGATGCTCTGCCATCTCAGCTGGCAATGAATCATTCCCAGGTAGGTCTCTTTCTAGAGTAACCACTTAATGGGGATGGGGGTTCCCTAATTTGGAGGGTTCAAAAGGGCCACTCCTATGGATTCTATTTTAAAAAAATAGATAACTAATAAACATGTGTAAACTATATATTTTCATAAGTTAGTTAATCTTATTCATTCCCATCATTCCAATGACAATGTAATAAATATTATATTAAATAA
Source organism: Viscum album (assembly GCA_963277665.1). Classification (NCBI taxonomy): domain Eukaryota; kingdom Viridiplantae; phylum Streptophyta; class Magnoliopsida; order Santalales; family Viscaceae; genus Viscum; species Viscum album. The sequence goes on from OY728156.1 coordinate 1,541,578,294, forward strand.
TAATAATAATAATAATAATTTATTGTTCAGTAAAAATAGGTATTTCATTTAATGTAATCTAAACTCAGTGTTTCATGTAATTAAAGCTAAACATAATGTTTTTTTCCATATATACTATTGAATAAAATGCTGTTCTTTTATAATTTTTGGGTGTTACATCACAAAAGTATAATATAAGCATAAGAGTATGATAACATGAGATTAATATTTAAAATACATACCATGTATATCACAGATCATAATCTTGAGTCATGGAATAAAGTATGGTAGTTTATAAGAGATGGATTATAAATAAATGAAACCATAACATTAACAAGAGACATGGAATCATAGCATACACAAAAGCATTGAATATTATTTCCTTAGTAGTCAAGTATTCACTCTCAGGATTATCATAGTGGATTGTGTTTACTACTTAAACCGTTATAGGAGTTAACTTTCACTCCTATTGCTATAATATTTTATAAAGCCCCTTTGTAAACTGGGTTCACTCCCCATTCCAGTCTAGTTTATCTCATGAGATATCAGTCATTACCCAATTCATTGGAGCGATATATAATTCTGGAAAAACCTATCCTTGGTTATAACATAACCACCATCCTTGGCTCTAACATAACCACCATCCTTGGCTCTAACATAACCACCCATCACATTATTATAACCACACATTTGTCTACCACAAGACTATAAAACATCAATCATTTCATCATATCATAACCTATGTAAAGAAAATAGGTTTCATAAACATCTTAGAATAACACATGGAAAATAAATGGTTTTCATAACTATATCATCAACATAAACGTTAACCATATGAATGAAGATAAAAAATGGTATTATTGGATTATATCCCTATTAAATCATAATTAATATAAAATTATGTTATCACATATGAAGATTTCTTTAAAATATCACTGAAATATTTCTTAAGGAAAATTACCTTTCCACTTTGAAAAGATCTTTTAAAATACAAATATTTCCAAAATATTATAAAAAAAATATTTTAAAAGGAACTTATAAACATATAAATGATTATTAAATAAATTATTGGTCATGATGGTGGGAATTTTTTTTCATGCTGTATAAGTTAAAATAAAACTTTTCTTTCACATTTTATATAAAAATTTCAAAAAGCACCTCATTCGGAAAATGATAAGAATATTACTTTTAAACCATTTTTAAAAAATTAATAATGTGTAAAAATTTATTTAAAAAATAATTTTGATAATATTAAAAACGTTATTTAAAATACTTTAGAGAAACATTGATATGGAAGAAAAAGGTTCCTGATCGAGAAGTGAAACATAGTCAGTTTTACTTAAAAAGTACGTTTAGTATATTAAATATTTAAAGAGAGGGAAATTAAAGGAAACATTTAGTCCTCATAAATAAACATATAATATAAAAAAATGAATGTATTAATCATATAAGGATCATATAATTTCCTCTAAATGAAATTCAACCATAAAAAATCCCAATTAAAATATGATTGAAACAAAAAAACCCTTACCACTTTGGTGACATTTTAATCGTAATACACATGAAAGAAATAAAAGTATATGGATATTTAAATACCCATAAAATTCATAATAATAATCATATAATACATTCATGGTTATTACATACACCATATAAAAGAAACAAGTGGTGAATATGGCATGTATCTCACAGAAATAAAAGTGAAACAAAAATCTCTTACCTCAGGTCCAACTTCCTCCATACGTGTTCAAACTTAATATATAATAAATATATATTTATTATAAATCTATTACATAACAATAATAATATATATCATTCCATATATGATTTACTTATAACCTTTTTTCACCCATTCATTAACAATTCTTTATTAAAATCACTATTCTTAGTGATAACTGCTTCGTTTTCCATATACGTTTGGTTTAGTAGATTTGGTCCTAGTAATTTGATCAAGGTTCAATCATCTCCAAAATTTTAAACATAACTTAAATATAATATATATTCATTAAATAAAATTTATATTCATCTATAAAATTTAGATATATAAAAATTAATTACACCATTCATAAAGACGATGGGACATATGTACGCATTAATGTTGTTTTCACTTTTCAATGGATAGAATGAAAGAAAGGTAAAAAAATAAAATTTCTAGAATAATTATTATATAATATATTTATTAAATCCATCCTTATTACCATCCAAGTAAAATGGAAATGAAAACAAATCACATCGTTTCGTGGAGGTGGTAGTCCACACATACGCACAAGCGATATTATCATTTTCCAATGGTTTGGAAGGTAAGAAGGTAGATAATATATTATCATTCTCAATGATTATTTTATAAATATCATATATAAACATTAAACCCATCATAATACCCATCTATAAAATGTAGTGATGAGAAATGAATTGTATCACTATATGAAGACGGTAAGTCATACGTACGCACGAGTGATACTTTCACTTCCCATTTGATGGAAAGATGGTGAATAAAGGTGGTTTCATAGTCACAATAAAATTTTAGTATATTTATGATGCTTAATTTTTTTATTTAATGAATAATTTTGTAGATTTAGAGGATGTAAAAGAATAATTAAAAAAATGATCGGTTAATGCGATTACCTCTTCTTTGAAACAACTCCATTAGATCTCATATTAAGGATCCTAGGGTCAGTAACATTGGTATAAATGTGCCTCTAGAATGTGTCTAGGAAAATTTATAAGGTATTTTTTATGTTATGGTTGAGCTATAAGACTCAAAGTGGTTCAAATAAGAGAATGGAGAGGTGTCCTTTTATAAGTGAGGGGAGGGGAATTCATGGAATTTCTTAAAGTATTACATTAATATAAATTATTTTTCATCCCAAATGGATCCAAATTGATATAATTAGAATATAATATTATTATGAGTTTAAATACTCTTATATAATAAAATTTAGATAATTTTTTGGTATGGTTTCACCCTTATCTTATAATTTTAACCCATCATTAACCATTTGGACAATTACTGTAATATTAAAGTTTTATACCCTTTAGGGATTAATGATTTTACTATAAAATGAAAAATGGAACATAAATATATAGCAGTTGATGTTTAAACCCATATCCAATTCATTTTTATGAATCTAATATTTTAATGTATTTTAAATTATTTAATAAAATATTATTTATTATAAAATACCATTGATGTCATTTTTAACACTATTCATTTAATTTGACTTTAAAAACATCATGGAAAAGGTGTAATCTGAATATAATGATTTTACACCGACATAATATGTCTTATTTATCTGGAAATTTTTTGGGACACATTAAATTATTCAAATTATGTCACTTTTAGTATTTTAAAAATCGCTAATTTTATTTTTTTTAATAATTGAATAAATATTACATCGGCATTGCATAAGAATTTAAGGTAATTATATAATTTATAAAAAATATAAATAAATTTAAATCAAGAAAATAATTTAATTAATCTCAAAATAGATATTTATATTAATTCATAACTTTCTTTTTTCCGTATGTGGACACATGAGAGATATTTAAAACTAAGAGGTAACATTTTGTAACTTTCTTTTCTTTAAATATTATATTGATCATTTTCATGAAAAAATGTCCATTAAAAACCCAATTTTGAGCCTAAGGTGATAAGTATCAAATTAAATTTATTAAATAATAATTAGGATGAAAAATAATGGGCTTATCACTTAGTTTTAAACAATATTAACATGATTTACCTTTTACTAAGGTGATAAACTTTACCACAATTACTATTCATATTGACTAAAAATAAAAGGGAATTATTTAAAAGAAATTAAACAAATGATTCAAAATATGGGTTTCATTTTATAAAATTCAATACCTATTTTTAGTAGAAATTGATTTCAAAATAAGTGTGCAAAACGCGATGTATTTTAGAAAAATAAAGTTTTAAGCAAAAAACTAGATTTATTCTTATCCATGTATAGTAAAAATATTAGATGAATGTTAAAAATATTTGATTGGCTATATAATATATAAATCTCATTAAAATCATTCATTAGTATTGATCAATTTAATTTATTAAGATAAAAACACATTACGCACATATAAAAAAAATTCAAAAAATGACATTTTACATATAAAAATGTTTTTATACCACATTCAAGCATAAAATTGATTAAAATGGGTTTAATTGGATTATTATTAATATAATAGAAATAATTTTACTTTAAAACCATTTTTAAAATGAAATGTAACTTTGTGCATGCCCGAAACAAAAATACAGTTTTCAATAAAAACACAATTTTTCACTATTCACTGGAAAATCAATCTTTTCAAAGAATTCACAAAAAATAATTTTTAGATAATTTTAATATGATAATTTTAAAAAACTTTTTAATTTTATAAAATAAAATTTTTAAATGTTATATAACTCAATCATAATATTTTCTCACAAAAAAAATAATTTTTTTTGAAGAAAATGTGTTTTTGAAGAGTAAAATGACTACTAAAAAATGAGTGATTATTTACATATAATTTATCAATATATTTTTATAGATAATAATTTTATATTTATTTCATAAATAATTTAATCTTATTAATACCCTATAATTTAACGGCAAGTTTATAATGGTCATAATAATATATCGTGGTTCGTTTAGGCTCAGTGTTTTGTGTATCACAAGCTATTAAAGAAATTAAATTTAATTGAAAAATATATATTTCATAAAATTTCAGGGTGATATATTCTATCCACCTAATAAATTTTATCCTTTTAATTTAAACTTGTACTCACTATCCAAATGTTTGAAAATTTAAAATTCCTTTAAGGAACCCCACATCATAAAAAGGGTAAACACAACTTCCTCTTGAAAAGAGGAAAGGGGAAATATGAAGGTCACCAAAAAACTAGGTTTCCATATAGGAGAACATCAGTGGGAAGTGAAAATATGGACATGGAATAGAAAGGTAATTTCCAAGAACTAATATAAAGTGATGGATTATATAGTTTGGATAAAGTTAACAACCACAAACCATGAATCAGTGAGGGGTTAAAAGACTATCAATTCATCAGAATTAAAGATTATAGGATAACAAATTTTTTCTAAGATCATTTTCCTATAGTTCAGGAATTCCTTTATCATCTAGACTAAGAACATAAGGAAATATAATTAATTTAAATTTATAATTTCTTCCTTCAATCATTTTTAACCACAACCTAATTTTTTATTCAAATGGTGAGTATTCAAGAAAAAAATTTCATCCCTAAAATAGTAAAATTAACTTCTAATGGATCAAAAAAAGTATATCAATATATTCCAACTACATTTAGGCATTAATCAAAACCAAAAATGGTTATCACAAAATAATTATAAAAATGAATAAACCATTATTTAAAAAAACAACATTAATCTCTAAATCCTTAATTGCATCAATAACCTCAACATTAAAGAATGTTTTCATCCCAAATTCTATATCATAACCTTCAGCATACATCTTTAAATTTTTAATTGAATTCTTCTCAAATAATCTTTCATGTCAAATCACTTATTAAACTTAAGGGTTAAATGAACCTAAAACCAATAAAACATATCCCAAATATCATTAACCACCATGATAAATCACTATATAATCATTAAATATATTGAAATTCATCAAAATATCATTTATCAAATTTAGAAACTAACCTAAAAGTTAATCCTTAACTTGAACATAAATATATCTGAAAATATAACCATGTTAATGAATCACTTTTCAACAATCAGGATTATCTATATCCCACAATCTTGGAGACCATAATTAACTTAACATCATATAATATACCAAACCCAAAGGGTTATTTAAATCTCAATAGAGTATTATTCCTAATACCTAGTAAAAGTTTCAAATCACATCAAAATCCCATAACTTAAACCTTTTAAAATGGGGTGTTTATTCCTTTTAACTTATGATCAACCTTAAACTTATAAACCCATGATGGTATCCATAACCTTTATGTTAAACTCACATGAAAACATATATACTTATAAAATTAACACAGGCCTTATTCATCAAAGAAGTTCAAAAACTATTAAATATATTCCATAAATCCAAAAATGCAATAAAAATCATCAATGAAGACCTAAATCGCTTTTTCATAAAATAATCAATTTCAATGTCACCAATATTATCCTACCAATGTCAATCATCTCTTTATCCCAAATAAAAATAAGTCTTAAAATTCTATTTTGGAATAATACTTAGATGTTTTATGATCACTATATCCAAAATGTCATAAATATAACACTTAAAAAACATAATTATTGAATCATAATACATAATCACCTAAATCCTTTAACTTAATAGGTATTTCCTTGGTCTAGGATTTAACCCTTAGATTAGGGAATTATCTCGGATAATGTCTACATTCCCCACACAAAATACATTGAACTATAAATGGTGACTTAGGATCATCTTTATTTACCTCTATCAAACACTTCATTTTTCCTCGATAATTACTTACTTTATTCCCTTTATTTCTACATAGACTACAAATTTTTGTTCGTATGATAAATTCAATCGATTTCTTCTTCCCACATATCTTCATATAGTAATCTTAATCTTCTTTCCTTAATTTTCTCCACCACACGATCTCTCAGAAAACTCTATACTTATCTTCTTTATAAATTCTGAGAGTTATTTAATGTGAAATTTTTCAATCATATATCATGATATATTATTAGTAATAATCACAAGGTTCCGCATCCCAACTCTCATTTCATTTGGTTGGTCAAGAGGAAAATCATCCCATTGTCTATCAGTGTTAACACAAATTCTCCTAGTTCCAACCATTGACTAAAACCAAAAATCATAGTGTGAGAAACAATAGTCATAGTGATGAATCATGAAAAATAATTTGTAAGATGTCTAAATTATGATGCCTTATTTTCAATATATGATACCTTAGGTTTCACCAAGGTTATCCATGATTACTACCAAAACTTTAGGATGTTATCATATATTTAGACTTATCCCAAGGGTTATCACTAAATTTTTCCCATACTAGTTTCCAAATTTTAATTAAACATTTATTTGACATAAATTATAGAGACCCATAATTTTCATACATGTATATTACAACTTATTAATTAAATACTCATTACATAACATAATTATCCACTGAAATTTTATAGGTCTAGTATTATTAAAAACTTGAAAACATAAAAAACTAGTTCATAATGTCTCCCCTTAAGTTCTTCATAATCCGCCCTCTTCATAGACATATCATTTCAAAAAAAAATCTTTATAACCTGGGGAAAATAAACATAAAAAGGGTGATCTCATATGATCAGTAGGGGAAAACAAGGGATATTTCAATGATCACATAATTATAACATGAACATAAGATTATGATAATATGAGTTTAATATTTTAAATCTAAACCATGTATAACATAGATCAGAATATTGAGTCATAGTATAAATCATTATAGTTCATAATACAGAAATCATATATAAATGAGATAATAACATGTGATTATGAAATTGAATTTTGGTATACACATAATCATATAAAATAATTTCCTTAGTATTCAAGGTTTCACTTCTAATATTATCATAGTGGATTGTGTTCACTCCTCAAACCATCAAAGTAGTCAAGGTTCACTCCCAAGACTATCATAGTGGAAAAATTATCTTACTGAATTAGGTTCAATCCCCATTATAATCCTATTTATCTAATGAGATATCAATTAGTTCCCAATGCATTGTAGGTTTATATAATTTTTGGCTAACTTGTCCTTGGTTATAATGTGACCTCTTCCCTTGATTATAACATAACCACCATCCTTAGTTATAACATATCCATCGTCATTTGATTATAATGTAACCACATATCACAAAATTAAAACCATACATATTTTTACCATAAGATCATAGAACATTAATCATATCATCATATCATAACCCATGAAAATAAAATGGGTTTCAAAAACATCCTAGAATAAACCAAGAAAAATAAATGGGCTTTATAAACATCTCATCAAAAAAATATTAACCATACAGAGAAATATTAATAATGGTATAGTTGGATCATATCCCTATTAAATCATAATTAACATCAAAGGATGTTATAATATATGAACATTTCTTTAAAATATTATCAAAATATTTCTTGATAAAAACAACCTTTCCACATTGAAAATCACATTTAAAATAAAAATATTTCCAAAATATTATGGAAAGAAAATCTTTAAAAATAATATTGGAAAATTTTAAATTAATCCTCAAAACATTGAGCTTTCATGATTATGGGAAATTCAATTCATTTTGTATAAGTTAAAATAAATAATTCCTTTTATATTTTTGGTCAAAAGTTAAATAGTACTTTGTTTGGAAAACGACACGAATATTCCTTTTAAACCATTTTATAAAAAATAAATCATGGGTAAAAATGAATTTAAACAATAATATTATAATATTAAAAAATTCTTGAAAACATTTTATAATAACATGGATATAGAAGAAAAAGATTCCTGGTTGACTAGTAAAACATAATCAGTTTTCCTTAACAATGTTTGTTTAGTATCATGAGTATTTAGAGAGAGGAAAATGAAACTAAAACATTTATTATTCAGAAATAATAGTATTATATGAAAAATTAAATGGATTAATTAGATAATTATCATATAATTTCCTTTAATTAAAATTCAACCATAAATAATCCTGATTAAAATAGGATTGAAACATAAATCCCATACTGCTTTGGTATCCTTTGAATCGTAATCCGCATGAAATAAATAACCTTAGATGGAAGTGTAAATAATCATAAATTTCATAATAATAATAATTAAATATATTCATGAAATGTATATACCATATAAAAAACAAGTGGTGAATATGGCATGTGTCTCAAAAAAATAAAAGTGAGACAAAAATCCCTTGCCTTAGGTTCGACTTCCTCCATACATGTTGTAACTTACTATATAATAAATATAAATGTATCATAAATATATTAAATAACCATAATATATATATATATATAAAATACCATATATGATTTAATTATAACCTCTCATGGCCCTTAAATTAACATTTCTTTATTAAAATTACTATTTCGGGTGATAACTGATTAGTTTTTCATGTATGTTTAGTCTAGTAGTTTTGGTCCTTATATTTTTATCATTGTTACATAATATCTATAATGTTAATAATTATTTAAGTATAATATATATTCATCATATAAATATTTAGATCCATTCATAAAATTTATAGATAGAAAAATGAATTATACTATTCATGGAGACGATGGACTGTATGTACGCATGAATGTTGTTTTCACTTTTTGGCAGATGGAATGAAAGAAAGGTAAATTATAAATCACATTTACATAATAATTATTATATAATATATATATATATATATATCCTATATATTTATTAAAACCATCTTTATTACAATCCAACTAAAACAAAAATGAAAAACAAATCATACCGCTTCGTGGAGGTGGTAGTCAACACGTGTGCATGAACGACATTATCATTTTCCAATGGTTTGGAAGGTAGGAAGATTGGTATTATATTATCATTAAAAATAATAATTATGTGATATATATAATATATAAACATTAAAACTATCATAATACTCATCCATAAAATATGGTGATGAGAAAATAATTGTATCGCTACGTGGAGATGATAAGTCGTATGTACGCACGAGCAATACATTCACTTCCCATTTTATGGAAAGAGAATTAATAAAGGTGGTTTCATAATTATAATAAAATTTTAGAAATTTTATGATACTAAATTTATTATTTTATGAATAATATAATAGATTTATAGGAGTTAAAATAATAATTAAAAAATAAATTGATCGGTTAATGTGATTACATATTATTTGAAACAACTCCATTAGATATCCTCTTAATGATCCTAGGGTTGGTCTTTGGGGAAGACCATAACCTTTATAATGTTTATATTGAAGTTTAGACTGGAATTTTCTAGGGTATGGTTGATCTATAAAACTCAAAGTGGTGTAAAGAATAGAAATGATATGTGTCCTTTAATAATTTAGGGGAGAGGCATTCTTGGAATTTCTTACAGAATTAAGTTATTATAAATTATTTTTCATGACAGAATGGATCCAAATTAATATAATTTGAAGAAAATATGAGGATAAATCTAAATCATCTCATAAAATAAAATTTATAAAATTATTGGGTATGTTTTCACCCATATCTTATAGTTTTAACCCCTGTTAACCCTTTTGAGAGTTACCATAATATTAAAGTTTTATACCATTTAAGGGTTAATGATGTTACTATAAAATTAAAAATGACCCATAAATGAACTATGGTCTATTTTTACAACCATATCACATTAATTTTACCAAATCTAATAATTTTATGAATATTAAATTAATTAATAAAATATTATTTAATATAAAATATCTTTAATATCGTATTTAACACTATTCATTTAATTTGACTTTAAATACATCAATAAAAATAATTAATTCAAAAATAATGATTTCAAACCTCTCTAATATTTCATATAGGTATATAAAATTCATGGGACATATTAACTCATTCAAATTATCACTTTTAATATTTTTATATCATTTATTTTATTTTTATAATAATTGAATAAATATTGTGTCGATGTTGCATAAGAATTTATGGTAATTATATAATTTATAAAAATAAAAAATAAACTTTCCTCATGAAAATAATTTCATTAATCTAAAAATATATATTTATATCCATTCATTATTTTATTTTCTCCCTATGTGGACACATAAGAGATGTTTAAAACTAAGAGAGTGATATTTTATAACTTTCTTTACTTTAAATATTATAGAGGTCATTTTCATAGACAAGTGTCCATTAAACAAATAAATTTCAAGACTAAGGTTATAAGGGTAAAATTAAATTCATAAAAAATAATTAAGATAAACAAATATGGTCTTATCACTTAGTTTAGTCCTATTGTGGTGATAAATTTTACCACAATTACTATTCATATTGACCAAAAATAAAAGGGGATTATTTACTAAATTTGGAAATATTGATTCAAAATATGGATTATATTTTATTAAATTAAATACTTATAATTGAAATAAATTAATTTTAAAATATGTGTGCAAAACACGATGAAAACGCTTTTAGAATAATACAATTTTTAAGCATAAAAAAGGATTTATTCTTATCCATGTATAGTATAAATGTTAGATGAATGTTTAAAATAATTTATTAAATATATAATATATAAATTTCATTAAAATAATTTACCAATAATGATATATTTAATTTATTAATATAAAATACACAATGTGTGCTTGAAAACAGTTTTTCAGAAAAAAAAATCCTTTTTATGTATAAAAATATTTTTATAACAAATTCAAACATAAAATTTATTCCAATGAGTTTAATCAGATTATTTAAAATATAATAGATCCATTTTTACTTTTAAACCATTTTAATATTAAATTTAACTTTGTAAATGACTAAAACAAAAGTATAGTGTTCAATAAAAATCAGTATTTTTCACTATTCACTAGAAAATCAATCTTTTTATAAAACTCTAAAAACATTATCCTAAGATAATTTTAAAATGTTGATTTAAAAAATTATTTTAATTTTATAAAAAAATGGTAAAATTTCCATAAATTAATCATAATATTTTCTAAAAAAAAGAAATAAAATCATTTTAAATAAAATTCATTTTTGAAGAACAAAATGAATTTACTGAAAATTGTGTGAATAATTATTAAGAATTTATCAATATATTTATATTGAGTAAGAAATTTATATGTATTTTATAAATTGATTAATCCTAATAATACCCACCAATTTAATGGCTATGTTATAATTTTCATAACAACATATCATGGTTCTTTTAGGCTTGATGTTGTGTATAACATAAGTTATCCAAGAAATTAAATATAATTGAAAATATATATATATTTCATAAAATATCAAGGTGTTACATTTACTCAACACTTTATGTAATTCATAATATTGAAAATTTCTCCCCAAAAAATCAAAAAAAAAGGACTAATCCTCCTTCCAACAGTAGCTTCAAGACCCAAATTTTCATTCAAAGAATCAAAAAAAGGAGAATATGTCTTAAAACTATGACTAAAATGACCAACCTCACTACACACTTTAGATTCTTCAAGATCACCTAATAATTTATCAAATCTTTAGATAGAAAATTCATTATCTAATAAATGAAAATAAGTAGGGACAGACCAGATGTCCAAATCAGGTAAAAAGTACAAAAATTCTTCTAACTCACTCCCAACAAATTGGGAAACCTCATCACCAATTCCAAGATAAACAGAAATGACTATAGACTCAACCTAAGCTTTATATCTTTCAATTTTAATATAATAAAACCCATTAAAAAACTCACACTTCTCAGGTGGTAAAGGATGGGAAACTGAATCAGGTTTGGGAACCCAGGAGGGCTATAATCTTGGATAAATAATTTGAGAAACACTATAAAAAAGAAAACCTAGTTTAGGTTGGACCACTTCATGGTATTGATCAATGATTTTATAATTTGGTTCTCAATTATCCCCAACCTTTCTAGCTCAAGTGTGGAATCATATTTAAAAAAATTCTTCAAAATATTTATTAACGGAATCATTGATCAAATAATCAAAAGGATGGTGATTTTAACTTCTAAACTCATCTCCAAAAACTTACTTAAAAACATCCATCAACTTAAAACTCACCACAAGAGGGGACTCTTCAAAAACATTTAATTACTCTTAAACCACACTATCCAAAAGGGTAACTTTTCCCTGATAAATTTCAATAAAATCTCCAACTATAGATAAAAATGGTCTACCTAAAATGATTGGAACTTTGTTATCGCACTCTATTTCAATAATAATGATGATTTGGTAAACTATACTTCCCCTACATCAACTAATAGGTTATCCACCCTCCCATAATGATAAGAAAGTGACCAGTCAACTAGATACATAGAAAAAGAAGTCATTTTCATCTCCCTAAGACCCAACATTTTGAGTAATGAGTGGGGCATATGGTTAATTATTTCACCAAAGTCACAAAGTAACCTAATATCCTTACTCCCACCAATTATTTAAGAAATAAAGAAACTACTAGCATCCTTCAGTTGGGGAGGAATATTCTTTTGAGCTATGTAATTACACTTCTCATTAATATTTATTAATTAACTCTCACCCCAATCCCTTTTTTTTCAAGACCCTTTTAAAAAAATTCATATAAGATGGTATTTCATTTAAGTCTTCCACAGAAGGAATATTTACATTAAATCTCCTAAAAATTTGATTTAAATTCAAGTAAACTAGTTCATTGTTCTTTTTAAGCCTTTGTGGAAAAGGGATGTGAGGAGAATAATTCTTTTAGTCTAGTTAATTACTCTAATAATCATTGAAACACACCTTTTTATTTCCTTCTTTAACAAGTTCCCACTTCATTTTATTTTGTTCATTAGTTTTTTAAATTGAAGATTCAGAGTTTTTTTATGTTGGAAATTTTTTTTCAGATTTTTATATTTGGTATTTTCTAAGATTTCATTTTCATGATCATATAAAACTTTAGGTTCAAATTTACTAGGCTATTTACTAACTTGTTCTTGAGTTTTATGATATAATCTGGTAGAAACATCCATGAAATTTTCTCTAGGATTAAGCTCAGTTGTAATAGGCAATTTACCTTTATCTTTTCCTCATGATTCTCTGGCCATTTTTTCCATTTTAACTTACAAATTGTTGATAATTAATTGTTGATAATCGATTTTGGCATTTATATTCCCCACCATCCCCTTAAGTCATAATAAGAATTTGAATATCCAACGGTATTTTGAAATTGATTCCTTAGATGAAATGAGTAATTATGCCCAAAAGTAGGTTTTTACACACTTCGAACTCTCTAATAAATCTTTGGGTGATTTTTTCATCCAACGCTATACTAATTCAAAAAAAATTCATTGATAGTTTGGTTTCACTGCTACAAAATTGGGTTAATCCAATGTTAGGCTTTATCAGTGCTAGCTAAAAGCACTGATAAAGGCCACCATTATCAGCACTAGAAAAAACATTGATAAAGGGGGGCCTTTATCAGTGATAATAAAAATGTACGAATAAAGGGTTCCCTTTATCAATACTAGTAAAAAGGTGATGATAACGCCCCCCACCTATGAGCGATTTTTTACAATAACTGATAAAGACCTCCATTTATCAACATTTTTTTTCTAGCACTGATAAGTGGTATATTTCATAAAAAATATATTTAATTAAAAATAATATGTAAATATGTAAATATATTTATATTGATATAAATATAATATATATTTTAGAAATATGTTTTAGATAAAGCTAAATAGGAATTTACACTTAATATATAATATATTTAGTGAAAATGGCATATAAAATAATTAAAAATATAATTGATTAATAATTTTCTAATTATTATAAATTAATAGTCATTTAGTAATAGTTGGATGACATAAAAATTAAATGAATTAATTAACAAGGTAAGATAATTTGAAAACATGACTCTAAATTCAAAGGAGCCATAAATTTTGATTCGTTTGTCCGTTTGGACTCTACCACAAATCAAATCGAAGCCTGTGACAAGATCTACACCTTGGATTCCTAAGGTGGAACCCCTACTCATATTTTTCAGGGCCAAAAAAGGTCTATAAGGCCTCTAAAATTGAGTTTTTATTCAAGGTATACAATTTTTTTAAAATTTGATAGAATTTAAGCCTCGTTTAAGGGGGTCTTATTGTCTTTTTTCAGTGGGTAATGAATTTATTCCCATGGATTACATTCATATTGATATTATGGTTTTAAAGTTTTATAATTTTTCACAATTTTGTTTTATTTATAATTAAATACATGCATGTTTTCTTATATTTACTTATAATAAATCACTTGTATAAATACATATATCATCATATTTACGTAAAAATGTATTTTTAAATATATAAAATAAATATTTATTATTTATTTTATCTAAATTTAAAAAATTATCCATTTTATTTACCTTATACAAATGCATTAATGTGTATATATATACTTATAAAAGTAATGTTGATATATATACATGTGTGTATCAATAAATAAATATATATGTGTATTTATATTCTAATATATGTCAATAAATACATATTATGTAAATTTTTGTATGTGTATGTGAGAAAAATAAATTTATACTTATGTGTGTTAATATGTGTGTTTGTGTGTGTGCATTATTCATATATATCATATATAAATGTTTTTTTATAAATAAATCATTATCATTATCGTTAAATACAGTATATAAAAATATTTTATAGTAAATATTTATAAATACATTATAAAAAAATTATACTTAAATATATGATTATATGTGAATATGTAAATATATATGTATTAATGTATAAAATTTATATCTAAATATACAATATATATATTCTAAAAAATTATTTAAAACAATATCTAACAATTTTTTTACATCATAAAAATATATGAATATATATATACTTATAAAAATATATGTATAATGTGTATATATACATATATGTGTGTATTAATAAATAAATATATATTTATATTATATTTATATTATATTCTAGTATATGTAAATGAATATTAATATACAATATATTTAAATAAATATAAGTATATATATATCACACACACAAAAACATATATTTTATCAATGTTTTTAAAAAAATTATAAAAATATGTGAATAAAAAATATGTATGTAAATATATATATATATATATAAATAGAAATATTATAAAATAGACAATAAAATAAAATAGTGTAGTGGTAAAGGTTTTCAAGTTACAAAGGAGAGGTTCAAGGATCAAATCCAGGCACGCAGAGGCTGAAATTACGTAAAGCACTGATAAAAGGGGGGAACACCCAAGCGAGTGGGTGAAAAGAGCTGATAAAGGGGGTGGGAAGCATTGATAAATAGTGGGGAGGGGAGAGGTCTGAACAAAAAAGGTTTTTTCCACCATTATCATCACTGAAAAATTCCCCCTTTATTATCATTTTTATCACTGTTAAAGGGTGTCTTTATCAGTGATTTTTTTAGCACTGTTAAAACCAACCATTTAACATCGTTTGCATTATCAGCGATTCTATATCAATGATAAAGCACTTTTAATTGTGTTTTTAAATTCCAAATTTGAACTAGTTTTTCTAGCCCTAAATTTAAAAAAAAATGTTCACTCTCTTCAAGCTTCACAAAGATATAAAATTTGGGACAATAAGTTTGAGTATGACCATACATCCCACAACGAGAATACTGCTCCCTATGTGAATTTTCATCAACTACAGCGGCTTGGGTACTAGTTTCAGTCCTATGAATAACACTATTACTTATGTTATTATGTTGGGAATTTTGAGAAATTTTATTAAATGCCTATTTAAATTCTTCTGTTTCATATTATAAAAATCACCACCTTAGTACTGGTCAACAATGTTCTGATGATACGTTGTAAGACCATTATAAAAGTGGTCTATTAGGAGATATCGAGCAAGATTACTGTTGTGAAACTGTCTAATAATTCCCATAAATATTTCCAAGATTCATGAAATATGTCTCCATATTCTTGGTCAAATCTAGTGATTTTATACCTCACGTCATTGGTGTTGTTCCTTGGATAAAATTTCCCTAAAAACAAATTGAATATTTGGTACCAAGTATCAAATATTTCCTCTCAAGAGTTATGAAGCCAAATTCTAGCCTTAATCTTTAAAAAAATGGGAATACTCTCAACATAATATCCTCATATAAAATCCCATGCAAAGGAATTTGTTGAATTGTGCTATAAAATTATCTAACGAACTCTAAAGAATCCTCTTTGGGTTGTCCATTAAAGGAGGGTAACATAGATAGATAATATTGCTTTATCTCTTAATTTCTAGACCAGGGGAATAACCATATGCAATAAGGACTATTACAAATAGTGGAAAAATGAAAATCAATAATCCTAGGCCTCTCAAAATTCTTATTTCTAGGTTGAGTTGCAACCATATTTTCATTTTGCACATCAACTCTCTAAATTTCTAGATTTTGATTTTCCATTTCATCTTTGTTCTTCTTTTTAAGGGCAGAACAATGTATGTTTATCTTAGATATTAATGGTGAAGCTCAGATTTAGAATTTTCCCTATTTTTCATATGATTTGAGATTTAAATAGTAAAACAATAGCACATAGAAGTAAAATTCAATCAGATTTTTAGAATGTTTTTAAAATATTTTTTAAAAATAAACAATTTAATTTTTTTTAATTTTTTTTGTGTTTTTTTTCACAAACCTTCACCAGAAATAGTTCCAAAATTTGACACAAACTTCATTGAACTCGGGAAAATTTAATTATTTATAAACCTAACAATAACTAGTATCATGGTAATAAAGTTTCAAACCATAAAGAAGACATAGTTGTGTGAACAAAGAAATGAAAACAAATAGAAAAGAAAGTTTGGAAAAATGAGGAGAAAAGATGTAAGTGAAGAGAATAAATGATGTGAGTCGATGTGATGTGATGAGATAAATATATTGAGAAACAAAAGTGTAGTGAAAAATGGTAAAAAATGATTTTTGGAGAAATTTAATTGTCTGGATTAATTAAAAATATCATTAACCATGATTAGAATCATTCTCAGAGGTGCCCAAGGTTGTGTAAAGAATTATTTTCCCAGTGACCTCTCCTGAGGGATGACATGTCTATTGAGAACTTGAGAAAAGAGAAAATTCTTCTTAGAGAAGTTAGAACCTCAAACTTTTACAACTGAAGTACTTCAGTTGAAGTTAGTGAGTCTTAATAATTCCCTACTCTTCACATGTGAATTCTTTATGTAGGGAAAAAATGATGCTCAAGAAAATTTGAAGAAAAGTAGAACACTAGATGAACATGACACATAGTGAACTTCTAAAAATACTCTCTCAAATATTTTGATTAAAAGTGAAGAAAAAATGATTTTTATACACCTAAAAATATTCAACTCTAATTTTATACATCGATACATCTCTAGAGAAGGAAAAAGTAGGCGGGGAATAAAAGAAGGAAGAATACAGACCTCCAAGAATTTAACTAAGAATAAACAAGTAAAATATTCAATTCAATATACTCCAATTATTCTAAAAATGTTTAGTTACACATAATCGAAGCAAAAAAACAATTTATTTCAATAAATACATCACAATAGTTGAAGAGTAGATGAAACAAGAAATGAGAGAGAGAGAAATTATCTGTCATAGATGATTTCTCCTTTATCCTGAGCTCATGTTGATTCATTATTATTATTCTCCTAGTTCCGTTCTATCACGAACTGAATCTGGTCTACATCAAAACAGCACCCAACCTATCCCATGTAAAGGCCCTAAGGGTGTTCCCAATCCCCACAGGCTGGAAGAAGTGTCTGGGTATCGTAAAATAAAATTTGGGAACAATTTACCTGAGTTTATAAACATAAAACAACAAGTGAATTCCATAAAAAATCTGAATTTTTCAAACCAATACAACTTTAACTAAATTTAAGAATTTAATTACACAATTTAAGAAATGTTTAAACACTATAACAAAGGAACAAAATCAAAAAGGACATCCCATTAATCTCCTCATAGAAAGAGGCACCACCCTCAAGCCATCTCCACGACACCGCACCAAGAAGGACTGCTAGAAAACTGTATCATTGGCACTAAAAACTTTTCCCAAACCTAAGAAAAAATAACCAAGTATACTTATATCCAAGTTTTAAGTAGGGTGTGAGAAAAATCTCAGTATTATGACACCATAAAAGATTCCATATGATAATCATTATAAGGAAAAAAAATCTTGCATGTTTTGAAAACAAGAAATGCTAGTAACAATTTCTAAAATATAAAACTTTAAATAAAAATAGATTTCAAGTGGGTTACTTTAAAAGAAATCAACACTCTTAAATAGAATGAAAAGGCTACTGAATTTATCCATCCAAACATACCATATGCCTATGGTAAGAATAAAATATCTAATGAGCACTAGCAATAGGAAATAACCATAGGCACTAGCACGCTGTGGGTTTCAGGTACCTCGTACTCAGTTAAAGTAACCATAAAAATATCTATTCTCGTTTACACGAGCCACTAGTAGGTATCATACCCATAAACTAGTGGTTCCCCAATATCATCATCATCATCATCATCATAGTTTAGTTAGTGTTTTCATTGTCAAACTTGATATGTCAAATAAGCGTCAAACCCCATGGGATCACTAGCATAGTAGTACACGTCCACCCACCTAGATACTCGGGGGTTCCCTCTTGTGCTCAAACAAGTTCCACAAGCCATGAAATAAAATTTTCACATGAAAATACCAATTCCAAGTCAAATACACCAAAAATCCCACACATATGTCACATGATCCCCTTTTTTATTCAAATTCATTTTGGAAAACATACTGTAAGGACCAGGAATTTCCATGTAATTTTTTTTTGAATAAATGGGAATTTTATGAGTCTGTAAAAATTTACAGCGCATGATTCCAAGGACCAGAGTGCCTAAAATGAATTTCTGAACCTTATTTCAGGTACGTTCAGTAAACTTTCGAGTGGGTTTTTCTAACTTTTAAATCAGTGCTCGAAATTGAAATCTGAGGGCACCATTGAACTCGCAGCGCTGGTATTCAATTAAGGAGACCTTCACCTCGACCGTAGTAGGTCGAGGGTGGAAGTTAGCTTTTCACATATTCGTGAAAGAATAAAATAAAATAAAATTGTGTAGATTTTATTTTTATTTTTATTCCATGTAGATGTTGATGGTGGGGACCACCTGAATTAACCTCCCATGAGAGTTTATGGTGGTGGGGACCACCTGAATTAACCTCCCATGAGAGTTTATGGTGGTGGAGACCACCTGAGCCTAACCTCCCATGAGAGGTTATGGTGGTGGGGACCACACAAGGCTTAAACCTCTTGAACTCCCCTCTTAATGAGGGAGAAACCTCTCAACTCCCTCTTTAATGTGGAGGAGCCTCTTGAGCTTCCTCCACATTAATTGTTCCAACGCCCTACATTAATTTTTCCAACATGTGTGTCTGTGTGCGCCAACATAATTTCTTCTTAAGTTAAATTATATTGGCACCTTTTTCTTTTGGTGGTAAATGTAGAAGGAGAGAACTCCTTGGAGAATCGTGGAGAATCCCATCCTCCAACGAAGAATGCTCTCACCGACGAATAACGCCTTCGACTACGAAGAACCAACAAACGAGCTAGGATCAGAGGTGTGTGGCGGGCGTGACAAATGTTGATATCTTCATCTTCCTCCAACGTGGGACGTCTTCATCTACAATGAATCTACGTCCGTACTTCCTTCTCACGCCAACGTCAATGAACAATCCAAGGTAGTGGGTTATTATTAAATTCTATAATTCTCTCGTTTAATTTCCTCATTCTTTGAAAGCATGGAAAATGTGGATCAACCAAAACAATTTGATCCATGATTCATATTAAATTGAACAGTTTGTCATTCTTGACTCCTATTTTTGTTGAGCTGCTTGCTACCGCTCTAACGCAGAGGGTGCGGGCCAAACAAACACGGCCCAGCCCCTCCGTTGTTCTTCCTTATTTTGTTCTCTGTGATGGAATTGGCTTACACCATGATGAAGAATGAAGAGAGAGGCTGGAAAAATCAGCTGCCATCGAAGGCACTGCGTCCCACCGTCCATGGTCGAGCCACTGCCGTTGTCCACAGCCGAGCCACCGCCGCCATCCATAGCCGAGCCGCCACCCGATCCATCGTCGTTGATCACGGCCGAGCTGCTTCCCGAGCCTCCGCCACCATCGATATCCAAGTCACCACCCGTGGCCAAACCACCTAAGCCACTGCCACCGTCTGTGGCCCCGTCGCGCCGCCCGTTGCCTCGCCACGGCACCCCCGGTCCGAGCCGCCCACGCAGCACCCCCATGCCGAGGCACCCTCACGCTACCCCTAGGCTGAGCCTCCCTCGCGGCACCCTCCGCGGCCAAGTCGAATGGCCCTCGTGGCACCCTCACAGCCCTTCGTGGCCCCTCGCGGCCTACCGGACCGTCCAGCGGGCCGGACCGCCCAGCATGGGTCGGGCCGGACCCAGTGGGCCGGGCCAAACCCAACGAGCCAGGACACCCAGTGGGCTATGCTAGATCCATTGGGTCAGGCTGGGTCGACCCATACTAAGTCGGGGCGGGTCAGTCCGACCGGGTCGGACCGAACCCAGACCCACTACGACCCATTTACGCTCTTTTGGCCATAACTTTGGCACCAAATGTCCGTTTGACGAACCGTAAATGGTGATACAAACCCTGGAGCAAGATCGTCACTTTGGTATACCATACTAGAGTTTTGGATAAAGTTGGGGAATGGTTGGGTTGGATTGAGCACGAATCCAACCGGCCCTCGGGACTAAAATGCTAAGAACTCACAGACTGGGCATCCGATTGACGCACTGTCTGTTGCATTGAGACCCCTATGACGTGGAGAACCTTTGAGATACTTCTTCATGGAACATATTGGTAGTTAGAGATTCGACCATTGGATTTTATAATGGACTCTCCCAGATACGAGAAATCCTAGTGCGGAAACCCCATAGTTGGCTATAACGAGAAGAGTGCTCCTAGCGATCCTATGCAGGTCAGCTCCTAGCGATCCTGTGTGGATCAGCTCATAGAAATCCTATGTGGGTCATATCCTATTGATCTTGTGTGGTTCATCTCCTAGCGATCCTGTGTGGGTCATCTCCTAGCGATCTTGTGTGGGTCAGCTCCTAGCGATCCTGTGTGGGTCAGCTCCTAAGGATCCTGTGCGGGTCAGCTTCTAGCGATCATGTGTGGGTCAGCTCCTAGTGATCATGTGTGGGTCAGATCCTAGTGATCCTATATGGGTCAAATCCTAGAAATTCTGTGTGGGTCAGCAGCAGATCCTCTTAATGGAATAAGATGATTCGGTATTTATAACTAATCATCTCTACTACCATACCTAAATATATACCTGGTGTGATCTGAGTCAGTACCTATGTGTTTTTCCTCATGATTGAGATGGATTACTTGAAAAATTAGGTATATCTATGGACATATACCTAAGTAGGATTATCTGTTTTTTCATACTTTTTGGTTTAACCTTGGTGGATTTTGTGAGAATTTGAGGGTCTTGGGGTCCCTACTGAGTATCGTTATACTCACCCCTGCACGGGCTATGCCCGCACCTTGTTGTGTTGGATGCAGATGATGGACACCACTGACTAAGGACGAGGGTACCAGGACTGGAGGTAGCTTGGAGGTGGAGGTTAGATGAGGCGAATTGTAGAGATGACCATTCATGATTTGTACCTACCCTTTAGGTCGGATTCGTTGTGGATGACCCAGGAGTTTCTTTTCACCTATCAGTCGTCTTGTACTTTCCAGTTTTCCTTGTACTTTCCAGTTGGGCTTGTATTATGTCCCCTTTTACTTACTGTACTCACTCTGTTTACTATTCAGTTTAATTGATTTCATGTCTTGTTGTGTGCTTGGTTGTGTGTGTTACAGGTTATAAAGGCAATGCCTTCCTAGTTTTAGGGAATACGCCTTTGGTGCTAATCGCTAGCCCCTGTCCTGTGGAAATAGGTCTTGGAGTAGTCATGGAATGGGCCCCGGGGGATGGGTCATGACAAATTGGTATCAGAGGGGTCAATTATAACGCAGAACATAGGATTATGATCTTTCTTTTTAACGGAAATATAGTGTAGTGAGGGTGGATATCAGTTTAGGGAATTCTGTGTTGGTGCGACGGCTGACGTATCTATACACCAGGACCCTGACTTCTGAATTCTAACTTTGTGCATGAAAACACTAATTGCATTTGTGTTTCCAAGAGTTTTCTTTGTGATCTCTAGAGTCATCTCACCAGGTATAACTTATTGACCGTGGCACACCTGTTTCTTTTCAGGATGTCTCCATGCAGACAGCCATCTAGAGTTCTGAGAGTTGTACGCACTGATATCCCACTAAGGGATGAGGCCTCAGTATAGGGACCTTTTGCAGTAGAGGCACTAGTGGAGGACCCAGCGGTACCATTCCCCGTTGGGCCACCAATGCCACCATCCCCAACAGCAGACGGTGTACACCGCTTGAACGCATTGCACGAGTTCCAGCTCCATAAGCCACCTAGGTTTAGGGAAGATACGTGCCCATAGATAGCTGAGGATTGGCTGGAGGCTGTGGTGAGAGTATTCCGACTGGGAGGGACACCAGCCGATCTCATGGTGATCCTTACTGCCAGCCTTCTACAGGCAACAATAGGCAGATGGTGGAGCTTGATGCACCAAGTTCACGATGAGGTGATGCTTATTTGGGTAGACTTCGAGAGCCTATTTCGGGCAGAGTTTGTCCCAGTGAATCTTTGCACAGTGCGCAAACAGGAGCTTCTTCATATGTAACAGGGCAGAATGACTGTAGATTAGTACTCATCAAGCTTCACTGACCTCTCATGATACTCCACTGATATGGCTCAGGACCCTTTCTTTAGGGCCCTAACCTTCGAGCAGGGACTCAGGCAGGAGATCAGGGCTTCAATAATCTCACTCTGCATCTTGATGCAGGCGGGGGTGTTAGAGATAGCCCTCTTAGTGGAGAGTTTCCTTGCTGAGTAGTCACCAGTAGTGAGATCCACCACCAGTCATCACGTAGTGGAGTCTTCTGCAACTGATAGTGGAAATATGTCACAGAGGTCCAAGAGGACCAGACCTATAGGTGGATGACCGTATGATTCAGGATTGGTTTTTCAGGGTACCCAAGGCGGATCCATTCATACCATGAGTGGGAAATTTTACACATGCGGCGAGCAGCATCACATGGCTCATGACTATCCGACCCACCATACGAATGATCAGTAGATGATCGAGGGACCGCCCGGGCAGAGACAGAGGTTCGACCGAGGAGGTCCGCAGGGAGCAGGCGGACGTGGCAAAGGATCTGGACAAGCAGCTGATGGTGGGCGATGTTTCGAGATGTTACCACCACCGCCACTAGGAGTTCCACCCTGACTACAGGGAGAAGGTGGACAGGGGAGAGCTCAGCTCCAGGCAGCTGAGGCTTACGATCATAGAACTTCGGAGATGATATGAGGTACGATCTGTATCTACTCCACCGTAGTTGTAGTTATTATATACATAGGTTCCAGTCATTCTTTTAGTGTCATTGCCCTCATTCGAAGCTCGGAGATTTTAACAGAGCAGTTAGCTCGATCCTTATGGCTAGAGACTCATACGGGAGCGGATTCGACGATTACGCACTGGTTCTAGCAATGTGAACTTACTCTAGGAGGTGAGAGCTTCAGCTGGGATCTCCTAGTAGTAGTGTCAAGGACTTAATATTTCATTTTGGGTATGGACTGGTTATCTACAGTCTATGCTCAAATAGACAATATTAGGCGCAAAGTGTAGTGTATCTACATATATGGGATAAGGTTTACCTTCACCGGTGAGAAGGGAGCCTTTTTAGCATGGGATGGACTTTCCCGGAGGAGGGTATAGCCGATCACTCATCATTTGGCTAGCCTTACCCTCAGAGCGGTTGATGTGGAGAGTCCAAATTATCCTATAGTGGTGGACCAGTAAACGGATGTCTTCCCTGATGATGTCTCGGGTCTACCTCTTTATAGAGAGGTGGACTTTTACATTGACTTATACCCAAGACGTCATCGATATCTACACCAGTGTATCGGATGGATCCCACGAAGCTTCGTGAGCTGCAGGTATAGCTGGAGGACTTATAGGGGAAGGGGTTCATCCGGCCTAGTGTTTCACCTTGGGCAGCCCCGATTTTGTTCGCCAAGAAAGCGGATGGGAGCTTGAGGCTTTGTGTTGACTATTGACGCCTGAACGAGGTGACCGTGAAGAACAAGTACCCATTCCCGAGGATTGACGACCTCTTTGATCAGTTGAAGGGAGCACGGTGGTTCTAAAAGATAGACCTCAAATCAGGCTATCACCAGCTCAGAGTATAAGACGAGGATGTGCAGAAGACGGCCTTCAGGTGTCGGTACGACCATTATCAGTTCCTGGTTATGCCATTCGGTGTAACCAACACTCCAGTAGTGTCCATAGGACTCATGAACATGATCTTTTAGCCATACCTTGATTGCTTTGTAGTAGTCTTCATCGATGACATTATGATCTAATCGGTTACTGAGGAGGAGCATGCCTATCATTTACAAGTAGTACTTGACACACTCCGAGAGAACCATCTTTATGGTAAGCTCTTGAAGTGCCAGTTCTGGATCCGAGAGGTTTATATCCTGGGACATGTCATATCAGAGGCTAGAGTGGTAGTAGTTTCAGCGAATATTGATTCATTACTTGCTTGGGAGCCACCCAGGAGTGTGACAGAGGTACGGAGTTTCCTGGGTTTAGATGGATATTACTGAAGGTTTGTGCTATATTTCTCTATATTTGCAGCACCACTATCTATTAGGACCCGGCCTTAAACATTATATAATCTTGAATTAAATGGATAATTCACATTGAGGATCTTTTTAGATTTAGAGAATTAGAGAATTAGGTCATAACATTTACATAACAATATGAATATTACATGTAGACAATTCTACTCAGTATCCATTTTTTTCATAAAATAAAAACTCTTGAGAAAAATAGTCATGTCTAGTTCCATGTTTTAGATAGCATAACTTTTCCTTGATCCCATCCTTGACCCTTATTCATCTTTAAGTCCTGTGGAAAACATTTCAAAAAATTGGGATGAACATAAAAATCTTAGTAAGGGATATAAAATAAGGAATGAAAACATTATCCCTTCAATAAATACAAAACAATGAAACCATACTTTTCAATCATAACATACCACATGAAATCATAAGATTTATGAACAACACGTAGAAATCATAAATCATAAAAGGTAACTTACGGCATAAATAACATACTTAAATTATAGCTATCACAGCTATAGAGGGAGTCACATTTGGTATACACATCATAGTATATTCTCTAAATCTCTTAGGAGAAACATTAATGTTTACCTTGGTCACGTTACCCAATGCATTGAAGAGCTATCTCGGGTTCACTCGCCCTAGGTTTATCGCGGAACTACCCGTATACGTAAACAATGCCCAATAGCCATAACATATTCATAACCCATAAATCAAACATAATGTAAATTTAACATTTCCACATTATAATCACAATATATCATTTCAAAATATTGAAAAAAAATCAAATATTTTATCAAACAATTTTCAAAACCATTTAAAATATTAAATAAAGAGATTTCTGAATCAAAGTGTCATATACCACTTTGAAGCTTTTGAAAGAAATTTTAATTTCAAAACATTCATGTCCATATGAATAAATCCTTAAAACAATTTTTAAAACATGGACATTAATGTGAAATATTTACAAGAATAAACCTTTAAAACATTTAAAATGATATTTTAGTTAAAGAGTTTTTAACAAAATGAGAGACCCTAGAATTCAAATAATTGAGGAGTAACATTTAATCAGAACATAGTAATATCATGAGAATAAAGGTATTCAAGATATAATATTCCAAACAACAATATATACACCATATAAGAGTGAATTGGTGCATATCAACAATGAAGTCTCAATGGAAATGTAAATTGAGACGAAATCCCTTATAAAGATGATATCATTAGATTAAAGATAAATCAAATACATAATTATGTGTGACAAATATAAATACACCCAATATAAGTCTATATTAATTGTAAAACAATCAGAGGTTATTCACACATATTCATATCATGACATAATCGAGAAGTATATGTTTAACCCAAAAATTGAAATTGGGTTAAGAAGTTTCCTTACAGAAATCCGACAGCCTAACAGCGTCACTTTAAAATTCATAAATTAAGTTGATGAGAGAGAAAATGATATCTTATAACTTGGATATAAAATTTAAATCAATAATCATATAGAATAACATATCCCAACATAAAAAAATGTGAATTAAAAGACATAACAAAAAGAAGTCTTTTAAAAAGAAGAGGGTGAAAGGTTCCCTTACCGACTTGGTAACTTATGAAACATACACCCCAGGAAAGAAAGATCACACAATGAATATTTAAATACCAATAAATTAAATTATATTACACAAATAATACAATCATGGTACGTAAATATACCACACAAAAGGAAATAGTGGCTAATATAGCATGAATCTCATGGGAATAAAAACTCAGATGAAAATCCTTACCACGTTGTAATCAATCAAGTCGTAT
Source organism: Viscum album (assembly GCA_963277665.1). NCBI lineage: Eukaryota > Viridiplantae > Streptophyta > Magnoliopsida > Santalales > Viscaceae > Viscum > Viscum album. The sequence goes on from OY728156.1 coordinate 1,541,605,484, forward strand.
GAGAAAAGTTAATAACCACCAAATGAATCACAGAATACCATGAATATAAATAGAATCATGATAATATATATCAAATGTTAGTACAAAATACACCATATACAATAAATAAGTGGTGGAAAATGGAAACCTCACGTAATTAAAAGTGAGATAATAAATCTCTTACCTCGTGTCTAACTTATATCGTATGTTCCTTGTTCTTCCTGAATAATAAACTTAATTTAATTTATACTTGATTAATAAAATTTTTAATGTTTATTATTACTTTTATATCACTTATTACCTTGCAATAACAGTTATTTAGATATTTTAGTTCATATCGGACATTTTGTCGATGTTCGGAATTTGAGTTAAAAATGAACTTGTTATAATTACAATTTGTCCATGTGGTCAAAACTCCATTATCTACAGAATGATATTAATGATTTATATATCATATATATCATATGTATCCAGTGTATACATTTATTTATATTAGTACATAAAATTTTGAGATAATAAATGAAATGCACCGTTCATGGAGACGGTAATTTGTACGTACGCATGAACGCTACTTTCATTTCTATTTAATATTTAATGGAATTAAAACTTAATGTTACATAGATATATTATAATTATAGTATAATATCATATATAATATCATTAACTACATACTTTATACATCCCACGTAAGGCATTAACGAGTCATATCACTTTGAGGGGGTGGTAGTCCGCACTTCCAAAAATGAAATTATCACGTTTACCCATTATGCAAACCATAAATGTATACTATAAATAAAAAATACAAAAGAATAAGGAAAATATAAACATAATATATATCATATATACATTTCCATAATAATTTCCACCATTAGAGGTGGTAGGAGTTAATTGAACAATCATTGTTTTGTGAGAAGTTAGTTTTCCCTCCACAGAAACATTATGTTCTTTACCCATTAGATGGAGGTGTGTGTAAGTGTAGTTCAAATCCTTATCATAAAAACATCTTAGTATATTTAGGATATTTTTTTGTTATAAAATAATAGTGTAAAAATAGTTTTGGGGGTTGGAGAAGTAAAATAAAACAAAATAACTTAAGAGAAGACGTTACCTTTAAATCGGGTAACTCCCTTTGGTTTGAACCAAAAGGGTTTCGTGAAGTGTTTTCTGCCAAAGGTAAGGATTCTAGGATGAAGAGAGGGATCTTGGGAGCTTATTGGAGTAGAGTTTTCATGATCCAAAGGCTTTTGAAGTGTGATAAATGGGTTAGAAGTGAGATATTTTTATAAGGGAGAGGAGGGTCTCTTTAGGAAAGTTTTAAACAATTATATTATTATAACCTCATTTTCAGTTTCAAATGGTCAAATATTTGTTAATATCAATGTTAATATGGATCATGGTCGAAATAAAATAATCCAATAATAATTTTATAGTTTTTGGATTTTTTTTAATATTTATAATCTTATTTATTTAAATCATTTATTAATGAGGTAAATATTGCATCATTATTGTGTTATAAATAATTTAATTTATTTGATGTCCAAAAATTCTAAAAATATACAATGATGTATAAAATATTTTTATATTTCCAAAGAATATTTATAGTTGAAAAGATAACTTATATAACCCCATGTAAAAATTTATTTACTAAAATATATTTTTTTATGTCATTTTTGTCTTTACTTTAAATTAATTAATATAAAGTGTCATTATTACACCCATGTGGCTCCATGGGGTCCCAAATTCGACCCAAGGATTCCCATGGTCGGATATGTATCATCAAATAGGATTAGGACACATTTTAGGGTAATTAAATATTATTATAATATTATATTTTTCCCTTATTTACTATATTTACCCTTTAATCATGGTAAATAAAATATTTACTAAAGTAAATATTTAAAATGTCTAAAAATAAAAGTTACCAATTTACACAATTTGGACCTACTGAATCCAAATATTGAATCCATTTTTCAAAATTCAAAACACATAAGTGATAGAAATTAATTTAAAATTAATTTCCACTGTTAAAATAAATAGCGTGTTTTTAAGAAATAATAACTATCAAAAGATAAACACTTGTTTATGTCCAATTTCAAAATAAAATTACTTAAAATGACCAAAATTATATTAAATGGTAAAAATATATTCTAATTTAACTTTAAACCCAATTATAAAATATAATATAACCATATAAATAAATTAGATTGTAAGGCACTTTTAAATTAAAATACAATATTTTTCACTATTCATTAAAAAATGAACTTTATCAGAAAAATACCAAAATTTTACCCAAAGTTAATTTTGATGTCCCAAATCTAAATAAGAATTTTATTTTGTAAAATATTACATATAAAAGTGACAAAAACTATATTTAAAGAGGTTTCTCCATTAAAAGGCAGTAAATCGTCCTTTTAGTGAATATTAGAGTATTTATGCTTAAAATCGAATTCTTTACTTATTTTAAGCCTCTAACTTTTATTGGATCAATGTAAAAATATTCAACAAACATTTATAATAATATTGCAGTTAGTTCTATTCATTCCCGCCAATACAACGACTAGGCTTTAACTACCATTTAAAATAATAATATTATATTATTAGTGTGCAACGTAAGATTTCAAAGAAACTCTTTATTGCATATTGGGTGAACATACCATCCCCTTTAAGGTAGAATTAATATGTAATTCACAAATATTAATAAATATGAAAATTTTCATATTCTTTATTTATTCGGGATGTTACATCCTTCCCCCCTTTTGGAAATTGCGTCCTCGCAATTTTAAAATTGGGCTTGGAAACATCATTAAAAGTCCCACATCAGAAAAGAGTCAGTAAAACTATCACTTTAAAAGAAATAAAGAGAGGTACAAAGGTCACCCAAAATAACCCATACTAGGATTCCATATAGGAAAACATGGATATGGAAGAGAGAACAAACGGTCATGTTATAACGGCTCGAGCCTTTTACATAAATCATTTCATGATTTTAAGTGTAATTAATCATCATAGTACAAGCCAAGGATCGTTAAGTCTAGTGTCATGGAATACTAGGTACATATAACATAAAACATGGGGCTAAAAAACTTCTTTATTCAATCTACATAAAGTTATTCTAACATCCTTTGAGCCCTTACATCTGCATAGGGTACCCTGGGGAACACATGAACAAATGGATGAGCTAAAAAGCCCAGTAAGGGAATGAACATAAGGATACATCTCAAGAACATGAGTTAGGAGGCATGACATAATGATATCCAAAGCATGAAACATATAAAATCATTTAATATAATAATGGGATCATATAAACATGGAATCATATAAATGTGGAATAATCATAAATCATATCTTTAGTACAGGTCAACGCTAACTGCCAATCCCATTTCCCATTTTAGTACGGATCAAGGCTAACTACCAATCCTGTTTCATATCGCATCTCATGACCTGAAAATTAAATTTTTATTATTCAAACACTTTTAAGGAAAAAGGTGAAAAACCATGGTTCAACCACAACCACCAAAGAACGCATTTCACATGCCAGAATTCAAATTACAAAAAATTCAACCAGAACCAGCATCACCACGCCAAAACCCTCATCGCGCCGCCTGTTACATAATTCAAAAGAGATACCATATCATAGAAAATCCCGAAAATCTCGCGATCTACCGGGAGTGCTTCATATATCCTATACCACATTGTCGCCATCATCACAATGCATCGTCTTCATCTTGACACCCGTTCCCACCATGGAGAACCACAAAAATGCAAAAAAATAGTCGTCGTACCCATCGTCCCTTCACCGACATGAAAAAAGTGATGCGCTGCCATGGCCTACAAACCGTGAGCAGGAGCCTCGAGATGCAAACCCTGACACACTGTAGCACCCATTATCATCCATAGCACCACCAAGAATAGCCCGTCAGAGATCCTCATCACCAGAACTGCATCGCTTCACCCTTTTCATCACTGTCAATGTTGACTTCATCACCACAATTGAAACAAAATTCACCGAACCAGATACAAAAAAGTAACAATTTCATCGAACGAGCATAGAACAAGAATTCGCAAAATACCACAAAATCTCATCACCCAAAACATTGAATTAGAACATACATGGACGTTCATAGGGTAAAATAGGCATATAACATGGTAAGTGGTGTCAAACATAAGTGACAACATATGATAAATGTATTTTATAAACATTAGTATTAAAACATTTTTGTGCGGTTTTAAGGAAAATACTATAGAGATTTTAAAATAGTAAAGAATACATTCTTTTATATAAAACCAGAATTGAACCAAGAAGGTTTTCATAATAAAAATATAGAATTTTCAAAGATAATTTTGTCTTAAAATAGAATATAGAGTGCACTTGAAATTGTTTAAAATTTTGGGAAGTTCCTTTAAAACGAGTATGCTTATTGGGAAGTATCGAAGAGAGATTCACTTAAAAGCATGTATATCCCTAAAAGAGAATGAGGGATGGATATTGGAACATGAGTTTGGAGCATATAAACAAAATGTTTAAGTTCTAAATAAAATAAAAGACAATAACATTTTGGTAAAAAGAAAGAAGAGTAACCCGAAGGAATAAAGGATGTTCGGGTAGAATCCATCATGGTTTATTGGCATGGTATCGAGTGTAACTAATAGGGATTTATGGGGGAGATAAGGGGTTTTTCATCACTTATAAAACATTAGGGAAGTATGGTTAATGTGTATAAACATACCCCATCAATTGGTATTACACAAAAAGGCATAGCATAGAGAACAATCTTGATTAAGAGTAAAAAGGGGAGGATCCCTTACCTTAAATCTGTTGGTGTTCTCCACTTGTTATTAACAACCTGAATAAAAAAATTAGGCTTATTAATTAATAAGTAAATAACCTCTTCTAAATTCAATTTATTTATTATAACCCTTTTTATTTCATTCAAATCCTTTTTGATTAGTTACAAGGTTCAATTTCGTTATTCGGGCTTGTTTGTTTACTTGGCTTTAAAAGATCGGTTCACTTATATTCAAGTTTGGATTATATGAAAGATGAAAGTGGTATTCCAGAATTGAAGTTATATTCTTTAGTTCATATCTAGGAGATTACATGGTTTTAATTTTAATTAGGTTACTTATAGTGAAGTTGAATTATTATATATATAACCATAGTGATAACTGTTCTTGTTAATCGGTGGATTTGATTACAAAGAATGTGTTTTTCTTTATAAATTAATTCCATTTGTACAAAATAATTATAGAACAAAAAATAGGATATATTACAAATATAATAATCTGGTTCAACCATAACACAAATGGTTTCGTGACCAGAGTTAAAGATAATAATAAAAATTGATAAAATGTTTTCCTTAAATGTGCTAAATTAGCACATCTCAAATGGTGCTTTCATTTCTTTCAAATAAAAGGGTGGGGAAAGGAGAGAAGAATGGAAAGGCATAGGGTTTGAGAGGAGTGGAGAGAAGAGAGAGTGAAGGGGGGTTTTATAGTGGAGGAGAGGAGGGATTTCATAATATTATAATCATTAATTTATTATTTCTTCCCCAGATAAGGAATATTAATTATTCCATGACCAATAATAGTGATTTTATCATATGATCCCAAACCAAGTGGGTTTACATCAGCAAAACATCATTGATGACTCAATTAATCCATTATTTAGCATTTATTGTGAATTATCAGATTCTACTATTCATCAAAAATTCAAGTATTTTATAAAAATCCCAAAAATTCACCCTAACCATTTTTTCGAAGTGTATAATCTAAAAATGAAATCCATTTTTCAAAAATAATTTTCTAAATATGATTATTTTAATATTTAATTAAAATAATAATTTATTATCAAAACCAGTTTTAAAATACTCATTAACTCATTCTAAAATATAGGTATATCGTACTTCCAACTTGAATATTATTTTTATACCATCGTAGGTGAGGTTACTATTCATTAGGGTATATCACTATTCATAAGGGTATGTTACTATTCATTAGGGTAGGATAATATTCACCAAAAATTAAGTTTTCCTTATCGGACTCCAAATAACTTACTGATTACAACTGTGTATGCCAAATTTTCGAAATTCCAAACACATAAGTGACAAACTTACGTTTAAAGGTCACTTATCACTTAGTAGTTCATTATGTTGTGTTTTCATGTCATTTTATGACATACTTATGAGAAGGAAATTTCCATTGAAAAACATTGGGTCGTTACACATGTTCTAATAGAGAGTGATAAAAAACATGATTAGAAGAAAGTTAACCACCAGAAAATCACAAACTTATGATGTGTTAAATAGTATTTGATTACCTAGTAGGAAACGTAAACCAACAACATTTTTTTTACGTTCCTTTTCATAATTTTGAAGAATTCATTTACTACATAGAATAATAACATGAGGAAATATACTTACCTTCAAGTGGAGTTTCAACCTTCAATAAGTTTCTACCAAAAACTAATCATTTCTCTAAGAAATGAGCATTCAAAAAGAATTAGTCACATCAAAATCCCAAGAATCATCTTCTAGAGAATCACACAATCCAAAAAAGAAGAACTATATATTTTCCTTGTCTTCAGACATCAACTAAAACCAAAATGGTTAGTGAGAGATCAAATAATACCCAAAAAGGAAAATCTTTAACAAGAATAAAAACTACTCTTAATCTCCCAAATATGTCAAACAAAACCCAAAGTTCAAAAAAGACTATTTAATAAACAATTGTCCATAAAATTCTTCAAAATTAATCCAAACTAAGATTGTAACCCAAATCTCATAAAGATTTAATTACATAGTCTTCCAAGATACATCTTAAGATTTATCTCTAAATAACATCATTTACCTATAAAGTCTCATATTGAAAAGTAATTAACTGAATCACATATTCTCCATGATAGTTTAATCATTTTCATAAATAAATTAAATCATCATATGTCCACAATAAAAACATATATTCTACCAAACTAAAATTTCAACCATTATTCCACAATTGAAATCCCATAGTATTATATCTTCCTTAGGTATATAGTGTTTCCTCAAAATATAGAACATCTTCCATAAAAACCTTTATCACTTAATCACTAAATCGTTTTTCTATACTAAGTATATCCATTTGATAAAACATAAGCTCCCAAAATCAACTTATTCTTCTTACATAAAATCATTTTACTAAAATAATAAGTCATACTAACTAGGGACTTCACGTAGTCTAGTGGTAGGCAATAAATTCCAATCACACTTTGTTTGTGGGTTTGATTCCCGCAGCTTTGTCTGACGCGATGGGTTATCACACGGTCTGTGTGTTTTTCTATTTATAAAACTAAAAAATAACCCTAACATGTTTTAACCTCAATGGTTTCCTTATACCTCTCATTTTTATCCCAATTCATTATGATCTCAACATCTTAATTCTTGAAGTCTTATTTCACCACCATATGATAAAATAAAATGATCCCCAAAATGAAGAACAGCATACCTTGATCATGGTGTACATTTGGTTTCATCGTCATCTTGTTCGCGTGGGTAGAAGGTCCATGCATTGCAATAATTATTTAGAGATCCTTAAAAATCATTTTCTTCCTTCATCCAAATACACCTTGTATAACATGGGTCATATGGGTCTTCACAAAAAAACATTTTTGGAAAATAATCATGTATGACATATAATTTCAAAATATTTGATAAAACATGATTTCTATAAAACAGTCAGACCTAATTTGAGTTGAAACATTAAATTAATGGTCCTTTTAAAATACCATAGGTATGTGATGATATAATATATTGTAAAAACAAATATAAATAGGTTGCTCAAGGGTATCCTTCTTCAGAACCTTTTTCAAAATCATAATATGCTTCAAAATCTTGTGATAAGGTGAAATATTTGAAAATACATTGATAATATTTACCTTTCTTGAAAATATGAGAATATTGTAAAAATAGGATTTGTTTAAATACAACCCATGATCCACGATGATAGTGAGGTATAGTGGAGGTGTTTGATATCTCAAACAACAGCTTTCAAGTGAGTTGTATGCTAAAAAAATTTTCACAATCATCCGAATATGACATTGCAATAATTATTGCAAGCATGTCATCAGGAAGAGATAGGAATGTCGTTTGAGATCCTCCTTATTCCATTTTTAACTGAATTTCCTTGATCTAAAAAAGTTATAAAACAAGGATTTAACTAAAATAATATACATAGGGACTAACCATGTGTCTAACAAAAACTCATAATCTCTAAAGTTGTTTAAACCGACCTCTGATACCAACTATAAGATCTAGCCTTAAACATTACATAATCTTGAATTAAATGGATAATTCACATTGAGTATATTCTCAGGTTTAGAGTTTTAGAGAATTAGGTTATAACATTTACATAACAACATGAATATTACATGTAGACAATTCTACTGAGTATCCATTTTTTTCATAAAATAAAAACTCTTGAGAAAAAGAGTCATGTCTAGTTCCATGTTTTAGACAGCATGACTTTTACTTGATCCCATCCTTGACCCTTATTCATCTTTAAGTCCTATGGAAAACATTTCAAAAACTTGGGATGAGAATAAAAATCTCATTAAGGGATATAAAATAAGGAATGAAAACATTATCTCATCAATAAATACAAAACAATGAAACCATACTTTTCGATCATAACATACCTCATGAAATCAGAAGATTTATGAACAACACATAGAAATCATAAATCATAAAGGTAACTTATGGCATAAATAACATACTTAAATTGTAGATATCATAGCTACAGAGGGAGTCACATTTGGAATACTCATCATAGTATACTCCCTAAATCTCTTAGGAGAAACATTAACGTTTACCTTCGTTACGTTACTCAATGCATTGGAGAGCTATCTCGGGCTCACCTGCCCTAGGTTTATCATAGAACCACCCATATACGTAAACAATGCCCAATAGCCATAACATATTCATAACCCATAAATCAAACATAATGTAAAGTTAACATTTCCACATTGCAATCACAATATATCATTTCAAAATATTAAAAAAATCAGAGCTTTTATCAAACCATTTTCAAAACCATTTTAAATATTAAATAAAGATATTTTTGAATCAAAGTGTCCCATACCACATTGAAGCTTTTGAAAGAAATTTAAATTTCAAAAATTTCATGTCCATATGAATAAATCCTTAAAAAATTTAAAACATGGACATTAGTGTTAAATATTTACAAGAATGAACCTTTAAAACATTTAAAATGATATTTTAGTTAAAGAGTTTTTAACAAAATGAGAGACCCTAGAATTCAAATAATTTAGGAATAAAATTTAATTAGAACTTATTAATATCATGAGAATAAATTTATTCATGATATAATATGCCAAAGGACAGTATATACACCATTTAAGAGTGAATGTTTTCATATCAACAATGAAGTCTCAATGGAAATGTAAATTGAGACGAAATCCCTTATAAAGACGATATCCTTATATTAAGGATAAATCAAATACATAATTATGTGTGAAAAATATAAATACACCCAATATAAGTGGATATTAAGTGTAAAACAATCAGAGGTTATTCACACATATTCATAGCACGACATAATCAAGAAGTAGATGTTTAACCCAAAAATTGAAATTGGGTTAATATGTTTTCTTACAGAAATCCGACAGCCTAAAGGCGTCACTTTAAAATTCAGAAAATAAGTTGATGAGAGAGAAAAGGATATCTTATCACTTGGACAAAAAATTTACATCAATAAGGATATATAATAACATATTACAACATAAAAAGATGTAAATTAAAAGATATAACAAAAAGAAGTCTTTTAAAAAGAGGAGGGTGAAAGGTTCCCTTACCTATTTGGTAACTTACAAAACATACACCCCATGAAAGAAAGATCACACAATGAATATGTAAATACGCATAAATTAAATTATATTACACAAAGAATACAATCATGGGAAGTAAATCCACCACACAAAAGGAAATAGTGGCTAATATAGCATGAATCTCATGAGAATAAATAGTGAGATGAAAAACCCTTACCACGTTGTAATCAATCGATTCGTATGAGAAAAGTTAATAACCACCAAATGAATCACATAATACCATTAATATAAATAGAATCATGATAATATATATATAATGGAAGTAAAAAATACACCACATACAATAAATAAGTGGTGGACAATGGAAATCTCACGGAATTAAAAATGAGATAATAAATCTCTTACCTCGTGTCCAACTTGACTCGTATATTCCTTGTTCTTCCTAAATAATAAACTTAAGTTAATTTATACTTTATTAATAACCTTTTAATGTTTATTATTAATTTTATATCACTTATTACCCTGCAATAACAGTTAGTTAATTATTTGAGTTTATATCAGACATTTTGTCGATGTTCAGAATTAGAGTTAAAAATGAACTTGTTATAATTACAATTTGTCCATGTAATCAAAACTACATTATCTCAAGAATTATACTAATGATTTAGATATCATATATATCATATGTATCCTATGTATACATGTATTTATAATATTACATAACATTTTGAGATAAGAAATGAAATGCACCGTTCATGGAGACGGTAAGTCGTACGTACGCATGAACGCTAATTTCATTTCTATTTAATATTTAAGGGAATTAAAACTTAATGATACATAGATATATTATAATTAAATTATATTATCATATATAATATCATTAACTAAATCCTTTATACATCCCATATAATTCATTAACGAGTCATATCACACTACTGGAAATGGGGTTTATCCCCACGCATCTATCCCCGCAGTTTAAAGAACCATGGGGATAGATTGTTTTTAGTTGTCTATGCCCATTGTTTTATTAAAACCGTGGATATTAAAACTTCCATCGGGCCCTAACTGTTGGTCTCCTCCTCAAACTTCCATCGCGCTCCCCCCATTCAACCCTACCTCCGCGACCATCGACTCCCGACCCTGTCCTCCCCTCCCCGACCACCACCTTCTAGCCCTCTCCTCCCCTCTCCGACTCCCCTCCCTAGCCTCCACCTCCCGTCTCCGCCTCCTGGATCCCGACCTGGACCTCCCAGCCTTCGCCTACACCTCGACATCCCAGCCTTTGCCTCTTAAACAATGTAATATTTTACATCTTACTACAAATTAGGATGTAATTTTGAAATTATTCAAGATCTATTGGTATTTGGTAATCTTCCGGCTAGTTCATCCTTTTAGAAATAAGTTTTGTAATATACAGAAATTAGTCAATCAATTATCTAACTTTTTGGGTTTTTGAAACTTAAAATTTATCCCTATGGGGCGTGGATACTTTCACATACTATTTTCTTCTCATGAGATAAATAAAAATGCATGAGTAATTGGATATATTGTGTTAATTTTGAGAATAGTGTTCTTGTAAGAGTGGGATCACAAATTTAATCTTGTTGAGGTGATGAACTCGAGGGCTTAGGTTTGTTTGAAAATATTTGGTATTTATTGGATTTTATGTCATGAAAAAAATCTATATGAAATTGATGCTACTCTGGGTGTTCCCATTAAAATGGACCAGGAAATAGAGGAATCCAAGTTTGGCTTCAATTCTTGTATCTTGGTTGAAGTGAACCTAATCCCCCTTCACATTGAGAAGGTAGCATTTTGTATGCTGGATAATGATTTCGGTTTGAAAATTGAATATGAGGATACCCCACTTTTTTTCAGGGTGTCAAGCCATTGGGATTATTAAGGATGAATGTCGTAATGATTTATCATGATATTTTTATTCGAATAAGAGGAAAGATATAAAATGCTATTTCAGGAATAAGAATGGTGTTGAGTCTCTCGAATTAGATAATTGACATAGGTTGTGAGTTAAGGTCAGATGGTACCTCATCTAAGGATGCTCAGGACTACCCAGGTCAGGGGCAGGAGATTTCCTTGAGGGGCCAATCTTTTTTAATAGGGCTGGTTCAAGATACAGCCGATGGTGATGATATGGTTAGGTTATGGGTAGTTGTAAACTCTTCCATTTCAAGATGGACATGTTTGTAGTGAGAAATATGGTAAGTAAAACTAGTATTATAAGGATATCATGGTCCTAGATTCATAGGGAATGGATCAAAAAACATGGTATAAAGTAATGGAGGGGAATTATAATGATGTATAGAGTCTTGATATAGTAATACAGTTAGGTTACTAAATTTTCATTTTCTCCAGTATTTTTAGGTTCTACTTAAGAAAATAATGATGTATGATTTGTTATCCTTAAAGTTATCCTACTTTGTACTTACTGTATTTGGTCTCTAATGATATTTTGGAGCTTCACTTATATTCTCTGCCTTGTATAAGATGAATGATATTGTTCCTCATCACTTGAAATTGATGAATCTTCTTCTCCAACATGTATACTCTCAACACCTTCATCTCATCACTTGATTGTTATGATCAAGTCTCACTTATTAATATTCTTCTTGTAATTTTTCAAGGTAAAACCCCATTTATGAAACTTCACTCCCAAGTTAGATTATTGTGTTTCAAAAATGTTATTTCCTACTATTTGAGGCCATCATTTACCCCTATATATAAATTATCTCTCATAATTACCCTTAATATGCACCAATTCTAATTATCACATTCTAAAAACTACATCTCTAATGTCTATAATAGCCAATGATCATATTATGGACATGTAAATTTCTGAATTTCTAATAATATTTCTTTATTTTTTATGAAATATCACACATATAATTTATTCAATGGTAAATTGCCATATAAAAAGTTGGGGTCGTTACAACCATGATGTAGACATGGAATTTGATGGATTTTATTTATTAATTTTTCTTAAATTTATCTTGAATTCACTTATTACCCATAAATGAGTATGATTCCAGTAAATAAAACATAAAAATTTCATTCAATATCCCTGAATGGATTTTATTCATTAACAATTTCATAATAATCAACCACTAAAAAAATTTTAAACACTGAACTATTGTAATGAATAATGGTTTTCCTAATTATCTAACCCTCAGAGTAAAGATCAACACTATACTAGAAATGTCTTAATAAAGATTTAATCATCACCCCCTTAATCAATTAACTTAATGTGGGATCTTAGACTCTAAGACATGTTAAGTTTTCTGATCATCAAGGGATCTTCAATTTCCTCCTTTTTATTTGTCAAAAACATGGGGAACAACACATGAACTCTTCTCTAAGTTTCAACTACCAACTCCCTTAGTCTCCCTAATAAGGAACACTATATATATATTCTCCATTTATAATCTCCTATAAAAATAAAAATAGAGTCCATCTCCTTTTTAAAAAATATAACATTTATATTCTCCAATCCTATGGTACTATAATTCATTCTCTTCATTCATGCTTAGATAACATGAATTTTTAACATCACCCACTTAGAATAAATTGTCTCTAGAACTATTATCCTATTTTAACCACTCTTCCATCCTCAATGTTATCAACCAATAACCCATAATTCCTAAAAAATATATTTCCTTTATCATGAAGTTGAGAAACACTTAATAGATTGTGTTTTAATCCATCAACATAAAGAGTGTTTTTTTATTTAAGCTTCTCTTTCCCAATAAAAATAAAACAAACTCCTTTAACCTTTAGTGACCCATCATTTATGAAAGTAACTAAGCAACCATTTCATTTTTAAATAGATTTCAATGTTTTTAAATCTTTTATCATGTGAGCAGAACATCCACTATCCAAGATCCATGGACTTTCCCCTTTGGATACTTTGGGTGAAACTTCAACAACTAAATCTTTCTCCTTCACTTTTCTATTATTATTTTAAGGATTTTGAGTATTAAAACTCAAATTTTTTCAGGATGGTATAATGATGAGGCATTCATTTTCATCATGAATAGGATGGTCACACCTTCCATAGACTTATTCAAGAATATCAAACATGTTCTGTGATTTCTATATAGAATTTACAATACGTTTCTAACTTTTATTATTTTAAAAGGGTTGAAACCCCCAAACATGATTCTCAATACTCCCAAGTATATCATGATGTCTATTTTATAAAAAAAACATATGTTTTCCATATGAACAAATATTCCAAAGTTCTAATAGAATCCATAAAAATTATATCTTTTAAGCATCATGTTGTACAAAATTTTTAGAATACCTTGAAACATTTTTTCAATAATAATTCCAAAACATTAAAGTTATAACTACTCTATTTTCATTGAATGTTTTATTCCCCATGAAATAACCCCTACCAAATAATCTATAAAATAATAAATTCATATTATTAAAATAAAATTTTCTTCCCATGTGTACAATGCCTCTATATCTATAAAGAAGTATTTTACATTGAAATTTTCTTTTTTATTACCCATCAATGACCACTTGGGAGTGTATTTTTTAACTTTTTTATTTAGTTTACATATCAAGGTAGACCTTTTTTCCTTTTTTCCTACTTATTCAATCATGGACTCCTCTTATCATTAAATATGTTTTTCTAGCTACTAATATGCATTGATTAATTTAATAATAAAACTGATTATAATGAATTTTTTAAATATGATTTACATTGTTGATTGAATGGTAATTTTTTTCTTGTTATAGAATGGATAGAAGCAGGATGTATCATACCGATCAGATTTCAACCGAGTTTCAAAATAATTTGGAGAATTTTTTAGATTTTTCATTTAACAATGCATCAGATGGAGGTTGTATACAGTGTCCTTGCTATAATTTTGTTGGAAGACCATGGTTAAGATAAGAAGAAGTTAGTTACCATTTAATGAAATTTGGATTTCAAGAAAACTATAATGTTTGGTTTCACCATGGAAATATGATTCAATCTTCAACTTTTCATAAATGAAATGAACGAAGTGACATAGAGAATTTGATATTTGATTGGTTTCTATATGTGCATCATTCTGAGAGAGATATCATGTCGGTGCAGGAAGACAATGGTATCAGTACACATGAGGAAAATTCTTAAGACGATGATGTTGAGAGAGTGAAAAATTTATTGGATGATGCCAGAACTCTGGTATATCAAGAATGTACTAAAATGACCAAGTTGGAATTTTTAATGTGGTTATATCATGGGAAAACCATGTATGGGATTTCTAATACCGCCATTGATTATATTCTTACATTTTTTAAGGACCTTCTTCCTAATGGTGTAGATATTCCCTCAAATCATTATATGGCATGGAAGTTAATTAAGTATCTTGGATTTGCTACTAATAAAGTCCATGCTTTTCTGAAAGATTGCAGTTTATTTTTGGAGGAAACAGCTGATCGTAATGACTATAAAGAATGTGGTACATCTTGATGGAAGAAAATGCAGATGGAACACCATCTCATGTGCCACAGAAAGTCATGTGGCACTTTCCATTGATTCTCAGACTTCAAAATCTATTCATGTCTCCAGAAATCTCAATCAATATACAATGGAACGATGTTGAGAGAATTAAAGGTAATGATGAGATGGCACATCCTACAGATGGATTAGCATGGCGGACATTTGATGAACAACATCCTGATTTTTTAGTTGATGTGCGTAATGTCAGATTGGGCCTATCATGTGATGGTTTTAATCCGTTTTGTCAGATACTTACTGCTCATAGCACGTGGCCAGTTTTTATTCATGTTTATAATCTTCCTCCATGTATGTGTATGAAAAAAACTTTCACTTTCTTGAGTATACTAATATCTAGACCTTCAGATCCTGGTAATGATATAGATGTCTACTTGTAGCCTTTAATAAAAGAGTTGAAACAACTTTGGGATTTAGGTGTGCAGACATTTGATGCTTCTTCAAAGAATACGTTTCAGATGCGTGATGCCCATCTATGAACCATAAATTATTTCCTTGCCTATGCAATGATATTTGGGTGTAGCATGAAGGGAAAACTATCATGTCCTGTTTGTATGAAGTATACATGATCGAGAAAGCTTAAATATTGTCATAGTTTCAGTTTCATGGGGCATCACCGATTCCTTCCAATGGATCATCAATACAGGAAGAATCGTCGAAGGTTTGATAATAATGTTGACACTGAAGAACCACCTCAACGTATGTCAGGAAGTGATGTGCTTGATTAATTGAAATATTTTAGATTTTCATTAGGGAAAGGTCAGTTGAAATCTCGAAAGAGGAAGAATGTTGATACTAAAGTCACTTACAATTGGAAAAAGAGAATTATTTTTTTGTGTTTCCATATTGGTCTACTAATTTTTTATGTCATTTTTTAGACGTAATGCATATTAAGAAAATAATATGTGAAATGTTGCTCACAATTCTTTCGAATATTAAGGGGAAGACCAAAGATGACTTCCGATCTCATCGGGATTTATTGGATTGGGGTATTCGACCAGAACTACATCCGGTTTGTATCGGAGAAAACAAATGGAAAGTTCCATGTGATTCTTATCCGATGACACCGACATAGAAAGACCAATTTCTAGAAATATTGGAGAATATCAAGGTTCTAGATGGTTATTCCAACAATATATCTAAACGAGTCAACAGAAGACATTTGAAATTGAAATCCCTAAAAACTCATGATTATCACATCCTTCTTCATGAATTGATTCCAATATCAATTTGTCATTTTCTATCCAATAATGTAGGGGTGGAAGTGATTCAGTTGTGTCATTTTTTTAGATACCTTTGTGCTAAAAGGTTATCCAAATCATTGTTGATAAAAATGTATCAAGAGGCTTCGTTAATTCTGTGTGAGTTGGAAAAAAAATTTCTTCCATCCTTTTTCACTTGCATGATGCATTTAACAGTTCATCTTCCAACTAAGACACTTCTTGGGGGACTAGTCACTTTTCGGTGGATGTATCCCACTAAAATAAATATGTGCACAATGAAATCACATGTCCGAAATAAGAATTATCCTGAAGGTTCCATTGTGAGGAGTTATCTGGCCCAAGAATGTATGGATTTTTGTTCAATGTATTTGTCTAATGTGAGCACAAAACATAATCGACCAATGAGAAATGAAGATGAGTAGTGTGAGGAAATTCATACCTCGTTTCCATCTCTTACCCAAACAGGTGGAATTGTCGGGTCATATACAGTGGTTACATTGAGCTTTGAAGAGTGGAATATGGCACATCGTACAGTCTTGTTTAATTGTGGTTTGTTCGATGCCTATATCAAGTAAGTAATTTGAATATATATATGTTATATCATATGATATCATATCACATATACCTTATACTTTTATTATCATTTTATGTAGAGAACATAAACAAATTATAAGTAGAGTTCATCGGTCTTTGCCGTTGAGAAGAAGAGAGTCTATGCATAGCCAAGAGTTCCCAACTTGGTTGAAATCAACGGTATGACCATTACATTAAATACCTTAAAATATAGATATATATTTAATTATATTACTCATATGTATTCCAGGTATTGAGTTTACCTGCTGAATTCATTTCTTAAGAATTAAGAGCATTGGATTTTGGTCCCAATTCTTTGGTTCGTGACTTCAAATATTTAATAATCAATGGATATAAATTTGTTACAACTCATAAAGTAGTGAAAATGAGAACACAGCATGATGGCGTTATGTTAACTGCTAGAACGGATTGTTATGCCAGTGCATCAGATAGTGAACCTCGATATGAAGATGTGTATTATTATGGACTGGTTAAGAAAATATTTTTATTGGATTACTACTCTCAAGGTCGAGTCACTATGATGAAATGTAAATGGTTTGATTCAATGACGTGACATGGTACATTTATTGATGATTGCAGATTTAGAGTTATTGACATGATTCGATTCCTGCATACCGATGAACCATACATTTTAGCATCAATGGAAAAACAGGTGTTTTATGTGAAAGATCATCTGAAACCTGATTACGGTTTCATTAATGAAGTAATCCCAAGACATATTTTTCAGGATGATGGGGATGAAATTTTCACCATTGATTCCCCCATTAGTGTTAGCCAAAATATTGTATTTGATGACACAAATTGTCCCATTGCGAGAGATGATGTTGAACCTGAGGTAGTGGAGGGTAATATATAAAAAACAACCACATATATTCAGAGTTAATTCAGTTTACCTTGACATGAGTTTCTCAAGTTGATACAAATGTAATTACTTTAATTTAGTTTTAGTTTGGAATGATATGTCTGTTTTAATATTGTTTGGTTTTATTTCATTTAATTATATTTATTTCAATTCAGAAAACTGGGTTTGAAATGTGGTTTTAAAAATTTTATAACTTGGTGGTAAATTATCATTATTGAAAGATTTTATGACATTTTTTGTCTTCTTTTCCTTCTAAGTTTTATGTATGATTTGTAAATATTGTTGCTAAAAAATATTTATTTCATTCTTATGAAGATTATGAAGAAAACTACAGAAGCTCGCAAGAAGATATTATTTGATGTTGATTCTGTTAGACACGAGCGTGAGTTGTCTTCAGTGAGTATAATAATTCTAATATTTATCTTCTTCATTACATACAATATCAAGTTCATATTTTTGATCAAATTTTTTTTGGGATATATAACTCCAAAGTTTTCTCTTCCAAGTATGGGACCGAGCAGGGATCCTCCTAGACCTAGGCAGAGCTCCCATCTTACCACTCCCCACATTGACCCATCAGTGGACATCCCATCTACCACACATTTCCTCCCTCCACTTGAGACCCATGGGATGTTCCCATACATGTTGTCGTCATCATCCCATTTACCCTCTTTTTCCCATTCCATGTCCACGCCGACTCGACTGATGTTCTCACCTGCACAATTTCCATATCCATTCATGTATCCCCAGACCTACTAAGTATATTCTGACATGTCTACGCCACCTCCTTTTCCTACCATCCATCCTACACATATTGAGTATGTTCCTTCAGTTTTCACTCTTGTTCATGAAGATCAGCTGGAGCATGCTGTGGAAGAGATAATTCTTTCCGAGGATGTTGATCCAGCCCAATCCACGGATGCCTCATAGCCTATTCAAGAGCCTGCATTAGGTTTTTTTATTATAAATTTTTCAAATTATATCATTTCACTTTTTTCCTATTGTATTGTCACTTAAATCTTCTCTTTTCACCTATTATCTTATTTAGTGGGATCTTCTAGTAGGCGACATGGGCGCACTCAAATGTGGGATGCCTGGAATCGCGAAAATCAGATTATAGTGGATTAAAATCCTCAAAATCAAATGGTAGGTAAAAATTATAAAGATTGTAGAAGTTTCATGGGTACTTCATCTAAATATCATGATATCATTCTGGTGGAACCGGTCTCATGGAGACATATCAGTGATGACATCAAGGATAGGGCATGGGCGCAGATATGGGTACGAAAATTTTATAAATTTATTTTTATATTAGTAATGTATTTATATGACTTAACATGTTCGTTGCAGGGTCGATTTAACTTTCCTAACAGTGAATCTATCAGAGCTACTTGGTTAAGTGATCTTGGAGAGTATTGGCAGTCATACAAGTATGAGTTACATATTGGTTGGAGGAGCAGAGTGGGTACTGAGTTAGAGGGTGTACCCACAAATCATGACTGTCCAAAAAGTCAATATCAAAAAATGATCGCACATTGGAAGACTGAATAGTATAAGCTACTACCCATCTTTAATGGTTCTTATATAAAATTTAATTCTTATTAATTGTATTGTTTTTTTTCTTAGTAAGTTTCAGTGAAAAACAAAAAAAACAAAGATGAAATGACATATCTACACACATTGGGGCACACTACAATGCCCGAGCATGAGAAGCGGTTGGTACGTTCATCTGAATTAAAATAATGTCCTTTTATAACATTTCATCATAACTTATTCATGACTTAACTTGGTTAGTCCATGTATCATGGAAATCACATCTTATACTAAGAGATGGATTGTCTATTTTTCATAAACAAGTAGTATATTTCCTTGAAACCCACTTCATAAAAAAAAATTAGAAAATCACTAATCGGTTATGACTGTCAGTTACCTCAATGTTTGTAGGTCTTTGTTGCAACTCACTTCAATCCAATTTTTTTCATTTATCATATATGGTTGTAATCCGAATTTGTGCATTTCTCATATGCAGCAAGCTATATTGGGCATTGAAGGTTCTGTACCTCGTGCCAAATTATTTTTCTTCAATAGGAAAAAAAGATAGAACTGCAGTTAATTCACAAACATAAGATAATATTGTAAGTTTTTTTATTTATATTTCAAACATTTATACGAAATTCATAATTTAATATGTTTATAATTTCAACAGTCTGCCTTGGAGGCCATGGATGAGAAGGAAGCTGACAACTTAGGGCCAAATGATCATTTGAGTTAGGTGTTAGGTGTGGAGTATTCAGGAAGTGTCTGTTGTAGACCAGGAAAAAACATTGTCCCCTCTAGGTATTGGTCATCATCGGACTCCTCTAAAGCCTCTAAGGCCTCTGAGTTGGAAAGTGCGTGTGCTGAATTAGTTGTGACAAAGAAAATAATATTAGAGGAGCGTGAAAAATTAAGCTAATGAATGAACATTTCATGAAATCTATGTCAGTTTTGAGTCAGTCACTACCATCAGAGGTTTTTGACACTTTTCATTCATGTATGGCATCAATGCACTCTTTAACTAATGCCTCAGGTGATTCCTATGAGGTTCCTAGTGGTGATGACGGTGGTGGAGATAGAGCTGGTGAGGATTTTGTTGATGTTGTTGTTGGTGATGAGATTGTTGATGATGATGCTGATGGTGCGGTTGGTGATGATGTTGCTGATGATGTTGTTGCTGATGTTGTTGCTGATGATGATGATGCTGGACATGGGGATGATGATGATGGCGATGGGGGGGATATTAATCCCCTTCATTTTTTACTTAGCAGAGAGACTTGTGTTGGAGTTTTAATGTTTTTTTTTTGTATTGGTGGACTGCTTGAATGTGAATTTCTTTATGAAATGAAATGTATTTTGGATTATGTTTTCATCAGGGGTGTTATTTGAAAATTATTTAGTTAATATTGACATGCCATATATTTTTTTATGGTTTGGTGTGTTTATTATTATCTCGTCATCTAATCTTGGACTTAGCAGTGGAGGGGAGGCTTGGGATTGGGGGGCTGTAGTGGAGGGTTGGGAGGGGGCTGGGAGGGGAAGGTTAGGAGGGGGTGCAGTGGAGGGCTGGGAGGGGATGGGGCTACATTCACTTAATCTCTTTTTCATATACTTGGCATGCAGAGGATGTTCATCAGGGGAGTATGATCGTGTCCTCCACTTTAAAGTAGAAGATCTCATCTATTGAAGGCGTTGAGAAGGTTTAGTTGCTTTTGATCTTTTTCTTTAAATGTAAAGGCACTGATTGGTATGTTATCTGATAGTTATATGAATATTCATAGTTGACTAACTAATTTAGATGTTGCATATGTTGTTTGTAGTTTTTTGCTTTCCTTTATCTAATTTTTAAATGTGATTTTGTGTGTTTTAGGAAGACTCCAAACACAAAAGAAAAAGCTTGTTCGGTGGAATCCTGATTCAGCTTTTACTCCAAATTTTTAATTTTAATATTCGGTTGTAGATTTGTGTATGTTTTGGATACATTGAACTATCACCGCATTTGAAAAGGCTCAGGATGTTATTCAAAAATCATGGATCACGGTGTACTTTCAGAAGGTATGCACCCTTATAATTTTTCTTGATTTTTAATCTTTTAACACGAGAAAGTCTTGAATATTGATAACATTTTCTGTTTATGGTGGATACTTTTTATATATATAAATTGTTGAATGAAATTGCAATACATGTTTTTGTATTTTATTTCATGTGTTTTTTATCCAAGATTTTCTCTAAATATGCCATTCTACTTGACTGAGCAGGGGGTAGGGGCTGGGCAGGGGGGAGGAGGAGGGGGAGGGGGAGGGGAGGGGGAGGAGCTGGGTAGTGGGGAGGGAGGGGGAGGGGTTGGGCAGGTGGGGAGGGGGAGGGGCTGGGCAGTGGGGAGGTAGGGGGAGGGGTTGTGCAGGGGGGAGGGGGAGGGGCTAGGGGAGGATCTAGGCAGTGGGGAGGGAGGGGGAGGGGCTGGGCAGGGGGAGGGGGAGGGGCTGGGCAGTGGGGAGGGAGGGGGAGGGGTTGGGAAGGTGGGGAGGGAGGGGGAGGAGATGGGCAGTGGGGAAGGAGGGGGAGGGGGAGGTGGGCAGGTGGGGAGGGGGAGGGGCTGGGGGAGGAGCTGGGCGGTGTCGACTTATCCACTGTTTCCAAAGGTTTGGTTTTAACAGACCATTTTTTACATCATGACAAGTTTTCTTTTTACTCAACTACATCCTCAAATATGAAATTTAACCCCAGACTCACATTTTCATAATATGATGCAGTTTCATGTTTGGTTGTTTAATGTTTTCAATGTATGGGTGAAATCTCCAGTTTAGGTGATGTTGATTCATCTTCCAACATCAATGGAATTGAAAAGGGTAAAATTGCAATATCATCTTATTTTCAAGACTAAAATTAATAAGTCTACTCTTGTAATTAATGAACACATGATATTGTTATCATTTCATTATTTTGATTTATGCTTTCAGGTCAAGCATCATTATAAATAGTATTGACAACGGCATTGCAATGTTCCTTAAAGGGTTGGGTGGGGATAATTTTATAAAAATTGTGTAGTTTGACTATTTCTCAATTATCAATTACTATTTATTTTAATTTTATCCATTGCAATCATTAAAATTGTAAAAATTATTTTAGATTCATTTAATGTTTAATATTTTCTAATTCCATTTTAATTGATTTCATTTATGAAATCTATAATTTTCAGGTTTAATTCTCCAGTTTAGGTGATTTTGCTTCATCTTCCAACATCAATGGCATTGAAAAGGGTGAAATTGCTATATCATCTTATTTTCTAGACTAAAATTAACATGTATACTCTAGTAATTAATGATCACATGGTATAATTATCATTTCATTAATGTGATTTATGATTTCAAGACAAGCATCATTGGAAATAGTATTGACAACGTTATTGCAATGTGCCATACAAAATGGTTGGGCGGGGAGAATTGTATAAAATGTATGTAGTTAGACTATTTATCAATTATCAATTAATATTTATTGTAATATTATCCATCACAATCATTAAAATTGTCAAAATTATCTAGGATTCATTTTCTGTTTTATTTTTTTCCAAATCCATTTTAATTTATTTCATTTGTGAAATCTATAATTTTCATGTTTAATTCTTCAAATTATTCATTTATATACATTATTTTTCATTTAGTTACAGATTTTCTGTTGTTATTTTCCTGTATTTTGTTGTCTGTAAATTATCATTTTTATATAAAAGACTATTATGTCGCCTATGTTATTTTTTTTTCTTATTTCATTAAACACAAAGGTTAATTACCCCATTATTTCAATAAAATATGTTTATTCATATGTTATAAACTCTATATTAATTGTAAAGATATGCTAAGAAATATTCAAGATTTAAATTTGTATAAATGGCTGTATTTTTATTTCTTGACTTTTTGGTTTTATCGCTTCTCAATATAGGTCCTCAATTGGAATTTCCTATCTTCATTATTATTTCTCCGAAATTTATTGGAATGTTATATGTTTCTAAAGTTAATTGAAATTCCAATAAAGTTGAATTAGCCCGAAGTTATATTTTGATTCTAAATTTTATGCGTTAACTTTGACCATTTTTTATCACTGTTTTTATTAGCATTGTTATTCAATTGTGTTTTTTATGATTTTTTATTGTTAATTAGAAGAGTATAAATTTTTAAAAATTTCATTGCTTTAATGATTTCACTTTGATATTCTATTCAATAAACCCATCAAGATGTGCCAATAAATCTGAAATCTGTACCTATTTTGTCACGACCCGTCCTCGGGGCCCGTGCCGTGACTACCCCAAACCCACCTTCCATAGGCCAAGGGCTGGCGACTAGCACCAAAGGCGTAAATCCAAATAACTGGGAAGACATTGCCTTTATAAAAGTAAACAAAACACCACAGAGTACAAGCGGAAGCAAAACACTAAGTACAAAAGAAAGTGTTGAAAGGTAAATGGGCCAGAATACAAACCCAAAAGAAAGTACAACTACAACTGAACAAAGTACAACAGAAAAAGACAACAGCTGGAAGAAAGGAAGCGGCTCCTAGGTCGCCCTCCTAGGATCCTACCTGAAGAGTAGGTATAGATGGCGCAGCTCCTAGGTCGTCCACCACGCTTCCGCTGCGTGAAGGGTAGGTACAGATAGCCTCCACAATTCTCTCGCCCGCCAACCTCCTCCGAGTGTGGTTTTCAGTTCAGGGAGTCCAGTGTTGGTGCGGGCGGCCGACGTATCTATACACCAGGACCCTGACAACTGATTTCCGACTTTGTGCATGAAAACAATGATTGCGTGTGTGTTTCCAGAAGTTTTTAAATATTATCTCAAACCAGGTCATCTCACTAGGTATAAATCTTTTGACCGTTTCATGTTTGTTTCTTTCAGGATTCCTCCCCGCGGACAACCAGCTAGAGCCCCGAGAGTTGTTCGTACTAACAGCCTGTCGAGCGATGTGGCCTCAGTACAGGGCCCTATCCTAGTTGAGGCACCAACAGGGGAACTAGCGGTACTACTACCCGTTGGGCCACCGATGCCACCAGCCCCAGTAGTAGAGGGTGCACGTCGCTTGAGCAAACTGCACGAGTTCCAGCGCCAGAGGCCACCCAGGTTCCGGGGAGAGACGGACCCGCAGGAAGCTGAGGATTGGCTGGAGGCTCTGGTGAGAGTCTTTAGGCTAGTGGGGATGCCGGCAGATTTCATGGTGATCCTTGCTGCCAGCCTTCTTCAGGCAGCAGCAGGCAGATGGTGGAGCCTGATGCTTCAGATGCATGACGAGGTGACACTTCTATGGGCAGACTTCGAGAGCCTGTTCCGGGCAGAGTTTGTACTAGCCACCCTTCGAGCGGTGCGTATACATGAGCTACTTTAGCTGCGGCAGGGTAGCATGATAGTGGCACAGTATTCAGCATGGTTCACAGACCTCTCGCGCTACTCCATAGATATGGTACGGGACCCGTTCTTCAGGGCCTGAACCTTCAAGCAGGGGCTCGGGTGGGAGATTAGAGCTTTTGTTGTTTCTCACAGCATTCCGACCCAGATAGGGGTGTTGGAGAGAGCCCTCTTAGTGGAGAGTTTCCTTGCTGAGCAGTCTCCAACAGCACGACCCACCACTAGCCGGCTTGCGGCAGAGTCTTCTGCAGCAGGTAGTAGATAGATGACGCAGAGGTCCAAGAGGACCAGACCTACCGGTGGCCGACTGCGCGACTCTGGTTCAGTTGTGCGGGGGAACCGGGGTGGAGTCAGAGCCAGTTGTGCCGAGAGTGGACAGTGTTACTCCTGCGGCGGGATTGGTAACATGGCACGTGACTGTCTGACCCTCCATGCAGATGACCAGCAGTTAAATGAAGAACCTCCCAGCCAGAGGCAGAGGTTCGATCAGGGCAGACCGCAAGGAGTAGGTGGCCATGGAAGAGGAGTTGGCCGTGCAGCTGGAGGTGGACGATGCTTCGGGGTGTTTCCACCACCACCAGGAGGCCCACCCCGACCGCAGGGGACAGGAGGACATGGGAGATCTCAGCTTCAGGCAGCTGAGGCCTATGTTCATCGAGCTCCAGAAGTAGATGGACAGGAGCGGGACTAGCTCTAGACCTAGAGGCTATTGATCATGTTGATTCTAGTTTTGTTGATGTTTGTTTGTAGTTGCTTCGTGTCTTTGTAATATGAGCTACAATAATAAAAAGACACTTGTACTTTGTGGTGTTTTGTTTACTTTTATAAAGGCAATGTCTTCCTAGTTATCAGGATTTATGCCTTTGGTGCTAGTCGCCAGCCCCTAGCCTATGGAAGGAGGGCTTGGGGTAGTCACGGCACGGGCCCCGAGGACGGGTTGTGACAAATTGGTATCAGAGGATTGGGTTCTACCGCAGAACTTATAACTCTGATATTTTCTTTCTGTGAAGCAATAGTGTTAAGAGTACCGAGTGTGGTTTTCAGTTCAGGGAGTCTAGTGTTGGTGTGGGAGGCCGACGTATCCATACACCAGGACCCTGACAACTGATTTCTGACTTTGTGCATGAAAACACTGATTGTGTGTGTGTTTCCAGAAGTTTTTAAATATCAGCACAAACCAGGTCATCTCACCAGGTATAAATCTTTTGACCGTGTCATGTTTGTTTCTTTCAGGATGCCTCCCCGTGGACGACCTGCTAGAGCCCCGAGATTTGTTCGTACTAACAGCCCGTCGAGCGACGTGGCCTCAGTACAGGGCCCTATCCCAGTTGAGGCACTAGCAGGGGCACCAGCGGTACTACTACCCATTGGGCCACCGATGCCACCAGCCCCAGCAGCAGAGGGTGCACGTCACTTGAGCGCACTGAACGAGTTCCAGCACCAGAGGCCGGCCAAGTTCTGGGGAGAGACGGACCCGCAGGCGGCTGAGGATTGGCTGGAGGCTGTGGTGAGAGTCTTCAGGCTAGTGGGGACGCCGGCAGATTTCATGGTGATCCTTGCTGCCAGCCTTCTTCAGGCAGCAGCAGGCAGATGGTGGAGCCTGATGCTTCAGATGCATGACGAGGTGACACTTCTATGGGAAGACTTCGAGAGCCTGTTCCGGGCAGAGTTTGTACCAGCCACCCTTCGAGCGGTGCGTATACAGGAGCTACTTCAACTGCGGCAGGGCAGCATGACAGTGGCACAGTATTCATCGAGGTTCATAGACCTCTTGCGCTACTCTACAGATATGGTACGGGCCCCGTTCTTCAGGGCCCGAACCTTCGAGCAGGGGCTCAGGTGGGAGATTAGAGCTTATGTTGTTTCTCACAGCATTCCGACCCAGACAGGGGTGTTGGAGAGAGCCCTCTTAGTGGACAGTTTCCTTGCTGAGCAGTCTCCAGCAGCACGACCCACCACTAGCCGGCTTGCGGCAGAGTCTTCTGCAGCAGGCAGTAGACAGATGACGCAGAGGTCCAAGAGGACCAGACCTACCGGTGGCCGACTGCACGACTCAGGTTCAGTTGTGCGGGGGAACCGGGGTGGAGTCAGAGCCAGTCATGCCGAGAGTGGACAGTGTTACTCCTGTGGCGGGATTGGTCACATGGCACGTGACTGTCCGACCAGCCATGCAGATGACCAACAGTTAAATGAAGAACCTCCCAGCCAGAGGCAGAGGTTCGATCAGGGCATACCGCAAGAAGAAGGCGGCCATGGAAGAGGAGTTGGCCGTGCAGCTGGAGGTGGACGACGCTTTGGGGTGTTGCCACCACCACCAGGAGGCCCACCCCGACCGTAGGGTAGAGGAGGACATGGGAGAGCTCAGCTTCAGGGAGCTGAGGCCTATGGTCATGGAGCTCCGGAAGTAGATGGACAGGAGCGAGACTAGCTCTATACCTGGAGGCTATTGATCATGTTGCTTCTAGTTTTGTTGATTTTTGTTTGTAGTTTCTTCGTGTCTTTGTACTATGAGCTGCAATAATAAAAAGACATTTATCTTTGTGATGTTTGCTTTCCTGTCCTTTTGTTTGGTTGATACTGAGTGGTCCCAGTTAAAACTGTTGACTTGACCCTCACTTTCGAGATTTCTACTGGAGGTGACCCAGTGACCTCACACTGATGCCGACAGTGTGACTCGACCCTTGGAGGCGAGAGTGACAGTTGGATCTCTTAGTAGTTACGTCGAGGCCTTACGATGTCATCCATGGCATGAATGCGTCATTCATGTCAGGATTGACTGTATTAGGCAATGGGCGTGGTTCATCCAGGGGATGAGACCGAGTTTCTCTTTTCGGAAAAGGAGAAATGTTAGCAGCTCTTTCAGATCGTAGGCAAAGAAGGTGCAGATCATCCAGGAGCGGATGACGACTGCACAGTGTAGTAGGAAACAGGAAACCGGCACAAGTCTTAGAGACTCGAGCGTGTTAAATGTTTCAAGAAGAGGAAGCTTTAAGGAGAGATGAGTCTGCGAAGCAGCAGACATGGAGGCAGAGCTAGGAGATCAGCATGAGGTGGTGTACATCTTAACATGCTACAACCACCCGCCTTAGTTATCCCCGCCAGGCTCAGGGAGCTGGAGGGCAGAGGGAGAGTGTGGCTGCATGCGGTCAGGGAGAGTGACCCAATGTCTCTAAAAATGATTCAAGGTAGAGTTTGTGTCCACTACTAGATGCTGTAGTAACAGACGTCGATATGAATCATTCCTTGCTTTCACAAATCTTGTCCTAGACCTAGATTTTCTGGTAAGCCGTGGACTTGACCCTCACGTCTGGAGATACCTTGGGAGGAGACTCGATAATCACACTTATGCCGACAGTGTGGTCAGACCCTCGAGTCGAGAGTTTCGGTTGGAATCTCTTGGTGGCAGCGTCGAGGCCTTACGACGTTGGTTTGATTATGGACTAGGAAATCACAGTTCATACAAAAAATGACGGTATTAGGCAAAAAGGTTGTGGTTTAACTACGACGTCGGGATGGGTTTTCCTTGGTCGGCGAAAAGGAAACCCCAGGCAGCACATGATAAACTCTTGCACAGGAGGGTGTGACCGATCACTCTTGAGTCGGTCAACCTTACCCTCGTGGCAGCAGTCGTTTGATTTCCAGTTCTAACAGGAATTGGAGACCTCTGGAGTTCGAGGATGATGATCACGTCCTTATACGGGTCTCACCTCGACGAGGTTTACGGAGATGTGGCCAAGGCGGCAAGTTATCTTCGAGGTTCAACGGACCTTTCTAGGTCCTCAGCTGGGTAGGCGAGGTGGTTTACCGCTTGACCCATCCACCTCAGTTGCACCAGGTGCACGACGACTTCCACGTATCTCAACAGAGGAGATACGTGCTCGACCCTTCGCATATCATCAACCATGGGGAGCTGGACGATGGCGATGAGGTGACTTTTACGGAGGTTCCAGTGGGGATCGAGGATCGACAGGGGTGGATCCTATGAGAATGGTCTATTCCTCGGGTGCACTTTCACTGGCAGTACGGGAACCTCCAGGTGAGCACATGAGAGTGGGAGGCTCAGATGCGTGCTCTGTACCGCTTTTGTGACCCTAGTTTGTGTTAAAGATTTACGAGTATGTAAATCCCTGAGGTGGGAGTAATGTAAAGACCCAGAAATTTCAAGGGAAATTTTTTCTAAATTTTCTTTGGGATTTTACAAGAACGAAGTTTCTGACAGCGCCTGATTCCGAGGCCTGGTCTGCCCGGAATCATTTTCCGAAGTTTAGCTCGGGTACGTTCAGTGAACGAACGAGCGGGTTTTTCTAACTTCTGAACCGGTGCTCAGAATCGAATTCTGAGTGCATCGATGGAATTGCAGCACCGGTATTTTCTTAGAAACGCCTTTTCCGGAGTTTCGTTTTCTCGGGTGTGGTTTTTAATTTTTGGGGGTTAAGTGAAGAAAATAAAATAAAGTGGTGCGACAACTTTATTTTATTTCACTTAAAGCCACTTAAAGCTACTTAAGCTGAGTTGAAGCGGATAGGATGCAATCCAAAATATCCTACCCTCTTGGTAGGATATTTGTGAGGTGGGGCCCACACGAGCCCCACCGTTTCTTTTCCTCCAAGTAACTCACCCGCAAAAACCCCTATTTAATGAAAGTCAACCATGCGTTTTTCTGGATAAGAAACGCCTCATTAATTGGGCAGTTAAATCGATACAATTAATTCATTGAATTAATTGTTCGTTTCTTTTCTTTGAAATTCAAACGTGTCATGTGTGTTAATAAAATAAGATAACTCTTATTTTATTTCAGTTGGAACTTATGGCGTGGAGAGGATTTGGAGGAAAGCGTTCTTCTTCGACGAAGAACGTGAAGAACGCTCCGACCTCCGACGAAGAATGCCAAACCCTCGGAGTTCGACGACGCGACGTCGTATACCGCGACATCAACGACGCTTCTTCCGCGATGAACTCGCGTTCGACGACAACGCTTGAGGTAGGGAATTATGTTTTAAGAATTATTTTATTCCCTTGATTTCTTTCTTCCTAAAGAAAACAAGAACAAGGATCAACTTATTACCTAATTGATCCGCGAAAGTTTTCCTTGCGGGTTGGGAATAGTCTGTTGTGAGGAAAAAACTGTTTGGGTTGTTTCTCTTTTGTTCGTGAAATTTTCCTTGTTGTTCTTCGTCTTTTGGGCCGCTTGTTACCAACTTAACGGGAGGAGGTCGGACCGCACGAACACGACCGACTCTCTTCCCTCTTTGTTGTTTGATTAATTGCGGCACGAACAAAGGTGGCACAGTGCAATGGCACCGTGCGGACATGAGAAAGAACGCGGAGAAGAAGCGCGGCACCGTCGCGCCGCGCCGTTGAGGTCGAACAAAACCGCAGGCAGAGTTGGGGCTGCGGAGGCGATTTGAAGACCCCGCGGTTTGCTGTCGAAGTGCGGATCGACGATCGATGGTGAGGTGGGCCGCGAAGGCATTTTGGAGGCTTTGCATCGAAGGTTAGGTCCCGTGATGATCTCTGGCGAAGACCGCAGGGGAATCGGACCACCGGAGCGTGTCCGGTGGTCCGCGGAAGCCCCCGCTGGCGCGCCACGCCGACGCGGTGGTGTCGGCGGTCGGGGGCAGCGGCGCCCGGAGCGCCGCCAAAAGAATCCGCCGCGGCTAAAGCCGCGATGGCGAGCAGGGTTCCACGGCCGTGTGGAACCGGGGAACGAGGGACGCGACCTTGCGCCGCGTCTGGTGACACGGAGCGGCCCCCGCGCGGGGGGGGGGGGGGGGGGGGGGGGGGGGGGGGGGGGGGCTCCTTTGGCGCGGCCGCTCGGCCAGCGCCGAGCCCCCCGGCCGGACCGCCAGGCCGGGTCGCACCCAGACCGGGCCGGACCGCACCGGCCGGGCCGGGTCGCGCCCAGCCGGGTCGGACCCGGACCCGGGGTCGGGTCGACCCTGTTCGGGCCGACCCAGGGGGGTTGGGCCGGGTCGGTCCGGGCCCAGACTCCCCGTTTTCAGACCCCTAATGGTTTTTCGCTCTTATCTTGAGTTGTAGACCTCCGATCGTTGCACCGTCAACGGCGATGCGACCCTTGGATCGAGTCGGTCGTTTCGGTATATTATACTCAAGGTTATAGGAACTTTGGGTTCGGCCGGGTTGGTTCGGACACGAAACCAACCGGGCCCACGGAGCGTAAATGCTTATATCTTGAGCTCCGGACGTCCGATTGACGTGTCGTTGACTTTGTTGAATTCATCTTGATGAGACGGAACTTTTGGAATTCTTCGCCCGAGGATTGGACGCTGTTGAAGTATGGCTGGGTTGGATTGTACCCGAAATCCAACCGGGCCCCTGGAACGGAAAAGCTGATATCTTTCAGACTGAACGTCCGTTTGACGAACCGTCAGCAGCATTGGTGATCACGTTGTGAAACGGTCCCTATGAGTATACCCTATGGGAGTTCGGGGTACAGTTGAGATACGGCCGGGTTGGTTTGCACATGAAACCAACTGGGCCCCTGGGACGAAAATGCTAATAACTCACAGACCAGGCGTCCGATTGACGCGTCTTCTGTTGTGTTGAGACCCTTATGACGAGGCGGTCCTTTGAGATACATCTTCGTGGGACTTTGTGATACTTGGAGTATTGACCAGTAGCTCGTGGAGCGGTCCCTCCCGGAGATGACCATACGGAGTACTGAGACCTGACAACTGCTTGACCGACTCGACTTGGAGTGAGTTGACTAGCCCAGTGGACGGAGCGCCCGGTATTTGGCGGCAGACCCACGGCAGACGGAGCGCCTGGTAGTTGGAAGCAGACCCGCGGTACTCGACCGGAGGAGTACCTCTGTAGGCTATTAGGGGGAGCGCCCGGTATTTGGCGGCAGACCCACAGCGGATGAAGCGCCCAGTATTTGGCAGTAGGCCCGCGGTACTCGACAGGAGGAGTACCTCAGAGACTTGGAATAGTGAGCAGTACCTCGGAGTCGTGACAGGACCACTGTACACTCCAGAGATGGGGCTCTTCAGTAGTTACAGTTTCGATAATGAAAATCCTGGTTTGAGCTGAGTCTATGATCCTTGTGTTCCCTCATGATTGAGATGGGTTACTTGATAACTTTGGTATATGTATGGGCATATACCTAAGTAGAGTTTATCTGTTGAGATCTTCTTTGTGGTTATCCTTGTTGGTTTTAGTGAGACCTTGAGGGTCTCGGGGTCCCTACTGAGTATCGTTATACTCACCCCTGCACGGGCTATGCCCGCACCTCGTTGTGTTGGTTGTAGACGACGGGCAGTGCTGACAGAGGCCAAGTGTTCGAGGACTGGACGGTACCCGGAGGTGGACTACACGACGAGTCAGTATCCGGAGGTGGAATTCACGGCAAGACGACACTCGGAGGAGGTTGGCGGGCGAGAGCATTGTGGAGGATATATGTACCTACCCTTCACGCAGCGGAAGCGTGTTGGACGACCCAAGAGTTGCGCCATCTGTACCTACCCTTCAGGTAGGATCCGAGGAGGGCGACCCAGGAGCCGCTTCCGTTCTTCTAGCTGTTGTCTTTTTCTGTTGTACTTTGTTCATTTGTAGTTGTACTTTCTTTTGGGTTTGTATTCTGGACAATTTACCTTTCAGCACTTTCTTTTGTACTTAGTGTTTTGCTTCCGCTTGTACTCTGTGGTGTTTTTTTTACTTTTATAAAGGCAATGCCTTCCCAGTTATCGGGATTTACGCCTTTGGTGCTAGTCGTCAGCCCCTGGCCTATGGAAGGCGTTCTTGGGGTAGTCACGGCACGGGCCCCGAGGACGGGTCGTGACATATTTTCACTACATCTTCAGGTTAGGTCTCTTATTTTGGGACCATATGATGATGCATACAAGGGATGGACATGATCCGGTATTTCTTGAGATAGTTTCAGGTATGATATGTGTATTCTGTATATTCTCACATATACATATCAATATAGTTTTGACCCTTCCTTTTCTTATTGTATATTTCCATTGGGACATAGAGGTACCAGTGGATTCCCTAGCTTGTCTCCATCTAATAAAGAATCATATTGGGGGTGGTCATCTTCTCAGATATTGGGTAAATCCTTCTTGGATAATTCCCCCTCTGGTAAAGAGTTTGTTAGCCCACTTTTTAAGGACTATAATCTAGATCCTATGTATACGGCGTGAAGGCCTCCAAAATCTTAAACAATGATAGTGGTTAATGATAATAAGGGGGCAGTTAACCTAGATTACAGGATTACTGTGGTATCTCTTGCATCCATGGATATTCCTTTAGGTGGTATACTTTAGGATATGAACCTGTTCATGGAGGTAGTGTTTCAAATATAGATAATTTAGGATCCCTATGGAGGGGAGAGAAAACATAAAATGAAAAGGGTAAAATAGAGGAAGATTCTATGTGAAAGAAGAAGTTGAGTAAATGAAGAGGGATGGATAACAAAGGTTTGACACATACTAAAGGTACCCAAACAAGAGTTAAGTCTTTTAATAAATGAATATTTTATACTAAAATGGCCAAGGGTTTGGTTATACCCCAATATTCTCAGCCCTTAGGCATCTTGTTGTGACACAAAATCCTCCTTTCAGTGGGATTGATGAGCCTATGATGCATTTTGAAAAGTTGAAAACATTTAATTTGGGAGCTCTTGGATATATTTTTGTTGCTCAAAACTCTTTCAACATTGGCATGGAAAATTTATGGGTCTCAAAACCTAACAATGTTTTGGTTCATTTCTATGATAAAGGATCTGAATACATTAATGTTTCTATTTTTTTCAGTGTTCAGTTTTAAATATTTTTTTATTTTATGCATCAATTCCTATATGAAAATAAGGGATCTCTGGATGGATATATGCTTATAGTTTTAGATTGTGAGGTAGAGGTGGATTCTTAATGGGGAATTTAACATTATTATTGTGACCTAAAGATAGGACTGAAATTAATATTCATAGATTTTCCTATCATGATTTATCTATGTGTATTGTTTAATGAAACATTGTTAACGTTCGAATTTCTGGGGGTATTTATACTTAGAATAGGCGTACACTCAATGGTAGAATGTCTTTTAAACTTGATAGGTGCTTTGTGTTGGTTAATGATGGAACTGATTCATGTTTTGTATCTATTTTTACTCTATCTAGAATACATTCAGGTCATAATTCATTGATTATTGATGTTTTCACAATCTAGAAGGGTTTTACCCCTTCCCATCATGTTCAAGAATGGATTGATTTTGATCCCTGGGTGTAGAGAAATTATTTCGGAAGCCTAGGATATTAGTTTTAATTGTATCCTGATGAATATATTTACATGTAAATTTAAATACATTAAAATGAAATTAAACAGAAGGAGAAGGAAATCATTTTCCAGCCCTTCTGATGAAATCAAAGTTTCTGAAAATAGACTTTTAAGCTATCAAATTGCTAATCAAGATCAGGATACTCATCCAAGTGATGACATTAATTCTCTTTTAAAATAGGATAATTTTTTTGACCATGTATGAGGGATTGAGAAGAAGTCAGTTAAATGTGAGGTTACTGCAAAATGGGGACATGAATACCAACATGTTTCATACAATACATAAGGAAAAGGGAATAAGGGGAGGTATTAAAGCCATTATTTTTCATGTACTTATTTTCTCATATGAAAATCAAATCTCTATTATAGTTATTGAGTGCTTTAAAATTATTTATTTCGATGATGGTTATGATAGCACTCATAGAATGACTAATGATATTACTGAGTCTATTGGTGAGAAGCAAACCCATGAGCTTATATCAGTTCCCTCTAAGGAGGAGGTTTAGGTAGCACTTCTTTATCATAACATTGATAGTATTTAATGTCCTAATGGGTTCTCCAATAAATTAATTATGTTTTGTTGGTAAATTATTCATAATGAGGTGGTTAATGCTATTAAATAATTATTCATTCATTCTAATATGCCTCATGGTATCAATTCCAACTTCATTGATTTTATTCCCAGAAAAAGAGAATGTTATTGGCATTAGTGATTTCAATGCTATTGTTGTAGGTAATCCAATTCCAATTTTTTTTGCAAAATCATTTCTATTAGGTTAGGAAATGTGGAAATAGAGTTTATTACTATGAATAAATATGGGTTTTTCCCTGATAGAAACATTTAGAACTGCATTTTCAATACATCTGAGAGTATGAATCTCATGATGAGGAAGACTAAACATTTAGAATTGCCTTTTCCATTGATGCCTCTACTTCCAGTTATTGTTACTTTATATTTTGGATAAACAATAGATTTTTTCTAGGAATCATCTTTTGAAAAAGTATCTGCATCCTTTCTTCATTTCATTATATCTTTTAATTGTGCACATTCCTTCATCTATTATTATCTACAATGCTTCATCTGTAGCAACCCATTGCAGGATGTCTATATTTTTTTTACAGATCATGGATCTAGCACTATAAAAAGTATATACTCCAGAATTTAATTCTAGTTATGTTTTGGTAATACAATTTTCATTTGTAATGTAGGTTCAGTTTTGGTTTTTATTACACTTTCTTGTAGTTTTCATTAGTAATTCAAGTTCAGTTTTATTGTTTTGGTATTATATTATGGTTTGTTTTTATGGGTTCACTAGAAGTAGGTAGCAGGAAGGCTGAGGGAAGCAGCTGGGTGCCCTGGAAGCATGAGGTTGCGGGTAGTAGGAGGCTATGGGTAGCAGGAGGCTGCGGGCAGCAGCTGGGTGCACTGGAAGTAGGAGGTTGTGGGCAGCAGCTGTTGTGTTTGGGAGAAGCATCTATGCCCACGTTTCAATAAACCATGGGTATATTAGTTTTTTCAAGAAGCATTTATACCCATAGTTCATTGAACCATGGGTATATTATATTGCTGTGAAAATCTATTCCCACGGTTTGCTTAAACCGTGGGTATTACGAAATTTCCATTGGATATGCCCACAGTTTTGTAAAAACTGTGGGTATAGGGATATAATGACGCCATTGTAGCCCACGGTTCATGAAACCATGGGTATATACTATACCCATGGTTTTATGGGCTATACCCACTGTTTAAAACAGTGGGTATAGGTGATATTTCTAGTAGTGTCACTCTGAGGGGGCGGTATTCCGCACTTCCTGAAATGAAATTATCGCATTTATCCATTATAGAAACCATAAAGGTATGCTATAAATGAAAAATAAAAAAGCATAAGGAAAATATAAACATAATAGATATCATATATAAATACATTTACATCATAATGGACACCATGAGAGGTGATATGAGTTAATTAAACAATTATCTTTTCGTGAGGTGTTAGTTTGTCTTCCACAGAAACATTATGTTCTTTACCCATTAGATGGAGGTGTGTGTAAGTGTAGTTCAAATACTTCTCATAACAACATCCTAGTATATTGAGTATACAGTTTTTGTTATAAAATAAAGGAGTAAAAAGAGTTTAGGGGGTTGGAGAAGTAAAATAAAACAAAACAACTTAAGAGAAGATGTTACCTTTAAATCGGGTAACTCTCTTTGGTTTGAACCAAAAGGGTTTCTTGAAGTGTTTTCTATCTAAGTTAAGGATTTTAGGATGAATAGAGGGATCTTGGGAGCTTATTAGAACAGAGTTTTCATGAGCCAAAGGCTTGATAAGTGTGAGAAATGGGTTATAAGTGAGGGATTTTTATAAGGGAGAGGAGGGGCTCTTTTGAAAAGTTTTAAACAATTATATTATTATAACCTCATCTTCAGTTTCAAAAGGTCAACAATTCGTTAATATCAAAGTTAAGATGGCTCATGGTCGAAATAAAATAATCCAATAAGAATTGGATAGGTTTTGGATATTGTTTTAATATTTATAATCTTATTTATTTAAATCATTTATTAATGAGGTAAATATTTCATCATTATTGTCATAAATAATTTAATTTATTTGATGTCCAAAAATTATAAAAAAAATACAATGATGTATGAAATATTTTTATATTTCCAAATAATATTTATAGTTGAAAATATAACTTATATAACCCCATGTAAAAATTTATTAACTAAAAGATATTTTTTTATGTCATTTTTGTCTTTACTTTAAATTAATTAATATAAAGTGTCATTATTACTCCCATGTGGCTCCATGGGGTCCCAAATTTGACCCAAGGAAGCCCATGGTCGGATATGTATCATCAAATAGGATTAGGAAACATGTTAGGATAATTTAATATTATTATAATATTATATTTTACCCTTTTTTACTATATTTACCCTTTAGTCATGGTAAATAAAATATTTACTAAAGTAAATATTTAAAATGTCTAAAAATAAAAGTTACCTATTTAAAAAATTTGGGCCTACTGATTCTAAATATGGAATCCATTTTTCCAAATTCAAAACACAGAAGTGACAGAAATTAATTTAAAATTAATTCCCACTGTTAAAACAAATAGCGTGTTTTTAAGAAATAATAACTATCAAAAGATTAACACTTTTTTGTGTCCAATTTCAAAATTAAATTACTTAAAATGACAAAAATTAGATTAAATAGTAAAAATATATTCTAATTTCACTTTAAAACCAATTTAAAAGATAATATAACCATATAAATAAATTATATTAAAAGTCACTTTTGAATTAAAATACAGTATTTTTCACTATTCATTAAAAAAATGAACTTTATTAGAAAAATACCAAAAATTTACCCAAAGTTAATTTTAATGTCCCAAATCTATAGAAGAATTTTATTTTGTCAAATAGAATATATAAAAGTGACAAAAACTATATTTAAAGAGGGTTCGCTATTAAAAGGCGGTAAATCTACCTTTTAGTGAATATTAGAGTATTTATGCTTAAAATCGAATTCTTTACTTATTTTAAGTCTCTAAATTTTATTTGATAAATGTAAAAATATTCAAAAAACATGTATAATAATATTTTAGTTAGTTCTATTCATTCCCGCCAATACAACGTCTAGGCGTTAACTACCATTTAAAATAATATTATTATATTATTAGTGTGCAACGTAAGATTTCAAAGAAACTCATTGTTGTGTATCGGGTACGCCGTAGAACATATCGTCACCTTTAAAGTAGAATTAATATTTAATTCACAAATATTAATAAATATTAAAAATTTCATGTTCTTTATTTACATGGGATGTTACACTATCAGCATTGACGAAGAAGGGGCAACCCTTCGTTTGGTCGAAGAAATGCCAGCGGAGTTTTCAGGAGATAAGGTAGAGGCTGACTAGTGCCCCCATCTTGAGGCTTCCAGAGGAGGGCATAGGGTACGTAGTCTACTACGATGCATCAGGGACCAGACTCGGATGTGTCCTGATGCAGGAGTGAGCAGTGATCACATATGGCTCTCGACAGCTGAGACAACATGAGCAGAACTACGATACCCATGACTTGGAGTTAGCAGTAGTGGTATTTGCCTTGAATATATGGCGACACTATCTGATTGGTGAACACTTTGCGGTGTACTCTGATCACAAGAGTCTCAGGTATATCTTCTCTCAGAAGGACCTGAACCTAAGACAGTGATGTTGTCTTGAGTTCCTGGAATACTATGACTTCGAGATAGTCTATACTCCTAGGAAGGGGAACGTTATTGCAGATGCACTCAGCAGGAGGTCTGGTATACAGCGGCTAGGCGAGGCGACGAAGCAGCTGGATACTTTGTAGATATCCTTTGTGCATAGAGATGGAGCAGTTTTCCTTCAGTCTCTTACAGTCACTCCCCCACTTCTTCAGCGAGTCAGGGAGGCACAGCGTGGGCACGCTAACTGCGAGGCATGATGTGCTCAGATATCCATAGGACAGGCACCTGATGGATTTTTTGAAGGTGGGGAGCATGTCATCATCTTCAGAGGACTTACCATGGTACCAGTGTCACTTCAGGAGGAAGTGTTGAGGGAGTTCCACACATCCCCTCTAGAGGTACATCCAGGAGTGGTGAAAATGTACCTGGATCTCCGACGACAGCACTGGTGGTCGGGAATGAAGAAAGTAGTTGCAGATTTTGTCTCTCGGTGCCTCACTTGTCAGCAAGTGAAGGCAGAGCATCAGGTACCAATAGGCCTGGTTCAGCCTTTGGAGGTCCCAGAGTGTAAGTGGTATGGGATATCCATGGACTTTGTGACAGTACTTCCACATACATCCAGGGGTCATGACTCGATTTGGGTGATCGTCGACCTACCCACCAAGTCAGCCCACTTCCTACCAATCAGAGAGTAGGGTTCTATAGAAAACTTGGGACACCTTTATGTGTAGGAGATTATACAGCTACATGGATTATCCTTGATGATTGTATCTGATCGTGATGCACCTTTTACTTCTCGGCTATGGAAGGGGTTGTAGGAGGCTTCCGGGATGCAACTTCGTTTCAGCACCGCCTTCCATCCTTAGATGGATGGTCAGACAGAGCGGATCATTTAGACCCTCGAGGACAAGTTGCGTGCTTGTGTCATCGACTTCAGTCGCAGCTGGGAGGATCACTTGCCTTTGCTAGAGTTTACGCACAACAACAGCTATCACTCCACCATTGGGATGGCACCTTTCGAGGCATTTTACGAGTGACCTTGTAGATCACCCTTGTGCTGGACTGACCTATGAGAGTCAGCACCAGTGGGACCAGAGATGATACAGGCTACTACAGAAAAAGTACAGATCATCCAGGAGTGGATGAAGACTGCACAGAGTAGGCATAAGTCTTATGCCGACAAGAGACGGAGACATCTGAAGTTCGAGGATGGCGACCATGTCTTTCTACGGGTCACACCTCGACGAGGTTTTTGGAGATTTGGAAGAGGCGGAAAGTCATCTCTAAGGTTCATCAGACCTTTTTAGGCCCTCATTAGAGTTGGCACGGTGACTTAACACTTAGCTCTTCCACCTCAGTTGCACTAGGTTCATGACGTCTTCCACGTATCCTAGCTGAGGAGATACGTGCACGACCCTTCTCACATCATCAACCATGGCGAGCTGGATGTCGATGATGGGGTGACTTTTACGGAGGTTTGAGTAGAGATTGAGGATCTATATGAGCGGGTCCTTCTTGGATGGTCGATACCTCTGGTGCACGTTTTCTGGCAGCATGGGAACCTCCAGGAGATCACATGGGAGCGGGAGGCTCAAATGAATGCTCAGTACCCCCCACTTGTTTACCCAGTTATGAGTTGTGGCTTACGGGGACGTAAATCCCTGAGGTGGGGAGAATTTAAAGACCCTGAATTTCCATGTAATTTTTTTTAAATAAATGGGAATTTTACGAGTCCGCAAAAATTTACGGCGCATGATGCCGAGGCTCGGAGTGCCCAGAATGAATTTCTGAACTTTATTTCGGGTACATTCAGTAAACATGAAAGTGGGTTTTTTTTACTTTTAAATCGGTGCTCGGAATTAAAATATGATGGAATCGTTGAACTCGCAATGCCGGTATTCCCTTAGGGAGACCTTCACCTCGATCGCAGTAGGTCGAGGGTGGAAGTTATCTTTTCACATATTTTTGAAAGAATAAAATAAAAAAAATTGTGTAGCTTTTATTTTTATTTTTATTCCATGTGGATGTTGATAGTGGGGACCACCAGAATTAACCTCCCATGAGAGGTTATGGTGGTGGGGACCACCCAAGCCTAACCTCCCATGAGAGGTTATGGTGTTGGGGACCACCCGAGGCTTAAACCTATTGAACTCCCCTCTTAATGAGGGAGAAACCTCTCAACTCCCTCTTTAATGTAGAGGAGTCTCTTGAGATTTCTCCACATTAATTGTGCCAATGTCATACATTAATTTTGCCAACATGTGTGTGTGTGTGCCAACATAATTTCTTCTTAAGTTAAATTATATTGGAACCTTTTTCTTTTGGTGGGAAAAGGAGAAGGAGAGAACTCTTTGGAGAATCGTGGAGAATCCCATCCTCCAACGAAGAACGCTCTCACCAATGAAGAATGCCTTCAACTACGAAGAACCAATGAATGAGCCGATATTGGAGGCGTGTGGTGGGCACAATGAACGCTGATATCTTCGACTTCCTCCAATGTGGGACGTCTTCATCTACAACGAATCTACGTCCGTACTTCCTTCTCGCGCCAACGTCAATGAACAATCCAATGTAGGGGGTTATTATTAAATTCTTGAATTCTATCATTTAATTTCCTCATTCTTGGAAATCATGGAGAATGTGGATCAACCAAAATGATTTGATCTATTATTCCTTTTAAATTGAAGAGTTTGTCATTCTTGACTCCTGTTTTTGTTGATCCTCTTGCTACCGCTCTAAAGTGGAGGTTGCGGACCAAACAAACATGGCCAAACCCTCCACCGTTATTCCTTATTGTGTTCTCTGCGATGGAAGAAAGTGGCTTACACCATGATGATGAATGAAGAGAGAGGACAGCTAAACCGGCCGCCGGTGAAGGCACATCGCCCCGCCGTCTGCGGCCGAGCCGCCACCCGAGCCGCCGCCTGAGCTGCCGCCGCAGACCAAGGTCGAGCCGCCGCCGATGTCTATGGCCGAGCCGCCGCCCGAGCCGCCGCCCCCATCCACAATCGAGCCTCCACCCGTGGCCTCACCACCCGAGCTGCTACCACCATCTGTGGCCCCGCCGCTTCGCCTGCGGCCTCACCGCGGCACCCCCTGGGCCGAGCCGCCCTCGTGGAACCCCCGGGTTGAGCCGCCCTTGCAGCACCCCCAGGCCGAGCTTCCATCGCGGCACCCACCGCAGCCGAGCCGCCCTTGTGGCGCCCCTGCGGCCCTCTACGGTCCCTCACGGCCTGTCGGACCGTCCAGTGAGCCGGGCCGCCCAGCATGGGCCCAAGTAACTGAAGGGGTGTTATCTTCTTCTTAGGTGACATGAATAGTGATCAAGAAGAAGAGAGGTTTGGTGGAATTTTTTCAGTCTCACATGCTTCAAACACATAATGGGAGAAGATCCCATCCTCTTTTATATCCAAATACTAAGTTTCCCACTTCGTAGTATATCAAATGTGTTCTAATCCATCAAGTATTTATTCATTAAAATCACTTCAATGTATAGATTAAAATCTATGAATGAACCAAATTTTGATTCATTATTTGATATAAGCATTTAGGAGTAGTTTTACTAGTATGGGGAGACACAAATGCGCTCCTCACCACAAGAGACAACTTAATTTTTCCTGATACAGAATCAGGACACTAATAGGGGGCCCAAACAGACACCCCGATACAAGGGGTAGACTTCCATTAGACTTTTTCAAAAGAAGTTACATAAGACTCATAGTTTTTCTCCCCACCATAAGAACCAACCATCTTAACCGACCAACACATGTCGACAAAAAAAGACCCCAAAATTTAAAGAGTTGGGACGGTCGCATGGTTAGTCCGTGCGGTTTGAGAAACCGTGCACTAACCATGTAGATCCTTCTATTTGAATGGTTATCTAGGGCATGGTTACTACTAACCATGCGCAAACCGTGCGCTCAACCCATCTAACCAAATTTGAAACTATTCTCCAAAAACTCAATGGAAACCGAAGGGAGGGAAGAATGGAATTGGGAGATAACATGGGCAAAAGGTCCTCCCACCTCTTTCCACCGAACGGGAACAACAGAAGCAAGATGATGACATCAAAGGTTTAAACTATTCTCATCTTCATACTGAGAACAGGACTTTGTACAAGGGTTTGAACAACCCTGGTATTTCCCTTGACTATGCGTCAGCTTCACTCTGGGACCTATGGATGGAGCTCAAATGATTGAAGCATCTTCGGTCTCGCAGTTAGGCTTTGGAAACCCCCCAAACAGAACTTTTCCTTTTGGTGCCATAAAAACTATACCCTGGTCCTAGATGGATTCACCAAGACATAACACATTCCAAAAACTATAAGAAAATAGTGTTTTAGCGACGGTTTTTTTGCGGCGGTTTTTAAATTCACCGCTAAATTTTTTTCGATCAAAAATCTCGCTACGATTTTTAAAACCGCCGCAAAATTTTTTAAAAAAAATATTTTTAAATTTTTTGTTTAAAATATCTTCTACAAAAAAATTCTTTTTTTCACGGTGGTTTTTTAAAAAAACCGCTGTGAAATAGTGGCGGTTTTTTGAAAACCACCGCAAAATTTAAGAAAATTTAAAATAATGTATTTATTATTTAATTATTATTTAATATTTAATATTTTTATTATTTAAAATCAAATATAGTTTATTATTTATAATTTTATATATTTATAATGTGTCAATTAATTAATATTTATAATTATTAGTTAATAATATTTTTAAACTGAAATAAAATCTTTAATAAGTATAAGAATAGATTTCGGCATCAAAGGACCATAACTTCTTATTCGAGACTCCATTTTAGCTCCACAACCAGTCAAATCGAAGTTTATCAAATGAGAAAAAACCAAGTGAT
Organism: Viscum album; assembly: GCA_963277665.1. Lineage (NCBI taxonomy): Eukaryota > Viridiplantae > Streptophyta > Magnoliopsida > Santalales > Viscaceae > Viscum > Viscum album. Next base: position 1,541,648,772 of record OY728156.1, read on the forward strand.
ATTTAAATCATGTGATAATCAAAGGAAAAATATATATTCAAACTTTAAAAGTTGAAAATCGAACTCGAACTTCAAACAACCATAACTTTTAATCTGAGTGTCCGTTTGGACTATACCACATATCAAATCGAAGCCTGCAATGAGCTTTACACTGCTTAGGTCTGGTACTAACTCTTTGAGTATTTTACCCCTTCTTATTCCTCCAAAAAGGCCCAAAAGGCCTCAAAAATATAAGTTTTAGTTGTAGACATTGATTTCTTAAAATTCAAATGGTTATAACTTTCGATCCAGGTGTCCGTTCGGCCTGTACCACATATCATATCGAAGCTCATTTCATGATCTTCTATTTGACTGGTTGTGGCACTGGAAAATTATAACATCCTAGGTAAATAAAAAACACGACATTTTCATATTTAATAATATTTTTTTTGATTAAATATTAATTTTACTTTAAAGGGGATACTATGTTTGATGGTGTACTTGATACGCAACAATGGGTTTCTTTGAAATCTTACATTGTACACTAATAATATAATATTATTATTTTAAATTGTAGTTAATGCATAGTCGTTGTATTGGCGGGAATGGATAAAACTAACTAAAATATAATTATATATGTTTATTATATGTTTTTACATTTATCCAATAAAAGTTAGAGGCTTAAAATGTGAATGAATCTAATTTTAAGTATAAATACTCTAATATTCTTTAAAAGGTCAATTTATTGCCTTTTATGGTGAACCCTCTTTAAATCTAGTTTTGGCCACTTTTATATGTTATATTTGACAAAATAAAATTCTTCTTTAGATTCGGATCATCAAAATTTACTTTGGGTAAATTTTTTTAATTTTTTGATAAAATTCATTTTTTAATGAATAGTGAAAAATACTGTATTTTAATTCAAAATTGTCTTTTAATCTAATTTATTTATATGGTTAGATTATATTTTTTATTGGTTTTAAAGTGTAATTAAATTATATTTTTATCATTTAATCCAATTTTGGTCATTGGAATTAATTTCACTTTGAAATTGGATATAAACAAGTGTCAATCTTTTGATAGTTATTGTTTCTTAAAAACACACTATTTGTTTTGACAACGGGAATTAGTTTTAAATTAATTAATGCAACTTCTATGTTTTTAATTTGGTAAAATAGACATTATTTTTGAATTCAGAATATCAAATATAGCTTAGGCTGATTTTTTTGGTATTTTTCTGAAAAACTTCAATTTTTAATGAATAGTGAAACCACTTAGTAGTAGTTCAAAAATAGACTTTTTCATTTAAATGAAATTTTACTGCTTCTGTGAATTGAATTTAGAAAATCTGACATACATGGTTGTTATTAGTAAGTAAAATTTGGTTCAATAAGATGAAAATAATTTTTGGTGAATAGTAACTTTTGTCTTTTATTTACCGTAGTTAAATGTAAATAGGGTAATTCAAGGTAAAAAGAATATCATAATAATACCAAATTACCTTAACACTTGTCCTAACCTTATTGGATGAGTAATGGCCGACCATGGGCATCCTTGGGTCGATTTTAGGACCCCATGGAGCCACTTATGAATGATAATGACACTTTATTTTAATTAACTTAAAGTAAAGGCAAAAATGACATAAAAAAATATCTTTTAATAAATCAATTTTACATGGGGTTATATAAGTCATGTTTTCGACTATAAATATTCATTGGAAAGCTAAAAAGATTTAATAGATCATGGTATTTTTATTATAATTTTTATACTGGAATTATAATATACCTATGCATCATTATGTTTTAATTCCATTAAAATAAAAAATAGAAATGAAAGTAGCGTTCGTGTGTACGTACGGCTTACCATCTCCATGAACGGTGCATTTCATTTCTTATCTCCAAATGTTATATACTATTATAAATACATAGATATACTAGATATATATGATATATATGATATCTACATCATGAATATAATTATGGAGATAATGGATATTTGACCACATGAACAATTTGTAATTATAAGAAGTTCATTTTTGACTCAAGTACTAAATATCGACAAAACGACCATTATTAACTTAAATGATTACATAATGTTTATAAAATGGTAATAATTGATATAAAAAGATTAATAAACTTTGAAAGGTTCTTAATCAAGTAGAAATTAACTTTACTTTATTATTCAAGATATTAAATAACGAACGGGCAAGTCGGACAACGAGGTAAGGGATTTCTTATCTCACTTTTAATTCCGTGAGATTTCCATTGTTCGCCACTTATTCATTGCATGTGGTGTATTGTGTACTGAAAATTGATATATATTTTCATGATTCTCATTTTATTCATGGTATTATGTGATTCATTTGGTGGTTATTAACTTTTGGTTATACGACTCAGTTGATTAAAATGTGGTAAAGGGTTTCATCTCACTTTTTATTCCCATGAGATTCATGCTATATTGGCTACTATTTCCTTTTGTGTGGTGTATGTACTGCCCATGATTGTAATCTTTGTGTAATATACTTTTATTTATTAGTATTTACATCTTCGTTGTATGATCCTTCTTTCATGTGGCGTATGCTTTGTAAGCTACCAAATCGGTAAGGGAACCTTTCACCCTCCTCTTTTTAAAAGACTTCTTTTTGTTATGTCTTTTAATTTACATCTTATTATATTGGGATATGTTATTATATATCCTTATTGATATAAATTTTATATCCAAGTGATGAGATGCCCTTTTTTTATCTCATCAACTCATTTTCTGAATTTTAAAGTAACTTCGTTAGGCTATCGAATTTTTGCAAGGGAACTTCTTAACCCAATTTCAATTCTTTGGGCTAAAATTGTACTACCTGAATATGTCATCCTATGAATATGTGTGAATGACATCTGATTTTTTTACACTTAATATCCACTTATATTGGGTGTATTTATATTTTTCACACATAATTATTTAATTGATTTGTCTTTAATATAAGGATACCATCTTTATAAGGGATTTCATCTCAATTTACATTTCCATTGAGACTTCATTATTGTTATGCACCAATTCACTCTTATATGGTGTATATACTGTCCTTTGTCATATTATATCATGAATCCATTTATTCTCATGATATTATAAAGTTCTGATTAAATCTTATTCCTCAATTATTTGTATTCATGTGTCTCTCATTTTGTTAAAAACTCTTTAACTAAAATATCGTTTTAAATGTTTTAAAGATTTATTATTCTAAATCTTTATCTTTAATGTCTATGTTTTTAAAATGGTTTTGAGTATTTATTTATATGGACATTAATTTTTTAAAATTATAATTCCATTAAAATCTTCAAAGTGGTATGGGACACTTTGATTCCAAAATCTATTTTTAAATGGTTTATGAAAATGGAGTGATTATTTCAATATCTTGAAATTACTTCTTGTGATTGCAAATGAAATGTTATTAGTGAAATGTTTATATTTGAAATATTTTATGTGTTGTGATGGTACTTGGACATTTGATGGGAGGTTACGTGATAAACCATATGACAGGTGGTGTCATGATAAACCAGGACGAGTGGTTACGTTATAACCTCCAATACATTGGGTATGGAAGCCGGCCGTATGGCTATTCCATTTAGTGATATGTGTGGAAGTCGACCGTATGGTTATTACATTTAAGTATGTTTATGTCCCAATTTACCTTTATATGTTATGTGTTCTTTATATGGGTTTTATGGTAGTCTTTTGGTTACAAAATGGTAAGTATTGGTATTTTATTTAACGAATAGTATTTACTATTTCGTAAAGGTGAAAAGTATTACTTATGATAAAGTATTCATGGTTTACTTGTTTTTTTGAAAAACTAACAGTTTTCCTTCTTTGTGTATCCCTTACCGATCTTTTTATGCTCATCCCAAGTTTTTGAAATGTTTTTCATAGGACATAAAGTGGAATAGGGTCAAGGATGGGATCAAGGAAAATTCATGCTATCTAAAATATGGAACTAGACATGTCTCTTTTCTTCAACAGTTTTTATTTTATGAAAAAATGGAAACTGAGTAGAAGTGTCTAGTTTGTAATTTTTGAAATGTAATGTAATAGTAATGACCTAACTCTCTAAAACTCTAATCCATAAAAGATCCTTAATGTGAATTATTCATTTAATTCAATATTATGCAATGTTTAAGGCCTGGTCCTTATAAAAATGAGTCTCATATCATATTTTATAGTCATTTCAGTGTTTTTAGGGATTTCCGAGGTTCTTAACGTTTTATGATTTATTTAATTAATTGTTTATTTATTTATTTATTTAATATTAATTAATTAATTAATTAATTATTAAGTAATTAATTATTATTTATTTAACTATTATTTATTATTATTTAATTATTTATTTATTATTTATTTATTATGTACACATTAATTTTTAATTTATTTTTAATTTATTTTTAATTTATTTTTAATTTATTTATTATTTAATTATTTATTATCTTTTATTAGTTTATTATTCATTGTTTATTTATTTATTTATTATTTATTTATTTATTCATTATTAATTATTTATTAATTAATTATTAATTATTTATTATTTATTAATTAATTATTAATTATTAATTAATTATTATTATTTATTAGTTATAAATTATAAATTATTAGTTATTAGTTATTATTAATTATTAATTATTTATTAATTATTTATCTATTTATTTTATTTATTTATTTATTTAATCATTTATTTATTTATTATTCATTATTTATTTTTTATTTTTTATTTTTTATTCTTTATTCTTTGTTCTTTGTTCTTTGTTCTTTATTATTTATTTTTAATTTACTAAATATTAATTTACTTTTAATTTACTAAATATGTGTGGAGATTGATGTCTCCAAGAGGTTAGTGGACTGGGTGTGGATTACTGATGGGCAAGAATTCTGATGGAAGCAGGATGTTATGTTTGAATCGTGGGCTGATTATTGCAGTGTGTGCCATCGGCTGGGACATGGTGTCTCTGCCTGCAGAAATGGCTCTCTGAACAGGAGGGTGTGTAGGAGGGTAAGGGATGGTTTGGTTTCTCATGAAGTTGCTGCTATGGGGAGTTTGAGGACACAGGGGCATTCGGTTGATGGTGGGGTGAATGTAGAACAACCCATACTTCCTCGGCATGAGATAGTGAACTTAGTGGACAGTGGGGCTCTGGGCACGGGGGCTGAATTGAAGAAGCCAGGTGTGGAGCCTCCTGGAGTGAAGTTCAGTGATATTTTTAACAGGTTGAAGCGGAACTTGGGTAGGGTTGATCTCCTAAAATGTAGTGGTGAGCCTTCTTCTGCTATTAAGGATGCAGGAGGCATTGCTGGAACTCCAATGATTGAGGTTCCATCCTTGATGGCAAGCCCCCAAAGGGAAGTGGGTGCTAGTGTTGAGAGGGATGTTTCTGTTGAACAAAGTTGTGCTGCTGTGGAGAAAGATGTGGACCTGGGTGGGAAAAATGGTGGTGTGGACTCTCTCTACCTGGAAACTGTGAGTGCACCTGCAGCAGTTGTCGTTGTCCATGATGAGTAAGTCGTTGCTGCAGGTCCTAATGCCCCAGCTCAAGAGGGGATTGAGAGGCACTATCAACACATGGATCTTGGGTTTGTGAAGCTGGTTGGGAATCAAGAAACCCCTGTCAAGGAAACTGCTAATGACATTGGTGCCTTGATGACAGTGGATAGGATACAGGAAACACCTGGGAGGCAGGCGACCAATTTTGAACTCGGCAATCGGTTTTCATGCCTGGTGGATGCTGATTTGGTCCTGGATCATGAGCAGGATGCTGAAAGGACTCATGAGGATCACAATTTTGTTTCTTTAGGTGCTGATGTTGAGTCAAGGGTAGCTAGTGTTGGCACTTGTGATCAAGATCTGGGGGCTGTGAGAACATATATTGCTGAGAAGGGCTCTGAAGCAAATATGGACAATGGTTCACTACTGGACAGCTTAGTTGGAGATTGTAATGTGAAAAAAGGCATGAATGGTGGTTGTGATTCTGTCAACAACCCCCCTGCCTTAATTTGATGGATATCAACAGTCAATCTCAACAGGATCAAGGTGAGAGGGATGGGTATAGGGTGGTGCACATTTCTGGTAAATGGGGGGACTGCTCTGATAGTGAGAAAGAAAATGATGGTGGTATGGTTCAGCCCTCATATAGTGATATGGTTCAGGGTTGCAAAAATAGAGTGTCTGTGGTGGAGAAAGTGAAGACTGACCCACCACGAAGAAGGTCGCGGAAAGACTATTCTCACTTGCCAATGCCTATGACTACGAGAGCTTCTAGTGGGAAGGTTGGACGGATTGCAAACTCTTCTAAGGAGCTCCTTTCTTTGGAGAAGCTCAATCTTAGAAGGAAGTATGCCAAGATTCTGAAACATTATGAAAGTTCGGAGTGGGAATCGGCTACTGCGGAGGAAATGGTGTATCAGGGATGTGGCGATGGGTCTGACTTTTATGATATGTAATTGTTGTTCTCACCTTGTTGTGCTTGTCTGATGTACTTTTCTTTTTCTTTTATTTTAAATAAATGGTCGGAGGTTTGCCTCTGACTAAACTTTCTTGTATTATTTATTATTTATTTATTATTTATTGATTATTTATTGATTATTTATTAATTAAATATTAATTATTTATAAATAATTTATTAAATATTAAATATTGAACATTGCATATTAAATATTCAATTGAAAATATTAATTATTAATTAAGAATTATTAAATAAGAATTATTAATTAAGAATTATTAATTAAGAATTATTAATTAAGAATTATTAATTTTTATAATTATCAATTATTTATTATTAGTTATTATTAGTTATTATTAATTATTAATTATTAATTAATTATTATTTATTTATCTATTTATTTATGTATTTATCTATTTACTTATTATTTATTTATTCTTTATTTATTCTTTATTCTTTATTCTTTCTTAACTATTATTTTTTATTTATTTATTATTTATTATTTATTATTTATTATTTATTATTTATTATTTATTAATTTATTAATTTATTTTTAATTTACTAAATATTAATTTATTATTCATTTATTATTCATTTATTATTTATTTATTTATTTGTTCAATATTCATTATTTATTTATTATATATTAATAATTTATTTATTATTTATTTATTATTTATAAAATTTTAAATATATATTATTAATTCTTAATTATTAATTCTTAATGATCAATTATTAATTATTAGTTATTATGAAATATTTATTATTTATTATTTATTATTTATTATTTATTATTTATTATTTTCTATTTATTATTTATTATTTATTATTTATTATTTATTATTTATTATTTATTATTTATTATTTATTATTTATTATTTATTATTTATTATTTATTATTTATTATTTATTATTTATTATTTATTATTTATTATTTATTATTTGTTATTTATTATTTATTTGTTACTATTTATTTATTTATTTATTTATCTATTATTTATTAATTTATTAGTTATTTTTTATTTATTTATGATATATTAAATTATTTTTTAATTAATTTATTATTTATACATTACTTTTATATATTATATGTTATATATTATATATAATATATTATAAATTATATATTAGATATTATATAATACATAATAGATGATAGATAATATATAATACATAATATATGATAGATAATATATAATAGATAATAGATCATATATTATGTATTATATATTATGTATTATATAGTATATATTATGTATTATGTATTAAATAATATATAATAAATAATAAATAATATATAATATATAATATATATTATGTATTATTTATTAGGTATTATATATTATGTATTATATATTATGTATTATATATTATATATTATATTTTATGTATTATATTTTATGTCTTATATATTATATATTTTATATTTTATATTATATAATTTATATTATATATTATATATTACATATTATTAATTATTAATTATTAATAATTGATTATTGATTAATCATTATTGATTAATAATTATTGATTAATAATCATTTAGTTTGTATCTATTTTTTATGTATTACATATTTTTCCAATTAATATATATATATATATAAGTATATTAAATTCGATTTATTGACCACATGAAGAGCCTACTGGAATGGTAAAGTCTTTGGAGAATAAGCAAGAGGTAAGGGGTTCAAATCTCACCCAACATAGAATTTATATATATGGCATGGGCATGTGCATGAGCATGTGCATGGACATGGACTTGTGCATTCATGGAGATGGGCATGTGTGTGGTAATAATAAATTAATTAATTAATTAAGAAAATAAAAAATAAATAAATTACGAAAATAAAAAATAATAAATAAATTACTAATATAAAAAAATAAAGAAAAAAATTAAAAAATTAAAAAATATAAATATAAATATAAATATAAATAAAAACGATTTAGCGACGGTTTAAATCGCTGCTAATTATTTCCCGACACATGATTTAGTGGCGGTTTTCCAAAACCGCCATAGAACGATTTCATGGCAGTTTAAACTGCTGCTAAACGAAAAAAAACACCACTAAATACAAATTTTGGTGTAGTGAAACTCACTTTACCCTAACCTGCCATTTCACCGAAAAAAGTGCATAGAAGACGCACGCACATCACCCCTTGTTTCTTTGGATGAGAAACAAAAGGAGGAAACGATATATGGAAAAAAATTCCTCTAAATAAAGGATTTTGAGATTTTTTGAAAGGAGACACACCTATGACAAAACAAAGACTCACAGAAGATTGTACAACTTCACCTTTACAGTCAAAGGAGCACATGACATCACAAGGCATCACCGAACATGACCATTGCGACTGATATAAACAATACATGGAAAGAGACCTTATTCCAAGTCCCCAAACAACACACAATTCTAGCAAGTGGCCATAATAGCCTCTCATAACCAGATTTTCTACATTAGTGGTTTAACATGAACCCCTGCTTTGAGGAGACTACGAAGGACCTAGAGGTCCTCTTAGACACCATCCACACTAACAACCCCAGAATACTTTCACCTTTGATGAATCAGGTAACTTAAGAAACTAAGGTCTCTTTCAACCTTCCAGGAGCACTCTCCCACTACAAGAGGATCCGCAAAACCAAGAAAAGAAATGGTGTAGACTCAATCTCCAAAGCTCGATAAAAAGATTCCTTATATTGATCAATTGGAGGATCTTCCAACTGCAAAACAATCTGGGTTTCACTTTAGTTGTGCATTAACTCTTAATGGGGGCGTAACTTATCCAACGAGAGAACCCAAGGACCCGACCAAGCTTTTCCATTGGTCAAAACGTTCCATAAACCAGAATCAAACACATGAAGGGAACCACCATAAAGGATTCCTGAACTTTTCTTAGAAGGATCCACTAACCAGCCCTTCAACCCAACTTACCAAAGAAACACAAACCCAAAAACACCATTCAAACAAGAGGAGTTCTTGGAGTCAAAACATCTCACAACAAAAAAATTTCCAAAAACGCATAATACACACCACCCCAAACTAGTTATCAAGACATCAAGTTTTCCTTTAAAATCATCTCTTTGAAAATAAATGGCTCGACGGTTAGTGTATCCACCAATGGTACCCCATGAGCCTCACACATGCATGTTATTGTGCCACACTGATACCCTCCTCATATCCATCCTAGAACTCATCCATCCATTCCATTATCCATCCATAATCCCATATAACCCCATTCATGTGGTTGATCATGGAAATACCAAAGGTTAAAACAAAAATTCTTTCCACTTTTAAGAACCAAAACATTCAACCGACACTTCCCTTTTCTTAAACTCGCTAACCACAAAATCAAACCCAATTTACAGCTAAAAAAATTTATAAAGGAACAATCATTCAAATTAAAAATAACTTCCAATCTATTCACATCAATTTCAAAACATCTCAACCCCTTTCAAAACACTTCCTGTTTTTATGACAAACATCATTTGATCCACACCCATTCCTTGAAAAACTCATCTATGCTTATTTAAAACAATTTTATAATGATTTGTAAAAAAATTTAAATTCTCACTAGTTACCAAATCAAAAATCCATTTCTAAACTCCACACGCAAATTCAAAAACACTTTATTCCATTCAAAAAACTTTTTCAATAATTCAGAAAGTTCCATTTAAAAGAGATTTTCAAACTCCACTTTGACGTAATTTATAATTTCAAATGAGTTTAAATACACAATTTACCATTTCAAAACAATTCTGAAAATTTATTTCCACCATTTCAAAAATCAAATCATTCCCTCTTTATTAGAAAATCATTTCACACAAAAATTATGCTTCTTAAAACCATGTCATTTTTGCGTAAAACCCAAACTTTCAAGATTCCAATACTAAAGGAAACAAGACAATGCAAGAGGAAACTAGTTTCGGTGGGTGACTTGAACATATGGTTTGCGGTCATATGTCAATAAATTCACTATCACGGAGAGTGTTATAGGGAAATATCCTCAGCTCTACATGGATTGTCAGGCCCTGTGAGCTCACTAAGACCATTAACCCAACTCTCTTTTCATTTCCCCTAATCATCATCAAACCCAAAAAAACAAAGAAATCAAATAAAACATGACTTCCCCTGGTGACTTTAATCACGTCATAATGTGTTCTAGACAAGCACCCTACTTGTAATTGTAATTTCAAGCCCTGATAATCCTAACTCCAAACTATCCTGACTCTTCCACAAATAACATGACTCAAAGAGTGAACCTGACCCCTCTGATACCATTTTGTCACGAACCGAATCTGATCGCCATCAAAACAGAACCTGAGCTAGCCTGTGGCAAGGCCCGAGGGGCGTTCCCAATCCCCATGAGATGGAACAAGTTCCTAGGTATCATAAAATGAAATTTAGTAATGATTTACCCAAGTTTATAAACCAAAAACAACAAGTAAATCCCATAAAACAAATCTGTATTTTTCAAACCAAAACATATTTAACTAAATTTCAGAATTGAATTACAAAATTTAAGATAATGTTTAAAGACTGTTACAAAGGAACAAAACCAAAAAGTATAGCCCAAGAACCTCCTCACAACAAGAGGCACCGCCCTCAAGCCATCTCCATGACATCGAACCAAGAAGGACCACTAGAAACCTGTATCATTAGCGCTAAAAGCTTTACCCAAACCTGTGACAAAATAACCAAGTATACTTACACCTAAGGTGTAAGTAGGGTGTGAGAAAAATCTCAGTAGTATTCCACCACAAAATATTCCATGTGATAATCATTATAAGATAAAAAAAATCTTGCAAGTTTTGTAAACAAGAAATGCTGGTAACAATTTCTAAAAGATGCAACTTTAAATAAAAACAGCTTTCAAGTGGGATACTTTAAAAGAAATAAACGCTCTTAAATAGAATGAAAAGGCTACTGAATTTATCCAGACAAACATACCATATGATTATGATAAGAATAAAATATCTAATGAGCACTAGCAACGGGAAACAACCATAGGTACTAGCTCGTTGTAGGTCCCAGGTACCTCATACTAGGTGAAAGTAATCATACAAATATATGTTCTCATGCACATGAGCCACTAGTAGGGATAATAACCATAACCTAGTGGTTCCATGACATTATTATCATCATCATCATAGTTTAGTTAGTGTTTTCATCATCAAAATTTCTATGTGAAATAACGGCCAAACCCCATGGGATCACTAGAATACTAGTACACGTCCACCCACCTAGATACCTGGGTGTTCCCTATTGTGATCAAACAAGTTCCACAAGCCACGAAATAAAATTTTCACATGAAATTACCACCTTCAAGTTACACACACAACAAACATCCCACACTCATGTCACATGATTCCCTTTTTCATTCAAATTCATTTTCTAAAACATACTCACACCAAAACATCCCACAACATGTTTCACCTCTCTTTCACACTTCAACAAATACTTTAAAAAAAATTATAAAACCTTTTCAAGAGATTAATCATCACATAACATCCCTTTCACATTAAAATATACAATTTAAAAATTACACTCCTACCAAAACAGTTTGGAAACATAGTTCCACCTCTTACATAAATCAAGAAACCATTTAAAACCTTCATAAAATAGTTTCAAGGAGTGTAACCAGTTTTTTCACATAAAATCCTTATAAAAACCCTCATTGAAGACCAAAAGAATACCAATATCACATAAAACTATATTTTTAAGTCATAAAACCATTTAATAAAACTATTCAATGAATCATAAAACAACCCCAATGAACACAACATGGAATGCACACCAAAAGTATTTATTTTTTCACAAAAATGCCACTTAAAAACCAATCGCTTAACAAATGCTACCAAATATAATTTTTACACCAAAAAAATGGATGATAATAATTCTAAAAATATAAATCAATAAAAACTAACTCATCCAATAATTCTTAAACATGGAATCACCTGCCATTTGTGCCAAAAACCCCAAACCGTTGTGTGAAACTTTAACCGCACGACCACCTCACCACAAGGGAGTGAAATCAAGACCTAATCCACAATATTTTACCAAAAAGACACAAGTTTAAACCCTAGGTACGAACCCTAGCTATTGGAAATTATGAACTTCAAGAAAACATGGATGAAACCCTAATAAAAAGGAAGAAACCCTAAGCAAATGGGAAGAGGAAGGAAGGAAACCCACTTACTTGAGGGATCTTGAAGAAATTGGCCCATATCCACCAATAGTTGAATCTTGAAGCATCCAAAAGTTGTAGTGAGGCTCTAATAAGTCTTAGTAGGTCAATTGGGGACTGAAATGGGGGAAAATAGTGAAAATTAAGGATTTATGAAATAAACATTTTACCTCTTCAAATCTGGGTGATTTGAGAAAGACTAAGAACGATTTCCCTAATACATGGGGTGTATGAGATCCAAAGGGGAAAACTCTCTAATTGGATGATCCTTAGGTTTTTGGTTTTGAGTGGGAGGTAGAATCACCAAAAAATAGTAAAATATGAATGATATATTGAAAAATTAAAAAACAATTAAAGCAGAAAATAGGATTACGGGCTGGCCTAATACCATAATAAAAAACGAAATCCATCATTATTATGGATTTCTATGGGGTCCAAATTGATATGGTGGTTTTAATATTTCAGAGGATTCTAATTGGGAAGTGGAATGTGTGTAAAATGTTTAAAAATGAAGGATTCATAAAGGAAACAAAATTTATTTTTAAATATGTAAATGGGCTCACGGTTTGGCCCAAATTTTGAAAACCCACCATTTCCACAAAAATGCATGAGAAACCCCCAAAATAAAGAAATAATAGAAATGAAATGAAAAATACCTTTAAAATAAGTCATGGATCCGACATGTTCTTCCCCCACTCTCTTTAGAATCCCTTTTTTTTAATCAATCAATTCCTCATTAAATAGTTTATTGAATCATTTTTTATATTCTCACCACTTCATTTGGTGACTGTCAAATGAGAGTGCAAATTACCAGTCATTTTGTCACTCCACTATCACACAAGAAGAATTATCTAACCAATTATACATAATGTGAAAGTAATTGATAACTCCTACCAACATCCAATAAAACCTCCTCAAATTAATTAATTTCTTATAGATAGAATATTGCATTAAATTTCTCAGTAACATTGACTTTAACCAAAATAGAATTATCTTTCCAGCATTTTGATTACAACGTGTCAGAACGTCCAACATCCATTCATCTAAACCAACACCCAGATTTCATGGGGAAAATTAAACCAGCATCAAATATCTTCAACATCCATTTTTTCTTGGTAAATCAGTATGGTTCTGAAACCAACCGATCGATATGAACAAAAAGACCTCCAATTGACAATGTAATGATAATCAGTCTGATCTTGTTGAGGAATTACAACAAACACCAAGCATGTATGAAACTTCATTCCTAAAACAAAAACATTGGAAAAAATGAAGCCCTATAATATTCCACATTCACCTGCATACAATATAAACCAAAAAACAAAATAGTTCATCAACCTTCATAAGACTCGAAAATGACTTTGAATCTTCAAAATCAGTTTTATCAGTAAATTTAGGCAACCGAGATTGGGTTGGGGATTAAAATCCCTTCATCCAATCTCCACTTGAACATAAGTGGTATTGAGGTCACCTTCATCTAGTTTCTTCAAACAAGTTTGGGTGAAAAAATGAAGTTAGTTCACATCGCAAGAGTTTGGATCATCCTCCTCAGAATCCCTAAATTTTGAAATTAGAAAAAATGAAATCAATAGATTGGTTAATTCTTAGTGGTAATCATCAAAATAGATTAATTTATTCAATTCAATGGTTCCAGATCCTGGTTACAAGTTTGATGAACATAAAAAACCTTTTGGATTTCATTATCAAGCAATCAGTGTCACAAAACAAGTTTGAGCTCGGAAATCATCTTCACCAGACAGTTGAGATCCACTTGGGTTCTGGTTCATCTTCAGATTACTTCTTCTTCAGTGTTGGGTTTGACTGGTTCAGTCAACTCAGGATTCAATCAACTTCTTCACTCCTAATCAATTTTCAATTTGGACTCGATATATCTTCTCTATACCTGAAGACCTCTGTAGGTCTTCATAGAGTCAACTTCCGCTCATCCAATGCTCGACCTCAAAGAATTCAGATTCGTGAAGTTCAAGTTCTCCCAATGGTTGTATGAAATACTCAGGTACGTGGTATTTACATACTTGAATAAATGGATATGTGGATTGCATAGAATTCCCATACATGAATTTTTTTCATTTGGAAATTTTTCTATGTTAGGATCCTTGAGAATTGGCTGCATAGTTATGGGAAAATTTGGTAGCGTAGGTGTCACTCCATATTTGGCTACATGGACTGCTATATCAAAATAACCTACCTAGAGACATAAAAATATATTACATAAATTATATTTCTAAAATTCAGTAAATAAAATAAAACAATTAAATAATTTTAAAATATAATAAAATAAAATAAATCATGATAATACTATAAAAAGTAAACATAGTTAAATTAAAATTTCAAAATGATAAAAAAAAATAAAAAAAAAGAATCAAAATTTAAATTAAATCTACATTAAATTAAAATACCATTAATTGTAAAATTGAAAAGAACATAAAAAACAAAAAATTAAATCACTAAGATCCTAGGATTAATTTGAATACTTAAGATTAACAATTGAAATTAAATTTCTAAATAAAAAATGAAATTTAGAAATAAAATATTCAGAGAAATAAATAAATAATAACTCAAATATAAAAATACACATTTAAACAAGAAATTAAATAATTTACTATGAAAACAACCAATTGACAAAAAATCTATAATTAATGAATAAAATTCACATTTAAGCATAAATACACAGTTTATTCCACAAAAGAGATGTGAAAAACATGTGAAATAAAGGCCACATCATTGAGATGGATCCAGACACATTTTTTATGGAGTTTCTAGTGTATATCATAGACTAGAGGGAGAAAATGTCATGAGGAAAGATGATACCACTTTTCAGAGTCCTTTGGCAGTATGGATAGATTCAAGGGGATAATTGGGAATGTGAATTTGATGTTTGAGTGTAGTGGCCTGATTTATTCGATCAAGACTGCTAGAATTACTTCTCATGGAAGATAAGTCATTAGAGTGTGATAATTTTAATCTCCTCGGCATTTCAAGGTACATTATTTATAGGTTTTGGCATATCTTGTTCTCTTTTTTTTCTTCCATGGGGTATGTCTTATTGGTAAAGGGGACTCGGAGTTAGTTTTTCATAGTTTGGAGGCTTAGTGGGTGGCATAGTGGGTGAAACAAGGCCACCAACTAACAAGTTGGGTGCTTCGACTAACCGATGGGGTTGACTGACTAGTTGATAGTGCTAGTAGTGGGATCTTCACTTTTGCATTTCTCACCGGCCAGCTGGTGGCACACAAAATCGAGCATCATTAAGTGAATTTCTATTGTTCCCCCTAATGTTATTATTAAACTAAACCTATCCTAAATCCATCCCTAATGCGACCATAACCCCATGAAGATCTTCCCCTTAGTGCTCTAGGATTCTGCTTCCTCTCCTCTTGGATACTTAAAGTTTATATAGATTTGAGGTGTCTTTTTTGGTTAGATATATCTATTCTGTAATGTCTCAGATTTTTCATGTATTATTTTTAAATATAATATAGAATTATTACAAGACCATTCTTTGCTAAAACATACAATTCTGAGGCCCGGAGTGCCCAGAATAAATGTTTGAAATAAATTAAACTCTAAATAGAATGCATGATCATTTTTCCTGAAAAAATGGAATAACTTTTAAATGGGTTCCCAAATCAGAAATATGAGGGCACCGTTACATTCAGAGTAGTGACTTTACCTTAGGTGGAATCTAACATTGACCGGCACAGGGTCGACTACAAAAGTTAGTTTTTGGACGTTTTAAAAGAAATAAAATAAATTAATAATTTATTTTATTTTAAATGTTTCCATAATGCAATGACCTAATCCTCCCCTATTAATACTAGATTATGGAAAATTCGCAGGATTAGCTTCATAACCCTACGATTTTATGATTTTCATTGGAGCTTTGGAGGAGAACCCTTTGGTGGACGATGACAACGTAATCGATCGATGCATCTCAGATTCGATGAACCTCACCAACGAATGTGACATGGTGATCATTATTCAACCAAATCAAGGTAGGGTTTTTTTTATTTCAATTTTTTTTTTACCTTTCATAAATTAAATGACAAATGTGGATCAACCCGCAAACAGATTGATCTGCGGATCGAGCGTTCTTGCGGGAGGGTTATTATTTCTGTTTCTTCTGGGGTTTTGATCTAGGGATTCATTTATGGTAATTTTTGAATTGTTTTTGGTTCACCCTATTTAATCCTTCTAATGGGAGTGGATCAATGTCGTGATGAATGATGGAAGAGGTGCCTTTTTTCATTGGTTTATTGGATTTCTTCCTCCTTTTTTCCTGCGTTCTTCACGTTCTTCATGGGGATACAAACAACGGATCATTGAGAATCCATTTTACAATGCAACAATCCCAAATCAGGGATCGATCATTGTGATGACCTAGCAAAGGTATGGTGTTGATGGTAGATGATGAATTGGTTCAGATTGGGAGAGATCGTTCTTCGACCGTTCTTCACGCAGGTGGATCGAAATAAGTTTTGGGGGATGAGAAAATTTCTGAAACCTCTCAAAACGTTGATGGAATGGTGGGGCGACCTTGGATATTGAGTTTTGTGAAAAATGGATCATCAGAACGAGCATTGGGAGATTGAAGGAGGCACGATAATGGAGGTTCGTGTTTCTGGAAATTTCTAAAGAACACAGTGTGTTCCCCAATGAACACACCATGTGGGACTGGTATAGAGGCGGAGGGTTGCATGCTTCACATGGTGAAGGACACGACATGCTTCCAGAGAGACATAGCATGTGGACCCCACCCAGCGGCACCTGGAGTTCCGGGTGGTAGGAAGCGTAGACATGGTGTGTGACCATTGTCACATAGTGTGTGGGTCCTTATACAGACCTGGCAGGTATCTCGGGAGATACACGAACATAGGGTGGAGTATGCGGTATGTACTCCACCACACATCCAGAACTGGTCGGATACGCAGACCACCCCGTGTACCGGTACATAGTCTGGGATACATGGGTTGAATCCATGTACGAGCACATGGCCAGTGTACATGGAGAGGACCCCGGATACTTAGACACGATTTGAGATCCTTCCTACACACCATGTATATTCATTTTTACACAAAATTCTCTCCAGACTCAGGCTGTTGTACACAAGAAGTACCCAGAGTCGAGGGACACAGCGTGTGATCCCTTCTACGCACCATATACCTTTGTATACATAGCTTGATCTTCTTGTCCACCATTCCTTGGATAAATTTCATTTGGTTTAGTTCCCCTTTTCCCATCCCTCTGAAGGTCAGGTATCGTTTCCATCCATGGGATTATGATCCCTTCAGCGGGACTTTCCGAGATAGAGTCAGGTATCCCTCTGAGAGGCGCAGAGCGAGATCCTATGACCATTATTGACCCTAGGTAGAGTTATGTATCGACGTGACCAGTCCTACAGGAGTTTGATCCTCTACTTAGCAGGTGGAATCTGAATGATTCGTGGTATCCACCAAGTCCCTAGTAGTGACCCTCATCCATGTATCATGATCTTTCCCACTGAGGAGTGTGTTCTCCTGGAATGAGTGTATATGTTCTCTATTCATATCTATTAGTGTATCTATCTCCCTCAAAGATTTTCCCAATGAACAATACATCTCGGATAGACGTCATCAGAGCTATCAGACTCATGGAGTGAGTTCTCCTAGATGAGTATTGTGTGGAATCTTTGAACTGAATCTCTAGCGTGGGTATGTGGTCATTTTGACTTGTCTCTAGACTATGGGTCTGGGTTTTGAGTATATCTGGATGTGTTTCTATTCCTATATGTTCAGTATACATATACTATGTAGATCTTCTGGTACCTTTACTTTTTTTTATTGCTTTGTGGTTTTTGGGGTCCTCTACTGAGAATTGTTATACTCACCCCTTCACGGTCTTTCCCGCGCGTGTTGTGTCTTGTGCAGTTGAGAGGTATTTTGACGGAGTCCAGGGTGGACTAGAATCAGATCGAGCTTTCTGAGTTCCTTGTAGGTCGATTTGTTCCTATGGATATAATAATTAGTCACAATACCTATTTTTTCTTATAGTTTGGACTTTTTAGTTTGTGGACTCTTGTTTTTGGTGGGCTTGTATTCTGGACTAGTTTACTTTCTGCACTTTACTTCTGTTGTACTATGTTATTTGGGTTCAGTTTTATCCATTCATTTTATTTCTTAGTGGTTTTTACATTTCAGTATTTGTGGGTTTAGATGTGTGTGTGTGTGTGTGTGTGTGTACTTAGTCAATGCCTCTTATGTTAGTGATATTCCTACTTGGTGCTAGTCACTATCCCCTGGCATATTGGAGGTGTTCTTGGGGAGTCGCGGCACAGGCCCCACTGGGATAGGTCATGACAGAGTGGTATTAGATCTGGTCAGTTCTACCTTAGGACCAAGAGTCTGTGAGATTGGTTTGGGAAAACAGTGTCAAGTGTTCCAAGTTTGTCTTTTAGGTTAGGGACTCCAGTGTTGATGCGGGTGGTCGATGTATCCATACACCAGAACTCTGATAACCTGTTTTTTGACTCGGTATAAGAAAACACTATTTTCAGGGAAATAAAATAATGATACATGCATCATATAGGAATGAGTTGTGTTTTAAATGTTCTTTATGTCAGCTATCTAGATATACTAGTTGACCATGGTACATATTTTTTCCTTACAGGATGCCTCCACGATGCATACCCACTAGGATTCATAAGTTCGATCACGAGGATAACCCCCTCAGTGATGAGGCTTCGATATAGGGACCAGTTACCTAGGAATTACCATCAGGTGGTGCACCTATTATACCACCACTATTGGAGTAGCACGTGGTACCTGCAGTACTAGCCGACAAGGAGCACTGACTAAGTGCACTCCATGAGTTTCAGAGACAGAGACCCCTCAGGTTCCAAGGTGAGCCCGAACCTTAGGCGACTGAGGACTGGATTAAGGCAGTAACTAGATTTTTCCTTCTTGTGAGGACACCAGTAAACCAGATGGTGATCCTAGGAGTGATCTTTCTTTAGGGTTTGGCAAGACGATGGTGAAGTTTGACTACGCAGACACACAAATAGGACACTCTCTTATGGATGGAGTTCGAGAGACTCTTTATGGAAGAGTTATCCCTAGTTATGCTAAGAGAAGTGCATATCCAGGAGCTTTTTCAGCTCCAATAGGGTAGTTTGACGATGGATGACTATTCATCTAGGTTCACCAACCTCGCTAGGTATACGATGGATATGGTCATGGATCAGTACTTCAGAGCTCGTACCTTCGAGTGAGGTCTATGACAAGACATATGAGATAGTGTCATTCATCTGTGAATTTTGACTTATGTTGGAGTGCTCGAGTGGGAATTGGTGATCAAGAGCTTCTTGCCAGAGCAGAGACAACCATTGGAAATCAGTAGTAGGAAGACAGGTGCGGAGACCTCATCAGTAGGGAACCGACATCAGGCATAGTGATCAGGGCGTGGGAGACGTCACAGGAGGACCTAGGACAAGGGATCGACAGTACAGGGCTCTCATGATGAATCCAGTCAGCCTGGGGAGAGGTGATGCTACTCATGCGATAGTAGAGTACATCTCGCTGGAGACTATCCAACCCATGAAGATGCTATCAGGGAGGCGGTGGATGGACCACCAAGGTAGAGGCAGAGAGTGGAGGAAGTAGACCCACCAGGCGGCGGACGAGGCAGAGGAGTAGGGAGAGATGTAGGTGGTGGAAGATGCTTTGATCTACTTCCACCACCACCCCCAAGAGGTCCGCACTAGGCTCAAGGAGTTGGGGGGATAAGGGCGGGGATAGCTACATGTGTTCAAGGCGTACAACCCAGGGACTCTAGGGATGATACGAGGTGTGATCTGTGTCTTTTCTACCTTAGCTATTGTATTCATAGACATGGGTTCCAGTCATTCCTTCCTTTCCACATGTCTTGTTCGAAACCTTGAGATTTCGATAGAGTTGATGACTCGATCATTGTGCTTGGATAACCTACAGGAGGAGACTCGATGATCACACATCTTTTCAGACAGTGTGATCTTTCCCTTAGATATGAGAGTTTTGGTTGGAACCTATTAGTGGAAACGTCAAGGCCTTATGATGTCATTCTTGATATGGATTGACTATCATCGGTCCATGCCCAGATTGACTACTTTAGGCGAAGGGCACAGTGTGTCCATAGTGATGGGATGAACTTTTCCTTTATTGGTGAAAAGGAAACCCAAGAAGCGCAAAATGGGTTAATGAATAGGAGGGTACAACCGATCACTCATGATTTAGCGAGTCTTACCCTCATAGTAGTAGATGTCATGAGATTTCAGTTCCCAGCAGTAGTGGCGGAGTACGAGGATGTCTTTCCAGAATATGTTCCAGGATTACTACCCCACTGGGAGATCGACTTCTGCATCGACTTACACCCCAAGATGGCATTGATCTCCTCACCAATGTATCAGATGTCTCCCAAAGAGCTTTGTGGGATGAGGTTTTAGTTGGAGGATTTGTAGATTAAGGGCTTCTTAAGACCTAGTGTTTCACCCTAGGTGGACCCAATTTTGTTTTCCAAGAAGGATGACAGGAGTTTGAGGTAGTGTGTGGATTATCAGTGCCTGAATCAGGTAATGTTTAAGAACAAGTATCCATTGATGAGGATCTATGACCTCTTCGATCAGATGAGAGGGGAGAAATGGTTCTCAAAGGTTGACCTCAGGTCCGGTTATCACTAGCTTCGAGTACGGGACAAGGACGTGCCAAAGACAGCTTCCAGATGTCGCTACAATCACTATGAGTACTTGGTGATACCCTTCATCATGAAGAACTCCCCCGCAGTGTTCATGGGACTTATGAACCATATCTTCCAACCGTACTTAGATCAGTTCATAGTAGTCTTCATCGACGATGTCCTTGTGTACTCAGTGTTAGAGGAGGAGCACGCAAGACACCTGCAGATGGTCCTAGACGTCTTCCAAGAGCATGGGATTTATGGGAATCTCTCGAAGTGCATGTCCTTGATATAGGAGGTCCACTTTCTGGGACATTTTATTTCATCAGATGGAGTAGCAGTGACCCCGACCAAGTTTGAGGTGGTGCTAGTATGGGAGCCACCCCGGAGCATGACAGAGGTGCGTAGCTTCCTTGGGTTGTTAGGATACTATCGGAGATTTATCCCAGATTTATCCCAGATATCAGCACCGATGAAATCCTTAACCTAAAAAGGGGAAGCCTTTTTTATGGATGGAGAAGTTCGAGAAAGCTTTACATTAGTTGAGGTAGAGTTTGATGAGCACACCAATCTTGAGATTACCAGAGGAGGGTGTCGAGTACGTAGTTTTCTGCGACACATCAAGGACTGGTCTTGGTTATATCCTGATGTAGAGACAGGAGGTGATTGCTTATGGTTCACACCAGTAAAGGCTACATGAGCAGAACTATGTGACCCATGATCTTGATTTGGCAGTGGAAGTCTTCGCATTGAAGATGTGGAAACACTACCTGATGGAAAAACGGTTTATCATCTACTCTGACCATAAGAGCCTCAAGTACATATTCTCATAGAAGGATCTTAATTTTAGGAAGAGGTGTTGGCTAGCGTTCCTCCAGGATTATGACTTCAAGATTGTCTATACTGCTGGGAAGGGGAACGTTGTGGAAAATGCTCTTAGAAGGAGATTGAGTTCGCAGCTAATGAGCAAGGCGTCAGAGCAATTGGCCTCGCTACAGTTATCCTTCGTGGATGGAGATGATTCATCCTATCTTCAGTTGATGGTTGTCACCCCTCCACTCTTACTGCGAGTTAGGGAGGCACAGCTAGGGGATGTTGACTGTGAGACTTTACGTGCTCAATTATCCATAGGAAATTCTCTTGATGGATATTTGCAAAGTGGGGAGAACATCATCCTTTTTAGAGGATTCACAGTTGTTCTAGTGGCATTGCGGGAGGAGGTTCTAAGGGAGTTTCATACATACCTCCTGGAAGTACATCTTGGAGTGCCAAAAATATACTAGGATCTCTAGCATCAGTTTTGGTGGATAGGTATGAAGAAATAATTAGCGGAGTTTGTTTCTTGATTCCTTACGTTCCAGCAGGTGAAGGCTGAGCACTAGGTCTTGGTAGGGTTATCTCACCCCCTGAAAGTGCCAGAGATGAAGTGGGATGGGATATCGATGGAATTCATGATGGGATTACCATGAACGTCCAAGGTACATGATTCCATCTGGGTGATCGTTGACTAACTCACCAAGTCATATCACTTCATATCTATTAGGGAGAAGAGTTTCGTAGAGATCTTGGGATGCCTCTACATGCAGGAGATAGTTCGGTTTCATGGCGTCCCTTTGATTATAGTCTCAGATCGAGATATGCACTTCACATCCCGGTTATAGAAGGGATTTTAGGAGGCCTTTGGGACTTAACTACGCTTGAGCACGGCGTTCCATCCCCAGACTGATGGTCAGACGGAGAGGACCATTCAAGTTCTGGAGGATATGTTGCGGGCTTGTATCTTGGACTTTGGTTGCAGTTGGGATAACCACCTACCACTAGTGGAGTTCATGTACAACAATAGCCACCACTACACCATTGGCATGGCATTGTTCGAGGCCTTATACGGGCGACCCTTCCTGTCACCACTCTGCTGAACCAACCCTAGAGAGTTAGCACCCATGGGTCAAGAGTTGGTGTGAGCTACCACCATGAAGGTGCAGATCATCCAAGAGAAGATGAAGACTGCACAAAGTTGGAAGAAGTCTTACAATGACAGAAATAGGAGACCTCTAGAGTTTGAGGAGGGGGACCATGTCTTCCTTCGGGTCTCACCTCAATGAGGGTTGCGGAGATTTGGTTGGGTTGAAAAGTTGTCTCTAAGGATCATTGGACCTTTTCAGATACTGCGCAGAGTTGGCTAGGTGGCATACCGCCTAGATATATCGATGTAGTTGCACTGGGTGCATGATGTATTCCATGTGTCGCGACTGAGGAGGTACGTGCATGACCCATCACACGTCATCGGCTGGGGCGAGCTGGATATCGAGGATGTAGAGACCTTTGCAAAGTACTCGGTGGAGATCGAGGATCGACTGGAGAGGATCCTTCGTGGGTAAGAGATTCCCTTTGTGTGTGTCCGGTGGTAGGACGAGAATCTTTTGGAGAGCATGTGGGAGCGGGAGGCTCATATTCATGCCCAGTTCCCTTATATTTTTTAGTATCTCTCTTTGCTTTGGATTTCTGGGAGGTAAAGCCCTAAGGTAGGGAGAATGTAATATATCTGATTTTTCATGTATTATTTTTAAATATTATATGGAATTATTACAAGACAAGGATTTGTGACGGCATGTGATTATGAGGCCCAGAGTGTATGAAATAAATGTTTGAAATAAATTAAACTCTAAATAGCACGCATAAGAAGTTTTCCTGAAAAAGTGGAATAACTTTTAAATGGGTTCCCAGATCAAAAATCCGAGGGCACCATTACATTTAGAGTAGCAAATTTACCTTAGGTGGGGCCTAACATCTACCGGCGCAGGTCGACAGCAAAAGTTAGTTTTTGGATGTTTTAAAGGAAATAAAATAAATTAATAATTTATTTTATTTTAAATATTTCCTTAACGCAATGACCTAATCCTACCCTATTAATACTAGCTTGTGAAAAATTCGTAGGGTTAGCTACATAAACCTACAAGTTGATGATTTCCATTAGAGAATTGGAGGAGAACCCATTGGCGGATGATGATGAGGCGATCGATCAACGTATCTCGGATTCGATGAACCTCACCAACGAACACGATGTGGTGATAGTTATTAAACCTAATTGAGGTAGGGATTTTTTTATTTTGATTTTTTTCCATGTTCTTCAATTAAACGATGAATGCGGATCAACCCATGAACAGGTTGATCTACGGATCGGGCGTTATTGCGGGAGGGTTATTATTTCCATTTCTTCCGGGGTTTTGATCTAAGGATTGATTTATGGTAATTGTTGAATTTTTATAGTCTACACTTTTTAATCATTCTAATGGGAGCGGATCAATGCTATGATGAACAATGGCGGAGGTGTGTTCCTCTTTTGGTTTATTGAATTTCTTCCCCCTTTTTCCTCGTGTTCTTCATGTTCTTCATGGGGCAACGAGTAGCGGATCGTTTTGAATCCATTTTGCAACACAATGATCCCAATTCAAGGATCGAGCATTGTGATGAACTAATGGAGGTGTGGCAGCGATGGCATATGACGAATTGGTTCGGATCAGGAGAGATCATTCTTCGACCGTTCTTCACGTGGGTGGATCAAAATGAGTTTTTGGGGCCGATCGAACACCCAAAACCTCCTAAAATGTCAATGTCATGGAGGGTCAACCTTGGATCTTGAGTTTTGTGGCAAACAGATCACCGAAATGAGAATCAGAATATCGACAGAGGTAAAATGGTAGAGGTTCGCGTTTCTCAAAATTTTTTAAAAACACGGTGTGTTCCCTGATGAACACGATGTGTGGGGCCGGCATGGTGGTGGCTATGGTTGCGCACTACACACGGTGAAGGACACAACATGTGGACCCAACCCAGCGGCGGTAGGATTTTTGGGTGATAGGAAGTGTAGACATGGCGTTTGACTATTGTCACACAGCGTGTGGATCCTTATATAGACCCGGTGTGTATCTCAGGAAATACAGG
Organism: Viscum album; assembly: GCA_963277665.1. Lineage (NCBI taxonomy): Eukaryota > Viridiplantae > Streptophyta > Magnoliopsida > Santalales > Viscaceae > Viscum > Viscum album. Next base: position 1,541,674,058 of record OY728156.1, read on the forward strand.
GACACAAGGTGGAGTACACGGCATGTACTCCACCACATGGTGAGACCTGGTCGGATACGCGGACCATCCCATGTACCAGTACACGGTCTGGGATACATGGGTTGAAGCCATGTATGGGCACATGGACAACGTACACAGAGCGGACCCCAGATACTTAGACACGGCGTGTGATCCTTCCTACATGTCGTATATATATGTTTTTACATGACATGTTCTCCAAACTCGGGTTGTTGTACACGGGAAGTACCTGGAGTCAAGGGACAAACCGTGTGATCCCGTCTACACGCCATGTACCTTTCTATACATGAATTGAGCTTCTTGTCCATCGTGCCTTGGACATGTTTTGTTTGGGTTAGTTCCCCTTGGTTTGTCCCCTTAAATTCTAGGTATCGTTTCCATCCATGGGAGTATAATCTCTGCAGTAGGAATTTCCGAGATAGAGTCATGTATCCCTCCGAGAGGCCCAGAGCGAGATCCTCTATCCATTATTGACCCAAGGTAGAGTCAGGTATCAACGTGACCAATCCTATAGAACGTCGATCTTCTACTTAGCAGGTGGAATCCGGATGAGTCGTGGTATCCGCCAAGGCCCTGGCAGTGATCCTCATCCATGTATCGTGATCTTTCCCACTCAGGAGTGTGTTCTCCCGAAATGAGTGTATCTATTCTCTCTTCAGATCTATCAGTGCATATGTCTCTCTCATGGATTTTCCTGGTGAACAGTACTTCTAAGAGGGACATCATCAAAGCTATCAGTATAAGGACCCAGCCTTAAAATGTAACTTAATCTTAAATTTTAGTCAATAATATAAATTATTACACATTGAGGGTCTTTTTGAGTTTAGAGTTTTAGAGAATTAGGATACCTTACATACATAACATACCACAATCATACAAGAGGATACTACTAAAAACAGTTTCCATTTTTTTCAAAATATAAAACATTAAAGCTCAAAACATGATTTCTTTGACAACCCTCCACATTATTCATCACGAATCCATTCTTTCTTTTACCCATCCTTATATCCTATGAAAAACAGTTTAAAACATGGGATGAGTATAAAACTTAGTAAGGGATATAAAGAAAGAAAGTGTTAGTCAAGTGATAACATAAAAACCAATAATACCCATATCATAAAAACTCAAATGCATAGAATAATAATGTTTTCTCCTTGGGACATATTTACCATATCACTCTTACATTCACCCTTACATATGTAATAACATTTTGGTCAACTTCCATCTCTAGAGTACCCAATGCATTGGAGAGTTATAGTGGAGCTCACACGTCATATCTTGAGCTATAATGGGCTCAACCCAACATATATTGAGCTATAATGGGCTCAACCCAACATAAATAATGTCCAAGGAACGTATTATGGTAATAAAGTATCTTCAAATCAAGAGAAACTACTAATTCCCTATACATATAAAAAACAATCCTTTTGAAATTTATTAAATAGAGTTTTAAAAGGATTTTTAAAGGAAAGTCCCTTAAAATATAAATGGAGTGAGAATTAATATAATGGAATGAATATGTGTATAAAATATAAATATGCATAGTGAAACATAATATAAACCAAAATTCATCACACCAATAATCTTAATTCCACAAAATGAATAAAGAAGAAGGTTAACCCAAAGAATGAAAATTGGGTTAAGAATTCTCATACCTCAGGTTTCTATTACTTCAAACTTGTTTAAACCTCCTGTATAATGGTTGAAAGAGTGTTATTAATATCTTAACAAAACATATCAATCTTTATAATATCTTATATGATCATTTCATTGCATCATTTCACCCTTTAATTGTTGGTATTGTGTTCCTTGCATTGTTTTGGGTGTGTTTCTTTACATGATTTCCATAATTGGTTCATGATGGATATTCTTATCGATTGGAAGTGAAAATACAGAATTAGAATGGAAAGATATTTACATATTTTTAGTACCACAAATTATACCATTTATCATTTTAAAGTTTGATGTGAGGATGATTCATAAGTTAAAATGTTAATGATGTTCGTTTAGATCATTTTAGTGGTTCTTTGATAATAACGACCTCATTTTGTTTTATAAATTAATACCATGTGTAAAAAAGAACTTTAGAAAAATTGATGAGACATAATTCATATATTATAACCTGGTTCAACCATAAAAATGGTTTCAACACCAGTCTTGAAATAATTAATGAAAATTGAAATCACATTATCCACGATGTCGGTAATTCGACACATCACAGACAATGTTTTTATTCCTTGAATAATTGGAATAGGAGAATAAGAATGATGATGATTTTTACATGAACATGAGAAAATCTAGAATATATATGATTTATTCATATTTCATTCCTCTTGGGTAAGAGGAGTTGAGGAAATAATAAGAAAATAAAGGAACTCAAAATAAAATAATAGTTGAGAAATCCCTTACAAAATATTCTACTGCCTAACGGCTATGCGACATTGTTTTAGAAAACATTAAAAAGAGAGAGGAAAAGGGTAACCCATCCATAAATGAATCATAATATATAATAAAGAAATAATAATATGAAAATAAGAACATGTAATGGATTCTTGAATTATATACCACATAAAATAGAACTTGAATGGAAAAAAGAAAGAAGTTGAGAATTCTCGTACCTTGTAGAGTAACTCCTAGAACATGAAGGTTCAGACCTTGGGGGTTTGAGGAAACCTTGGGAGGACTACTAGGGAGGTAAGGAGGCCAAATATTTGTTAATAAGGAATTTTGGAATGAATTTAATGAAGGAATGGGTTGGTATTTATAGCAAAAATGAGGGAATATTTTAATAATTTCCAAGGGACACCTCATTAGTTGTATTTGAAAAACCATGGGCTTTCCCATGATATTTTCCCAAGGAATTAGCCACTTGGGACACCTCACATATTATTTTACTGTAAAAATTTGACTATAAATATTACATCTTTATTACATCATTAATGATGTCATTAAACACACTAAAACTCAAAACTGTATTTTTACTATTTACCAAAAAAATGTTTCTGGAAAAATCCCAAAAATTCACCCTAACCATTTTTCGACATTTTGAATTCAAAAATTAACTCCATTTTTTGAAAATAATTTTCTAAATATTATTAATTTAATTTTAAAATAAATTCATACTCAATTCAAAAATTAACAATTTTAAAACTATAAGTGCTTTTATATCACATTGAAAAATTAACCAAGATGACATTATCATAAATAATTAATAAAATAAAATAATAATACAATTTACTATTCATTAGGGTCATATTAATATTCATATTTGTATTCATAAGAGTATGTTATTATTTATCAAAAAACAAGTTGGTTTCATCAGACTCCAAATAACTTACTGAACACAATTGTAGATGACTGGTTTTCAAAATTCAAAACATAGAAGCTGAAAAATTATGTTTAAAGGCTAGTTATAAATATCTACTTAAAACAAATTTTCTTTAATTTCATTTATTTTTTTAAAACCTTGGGGTTTTACATTATCCCAACCTTCTAAAAATTGTGTCCTCGTAATTTTATTTACTAATTAAACAAGTGAGGGTAACTTTCCCTCATATAATTTTTAGATTCCCATATTTATTTTTCAACCATGTGGTTTCTCCCCAAAACATTTACCTGGTGGATTACCTTATTCTGCAATACCTATTCCGTTTTATCAATAATATGTACTGGTTTTCCTTCATTATAAAATTTCTCTTCCAACTGAACTAATTCTGGCCTCAAGACATGTGATGAATCTGGCACATACTTCCACAACATCAAAACATGAAAAAAATTATGTATATAATATAAACTTGGAGGCAAAGAAACTCGGTATAAAACTGGTCCAACTTTCTCCAGGATATCAAAAGAACCGATGAATCGCGGACTTAGCTTTCCTTTCTTACCAAAACGCATTACAATTTTCCAAGGAGAGATTTTAAGGAAAACATGGTCACCTACCTCGAAAGATAAGTCTTTCCTTCTATTATCTATATAACTTTTCTGCCTGCTCTGAGATATCCTCATGTGCTGCTGGATCATCTTCACTTTCTCAGCCACTTCCTCTACTAATCCTGGTCCCATCAACTTCATTTCCCCAACTTTATCTTAAAATTTTTGAGTTCAACACCGCTTCCCATACAATGCCTCAAAAGGTTCCATCTATATAATGGAATGAAAGCTATTATTATAAGAAAACTCAACTAGAAAAGGTTGTTGATCCCAACTTCCCTGTTAGTCCATTGAATAAGATCGAAGCATATTCTCCAAACTCTGAATCGTTTGTTCTGACTGCCCATCTGATTGAGGATGAAAAGTTGTACTAAAATTTAATTTTGTTCCCAATAACTTATGAAGCCCCTTCCAAAATTTAGAAGTGAATCTGGGATCCTAATCAGATATAATGGAAAGATTAACTCCATGTAACCTGACAATCTCTTTGAGGTATAGTCAAGAAAGATGATCCAAAGACATTTTATCTCGAATAGAAATAAAATGTGCATATTTTGTCACCCGATCAACAATAACCCAAATCTGGTTGTTACCTAGAGAAGTCTTAGGTAGTCCCACCATGAAATCTATGGATATATTCTCCCATTTTCACTCTGGCATAGGAAAATTTTGAAGCACCCCCTTCGTTAATTGTCGCTCTGCTTTAACATTTTGACATGTCAAACATTTCACAGTAAATTCTGGAATATCCTTTTTCATTTCATCCCACCAATAATACTCCTGAAGGTCTTCGTATATCCTAGTAATTCAAGGATGAACTAAAAATGGAGAAATATGATCTTCACACAACAAATAATTATTTAACTGAGAATCACAAGGCACACACAACCTTTTTCCAAATCTTAAAACCCAATCTTTATCAAGGTAAAATTCTGGAAACTTACCCATTTTAACCAATTATACATTTTTCTATAGCTCATAGTCTTCCTTCTGTGCTTTCTTAATCCTATCTAATAATGATCACTGCACTGAAACATAGAACAAAATAGATGTATTCCCTGCACCAACAACTTCTAAGGCAAAATTAATCAAATAATTAATCAAGGGATCATGTTCTAAATGTAACATGATTAATAATGAATGATGTTATTAACTCAAGGAATCCACCACTTTGTTTTCTTTTCCTAGATGATAATTGATCGTGTAACCATAATGATTTATCAGTTCAATCCATCTTCTCTTTTTCATGTTTAATTCCTTTTGAGTGAATATATACTTCAGACTTTTATGGTCAGTATATATTTGACATTTGACTCTGTATAAATGGTGCCTCCAAATTTTCAAAGAAAAAACCACAGCTGTCAATTTCAAATCATGTGTGGGAAAATTTAACTCATGAGGTTTTAGTTGTCTTGAAGCATATGCAATTACCTAATCATTATGCATTAGAACACAACCAAATCCCTTCAATGAAGCATCACTGTAGATAAAAAACTCACCATTTCTGGAAGGCAAGGCCAAAACTAGAGCATTCACCAATCTATTCTTCAGTTCCTAAAAACAAATATCACGTTCTTCTATCTAAAAAAATTTAACCCCTTTTCGTGTTAACTTATTTAGTGGGCTAGATAACCGTGAAAAGTTTTTAACAAATCGTTGGAAATAACCTACTAATCCAAGAAAACTACGAATCTTTGTAAAATTTATAGGTCTTGTCCATTCATAAACCACTTTTTTTGGAAGGATCAACTGTTATTCCAACCTTATTTACAATGTTCCCAAGAAAAAAAAAATTTTGCAACCAAAAAACACACTTGCAAAATTTTCCATACAGTTTCTTTTCTTTTAAGGTTTGAAAAACAACCCGTAGATGTTTTTCATGCTCATCTTCACTTCTATAATATACCAGAATGTCATCAATAAACATATCCAAAAACTTATCCAATAACTTGTGAAATATTCTATTCATAAGATCTATGAATACAGAAGGTTTATTAGTTAACCCAAAATACATTACTATAAATTCATAATAACCATATCTAGAACGGAACCCAGTCTTTGGGAGGCCTTCATCCTTTACTTTTGACTGATGGTACCCCAACCTCAGGTCAACCTTCCAAAAATATTGTGCTCCCTGGAGCTGAGACCACCTAATTTGATGGCTCAACATCTGCTGAAGTGGTTGAAAATTAAAAACCCTTTTGTTTCCTATCTTGCTAATTCCCTTCTTGAGTAACCAGCTTCGGAAAAACATTATCAAAATGAACCAATTACTTATAGTTAAAGAATATCACCATCAACTTCTCATTAATTTTCTGATCATTTTCCTTGCACTCAGGAGACATGTGTCCAAACTTTACACATCGATAGCATTTCCCAGAATTTACAAGAAATTCACCAGGATGCCTTTTACCACACTTTTCACAAGAAGGTAAATTCATTTTCTTACCTCCAGACTTCTTTGATGATTTCTTCCCCATTGCCCACCAACCAGATCTCTTTTTATTCTTGTCATCATGAGACGTATATGTTTTAGAAAACTCTATATCAACTTTTTCATCACAACGAACAATCTTGCCATAGCTTTTAAAATCTCATGAGGCTAAATCTATTAGAAAAAATGGTTTCAAACCAAAGTAAAATCTATTAATTTTACTTTCAAAATCCCGAGTAAAATCTGGTATATGCCTGGATAGTCTTGTAAAACTGGATTTATATGCTACCACAGAATCGCCATCTTTCTACTTCAGTTCTAAGAATTGTTTCTCTATTCTAAGTCGAATAGTTTGGGGAAAATATTTTTCCAGAAAAAGACTCTTAAAAACATCTCATTCCAAACTATCAAGATCATATCCTTCTCTCGTATTCTTAACTAGAGACCACCATTGATCGGATACACCTCCCAAATGATAAATGGATAGTATTACCTTTTGATGTTCCCAATATCTCGTGACATCAAATATCTTTTCTAGAGCATTGATTCATCCTTCACTTATCACTAGATTTGCGGTTCCACTAAATACTGGAGGATGTTGGCTCATAAAATGCTCCACAAAAGACATTATTCTTACTAGTAGATCATGTTCCTCTCTAGTATGGATTTCACCCCCATTTATTACTTGATTCAACTGAGCCATTTCTATCACAAACTGCTCAGTTCTGATTCCCACCATTTTGGGTTGTAGATTCGGACAGACATCAGCCTCTTAGTGCCTTCCTACTTCAACTTCCCTGTTTCTTCTATGGAAAACCATTCTGTGCAAACATAACTAAGTTTAAGCAACATGGTAACCCTAAAATTCTATAACATTTCAAATTACCATAGTGTAAAAATCAGTTATGGTATTCTTTAAATATCATCCCAACCCCTAAATCTATCTAAACCATCCTTTGATACCAACTATAAGGAACCAGCCTTAAAATGTTACATTATATTGAATTTTAGTCAAGAATATACATTATTACACATTGAGGACCTTTTTGAGTCTAGAGTTTTAGATAATTAGCATACTTTACATAAATAACATACCACAATCATACAAGAGGATACTACTAAAAACAGTTTCCATTTTTTTCAAAATATAAAACATTAAAGCTCAAAACATGATTTCTTTGACAACCCTCCACATTATTCATCACAACTCCCTTATTTCTCTTACCCATCCTTATATCCTATGAAAAACATTTTAAAACTTGGGATGAGTATAAAACTCAGTAAGGGACATAAAGAAAGAAAGTGTTAGTCAAGTGATAACATAAAAATAAATAAAACCCATATCATAAAAACTCAAATGCATAGAATACTCACGTTGTTTCCTTGGGACATATTTACTATATCACTCTTACATTCACCCTTACATATGAAATAACCTTTTGGTCAACTTCCATCTCCGGAGTACCCAATGCATTGGAGAGCTATAATGGGGCTCACCTGTCATATCTTGAGCTATAATGGGCTTAACCCAACATATCTTGATCTATAATGGGCTCAAACCAACATAAATAATTTCCAAGTAACCTATCATGGTAATAAAGTATCTTGAAATCATGAGAAACTACTAATTCCATATACATGTAAAAAAACAATCCTTTTGAAAATTATTAAAGAGAGTTTTAAAAGGATTTTTAAAGGAAAGTCCCTTAAAATATAAATGGAGTGAGAATTAATAGAATGGAATTTATATGTGTATACACTGTAAATATACATAGTGAAACATAATATAAAAAATTCATCACACCAATAATCTTAATTCTACATATTGAATAAAGAAGAAGGTTAACCCAAAGAATGAAAATTGGGTTAAGAATTCCCTTACCTCGGGTTTTTCTTACTTAAAACTTGTTTAAACCACATGTATAATGGTTCAAATAGTGTTATTAATATCTTAAAGAAACATATCCATCTTTATAATATCATATATGATCATTTCATTACATCATTTCACCCTTTAATTGTTAGTATTTTGTTCCTTGCATTGTTTTGGGTGCATTTCTTTACATGATTTCCATGATTGGTTCATAATGGATATTCTTGTCAATTGGAAGTGAAACTCAAGAATTGGAATGGAAAGGTATTTAAATATTTCTAGTACCATAAATTATACCATTTATCATTTTGAATTTTGATATGAGGATGATTCATAAGTTAAAACATTAATGATGTTCGTATAGATCATTATAGTGGTTCTTTGATAATAACAACATCATTTTGTTTTATAAATTAAAACCATGTGTAAAAAATAATTCTAGAACCATGGATGAAAAATAATTCATATATTATAACCTGGTTCAACTATAAAAATGTTTTCATGACCAGTATTGAAATAATTAATGTAAATTGAAATCACATCATCCACAATGTTGGTAATTCGACACATCATGGACAATGTTTTTATTTCGTGAATAAGTGGGAGAGGAGAAGAAGAATGATGATTAATTTTCTATGAACATGAGAACATATAGAATATACATGATTTCTAGAGCTTTCATGCCTCTTGTTTAATAGGGGTTGAGTAAAGAATAAGAAAATAAAGGAACTCAAAAATAAAAGAATAGTTGAGAAATCCCTTACAAAAAAATTGGCAACCTAACGGCTATGCAACATGGTTTTAGAAAACATTAAAAAGATAGGGGACAAGGGTAACCCATCAAGAAATGAATCATATACATAATATAGTAGAAATAAGATGAAAATAAGAACATGTTATGGATTCTTGAATTTTATACCATATAAAAGAGAACTTGAATGGAAAAAAGAAAGAAGTTGAGAATTTTCTTACCTTGTAGAGTAACTCCTGGAACATGAAGGTTGGGACCTTGGGAGTTTGAGGAAACCTTGGTAGGACTACTAGGGAGGTAAGGAGGCTAGAGCTTTGTTAATAAGAAAATTTGGAATGAATTTAATGAAGGAATGGGTTGGTATTTATAGAAAAAGTGAGGGAATATTTTAATAATTTCCAAGGGACACCTCATTAGTGGTATTTGCAAAACCATGGGCTTGTACATGGTATTTGAAAAACCATGGGCTTTAACATGGTATTTGCCCAAGGTATTATCCAATTATGAAAGCTCGCATCTTATTTTACTGTACATAAGTAGATCAGACATATTACATCATTAATGGTGTCATTAAACACACTGAAACTCAAAACTGTATTTTTACTATTCATCGAAAAAAAACTATTTCAGAAAAATCCCAAAAATTCACCCTAACCATTTTTTTATGGGTAGAATTCAAAAATGAACTCCATTTTTTGAAAATAATTTTCTAAATATTATTAATTTAATTTTTAAATAAAATCATTCTTAATTCAAAAATTAACAATTTTAAAACTATAAGTGCTTTTATATCACATTGAAAAATTAACCAATATGTCATTATCTTAAATCCTTAAGAAAAAATAAAATAATATTACAATTTACTATTCATTATGGTCATATTATTATTCATAAGAGTATGTTACTATTCACCAAAAAAATAATTTGGTTCTATCAGACTCTAAATAACTTACTAAACACAATTGTAGATGGCTATTTTTCAAAATTCAAAACATAGAAGATGAAAAAATATGTTTAAAGGCTAGTTATAAATATCTACTTACAAGAAAGTTTCATTCATTTCATTTATTTTTTTAAAACCATGGGGTGTTATATTATCTTCACCTTCTATAAATTGTGTCCTCGCAATTTTATTTACTCATTAAAATAGTGAGGTTAACTTTCCCTCATACCATTTTCAGATTCTCATGTTGCTTTTTCAACCATGTGGTTTCTTCACAAAACCTTTACCTAGTGGATTAACTTATTCCGCAATACCTTTTCCCTTCAATCAAGAATTTGTACTGGTTTCTCTTCATAAGAAAGGTTCTCTTCTAGGTGAACTGATTCTAGGCTCAAGACATGTGATGAATCTGGAACATACTTCCTCAATATTGAAACATGAAAAACATTATGTACCTGAGATAAACATGGAGGCAAAGCTACTTGGTATGAAACTGGTCCAACTTTCTCCAGGATATCGAAAAGGCTAATGAATCACGGACTTAGCTTTACTTTATTACCAAAATACATTACACTTTTACAATGAGATATTTTAAGGATAACATGGTCACCTACCTCGAATGAGAATTATTTACTTTTATTATCTACATAACTTTTCTGCCTACTTTGAGATGTCCTCATGTGCTGCTGAATCATCTTCACTTTCTCAGCCACTTCCTCTACTAATTTTGTCCCCATCAACTTCTTTTCCCCGAATTCATCCAAAAAAGTGGGAGTTCGACACCGTTTCCCATACAATTCCTCAAAAGGTGTCATCTGTATACTGAAATGAAAACTGTTATTATAAGAAAACTCAACTAAAGAAAGATGTTGATCCCAAATTTCCTGGTATTCCATTGAACAAGCTCAAAGCATATCCTCCAAAGTCTGAATCATTCATTCTGACTACCCATCTGATTGAGGATGAAAAGTTGTACTGAAATTTAATTCTGTTCCCAACGACTTCTGAAGCCCCTTCCAAAAGTTAGAAGTGAACTTGGGATCCCGATCAGATACAATGGAAAGAAGAACTCCATGTAACCTAACAATCTCTTTGAGGTATAGACAAGAAAGCTGATCCAAAGACATTGTATCTCAAATATAAAGAAAATGTGCTGATTTTGTCAGCCGATCAAGAATAACCCAAATCGTATTGTTGCCTAGAGAAGTCTTAGGTAGTCCTACCACAAATTCTATGGATATATTCTCTCATTTCTACTCTGGAACAGGAAAAGGATGAAGCACCCCCTTCGGTAACTGCCACTCTGCTTTAACCTTTTGACATGTCAAACATTTCATAATAAATTCTAAAATATCCATTTTCATTCCATCCCACCAATAATACTCCTAAAGGTCTTTGTACATCTTAGTACTTCCATGATGAACTAAAAATGGAGAACTATGAGCTTCATACAACAAATCTTTCTTTAACTGAGAATAACAGGGCACACACAACCTTTTTCCAAATCTTAAAATACAATCTTTATCAAGGTTAAATTCTGGAAACTTACCCATTTTAACCAATTATACCTTTTTCTATAGCTCATAGTTTTCCTTATGCGCTTTCTTAATCCTATCTAATAACAATGACTACACTGAAACCTGGAACAAGACAGATGTATTCCCTACACCAACAACTTCTAATCCAAAATTCATCAAATCATTAATCAATGGATCATGTTTTAAACGTAACATGGTTAATGATGAATGATGTTTTCAACTCAAGGCATCTGCCACTTTGTTTTCTTTTCTTAGATTATAATTGATTGTGCAATCATAATCCTTTATCAGTTCAATCTATCTTCTCTGCCTCATGTTTAATTCCTTCTGAGTGAATATATACTTTAGACTTTTATGTTCAGTATATATTTGACATTTGACTCCGTATAAATGGTGCCTCAAAATTTTCAAAGAAAAAACCACATCTGCCAATTCCAAATCATTTGTGGGATAATTTAACTCATCTGGTTTTAGTTGTCTTGAAGCATATACAATTACCTAATAATTCTGTATTAGAACACAACCAAGTCCCTTCAATGAAGCATCACTGTAGATAACAAACTCACCATTTTGGTAAGGCAAGTCCAAAACTAGATCATTCACCAATATTTTCTTTAGTTTCTGAAAACAAACATCACATTATTCTTTCCAAACAAATTTAACCCATTTTCATGTTAACTTAGTTAGCGGGATAGATAACCGTGCAAAGTTTTTAACAAACCATCGGTAATAACCTGTTAATCCAAGAAAACTACGAATCTCTGTAACATTTGTAGATCTTGTCCATTCATCAACCGATTTTGTTTTGACATGATTAAATGTTATTCCGTCCTTATTTACAATGTGCCCAATAAAAGAAATATGTTGCAAACAAAAATCACACTTGCTGAATTTTTCATACAGATTTTTTTCTTTTAAGGTTTTCAAAACAACCCATAGATGTTTTTCATGCTCCTCTTCACTTCTATAATATACCATAATGTCATCAATAAACACAACCACAAACTTATCCAAGAACTCATGAAATATTCTATTCATAAGATCCATGAATACAACAGGTTAATTAGTTAACCCAAAATTCATAACTACAAATTCATAATGATCATATCTAGTATGGAAAGCAATCTTTAAGATGTCTTTATCCTTAACTTTCGACTGATGGTACCCCGACCTCATGCCAACCTTCCGAAAATACTATGCTCCCTAGAATTGAGACCACCTCATTTGACGGCTCAACATCTGCTAAAGTGGTTGCAAATTCAAAACCCTTCTATTTTCTATCTTGCTGATTCCCTTCTTGAGTAACTAGCTTCGGACAAACATTAGCAAAATAACCCAATTCCTTACAGTTAAAGCATCTCACCATCGCCTTCTCATTAATTTTCTGATCATTTTCCTTGCACTCACAAGACATGTGTCCAAACTTTACATATCAGTAGAATTTCCTAGAATTTACAATACATTCACTAGGATGCCTTTTACCACACTTTTCACAAGAAGGGAAATTCAGTTTCTTACCTTCAAACTTCTTTAATGAGTTCTTCCCCATTGCCTACCAACCAAACCTCTTTTTATTCTTGTCATCACAAGGAACATATGTTTCAGCAAACTCTATCTCAACTTTTTCAGCACAATGAACAAGCTTCTCATAGATTTTAAACTCTCATGAGGCCAAAGCTCTTTGCAAAAATGGTTTCAAACTAGAGTAAAATATATTAATTTTACTCTCAAAATACCGAGTAAAATCTGGGACATACCTGGCCAGTCTTGTAAAATTGGCTTCATATGCTGCCACAGAATCATCATCTTTCTACTTCAGTTCCAAGAATTGTTTCTCTATTCTTATTTGAACAGTTTTGGGAAAATATTTTTCCAAAAAAAGACTCTTAAAATCATCTCATTCTAGAATGTCAAGATCATATCTTTCTCTTGTATTCTTAACTAGAGACCATCATTGATCGGTTTCACCTTCCAAATGATAAATGGCTAGTATTACCTTTTAATGATTTGAACATCCCATGACATCAAATATCTTTTCCAGAGCATTGATCCATCCTTCAGCTATCACTGGATCTGCGGTTCCACTGAATGCTGGAGGATGTTGCCTCATAAAATGCTCCAAAAAAGACATGCTTCTTCCAGGTAGATCATGTTCCTCTCTAGCATCGATACCACCCCCATTTATTGCTTGAGTAAACTGAGCCATTGTTGTTACAAATTGCTCAATTCCGATTCCCACCATTTTGGGTTGCCGATTTGGATAGACATCAGCCTCTTGGTGCCTTCCTACTTTAGCTTCCCTGTTTATTCTACGGAAAACCATTCTGTACAAACATAACTTAGATGAAGCAACATGGTAACCCTTAAATTCTATAACATTTCAAATTACCATAGTGTAAAAATCAGTTATGGTATTCATTAAATATCATCCCAACCCCTAAAGCTATCTAAACCATCCTTTGACACTAACTATAAGGACCCAGCCTTAAAACGTAACTTAATCTTGAATTTTATTCAAGAATATACATTATTAAACATTGAGGATCTTTTTGAGTTTAGAATTTTAGAGAATTAGCATACCTTATATACATAACATACCACAATCATATAAGAGGATACTACTAAAAATAGTTTCCATTTTTTTCAAAATATAAAACATTAAAGCTCAAAATGTGATTTCTTTGAAAAACCTCCACATTATTTATCACGACTCCCTTCTTTCTCTTACCCATCCTTATATCCTATGAGAAACATTTTAAAACTTGGTATTCGTATAAAACTCAGTAAGGGATATAAAGAAAGAAAGTGTTAGTCAAGTGATAACATAAAAACCAATAAAACCCATATCATAAAAAATCAAATGCATATAATACTCATGTTATTACCTTAGGACATATTTACCATATCACTCTTATATTCACCCTTACATATGGAATAACCTTTTGGTCAACTTCCATCTCTGGAGTACTCAATGCATTGGAGAGCTGTAATGGGGCTCACCCGTCATATCTTGAGATGTAATGGGATCAAACCAACATAAATAATGTCCAAGAAACATATCATGGTAATAAATTATCTTGAAATTAAGAGAAACTACTAATTCCATATATATATATATATATATAAAACAATCCTTTTGAAATTTATTAAAGAGAGTTTTAAAAGGATTTTTAAAGGAAAGTCCCTTAAAATATAAATGGTGTGAGAATTAATAGAATGGAATGGATATGTGTATACACTGTAAATATACATAGTGAAACATAATATAAAAAAATTCATCACACCAATAATCTTAATTCCACATAATGAATAAAGAATAAGGTTAACCCAAAGAATGAAAATTGGGTTAAGAATTCCCTTACCTCGAGTTTTTCTTACTTAAAACTTGTTTAAACCTCCTATATAATGGTTGAAAGTGTGTTATTAATATCATACATAAAAATATCCATCTTTATAATGTCTTATATGTTCATTTAATTACATCATTTTACCCTTTAATTGTTAGTATTTTGTTCCTTGCATTGTTTTGGGTGCATTTATTTACATGATTTCCATGATTGGTTCATGATGGATATTCTTGTCGGTTGGAAGTGAAACTCCAGAATTGGAATGGAAAGGTATTTACATATTTATAGTACCATAAATTATACCATTTATCATTTTGAAGTTTGATATGAGGATGATTCATAAGTTAAAACATTAATGATGTTCGTTTAGATCATTTTAGTGGTTCTTTGATAATAAGAACCTCATTTTGTTTTATAAATTAAAACCATTTGTACAGAAGAATTCCAGAACCATGGATGAGAAAAAATTCATATATTATAACCTGGTTAAACCGTAAAAATTGTTTCATGACCATTCTTGAAATAATTAATGTAAATTGAAATCACATCGCCCACGATGTCGGTAATTCAACACATCACGGACAATGTTTTTATTCCTTGAATAAGTGGAAGATGAGAAGATGAATGATGATGAATTTTCCATGAACATGAGAACATCCAGAATATAAATGATTTCTATAGATTTCATGCCTCTCGGGTAAGAGGAGTTTAGGAAAGAATAAGAAAATAAAGGAACTCAATATAAAATAATTGTTGAGAAATCCCTTACAAAAAAATCGGCAACCTAACAGCTATGCAACATTGTTTTAGAAAACATTAAAAAGAGAGGTGGGAAATGTCACCCATCTAGAAATGAATAATAATATAGAATAGATCAAGAATAAGATGAAAATAAGAACATGGTATGGATTCTTTAATTCTATAACACATAAAAGAGAACTTGAATGGAAAAAGAAAGAAGTTGAGAATTTTCTTACCTTGTAGAGTAACTCCTAGAACATGAAGTTTAGGACCTTGGGGGTTTGAGGAAACCTTAGGAGGAATACTAGGGAGGTAATGAGGCCAGATATTTGTTAATAAGGAATTTTGGAATGAATTTAATGAAGTAATGGGTTGGTATTTATAGCAAAAGTGAGGGAATGTTTTAATAATTTCCAAGGGAAACCTCATTAGTGGTGTTTACAAAACCATGGGTTTTCTCATGGTATTTACCCAAGGTATTAGACACTTGATACACCTAACATCTAATTTTAATGTACACAAGTTGACCAAAAATATTACATCATTAATGATGTCATTAAACACAGTGAAACTTAAAACTATATTTTTACTATTCACTGAAAAAACAACAATTTCAAAAAAATCCCAAAAATTCACCCTAATCATTTTTCGACGTGTAGAATTCAAAAATTAACTCCATTTTTTGAAATAATTTTCTAAATATTATTAATTTAATTTTTAAATAAAATCATACTTAATTCAGAAATTAACAATTTTAAAACTATAAGTGCTTTTATATCACATTGAAAAATTAACCAAGATGTCATTATCTTAAATCCTTAAGAAAATAAAATAATAATAAAATTTGCTATTCATTAGGGTCATATTACTATTCATATTACTATTCATAGAAGTAGGTTACTATTCATCAAAAAAAGCAAGTTGGTTCCATCAGACTAAAAATAACTTACTAAACACAATTGTAGATAATTGTTTTTTGAAATTCAAAACATAGAAGCTGCAAAACTATGTTTAAAGACTAGTTATAAATATCTAATTAAAACAAAGTTTCATGCATTTCATTTGTTTTTTTAAAACCTTTGGGTGTTACAATCAGACTCGTAGAGTGAGTTCTCCCGGATGAGTGTTGTGTGGAATCTTCGAACTGAATCCCTAGTGTGGGTATGCGGTCATTGTGACTTGTCTCTAGACTACGGGTCTAGGTTTCGAGTATATCTGGATGTGTTTCTCTTCCTATATGTTCAGTATACATATATTGTGTAGAGATTACTGTACCTTTACTTTGTGTATTTCTTTTTGGTTTTTGGGGTCCTCTGCTGAGTATTGTTATACTCACCCTTGCACGGGCTTTGCCCATACGTGTTGTGTCTTGTGCAGACGAGCGGCCTTTTGATGGAGTCCAGGGCGGACCAGGACCGGACTGAGATTTCTGAGTTCCTTGCAGGATGAGTTGTTCCTACGGCTACAAGCAGCAGTCCCAGTACCTCTTTTTTGCTTACAGGTTGAACTTTGTAGTTTACAGACTCTGGTTTTTGTTGGACTTGTATTTTGGCCCAGTTTACTTTCCACACTTTACTTATGTTGTACTCTTTTGGTTGGGTTTAGTTGTATGTATGCATTTTGTTCTTTAGTGGTTTTTACATTTCATCATTTGTGGGCTTGGAGATGTGTGTGTATGTACAGGTACTTAGGCAATGCCTCTCATGTTATTGATATGCCTGCTCGGTGATATTCACTAGCCCCTGGCCTATTGGAGGCGGGCTTGGAGAGTCACAGCGCCGGCCCCACTAGGACAGGTCGTGACATGTTCTAAGCCTAATTCTTTCTCTTTCCTTGGAATTGACCATGGATTTAAGTCATGTTGGCAAGATATATGGATCTACAGTTAGATCTAATGGAAATCCATGCTTGATTGATAGATCGATGTTGGATCACAAGATTTGGAGGGATTTCTTTGATCGATCCAAGATTTACCATTAACAATTAATTGCTTTTAGTATGTTGATGTTAATTTCATCACTTAACATGATCTACTCCTAGAATTCTGAATCTAGAGACTCTATGATGATGGTTTGGGCCTTGTTCTAGTGAAATTTGGTGTGCGGGTGTAATTTGGGTGTTGCTCCTCGATGGATCTTTGAATTTCTATTCAACATGCTAAATGTAGGAAGTCCTTACCATCTTGGGACTTTGTATGGAATTTTTTAGCATGATTGGATTATGTAAATGCCTAGTGTAGATATCCTTACTTGATAGGTATGTTGGGTATGCTTGGGTAGTCTATGAGACGTTATCATTGTATTTCTTGTGTGTTCCTTGTTATGTTGTGTATTATTTGTGTAATGTTTCATAGCCTGTGGAATGTTTTATTTTCCATATGTTGTTCCTTGTTATGTCATTTATTATGTGTTTAGTATTTCATACCATGTGGAATACTCATTTTGATATATTTTTCCTTTATATGTTACACCTTACATGTGGATTTGTACATATTTAGTGGAATCTATGTTTAGTGCTTCGGTTGACAGGTAGCCCTGATGAACTTTTCCACCTCCTTGGAGTGGGGGTGTGGACGACATGACTCGTTAGTGATGGTTTTGCATGTGATGGTTAGCACCTTAGCTTATCATGCACAGGGAACTTCATGTGTCGTTGGAAGAGAGTCCATATATTCCAGTGTGATTTGCCGATGGGGAACATCTTTACGAATGAGAGAGGTCCATTTGTTGCGACATATCATTTGTGTGTACCATCGCAGGTGAGCAGGTAGTCACGAGTCATGGGTGCGACATGCCCTTAAAGGCAGACATAGAGTTGTTCCTTAAAGGTAGAACGTGAATTGTCCTTAAAGGTGGACTAAGTTACATGGTGTGATCCAAGGCACACGATGCCTCTTATGATATTCTTCCAGCATGGCGTCGAAGCAGGTATGACCTTAGTTCGTAATAGCTTTGTTAGTGCATTGTCACTCGGTACATGATTAGTTGTATGCTTGTGTACGCATCTACTTTTCCATCATGTCCCAAACTTCTATATACATGCTCACTTATGTTAAGGGTGCATTTGTGGTGTCCTACTGGGTTTATACTCACACCCTGTATGGACATCTTGGTGTGTGTGCAGACTTTATGATTAGAGATCTAGAGAGGACAAAGGCCTTGTGGCGGGTTGTTGAGGATCTAGGAGTTGGGAGATGAACGCGGTATCGAGATGGACTCCAAATAATTGGCGCACCACCCTTTATTTATTTATTCTCAATTGTATTGTTACACTGTTGACCTACCACATTGGGGTCCGTTTGATTATTATTTGTGTGACTTGACGTAACATATACTATAGCATCTTGTTATATTGTTTTCTATTGTGATGTTCAGTTTGACTTGTGTTGATGTTTTATTTATCTAATGATGTCTATGATTACTGAGGGTATAGTCAGCTCACATCACTTTATACCATCATTGTTAGTCGTTGACCTCTTGCATGTGGGGAGGCACGCATGAGGTTATGTGACACTTCGACTTGGACCTAGTGATTCAGGTTGGGGTGTTATAACTTTAGCCTGCATAGATCGGATGATGTTGGTGACTGGAAGCACCGGAAAGACACTGCTATATATTGCATGGTGGATCACTTGCGGTGGATATGATTGTCACTACGCATTAGTGAGAGAGGGAGAGAGAGATGTGTTCATTCATTGTAATTATCTTCCTTCTTGATTCATTGAATAAAGTGAAGCAATATCCATTGTAGATTAGGACACAAACTTGAACCATGTAATCTCTTTGTGTTGTTCTTTTTTCCTTTCATGTGTTTTCTTGTGATCATTATTTTTTATTTTCATGCCTGTGTTCTTTCTGTGGTTTTACATTACGGTGCGGTGACTTGGGTGCTTGTTCTTCTAAATTTTGGGTGTTGTGCATGGAATTCATTCCAGAGTTGTTGCTTTTGCAAGTAAAGTTTCGATGGAGTTGCTTCTGGTGGTTTAATCAGAAGTTGGTCATGATCCCAACAATAGTCGGCATCAATGGCATTGCAAGGTGGTGGTACTATGGTGATATTTATGAGATGTGATAGTGTTGGTTGGCCTGAACTCCTTTAGGATGAGGTTGTGTGTGTGTGTAATGTATTTCCTTGTGATTTCTATACGCACCTCACCTAAATCAAATGCCCTTACTGGCATTCAACCTACTTTGGGTACATCGTGTGTTTTCCCCTAACATCTATGTTGGTGAGAGAACATATATATGATGTCTCCCCCTTTCCCGCTCTTCGTTCCAGGTGAGGTACGGGGTGTGATGACTCGAGGTAGGTATGATCATACTACTGCAATGTTTGATGTACTAGCAGACCATATGGGGTAATGGTGTGATGAGAGGGTACATGATAACTGACATACCACACGAGGAATTGGTATGATGATATGTGGTGCATTGGCAGACCCTGTGGGGTATTGGTATGTGGATGTAAGATAGGTGCACCGCAGACCCTACGAGGTGATGATATTATATGGTGGGGGTTGTGCATGGTGGGAGGAGGACATGAGGTTGATGTCCTTCATATTTACGATACTCTATTTTACTGGATATGAGATGTGCGGATGAGACATGGTGTGTTGGGGCACGATTGTGGACCTGATAGGTGCTTGTTGGTTCTGTTGTTTGTTCACTGACGCATTAATATGTCCGTTCAAGATTTGCACAAGATGTATTGAGTATGATCATATTGGGTATATCTATTATGCTCACCCCTATATATATAAGTTAATTTTTAGGTTTCCAAGGCGAGATTGGTGGGTACTAGCTTGGAGCTTGAGATTTGTTGAAGAGTCATTGCTTAGTAGTTTTATTGGTTCTTTATTTGAGATTCATATGTCCTATATTATTCATGCATTGTGGGGTTATTGTGGAACGTGGTTATTTATATTTTGGTGTTGATCGATGAATTGATTCTGTATTCCGGGTTTTTATGAGGGTAATGGCTTATATTTACAAGTTTTACATCTTTGGTGCTGGTTGTTAACTCGAGATATATTGGAGACAGACCTCATTGCTCATTTTGGTCTTCACTATAGGTCCATGAGAGGTTCCCAATGAGGGTGGGTCGTGACAAGTCATGACTTCATATCCATGTCTTGCATAAAATAATTTAATTTCATAAAAGTATTTATTTCGATTTTTTTAAAGACATTTGATTCACAAAAAATATATCAACACAATGGAAAAATTATGCAAGGAAATATTGATATTTCTATTAAAAATTTATCTAAGATTCTCTAAAATCGTCAATCATGCAACAATTGAGAATCTATAAAAAATCATTGACCACAATTCAATTTCTAAAAAAAACTCTAACCAAAAAAACAATTCAAATCACAAGTTGTATAATTAACATTCAATATATAAATAATTATGAAATACAGCTTAAATATATAAACATGAGGGTTTCAACAATTCCCATCTAAAATGATTTGCATATTAGGAAATATTTTATATTTTTTTATTATGTGAAACAGATCAGATACTCATGTAAACTCGAATCCAAACCCAAACTTTAATGCTCATTTAAAACCCAAACATGTTTAAACTAATTAATATCTATTATTTTTAGGCTAGAACATGTTTAAAACGCGAACTCAAACCCAGATATGACATTTTTATAACCTTATTAAAAATAATAATAAATTATATGTATTCAGGTTTTTGGTACCCTTTCATAAGTATCATAACATAATCTGATTAATAATCAGATATTATTTTTAAAACCCGAATCCTATCAACATTGTTGTGAGGCACCTGAACCCAATTTTAAAGGTACCCTGAAATCAAGTACCCAACAGCATCCCAATATAAAACACATATTTCAATTTAATCAAAAATCACTATTTTAGGCAATACTATTTTTTTTTATTTTTTTAACGGGGAAACAAAATGAAAGCCCCAATGAGTGTGTTGGGAAGGAGATCCGAAAGCGGGAGAGGGGCGGCAATATGATTGGAAAGAACTTTCCTGGGAAGAGTGAAGGATGGAGCGGCTGCTTTGTCTGCCCCGCACCCAACCGCATTTTTCAGACCGGACCGGCGCCGGTCAAACCGTCCCCTCTTTTTCAAATTTAATCATTACATCTCTCAACCTTCCCCATTATCTATATAATTAAATATAAATATAATACATATTATAATTAAAATTATTGATATATATAATATATCCTAAATTCTTTATTATCTGAGACATAATAATTGATTACACATAACAAATAATTACTCGGGACCAAATAACCCATCAAAGATAATTAATTTTTATCACAAATGATTATTTTTGTCTCCAATAATAAAGAATTTAAGACAAATTATAGAATTGTCCCATATAATGAAAAAATGAGATTCATATGCATACACACACACATATACTATTAATATAAATAATGGTTATATATGATTATATGTGTGTATATAATGTTTATATATATAAATATAAATACATTATATATGTGTAATTAAATAAATAAACGTTTGACTATATTTAAATATAAAACCACACACACACAAATATAAGTACATTTATTTAATCATAAATGAAATTATATGTTATATGTATGTATGTATGTATGTACATATGTTTGATGCACATACATACAAAAATCAAATGTTGGGTTAATGGTAAGTGCATGATGTCTTGGGTTGAAGTCTCACCAATTAATCGGACCATTCACCTATTATATATGCCTAACTATAAAATTAGTAATATTTTTTTATTTTTTAATATACACATATAAATATAATCATTTTTATATATATAAATAATTTCTAAAACTAAAAAAACAAAAATATAAAAAAAAATCAATTATTTGTGATATGTTTAATAAATGTTTTGCGAGAGACCCGTTATTCCATCTAATCCAAAAATATTACTTGAGTTGAATTATTTTATTGTAGATTTGTTTATTATTTCAGACAAATGTTTATGTCCCACATAATATTCTTAAAAAAAAGATTATCTAGGAAAAATTTAATGTCCCAAAAAAAACTTTTTGAGATGAAAATTACATAATGTCCCAATAACCATATTCACGATGTTGTTTTTTTTGGATGATACATTTGGAATGGACATTCGTCTCAAATACTTTTTTTGTGACAAATTATTAATTACTTGAAATGGAAGAAACCCATCCTAGATGTCCTTTTTTTTGTATCGAAAATTTTGAGCTTGAATAAAAAGATGAAGAAGTGATTGGTTGATGGATCAAGCATTCATGGACATAAATTGACACTTGTTCAGACACAAAGGATGAAGTATTTTGGGAGGATAACTTTGTTATCCCAAGTAGATCCAATCAATTTTGAAGAAGCAACAAAAGATGATTATTATATTAAAGTGATGAATGAAGAACATGAGAAAATAGAAAATAATCAAACACAAAAACCGGTGAAGAGACCATATGGATAGAATTTGATCAACAAAAAATGAATGTTAATAAATAATTTTGATGAAAGTGGGAAAGTGGTGAGAAACAGAACTTGACTTGTGTGAAAATGGCATGCCCAAATTGAGGGTATTGATGTCGAAAAGTCGTTTGTACTGGTAGCATGACTTGAAGTCATACAATTGACTTTAGCAGTGATAATTCAATGAAAGTTTTTTTTCAAATGGATATAAAGGCAACTTTCATGAATGGGACGCTTAAAGAGGATGTCTAATTTGAACAACCAAATGAGTTTTTTTCTTAACAACAATAACAAAAATGTTTTCTTTTGAGTGAAGAAGACACTCCATGGGTAAAAAAAAGTCTCGCATACATGGTGTGAAAGACTTAATCCATATTTGAGGAAGTTGAAATTCAAAAGAGGTAGTGTCGACCAACATTTTGTATGTGAAGATCACAAATGATGAGAAATTTATGATCTTTGGCTACATGGATGATATCATATTTGGCATAAGAAAAACCAATTCATGTGAGCAATTTATAAAATCAACGAGATTTGAGTTTGAGATGAGGATGATTTGGGAGATCACATAATTTCTCATGTTGCAAGCGACCCAAAGAGGTGAGTACACATTTGTTTCACAAGTTAAATATGTTAATAATTTGTAGTATAATTTTGGCACGCGCGGGAGAAAACACATCTCAACACCCATCACTGTTGGAATAAAATAAGACAAGAATGAAAAGGAAAACCAGTGGATGTCACACTTTCTAAGAGAATGATTGGGAGTTTATTTAACAACAATCCACTTGAATATAGTTTATTTAACATGTTATACTACATGTTTTCGGAGTGATCTGAAGGAAGAATACCTCATGGAAGTGAAGTGAATAACGATGTATGTGAAAGAAGAGAACGATGAGGTATGCAAAAGACATTCTTAACCATGGATTAATTTATACAACATGAAAGAAACAAGATTTTATGCTCTATAGTAATGTGTATTTTTATGACAATGTGATAGATATAATATTAACTAACGAAAGTTCATTATACATTTCTAAGAAGTGTGTTTAATGACTAAGAATGAAACAAGAGCACTCTTTTCTAAGTACCGCAAATACAAAGTATATCATGGATGCAAAAGCTTCCACTAAACTGATTTACAGGAAGGAACAAATAGAGGATCTTGGATAAGATGTGGAAATGTTACTAGATATTTTATGTATAAAAAACATGGAATTTATCCCATGAAGAATATAATTCAACACTGATATAAAAACCACATTGATATTTGGAAACAATTTATCAAAGAAAATATAGAGAATGAGATTACCAAAATGGAATTCATTAGAATGGATGATCAAGTAGGTAATATATTCACCAATCCACTATCAAGGCTATCATTTGAAAAGTATCAATTAAGCCTTAGAGTTCAACTACCTCATTCAACTTAAGGATGAATGATATCCCCTCTCCCCATATTGTATTTTTTTTATATAACTAGAAATTAATGTTTTTTTAAGTTACTTTAATCATTGGGTTTATTAGAAAAGGGGTGGACATGATCCAAAGAATGATACAATCCTAGGGGAGCTTCATGGAAATAATGGATTTCCCATTAACAAGTTATATGTTAAAAAAACAAAACTTTAGATTATTTGATTCAAAATTCCTTGATTTTTTCTAATCACTCATGTTTTTAACACTGGTCTTGACTTAAGTAGGCTTAGAGTTGATGACTGAAATTTTCTTTTGTATTTAGAGATTTTAATATTTTTTTTATCTTGAGGTTGCACGGATAATTTCCAATAAACCCAAAGGGGTAAAATATTGAAAAAACCCCTGGGTATTGATGTTAAGGATTGTGCTTATTAACAATTGGAGTGTAGAAGGAATTTCCATGGATTTATAGATTAATTTTTTTTTTGAAAAATAAGCATAAGAAAAAATAGTTTCATGGTAATAGGAGACCAAACAATGAATGGAGGGTATGAAATAAGGATTTGATGTGTTTGGTAGAAATGTTAAACCACAATGTAGATAATATAGAAATGTTATGTCGTGTTTTTGGAAGAAAAAAGGTCAGACATTTTATTAACATGATGCTATGATCGAGGTAGTTTTTCAAGGTAAGTAGAAATAGTCACTCCATGTGAAATGACGAGAGGCAACAAATAACGCCATGGTACTAAGAATTATAGCTGATGGTGATGGAGTCATTCATAAATAAAAAGTGATGTAGAGAAGATTTATACCATAATGCATGATTGTTTTAGTGAAAGTAAGAAATGATTTACTTTTATGAAATAGGGATAAGTGGTGAATCACATAGTAAATGGAAGCTATTTCGACATAAAATGAAATGAATGAAGAGGCTAATAAATTTTACATGGGTATCTTTATAAGGTTGAATAATTTATTTTTTTAATAAGAATAATGTCATGCTATAATAAAACCATTCCATTTTGAGTATATAAAAAGATAAGTAAATAAGATTGATTTATGGGAAACTATGACTTGAATCAATGATTTTAGGAGATTAAATTTATCCAAATTCAACCACGTCATGGAAGGTGTTGGGGATAAAGGTGAAAAAAAACTGATCACTGGTAGGTCGTACTATTGGTTCTCCAGTGCAGTGAAACTTCAAACACTGGAAGCTAAGTAGATTCTAATCATATATCCCCCACAACTTTGAATACTAGAATTTGGAAGACCTGACACCCCAACCATCGCATCGAGACATCCTTCATCTTGGATTCATTTAGTACCAATCACTCCACCATTCTCATTTTGAAAAGCGTTCACAAAATGAATCACACGACACACACACACACACATGCAAGCATAAAGTACAAACACAATGCACGCAAGGGATTACGTGGTTTGAAATTTCATCCTACATCCATAGGATAATGAAAAAATATCTTTCATTTCATTAAAAGTGCATCTAAGTTACAAGGGTTTTTCAATATCCAACAACCCTACCCAGATCACCAGAAGAAGTCTCACTAATTCCACTGTAACGACCTCTACTCCGATAACCCGGAGCCAGTGTTTACTTTATTACATTAGAGTTGGATACAAGGTATGAAATCCCGAAGGACTGAATAGTTTAATAGTCTTGATAAACTAGATACATACTTGAATTTCACATAAATTTGAAAATATCAAATACAAAAAGTGTTTTCTTTGATAACACCATTATTTCTCATAGCCTATCCATGCATATCAATCAAAAAATACTTCCTAGTATCCTGGGGAAAATAAAACATAAGAAAGGGGTGAGATCAGATGTTTAATAAGGGTAGTGTACATCAGAAGATGTCATGAATAAATAAGAATAATCAATATGATAAGGTAAATAACTTAAACACATGCCATTTAGTCAATAAACTAAGCATAATATGACAAAAATTAATGATGATCAAATAAATCCATATAAATAATTACACGAGTTTGAAACTTATCAATGGATATTCTAACTAATCGAATAATCACATGGACATAAATAATTGATCCCATAATGAGGGAATGCATAATTCTAGACATCTGAAACTATCAAGACCTTCCATAAGACAATTTAAATTTGTGGGTAGAAACATATCTAATTTGGCCAACTGATTTCTTTTATGAGACCTATCGATGCATCGAGGGGCTATCTATAATCAGCCCCACCCATCACATACCAACTCCAATGCATTCCTCATATGAACTGGGTGAAACATACTCAAAACAAACATTCTTATTGAATAACTAACATATGAAACATTAATACTTACCCTGATCAAATAAACATAATCATAAAAAAATTCAGAGTAATATGGTGAATGGTAATAACATTGTCATCCTCATTAAAACTGATTATAAACCATACAAAGAAAAAATAAGGATGATATTAATACAACATATTCCTAGTGGATCATAATTATGACAAAGGGTTGATGTCATTGATGAATAGAAATACATTAAAAAATTCATTAAAAATATTTTTTGAGGAAAATAACCTTTTTGCTTTGAAAATATTTTTAAAACTATAAGTTCATAAAATATTTTGAAAATAATTTTATTTTAAAACTTATAAAATAATATTTAAAACATTTAGTGGTCAGGATGGAAGAATATTTCATTCATATCGTACACGTTAAAACAAATATTCCTTTCACATTTTCAGTAAAATCCAAATGAGCCTTATTTTGAAAATGACATGAAGATTCCTTTAAAAAAAAAGTAAAAAATGGGTAAAAATGTCTTTAATAAATCATTTGTAAAAATTTAAAAAAAATTGATTTTTTTTTAAATATTTTTATAAAACATGTATTTTGATGAAAAAATATTTTTGATTGAAGAGAGAAATCAAGTAATATTTTCTTAAAAACATTTTCTCAATCATTTTAAGTACCAAAGAGTGAAAAAATGGCACTATTACATGAAAAAATTTATGAATAAATAGAGGAGAATAAAATGGATTTAGTTTAAGATAGAAATATCAAATAATTCCCCCAAGGGAGACTTAAACAAAAACAATCCTGAATAATAATGAGATTCTGAAATAAACACTTACCACATTAGTAACTTTTGAACCATAAGCCCCATGAATGAAATAACTTCAAATGAAAATTTAAATTATATGAATATAAATAGGTTAAGGATATAACATATAAAAATTAGAAGTATATACATTACATAGAGGAATAAGTGGCGAATATGGTGTATGTCTTGTGAAAGTAAAAGTGAGACGAGAAACCCTTACCTCGGGTTCAACTTCCTTCGTATGTATATGAACCTCCTGTATAATAAATACAAGTTTATTATAAATCAATTATAGAACCATACTAATATATCTCATACCATATATGATTTACATATAGTATTTTATCACCCATTTATTAATAATTTTTTGTTAAAATCATTGTTTCGGGTGATAATTGCTTCATTTTCATGTATGTTTTAGTTTGGTAATTTTGATCCTTTTAATTGGATCATGGTTAAATTATATATAGAATGTTAACCATGATATAAATATCATATATATTCATTATATATGTATTTATAGTAATCTATCAAATTTAGAGGTAGAAAATGGATTACATCGTTCATAGAGACGGTAGGTCATACGTACGCATGAACGATGTTTCCATTTTTCTCGATGGATGGAACGAAGGAAAAATAAATATACATTAATCATTAAAAAATAATTATTATGACATATTTATCATTTATATTAATCAAATACATTATTATTACCATCCATGTAAAAATAAAATGAAAAAGATTTCACATCGTTACGTGGAGGCGATAGTCCACACATAAACACAAGCAACGTTATTGTTTTCCAACAGATTGGAATGTAAGAATTTATATATGATATTTTATTTATAGAAGTGTGGTTAAATTATAAATATCATATATATTCATTAACTTTAACCTTACCACCTTTCATGTAAAGTGTATGTCACGACCCGTCCCCCGGGGCCCATGCCGTGACTACCCCAAGCCGGCCTTCCATAGGACAGGGGTTGGCGACTAGCACCAAAGGCGCAATTCCCCGAAACTTGGAAGGCATTGCTTTTATAAACTATAAACACACACACAAGCAAGCACATAGCTGGATACGAACACCAAGTAAACTGTATAAATAAAAGAGTGATGAAAGTAAAAGGGGTCGGAATACAAGCCCAACAGTAAAGTATAAGAAACTGAAAGTACAAGTACAACTAAAGAAAAAGGAAAACAGCTACTGGGTCGTCCTCCGAGGTTCATACCTGAAGGGTAGATACAGATCGCCTTCTCAGCACTCCCCGTCTGTCCATCTCCTCCGTGTACCAAAACGTGGTAAGGTCCACCTCCAGGTACCGTCCAGTCCTGGTACTCTCAGCCTTTGTCAGCGCTGTCTGTCATCTACATCCAACACAACAAGGTGCGGGCATAGCCCGTGCAGGGGTGAGTATAGCGATACTCAGTAGGGACCCTGAGACCCTCTAGGTCTCACAAAATTCATCAAGGATAAACACAAAGTATGGAATCAACAGACAACCTTACTTAGGTATATGCCCATACATATACCTAAGTTATCAAGTGATCCATCTCAATCATGAGGAAAACACAAAAAAAAACAGACTTAGCTCAAACCAGGATTTTATTCTAGGGGTAGTATCAAGTAACATCCCCAGTCACATTTTTGAAACCTAAACTCCTGGAGAACTCCTCCTCTAATCGAGTACAGTGGTCCTGCCGCGACACCAAGCACACTTCCCACTAACCTTGGACTGCTAAGGTACTCCTCCTATCGAGTACCATGGATCTGCCGCATCACCAAGCACGCTCCCCACCGTGGGTCTGCCGTGTCACCAAGCGCGCTCCCCCTTGTAGCCTGCTGAGGTACTCCTCATGTCGAGTACCGTGGGTCTGCCGCGACACCAAGGCACTCCCCATTGCGGGTCTTCCGCGACACCAAGGCGCTCCCCACTAGGCTAGTAGAGTCACTCTAAGTCAAAACGGTCAGCAGTCGTCAGGTCTCAACCAGCTACTAGGTCTCCGCACTATGCTCGCTCATCTCCGGGAGGATCCACTCCACGAGCTACTGTTCGATACTACAACTGTCATGAATCTCACAAAGAAGTATCTCAAACGTCCGCCACATCATAGGGGTTTCAACGCAACAGACGACGCGTCAATCAGACACCCGGTCTGTGAGTTATTAGCCTTTTAGTATCGGGGGCCTGGTTGGATTCGTGCTCGATCCAACCTGACCGTACCTCAACTATACCCAAAACTCTAGTAGGGTATACTCAAAAGGACCGTCTCGCTCCAAGAATTCCAACGCCGCTGACGGTTCGTCAAACGGATGTCCGGTGTCAGAGATATGGCCGAAGGAGCGTAAGTGGATCGTAGTGGGCCTGGGTCCGGTCCGACCCGGCCCGACCTAGTCTGAGCTGACCCGGTTCGGGTCGCCTGGCATGACCCGTTGGGTCTGGATCGGCCCATTGGGCGGTCTAGCCCATTGGGTTCGGCCCGGCCCGCTGGGCCCAGCCCAGCAGGCTGCAAGGGGCCGCAGAGAGCCGTGAGGACGCGGATCGGCCGCGAGGGCGCAGACCGGCCGCGAGGGCACAGACCGGACATGGGTCGGTGCGAGGGCGGTGCGATCTGGAGGGCGTCGCATGGGCGGCTCAGCCAGGAGGGTGCCGCAAGGGCAGTTCGAACTGGGGCGCGGGGCCGGTTCAGCTCGGAGGGCCGCAGGGGCACGGCCCGGGGCAGCTCGGCCTGGGGGCCGGGGTGGCACGGCCAGGGCCGGTTCGGTCGGTGGGTGGCGTGACCAGGGACGGTTTGGTCGAGAGGCCGGAGCGATCAGGGGGCTTAACCGGCAGATGGCGCGGCTCGGCCGAGAGGCCGGGGTGGCCGGGGTGCGGCGCGGCTCAGGGCCGGTTCAGCCGGCGGCTACGCGGGGCTGGTTCGGCTGGGAGGCCTGGAGGTCGGGGCACCACAGGGGCGGCGCAGGTCGCGGAGGTTGCGGGTGGCAGCGCCGTTGCCTTCGTCACCTTCATCGCCTTCCTCCGTTTCAAAAAACACCGCAAATCAACACAAGGGTTACGGAAAGGACAGACCATGTTAGTTTGGCCCACACTCTCCACCTTAGAGCGGTAGCAAGAGGTTCACAAGAAGAAATCACATCAAACCCTCCCGCAAAGATTCTTCCGAACCCGCAAAAGAAAAGAAGGTGTGTAGTTGTGAAGTGATAATCAAACAACATTAAAACCCTACCTTGTTCTTTATTGGTTGACGTTGGCGCAAGAAGACGGATGTCGATTCGTTGTAGACGAACACGTACTATGTTGAAGGAAGTTTTGAGGAAGAAGATCGAAGTTGAGGCCGTTCTTTGTAGTCGAAGGCATTCCTCGTCGGTGG
The DNA here is from genome assembly GCA_963277665.1 of Viscum album. Taxonomy (NCBI): domain Eukaryota; kingdom Viridiplantae; phylum Streptophyta; class Magnoliopsida; order Santalales; family Viscaceae; genus Viscum; species Viscum album. The sequence continues at coordinate 1,541,704,964 of OY728156.1, forward strand.
AGCGTTCTTCGTCGGTGGAGCGTTCTTCGTTGGGAGCTTTCTCCCAAGTTCCTCCTCTCCCCAATTCCACCCAAAATGAAAAGGCAGCCCAAGATAATAGATTATAATATCTATTAAGTCGTTGGCATAATATTCAAGATGGTTTAATTGATTAAGGGGGAGTTGACACAATTAATATGGTTCGTTGGCACAATTAAAATCGTGGAGGTGTTGAAGAGGCTACCCCACATTTATTAGGGAGTTGAGAGTTTCTCCCAATTAAAAGGGTTTTTCAAGGGGGTTTAATCCCGGGTGGTCCCCACCACCATAACTTCTCATGGGAGGTTATGGTTCGGGTGGTCCCCACCACCATAACCTCGTATGGGAGGTTAAGGTCTGGTGGTCCCCACTTCCAACTTCCACATGGAGGTTTAGTTCCGGTGGACCCCACCTCCCAACACCCACATGAGTGTTGCGAATAAAAAATAAAAAAAGTCACACACTTTTATTTTTATTTTATTCTTACACGAAAAATCCAAAAACTAGCTTTTACCCTCGACCATCTGCCGTCGAAGTGAAAGTCTCCTTAAGCGAATATCAGCGCTGCGAGTTCAACGGTGCCCCCAGATTTCAATTCCGAGCACCAGTTCAAAAGTTATAAAAACCCGCTCGTACATTTACTGAACGTACCTGAACAAAACTTCAAAAATTGATTCCGGTCACACCGGACCTCAGAATCACGCACCGTCAATTTTTACGGACTCGTAAAATTCCCATATATTTAAAACAAATTACATAGAAATTCTGGGTCTTTACATTCTCTCCACATTAGGGCTTTACATCCCCGTAATATATAACTCGAACTAAGGGAACAAGTGGGGGTACTGAGCATGCATCTGGGCCTCCCGCTCCCAAGTGCTATCCTGGAGGTTCCCGTGCTACCAGCGAACGCGCACCAAAGGCATCGACCGTCCATGAAGGACCTGCTCCTGTCGATCCTCAATCTCTACCGGAACCTCCGTAAAAGTCGCCCCATCATCGACGTCCAGCTCGCCATGGTCGATGATGTGAGAAGGGTCGTGCACGTATCTCTTCAGCTGAGATATGTGAATGACGTCGTGCACCTGGTGCAACTGAGGTGGAAGAGCTAAGTGGTATGCTACCTTGCCAACTCTGCTGAACACCTGAAAAGGTCCGATGAACCTCGGAGATAACTTGCCACCTCGACCAAATCTCCATAGACCTCGTCTGGGTGAGACCCATAGAAAGACTTGGTCGCCATCCTCAAACTCCATAGGACTCCGTCTCCTGTCGGCATACGACTTTTGCCTGCTCTGTGCAGTCTTCATCTACTCCTGGATGATCTGCACCTTCTCCTTGGTATCCTGTACCATCTCTGGTCCCACTAGTGCTGACTCCCCCAGGTTAGTCTAGCACAAAGGTGATTTCCAATGTCGCCCGTACAATGCCTCAAAAGGTGCCATCCCAATGGTAGATTGATAGCTGTTGTTGTATGAAAACTCCACCAAAGGTAAGTGATCCTCCCAGCTGCGACCAAAGTCGAGGACACAATCACACAACATGTCCTCGAAGATCTGAATGGTCTGCTCAGTCTGGCCATCCGTCTGAGGATGGAATGCGGTGCTCAAACGAAGTTGCATCCCAAAAGCCTCCTGCAACCCCTTCTATAGCCGAGAAGTAAATAATACATCACGATCGGAGATAATCGTCCAAGGTACTCCATGTAGCCGCACAATCTCTTGCACATAGAGGAATCCAAAGCTCTCTACTAAACCCTGCTCTCTAATCGGTAGGAAGTGGGCCGACTTGGTGAGTCATTTGACGATCACCCAAATCGAGTCACGACCTCTGGATGTATGTGAAAGTCCTATCACGAAATCCATAGATATCCCATACCACTTCCACTCTAGGAACTCTAAAGGATGAACCAAGCCTGCTGGTACCTGATGCTCCACCTTCACTTGCTGACAAGTGAGGCACTGAGAAACAAACTCTGCAACTGCTTTCTTCATTCCCAGCCACCAATGCTATCGTCAGAGGTCATGGTACATCTTTGCCACTCCTGGATGTACTACTAGAGGTGATGTGTGGAACTCCCTCAACACTTCCTCCTGAACTGACACTCCTACCATGGTACGTCCTTTGAAGAGGATGATGTGCTCCCCACCTTAAGAAAATCCATCAGGTGCATGCCCTATGAATATCTGAGCATGTCGAGCCTCGCAGTCAGCGTCCCCATGCTGCGCCTCCCTGACTCGCTGAAGAAGTGGGGGTGTGACTGTAAGAGACTGAAGAAAAGACACTCCATCTATATACACAAAGGATATCTACAAAGCGTCCAGCTGCTCCGCCACGTCTGCCTCCAGCCTACAGACCTCCACGATCGAACCTCTGTCTCCGCCTAGGCGGTCCTTCGACCGTCTGATGATCATCTGAATGGCGGGTCAGACAGTCATGAGCCATGTGACCCTGCCCGCCGCATGTGAAGCACTGCCCACTCCTGGAATGTCTGTCTCCACTTCGGGTGCCCCTCACAACCGATCCTGAGTCACGTGGTCGTCCACCTATAGGTCTGGTTCTCTTGGACCTCTATGACATCTGTATACTTCCAGCTACAGAATTCTCCACTACATGTCAACTAGTGGTGGATCTCACTGCTGGAGACTGCTCAACAAGGAAACTCTCCACCAAGAGGGCTCTCTCTAACACCCCTGCCTACGTCGGGATGCTGAGTGAGATCACCGAAGCCCTGATCTCTCATTTGAGCCCTTGCTTGAAGGTCCAGGTCCTGAAGAATTGGTCCCGCACCATATATGTGGAGTAGCACGAGAGGTAAGTGAACCTCACTAAGTACCGAGCCACAGTCATGCTGCAGATAAAGTAGCTCCTATATGCGCACTGCACGAAGAGTCGCTGAAAAAAACTCTACCCGAAACAGGATCTCGAAGTCTGCCCAGAGAAGCTTCACCTCGTCGTGAACCTGGAGCATCAAGCTCCACCATCTATCCGCTGCTGCATGTAAAAGGCTGGCAGCAAGAATCACCATGAGATTAGCTGGTGTCCCTACCATTCGGAAAACTCTCACCACAGCCTCCAGCCAATCCTCAGGCACCTGTAGGTCCCGTCTCTCCCCATAACCTGGGTGGCCTATGGCACTGGAACTCATTAAATGTGATCAAGCGGCGTGCACTGTCTTCTGCTGGAGCTGGTGGCATCGGTGGCCCAATGGGTAATGGAATAGCTGGTTCCTCCGCTGGTGCCTCTACTGGAAGAAGGCCCTACACTGAGGCCTAGTCGCTCGGTGGGCTATCAGTGCGTACAACTCTTGGAACTCTAGCCGGCTGTTTATGGGGAGGAATCCTGAAAAGAAACAGGTTTGCTACGATTAAAAAGTTATACCTGGTGAGTTGACTTAGTGAGATGACTTAAAGAAATTTTTTGAAAACACACATGTAATCAGTGTTTTCGTGCACTCAGTCGAAAATCAGAAGTCAGGATCCTAGTGTATGGATACATCGGCCGCTGTACCAACACTAGACTCCTTGATCTGAAAACCACACTCATTACACTTAACACTATTGCTTCACAAAAAAGATCAGATTCCTAAGTTCTATGGTAGAACCGACCCATTTGATACCAATTTGTCACGACCCGTCCCCCGGGGCCCTTGCCGTGACTACCCCAAGCCCGACTTCCATAGGCCAGGGGTTGGCAACTAGCACCAAATGCGTAATTCCCTAAAACCGGGAAGGCATTGCCTTTATAACCCATAAACACACACACAAGCAAGCACACAGCTGGATACGAACACCAAGTAAACTTTATAACAAAAGAGTGCTGAAAGTAAAAGGGGCCAGAATACAAGCCCAATAGTAAAGTACAAGAAACTAAAAGTACAAGTACAACTGAAGAAAAAGGAAAACATCTACTGGGTCTTCCTCCGAGGTTCCTACCTGAAGGGTAGGTATAGATCGCCTCCTCAGCACTCCTCGTTCGTCTATCTCCTCTGTGTACCGACACGTCATAAGGTCCACCTCCAGGTACCGTCGAGTCTTGGTACTCTTAGCCTCCGTTAGCACTTTCCGTTGTCTACATCCAACACCACAAGGTGCGAGCATAGTCCATGCATGGGTGAGTATAACGATACTCAGTAGGGACCCCGAGACCCTCTAGGTCTCACAAAATCCATTAAGGATAAACACAAAGTATGGAATCAACAGACAACCTTACTTAGGTATATGCCCATACATATACCTAAGTTATCAAGTGATCCATCTCAATCATGAGGAAAACACAGAAAAACTGACTCAGCTCAAACCAGGATTTTATTCTAGGGGTAGTATCAAGTAACATCCCTAGTCACATTTTTGAAACCTTGACTGTTGGAGAACTCCTCCTCTATCGAGTACAATGGGTCTGCCGCGACACCAAGTGCGCTTCCCACTAACCTTGGACTGCTGAGGTACTCCTCCTGTCGAGTATCGTGGATCTGTTGCATTACCAACGTGCTCCCCACTGTGGGTCTGCCACATCACCAAGCGTGCTCCCCCTCATTGCCTGCTGAGGTACTCCTCCTGTCGAGTACCTTGGGTCTGCCGCGACACCAAGGCGCTCCCCACTATGGGTCTTCTGTGACACCACAACGCTCCCCACTGGGCTATTAGAGTCACTCTGAGTCAAAATGGTCAGCATTCGTCAGGTCTCAGCCAGCTACTAGGTCTCCGCACTATGCTCACTTGTCTCTAGGAGGATCCTCTCCACGAGCTACTGGTCGATACTCCAACTGTCAAGAAGTCTCACAAAGAAGTATCTAAAAGGTCTTTCATGTCATAGGGGTGTCAATGCAACAGACGACACGTCAATCAGATGCACAGTCTGTGAGTTATTAGGCTTTTCGTCCCAGAGGCCCGGTTGGATTCGTGCTCGATCCAACCTGTTAGTATGTCAACTATACCCAAAACCCCATCAGGGTATACTCAAAAGGATCCTCTCACTCCAAGAATTCTAGCACTGCTGATGGTTCATCAAACAGACATCTGGTGCCAGAGATATGGATGAAGGAGCGTAAGTGGATCGTAGTGGGCCCGGGTCCGGTCCGACCCGATCGGACTGACCCGCCCTGACCCCATCTGGGCCGACCCAGTTCAGGTCGACTCGGCCTGACTCGTTGGGTCTGGCCCGGCCCATTGGGCGGGCCAGCTCTTTGGGTTCGGCCCAGCCCGCTGGGCCCAGCCCAGCAGGCCGCAAGGGGCTGCTGATTGCTGTGAGGGCGTGGACCGGCCATGGGGGCACGGATCGGTCACGGGTCTACGCGAGGGTGGTTCGGCCCGAAGGGCGCCGCATGGGCTGCTCGGCCCGGTGGGCGCTGCGAGGGCTGCTCGGCCCGGGGCGCGGGGCTGGTTTGGCTTGGAGGGCCGTGGGGGCGCAGCTCGGGGCAGCTCAGCTCGGGGGCCGGGATGGTGCGGTCGGGGCCGGTTCGGCCAGTGGGTGGCGTGACCGGGGCCGGTTCATCCAGGAGGCCAAAGCGGCCAGGGTGTCTCGACCGACAGATGGAGCGGCCTAGGCGGCTCGGCCGGGGCGCGGCATGGCTCGGGGCCAGTTCGGCTGGGAGGCTGGGAGGTCGGGAGGCTGGGGCGCCGCGGGGGCAGTGTGGGTCACGGAGGCCGCGGGTGGTGGTGCCGTTGCCTTCGTCACCTTTGTCGCCTTCCTCCGTTTCGAAAAACATCGCAAATCAACACAAGGGTTACAGAGAGGACGAGCCTTGTTAGTTTGGACCGCACTCTCTGCCTTAGAGCAGTAGAAATAGGTTCATAAGAACAAAGCACATCAAACCCTCTCGCAAATATTCTTCCCAACACGCAAAAGAAAAAAAGGAGTGTACTTGTGAAGTGATAATCAAACAAAATTAAACCCCTTCCTTATTCGTTGTTGGTTGACGTTGGCGTGAGAAGGCAACATCGATTCGTTGTAGACGAACATGTCCTACATCGAAGGAAGTTATGAGGAAGAAGATCAAATATCGAAGTTGAGGTCGTTCTTTGTAGTCGAAGGCATTCCTCATCGGCATTCTTCGTCAGTGGAGCGTTCTTCATCGGTGGAGCGTTCTTTGTTGGGAGCTTTCTCCCAAGTTCCTCCTCTTTCCAATTCTAGCCAAAATGAAAAGGCAACCCAAGATAATAGATTATAATATCTATTAAGTCGTTGGCAAAATATTCAAAATGGTTTAATTGATTAAGGGGGAGTTGGAACAATTAATATGGTGCGTTGGCACAATTAAAATTGTGGAGGTGTTGAAGAGGCTCCCTCCACATTTATTAGGGAGTTGAGGGTTTCTCCCAATTAAAGGGGGGTTTCAAGGGGGTTTAATCCCAGGTGGTCCCCACCACTATAACCTCTCATGGGAGGTTATGGTTCGGGTGGTCCCCACCACCATATCCTCTCGTGGAAGGTTAAGGTCTGCTGGTCCCCACTTCCAACTTTTACATGGAGGTTTAGTTCCGGTGGACCCCACCTCCCAACACCCACATGGGTGTTGCAAATAAAAACTAAAAAAAGTCACAGAGTTTTATTTTTATTTTATTCTTACACGAAAAACCCAAAAAATAACTTTTACCTTCGACCATCTGCCTTCGAAGTAAAAGTCTCCTTAAGTGAATACTGGCGCTGCGAGTTCAACGGTGCCCTCATATTTCATTTCCGAGCACCGGTTCAAAAGTTAGAAAAACCCGCTCGTACGTTTACTGAACATACCCGAACAAAACTTTAGAAATTGATTTCGGGCACACCAGGCCTCAGAATCACACGCCGTCAATTTTTGAGGACTCGTAAAATTCCCATATATTTAAAAAAAAATTACATGGAAATTTTGGGTCTTTATATTCTCCCCACCTCAGGGATTTACATCCCCGTAATCTACAACTTGAACTAAGTGAACAAGTGGGGGTACTGAGCACGAATCTGAGCCTCCCGCTCCCATGTGCTCTCCTGGAGGTTCTCGTGCTGCCAGGGAATGCGCACCAAAGGTATAAACCGTCCATGAAGGAACCACTCTTGTGGATCCTCAATCTCTTCTGGAACCTCCATAAATGTTGCCCCATCATCGATGTCCAGCTCGCTATGGTCGATGATGTGAGAAGGGTTGTGCACGTATCTCCTCAACTAGGATACGTGAAATACGTTGTGCACCCGATGCAACTAAGGTGGAAGAGATAAGCGATATTCTACCTCGCCAACTCTGCTGAGGACCTGAAAAGGTCCGATGAACCTCAGAGATAACTTTACGCCTCAGCCAAATCTCTGTAGACCTCATCGGGGTGAGACCCGTAGAAAGACGTGGTCGCCATCCTCGAACTCCAGAGGTCTCCGTCTCCTGTCGGCATACGACTTTTTCCTACTCTGTGCAGTCTTCATCCACTCCTAGATGATTTGCACCTTCTCCGTGGTAGCCCGTACCATCTCTGGTCCCACTAGTGCTGAATCCCCCGGGTCAGTCCAGCACAAAGGTGATCTACAAGGTTGCCCGTACAACACCTCAAAAGGTGCTATCCCTATGGTAGAGTGATAGATGTTGTTGTATGCAAACTCCACCAAAGGTAAGTGATCCTCCTTGCTGTGACCGAAGTCAAGGACACAAGCATGTAGCATGTCCTTGAGGGTCTAAATGGTCCGCTCAGTCTGGCCATCCGTCTGAGGATGGAAGACGGTTCTCAAACGAAGCTGCGTCCCAAAAGCCTCTCGCAACCCCTTCCATAGCTGGGAAGTAAATCGTGCATCACAATCGGTGATAATCATCGAAGGCACTCCATGTAGCCACATAATCTTCTGCACATAGAGGTGTCTCAAGCTCTCTACTGAACCTTGCTCTCTGATTGGTAGGAAGTGGGACGACTTGGTGAGTCGGTCGACGATCACCCAAATCGAGTCATGACCTCTGGATGTACATGGAAGTACTGTCACGAAATCCATGGATATCCCATCCCACTTCCACTCTGGGAACTCTAAATGTTGAACCAAGCCTGCTGGTACCTAATGATCCACCTTCACTTGATGACAAGTGAGGCCCCGAGAAACAAATTCTACAACTACTTTCTTCAGTCCCGGCCACCAGTGCTGTCATCGGAGGTCCTCGTACATCTTCACCACTCCTAGATGTACCTCTAGAGGGGATGTGTGGAACTCCCTCAACACTTTCTCCTGAAGTGACACTGGTACCATGGTACGTCCTCTGAAGAGGATGATGTGCTCCCCACCTTAAGAAAATTCATTAGGTGCCTGCCCTGTGGATATCTGAGCACGTCGAACCTCGCAGTCAGCGTCCCCACACTATGTCTCCCTCACTCGCTGAAGAAGTGGGGGAGTGACTATAAGAGACTAAAGAAAAGATGCTCCATCTCTATCCACAAAAGATATCTGCAAAGCGTCCAGCTGCTCCGCCACGTCCGCCTCCAGCCTGCAAACCTCCTCGATTGAACCTCTGTCTCTGCCTAGGCGGTCCTTCGACCATCTGATGATCATCTGAACGGTGGGTCGGACAGTCACGAGCCATGTGACCCTACCCACCGCATGTGAAACACTGTCCGCTCTTGGCATGTTTGTCTCCACTTCGGGTGCCTCGCACAACCGATCCTGAGTCATGCAGTCGTCCACCTATAGGTCTGGTTCTCTTGGACCCCTGCGACATCTGTCTGCTGCCATCTACAGAAGACTCCGCTACATGTCGACTGGTGGTGGATCTCGCTGTTGGAGACTGCTCATAAAGGAAACTCTCCACCAAGAGGGCTCTCTCTAATACCCCTGCCTGCGTCAAGATGCTGAGTGAGATCACCGAAGCCCTAATCTCTCGCCTGTGCCCCTGATTGAAGGTCCAGGCCCTGAAGAATGGGTCCCGCACCATATCTGTAGAGTATCACGAGAGGTCAGTGAACCTCACTGAGTACTGAGCCACAGTCATGCTGCCCTGCTGCATATAAAGTAGCTCCTGTATGCGCACTGCGCAAAGAGTTACTAGAACAAAATCTGCCTGAAACAGGCTCTCGAAGTCTGCCCAGAGAAGCGTCACCTCATCATGAACTTGGAGCATCAAGCTCTACCATCTTCCCGTTGTTGCCTGTAAAAGGCTGGCAGCAAGAATCGCCATGAGATCGGCTAGTTTCCCTACCAGTCGGAAAAATCTCACCATAGCCTCCAGCCAATCCTCAACCGCCTGTGGGTCGCATCTCTCCCCTGAACCTGGGTGGCATCTGGTGCTGAAACTTGTGCAACGTACTCAAGCGGTGTGCACCGTCTACTGCTGGGGCTGGTGGCATCGACGAACCAATGGGTAATGGTACGACTGGTGCCTCCGCTGGTGCCTCTATTGGAAGAGGGCCTTGCACAAAGGCCTCGTTGCTCGTTGGTCTATCAGTGAGTAAAAATCTCATAACTCTAGACGCCTGTCTATGTGGAGGAATCCTGAAAAAAATAGGTGTGCTACAGTTAAAAATTTATACCCGGTGAGCTGACCTGGTGAGCTGACATAAAGAAATTTTTTGAAAACACACATGAAATCAGTGTTTTCGTTCACTAAGTCAGAAATCAAAATTCAGGATCCTGGTGTATGGATACGTTGGCCGCTGCACCAACACTGGACTCCCTGAACTGAAAACCACACTCACTACACTTAACACTGTTGCTTCATAGAAAAGATCAGATTCCTAAGATCTGAGGTAGAATCGACTCCTTTGATACCAATTTGTCACGACCCGTCCCCTGGGGCCCGTGCCGTGACTACCCCAAGCCCGCCTTCCATAGGCCAGGGGCTGGCGACTAGCACCAAAGGCGTAATTCCCCAAAACAGGGAAGACATTTCCTTTATAACCTGTAAACACACATAAGAAAACACACAACTGGATACGAACACCAAGTAAACTATATAACAAAAGAGTGTTGAAAGTAAAAGGGTCCAAAATACAAGCCCAACAGTAAAGTACAAGAAACTGAAAGTACAAGACCAACTGAAGAAAAAGGAAAAAAACTACTGGGTCAGCCTATAAGGTTCCTACCTAAAGGGTAGGTACAGATCTCCTCCTCAGCACTCCTCATCCGTCCGTCTCCTCAGTGTACCGACATGTCGTAAGGTCCACCTCAGGGTACCGTTTAGTCCTGGTACTCAGCCTCCGTCAGTGCTATCCATCGTTTGCATCTAACACAACAAGGTGCGGGCATAGCCCGTGCAGGGGTGAGTATAACGATACTAAGTAGAGACCACGAGACCCACTAGGTCTCACAAAATCCATCAAGGATAAACACAAAGTATGGAATCAACAGACAACCTTACTTAGGTATATTCCCATACATATACCTAAGTTTTCAAGTGATCCATCTCAATCATGAGGAAAATACAGAAATACCGACTTAGCTCAAACCAAGATTTTATTCTAGGGGTAGTATCAAGTAACATCCCCAGTCACATTTTTGAAACCTTGACTGCTGGAGTACTACTCCTCTATCGAGTACAATGGGCCTTCCATGACACCAAGCGAGCTTCCCACTAACCTTCGACTATTGAGGTACTCCTCCTGTCAAGTACAGTGGATATGCCACGTCACCAAGCGCGCTCCCCATCGTGGGTCTGCCCCGTCACTAAGTGAGATCCCCCTCATAGCCTGCTGAGGTTCTCCTCCCGTCGAGTACCGTGGGTCTGCTGTGACACCAAGGTGCTCCCCACTGTGAGTCTGATGTGACACCAAGGCACTCCCCACTGGGCTAGTAGAGTCACTCTGAGTCAAAATGGTCAGCAATCATCAGGTCTCAGCCAGCTACTTGGTCTCTGCACTATGCTCACTCGTCTTTAAGAGAATCCACTCCATGAGCTACTGGTCAATAATACAACTATCACGAAGTCTCAAAAAGAAGTATCTCAAAGGTCCTCCACGTCATATGGGTCTCAACGCAACAGACAACGCGTCAATCAGACGCCCAGTCTGTGAGTTATTAGCCTTTTAGTCCCGGGGGCCCAGTTGGATTCATGCTCGATCCAACCTAACCGTACCTCAACTATACCCAAAACTCTAGTAGGGTATACTTAAAAGGACCTTCTCACTCCAAGAATTCTAGCGCCATTTACGGTTCGTCAAACGGACGTCCGGTGCCAGAGATATGGCCGAAGGAGCGTAAGTGGATCGTAGTGGGCCCAGGTCCGGTCCGACCCAGTCTGGGCCGACCCGATTTGGGTTGACCTGGCCCGTTGGGTGGGCCAGTCCGTTGGGTTCGGCCTGGACCACTGGGCCCAGCCCAGTAGGCCGCGAGGGGTCGCGGAGAGCCGTGAGGGCGCGAACTGGCCGCGAGTCAGTGCGAGGGTGGTTCGTCCCAGAGGGTGCCGCGTGGGCGGCTCGGCCCGGAGGGCGTCGTGAGGGTGGATCAGCCTGGGGCGTGGGGCCGATTTGGCTCTAAGGGATGTAAGGGCATGGATCGGGGTGGTTCGGCCCGGGGGATGGGGTGGTGCGGCCGGGGCCGGTTCGGCCAGTTGGTGGTGTGACCGTGGCCGGTGTGGCCGGGAGGCTAGAGCTGCCAGGGTGGCTCGGCCGGGGCGCGGCGCGGCTTGGGGCTGGTTTGGCCGGCGGCGGCGCGAGGCCGGGAGTCCGGGGTGCCACGGGGGCGGCGTGGGTCCCGGGGTCCATGGGGGGAGGTGCCGTTGCCTTCATCGCCTTCCCCCATTTTGAAAAACACCATAAATCAACACAAGGGTTACGAAGAGGACGTGTCATGTTAGTTTGGACCGCACTCTCTACCTTAGAGCGGTAGCAAGATGTTCACAAGAACAAAGCACATCAAACCCTCCCAAAAAGATTCTTCCCAACCCACAAAAGAAAAGAAGGGGCGTACTTGTGAAGTGATAATCAAACAACATTAAACCCCTACCTTGTTCGTTGTTGGTTGACGTTGGCGCGAGAAGGCGGACGTCGATTCATTGTAGACGAACACGTCCTATGTCGAAGGAAGTTCTGAGGAAGAAGATCGAATTCGAGGTTGTTCTTCACAGTTGAAGGCATTCCTCGTCAGCGTTCTTCGTCGGTGGAACTTTCTTCGTCAGTGGATCGTTCTTCGTTGGGAGCTTTCTCCCAAGTTCCTCCTCTCCCCAATTCCACCCAAAATGAAAAGGTATCCCAAGATAATAGATTATAATATCTATTAAGTCGTTGGAATAATATTAAAAATGGTTTAATTGATTAAGGGGGAGTTGACACAATTAATATGGTGCGTTGGCACAATTAAAATTATGGAGGTGTTGAAGAGGCTCCCCCCCACATTTATTAGGGAGTTTAGGGTTTCTCCCAATTAAAGGGGAGTTTCAAGCGGGATTAATCCTGGGTGGTCCCCACCACCATAACCTCTAATGGGAGGTTATGGTTCGAGTGGTCCCCACCACCATAACCTCTCATGGGAGGTTAAGGTCTGGTGGTCCCCACTTCCAACTTCCACATGTAGGTTTAGTTTTGGTGGACCCCACCTCCCAACACCCACACGGGTGTTGCAAATAAAAAATGAAAAAAGTTACACACTTTTATTTTAATTTTATTCTTACACAAAAAACCCAAAAACTAACTTTTACCCTTGACCATCTGTTGTCGAAGTGAAAGTCTCATTAAGCGAATCCGGTGCTGTGAGTTCAACGGTGCCTTTAGATTTCAATTCTGAGCACAGGTTCAAAAGTTAGAAAAACCCGCTCGTACGTTTACTCAACGTACCTGAACAAAACTTTAGAAATTGATTCCGGGCACACCTGGCCTCAGAATCATGCTCCGTTAATTTTTGAGGACTTGTAAAATTCCCATATATTTAAAAAAAATTACATGGAAATTCTGGGTCTTTACAGTGTAAGTGAAAAACGAATCACATCTCTTTGCAAGATGGTAGTCCATAGTACACATGAGTGATGTTATCGTATCCCCCATAAAATAGAATATAAGAAGGTATATATGATATCATAATTAATTAAGTTTAATAATTTCATAAATATCATATACATATGTTAAATCCATCATTATATCAAGTTTTGAAAGGTAGTGATGGAAAACCAATTATATCGGTTCCTGAGACGATAATCCACTGTACACACGATTAACAATTTTGTTTCCCATTTGATGGAAGTGGAGATGAATATGGGTTATTAATTCAACATCATAAATAATCATTATATATTAGATGAAAATTTTAATATATTATCAAATTTTAATAAGGTTTAAAGGAGGTTCAAGAAGAAATAAAACAAATACACACATTTAAGACTTTTATCTCTTCTTAGGAGAGCCTCTTTAGATTTATACCCAAAGCCTTCTTAGGAAGGATTAATAATAAAAATAATGTATCTAGGATGTAGGGAGGGAAGTACATAAGGTACTTGGGTATGTATTGTCCAAAACAAAGGGTTTTAGAAGTGTGAATAAGGGAGGATAGGGGGTGACCATTTATAAGCGGGGGAGAGGACACATATGAAATTTTTGGAAAGATAACGCGATACAAATGTTTTTCAAATTCCACAAGCCTCAAAAATGGGTAATTATAAAAAATTATAGGTTATAAGGTGTAAATATTCCCATAAAATGGTTGTTGGAAAAGTTTTAGGTTATTTTTAACCCTTATATTTTTAGTTTAACCCCTGCTAAACTTATTTTTACCTTAACCGTGGTAATTAATTATTTACTATTTTCACTATTAATCATCGTAAAATATTAAGTTGACCTTATTAGATAATATAAGTTATGATGATTATAAATACAGAATCCATTTTTTCAAATTCAATTTACTTAAGTGGAATAATTCAGTTTAAAATTAAACCACATATGCGATAAAAGAGCGGTTTTCCAAAAGAGAAAATTCCCATAAGTATAAAATGTTTTAATATCAAAATTAAATATGAAATTGATTTAAATGACCAAAATTAGTTAAATTTTAATATAATTTAACTAATTTTACTTTAAAACTAATTTAAAATATAATTTAACTTTGTTTATAATTTAAATGAAAAGGTTGTTTTCAATAAAATCAGTATTTTCACTATTCATAAAAAAATTAATATTTTCCAAAAAATTACAAAAATTTACCCAAAGATAGTTTTTAAATTAATACTTAAAAAATGAAGTTTATTTTTTTTAAATAAATTTTATAAAAGTGGTAAAAATTAATTTTAAATTACGTGTGTAAATTGTGACGATACCGCCTTTTAGAAAAAAACTACAGTTTTTCAAAAAAACATTTCTCTTTCTTTCAAATGGTTTATTATTTATAATAAATAGATAAACATTGAATTTATTTTATATATGTGTAAAATATATAATTTTTATAAGTTAGTTATTACCATTCATACCTTTCAGCTTAACGACTAGGTTATAATGGTCATAATAATATTTTAATAGAGCATCACATTTCATTTAAACTCAGTGCGGTGTGCATTGAAATATATTAAAGATATTAATCTTTTTTAGAAGAAATATATCATAAAGCATTAGGTTGTTATATTATCATCTAAGCTCGGTGTTTTGTGTCATATACACAATCAAATGTGATGCTCCAATTTTAAAATCTCAGGGTGTCACATTCAACCCCCTTAAATAAATTACATCCACAAAATTTAATATTAATATCAGTAATCAAGGGTTTTAAATTTGAAAATAACCTTCTTGAAACCCCAAATCGTAAAAAGGGTTAATAAAAATTCATCTTGATAATAGAGTAAGGGAATTATGAAGGTCATCTAGAATAACACATACTAGGTTTCCAAATAGGAGAACACTAGTGGAAAGTGAAGATATGGACATAAAATAAAATCATAAATAATTATGGAGAGTGGTAGAGATAATTAATCACAAGAAAGTGAATGATCTTAAAATTTTAATAATCACAAATTCATAAATATGTTATGGATTAAAAGTCCATCGGTTCCAAAAAATGAAGGTATTAGGATAACATTTTTGTTTCAATATCTTTTTCCTAGAGTTGAGAAATTCCTTTAGCATCTAGACTAAGAACATATAGAAATATACTTACTTGATATATTTTTATTTTGCAGGAACCATTTCATCCTTTGGTTATACTTAGATTAATTCCCACATGATTTATTACTCCAAGAAATGAATATCCAAAATGAATTTTTATACGTGAAGCACATTTAACAGAACATTAGAATGATAATTCATTCCTTATATCTCTAGATATTTTCCAAAACCAAAATGGTCATCAAAAGTTATCCAATAACACCCAAATTTCAACTTAATCTATTTTATATATAGTTAAACCTTAGGACTCATCCAAAATACATCTTTCCAAATTCAAAGCCTAAATTTTTTGAAAGAAGGTCACTAAATCAACATCATATTACCCATAAAATATGAAGAGGCTCTTAATATCACATTCCAAATATGTAAATACCTTGATCACCATAAAACCTTAATGAAAACATGCATGCTTCCAAAAATAAAATCTCATATTGTCGCATATATTCTATATATCCAAACGTGCATCAAACTACAACAAATACAACATAAACCATAAAATCACTAAACAAATTCAATGTCCCCAATACTATCCCATAAACATATCTTTATCATATTATCTCAACATCATGCACATATTATGGGCTTCTTCCATTAATAATTTTTTCCCAAAAAGATCAACTTTACATTGAATCACTTTTCTTGGTTATCAGTAATATTTAATATATGCTTTCAGATCCTTAAAGAAAAGGCACCATAGTAAAATACTTATACATTTTATGATTCTTATAATGAGAATATCATTGATAAAAATACTTATACAACATAAATCTTGAATCCAAATTCAGGAACATCAATCATTCCAATTTAGCTGTATTAATAACATAATCTTGACCTTGATCATTCATCTTCTTCTAGGGTATATTCCCTTGATTCTTGGGACATTTGTTTGAATAGTTCCAAATATCCTTAGGGTATAAGCATTAAACATTGGAAAAATCTTTATTTTCCTTGAAATCAAAACCATGGTGTCCTTTCTCTCCACACTCATAGAAAACTCCCATTCCCTTCAAGCAAGTACCATGGTGTTTATTTACAAAATTATCACATGTGGGAAAATCATTCTTTCCCTTCTTACCATTATCCATATTTTTCTCTAATTTCCTCTTCTTCTCTTTCTTACCTTTGAAGCCATACTACTTGTAGAATTCATTCTTTGTTATTATACAACATGATACAATGTCCTTGTATGATGAGAAAGTTTGGGAGACTAGTTCCTTTTGAAGAATTTTCTTAAGACCATTAAATAAAATGTCAAGATTTATCTTTGTATTACATATATAATTCATAGCATTCCTTAATATCCTTGTAAAGTTGGAATCATACTTAGAAAAATTTTCATCTTCCATTTGTATCAGACTCAAGAATTGTCTCTCTATATCCACTCATTGCTTGTGAGGAATTTTTTTCCAAGAAGAGCACCTTAAAATCCTTCCATTCCATGAATATTATTTCCTATTAATCCTTAGTTTTTTGAATCAATGACCACCATTGATTTGTATCTCCTGAGAGATGATAAACTTACATGACAAATTTCTTCCTTTAAGTACTACCTATAGAAAGAAATATCCTCTCCAAGGAACTATCCGTTACTCAGTTTCAAATGGACCTGTGGTCCCATTAAATTATGGAGGTTGCTGACACATGAAGTAGTCTAAAATTGTTGCACCATGTTATGGATTAGCAGGCTACTCCATATGGGAATGGTTATTTCTCATAAGCCAGGTCAACTACCCCAATATGGTTATAATTTGGCTAGTTCTAGCTGCATCATTGACTCAAACTATTATCTTTCCTAGGAGGACAATCCCTATATGGGGTATGTGCATTGATACAGTTTTCATTCCTTCAACTAGGCTCTATTTCTAAAAAATGGAATACAATAGATTAGGTTATAACATTATGAAACATAATTTATAATACCAATACTAGTGAAATAATTAACATAATTTGAAAATAATATACATTTCTAATCTCATAATCATAAACATAGTTTCATTAGGAAAGTTCTCAAATCATAAAAATATTTTCAAACCCTGTATAATGGTTTTTAAAGAAAATGTGAATTATTCTAAGTATATCCCCCAGGAGTGTCAAACCAGGTGCACAGTAATGACCATTTTCATCTACTAAGTAATGCTCGATTCAATCCTGGTGTGCCTTTTTCCGAGTTATTAGCCCTAGGTACATCTGTTCCAGAACCACATCCACTTGTAGTATCCAAATAGGGATGCATTGTTAGGAAAAATCACACAATCTCTACCTTAATAAAACTTTAGGAAATTCTTCTATACTTATACTTAATGTTTATCATAGATTTATATTCCCTAATCTATGTTTTCATAAATCTAATTCCTAAGGTTTCTACTAAACATCCTTTGATACCAATTATAATGGCCCTGACTCTAATAACCTGGAGCCAATGTTTATTTTATTACATTGGCACCAGATACAAGGTATCACATCATGAAGGACCGAATAGTTTAGCAGTATTGATAAACTAGTAATATAGTTGAATTTAACATACATTTGAGAAAATTAAATACAAAAATGTTTTCTTTGAGAACAACATTATTACTTATAGATTATCTTTGCATATCAATCACAAAACACTTCTTGGTATCCTAGGGAAATTAAAACATAAGAAAGAGGTGATCTCAGATGATCAGTAAGGGAAAGAGTACAATAGAAGCTATCATGAATAAATAAGAATCATCAATATAGAAAGTTAAATAACTAAAAAACATACCATTTAATCAATAAAATGATCATAATTTGTTAGAAATAAATAATTATAAAATAAATCCATATAAATAATCACATGATATTGAAACTTATCTATGTATATTTTAACTAATCAAATAATCACATGAAAATCAATAACTGATATCATAATAAGGAAATTCATAATAATAGACATCTAACACTATTAATACCTTTCACAATACATTTTAAATTTGTGGGTAGAAATCCGTCTAATTTGGATATCTAATTTGTCTCATGAGACTTTCCAATGCATCAAGGGGCTATATATAACTAAGCCCCACCCATAACATACTAATCCCAATGAATTTTTTCATATGAAAGGAGTGAAACATAACAAACATAAACATACTTATTGAAACCCTAACATAAGAAATGTTAATACTTACCCCAATAAAACAAATATAATCATATACCATCAAGAGTAATATAGAAAATGGTAATAAAATTATACATTCTCAGTCAAACTGATCATAAACCATCCAAAAAAATAGTAAGGATGATATCAATAAAAAATATCCCCATTTTATCATAATTAAAATAAAGGGTTGATGTCATTTATGAATATAAATACTATAAAAATGCCATTAAAAACATTTTTGAGGGAAATAATGTTTTTTATTTGAAAATATTTGTAAAAATAAAGTTCAAAAAATATTTTAAAAATAATTTTATTTGAAAATAACCTTTTAAAAATTGTAAAATAATCTTTAAAACATTGATTGGTCATGGTGATAAAAAATTCCATTGACGTCGTACATTTTAAAACAAAGATTAATTTTATATTTTCAGTAAAATAAAAATAGGTCTTATTTTGAAAATGACATGAAGAGTTATTTCAAAAAATTTTGTAAAAAGTAAAAATGGGTAAAAATTAATTTAATAAATAATTTTAAAAAGTTTAAAACATTTTTGAAAACATTTTTAGAAAATGGATTGGAAGGTAAGAAGTTAGATGTGATATTATATTTCCAGAAGTATTTTTAGATAATAAATATCATATATATTCATTAACTTTAACCTTATCACCATTCATGTAAATCATAAGTGAAATACGAATCACATCGCTTCGTGAGGTAGTAGTCCACTGTACACACAAGCGATGTTATCGTATCCCCCACATAATAGAAAGTAAGATGGTATATGTGATATCATAATTAAAAAAGTATGATAATTTCATAAATATCATATAAATATTTTAAATCCATCATTATATCTAGCCTTTAAATGTGGTGATAGAAAATAAATTACATCTGTTCATGAGGCAGTATTCCACCGTCCACACGATCGACGATTTCATTTCCCATTTGATGGAAGTAGAGATGGATCTGAGTTATGAATTAACATAATAAAATCTTAGTATATATGAGGTACTGTTATTATAATATTATCATAGTTTATTAAAGTTGTAAGGAGGTGGAATAAGAAATAAAATAAATATGCACGTTTAAGATTTTTACCTCTTCTTCATATAACCTATTTAGGTTTATACCTAATTCCTTCTTAAGTAGGATTCCTAATAAAAATAATGTTTCTATGATGTGGGTAGGGAAGTAGTAAATCTATTTGGGTGTTTATTGACCGAATAAAATGGTTTTTAAAGTGTAAATAGGGGAGGAGAGGGGGTAGCCTTTTATAAGCGGAGAAGATGACACACATGGAATTTTTGAAAAGATAAAGTGATACCCAAATTTTTATCATTCAAAAAGCCTAAAAAACGGGTCATTATCAAAACTTATAGGTTATAAGGTCGAAATATGTACATAAAATTGGTGTAGGTCAAGTTTTATGTCATTTTAACCCTTATCTTCTTAGTTTAACTCCCGATAAACCTATTTTTTTCTTAATCGTGAAAATTAATGTTTTATTGTTTTCATTATTAATTATAGAAAAAATTAAGTTGAGATTATTATATAATAAAAATTATGTTGAATAAAAATATTTAATCCATTTTTCCAAATTCAATTCACATAATTGGAAGAATTCAATTTAAAATTAAACTACAGACGCGACTAAAGAGCGATTTTCCAAAGAGAAAATTCTCATAAGTATAGAATGTTTTAATATAAAAATTCACTATAGAATTGATTCCAATGACCTAAATCAGTTAAATTTTAATATAATTTAAATAATTGTACTTTAAATAAAATTTAAAATAAAAATTAACTTTGTGAATAATTTAAACAAAAAGGTATTTTTCAATAAAATTCTGTATTTTCACTATTCATCAAAAAATTAATATTTTCAAAAAAATACCAAAAATTTACCCAAAGATATTTTTTACATGTATATTTAGAAAATTAAGTTTATTTTTTAAAATAAATTTTATAAAATTGTTAAAAATTAATTCTTAATTATGTGCACAAAGCGCGACTATACTACCTTTTAGAAAAAATAGAGTTTTTTCAGAATATATTTCTTTTTCTTTCAAATGGTTATTATTTTATTTATAATAAATATATTACCATTAAATTTATTTTCTACATGAGTAAACCATATGATTTTCATAATTCATTTAGAACTATTCATACCCTCCAACTTAAAGACTAGATTATAATATCGATAATAATATTTTAATAGAGTATCACATTTCATTTCAACCCCATGTTGCATGCATTAAAATCTATCAAAGTAATTTAATTTATTTAAAAATAAATATATCATAAAGACTCAAGGTGTTATATTCTCATATAATCTTAGTTTTGTGTGTCATATATGCTATTGAATATGCTTTTTCTATTTTAAAATATCAGGGTGTTACAACCACCTACATTTGTATCTTCTAGTGTTCCTTATCATGGTCCTCATCCTTCGACATTTTAGCCTTTAACACCTAGATGAACCCAGGTGAAATCCTTATTAAGACACCTTAGATTTTGGGTATGGACCCATCATCTTCTTTGAGTTTTCAGTCATTCTACTATATGCACATGTGGACCAGTGATCTTTATAAAGAGGGTCCTAGATGGCCATCCAGTCGACAACGCCATTCGATAGATACTGGCATCCCTTTGTTGCATTTTGAAACTTATAACTACCTTTATAAATAGTTTTATTAACCGCTTAATCCCATTTAATAGTTCATTACACCTTTTTATCCACATTTAATACTTTGATGAACATTTCCTTCTCCTCATTCATGAAAAAATATTCCATGTTCTGCTATCAGTCACTTCACGCAAGTCATTTAATTTAGAACATGCATCATTGATCCTTTATAATTCCATTCAGCTATTGTTAGCTACCCCTACCATTTACCTCAGTACATCTTCTATATCTATGAATGACTCCCTTAGTATATGCATTAGTAGATGCATCTCCTCATAATTCCCACACTCGGCCTTTTTTGTGTTCCATTTTTTTAACTTCTAGTGAACTCACAATGTCTAGTATACATCTATTGATCTAACATCCTAAGGCTCCCATTGATCTTTAATTTGAATACTACTTCTGGTGAACTGATTGATCCACTTCTTGAACTTTTGGTTAACTGAATTTCATTTCCTTAACATGGACTTACATGGTGCTAGAAAATTTTCCCAATTTGAATCCTCTAGGTGTGGCTACCGGTGAATAAACTTTTGGAGCTTTGAATATTAACCCAGAAACCCATTTTCAAACCAAACCTAACAATATAACACTTGATAATTGTTTTTTAAGGTTGAGTCCAACAATCTCCCTCTCTAAGACCATTCTCATACGCACACTAAAGTATCATCATCCAACTTTTTCTCACCCTCATTTTATAACAACCACATTTTTCTCCATGTCATGATCATTCAAATCATCCAGGTTTCCACCATTGAAATTTTTTAGTCCTATGGAACCATGATTTTTCATTCCACTACATCTATGAAACTCATTTAATTCCTAAATGTACTTTCTCTAAAGAAAAAATGAATAGAGTTTTCACCATCCAACTTTGGTTAACTTTTGGTCAACAGGCTGCATCGTGTACCAGGTCCATATCCCTACTCGTCCAGACATCTACTTCTGATAATCTGACCATGTATCTATAATTTGAGAGATTCCAGTACAATGAACTTCAGTGACATCCCCCCACCATGAAATAATCTCCTAGAAAGTTTGATGTTATCATCATGAAGAACTCCCACTGAAACTCCTACTCAGTACAACTGAGGCCTTTGTGGTCCTTTGATCACATTTCTTCACCTAGTCTTAATCCTTCAGGGATCCCACATCCATTCTATAGGCACTTTCAATTATCATATGATCTTCCAAATATCATTACCACAAACTCAGAAACACTAAAAAGAAACAGGTTCCATGACTTGGAGTTGTTCCTTTCTTCGACTTTAGCGTGACCCATGTCATCATCTACCGATGACTTGCAAATGAGAGAACAACTATCCTACTTTTGGACATTTAAATAATCCTCTAGAGTCTCACCCTCTAGAACTTAAACCTATTTATCTTCACTCCGATTCTCTAGAATAACTTCCAATCCATCTATATCATAGTTATTCTCTTTTTTTTCAAAGGTACTTTTGATGTACAATTTATTTTTGTGAGATAAAACCATCGAAACATGAACTTCTACCCTGGACACCAAATATTTCACTCTCTATCATCGATTTATAGTAATACGTGGCATGAATAATAATTATCTTCAATCCCCCTATTTTACTTTAGTACATTTGTGACAACCTTGCTTCTGATTCCATCTTCTAATTATCTGATTCTCGACATACAAAAAGTCCTTCCAGTGCTTTAAACCTTATTGAAACTTCCCATAACCATGATGCTCCAATGTGTATTCCATCACTCTTCCTTATTACAACTAGTATTCATAATATTATATTCTATTGAACATGAGAACCATTCTATACAACATGTTCTTCTTGAGATGGGATCAAGTGAACACATGAAAAAATTTTAGTCACCCCCTCCAGCTACAAGTTGTGAAACCTACACAATTTGAACTTTTGGGAAAAAGAAATTTCAATCTTATGTTAATTTTCCATATTCTAACTAACTTTACCTCTAAAATATCCTTCTAGTAACATGAATATACTCTAATTATAACATCCAGAATAATCCCCATGTTTTCTACTGTGGCCTTTAAGTTCTCTATTCTTCCAGCTGACTTCTCCATCCAATGGAACTAAAAAACCTCCAAGAGTAGCATCACTTACATTGTCCAAGATCTACAGTTTCCACCATCGAATATTCAAACCATACTTCAAAATTTCAATAATCATCCAACAATATCTAGAATTCCACCAAAATAACGAAACACGCCTTATGATTTCTATGACTAAAAAGACTTTTGATATCCAAAAAACATGCTCTTACTACCATCATCTTCTGGTTACATCCTTTTGGAAAGCCTATAAAACACCTGATTACGAGGAACCCTACATTCATTCATTAAAAATATTTTAAATTCCTTGAAAATTAGATCCAATAGAAAATCTATGATAACATTTTTTGGGGATGAGGGAGAAAAAACCAATCACTGATAGTTCACATTCCTTGTTCTCTATCACAACGAAACTCCAAACACCATAAGCAGTGCAACGTATGATCATCCACCCCCCATGACTTTGAAGAACAAAATTGGGAAGACCTTTCACCCCAACCACTACATCAATTCATCCTTTATCTTGGATTCTTTTGGTACTAGTCACTCCATGATTCTCCTTCTGACAAATGTAAACATGATGAAACACATTACCAACACACATGCACACATTCAAGAACAAAGTACAAACACAATGCACATAAAGGATTACATGGTATAGACATTCATCCTATATCCATGGGAGAATGACAAAACCTATTTCATTACATCATAAATACATCTGAGTTACAAGGGATTTTCAATATCCATTAACCCTACCCAGATCACTTGAAGGAGTCTCACAAACCCCACCTACAGTTTCATCTTAAAGTGATCCCTCTCATGGTCCTTAACCATCAATATTTCAGTCTTTGGTACCTAAATGTGCCTTGGTAGTTTCTTCTGGATCCACATTGGCCTTCAGATCTAGCCCCATCATTTTCTGTCAATCATTAGTCATTCCTATATTTTCACATGTAAACTAATGAATTTTATATACAGGGTCCCAGATTATTATCCAGTCAGCATCTCTACCCAATAGATGTGAGAATCCATTTTTTTCAATATAAAAATTCTAATAACTTGTAGAAATAGTTGCATCAACCTCTAAATCTCAGTGAATAGTGCATTCCCCATTCTACTCAACACTGAAGACATCGATGAAAATTTAATTTTACACATTTGTGATGAAATATTCCATGTATTTCTATTAGGGACTTAAGTCATGAAATTTAGTACTTTCATCACCAACCATCTAGAATTCTGTTTAGCTATCGATAACTACCCCTACCATTCACCTCACAACATTCTCTAGATCCATGACTGAATCTTTGAGTATATGCATAGATAGATGTATCTACTTAGTAATACCACACTTGGAATTCACTATTATCCATTTTATAAAGTCTCATTGAACTTACACCATCCAATGTACAGTCATTGATCAAACATCCCAAGGCTCCCATTGAACTTCTATTCGAATCACACTACTGCTTTCAGTAAACTGACTCACCAACCTTATGAAGTTTTGGAAAAAGTGACTTTCACTTTCTGAACATGTAATTCCATGGTTCTAGTGAATTGTATCCATCTGGATCCTCCAAGTGTTGCTATCAGTGACTAAACTTACATAGATTTGACACTTAACCCAAATAATAATTTTCACAGAAAACCTAATAATCTCCCACTTGAGAATTATTTTCATAGTTTTAGCCCAACAGAAGGTATAAATTCATTTTTTTATATGTGAAAACTAATAAAAATTGAATTTTTATATCTCCCATGATTTTATAAAATATCAAAGAAAAATTAGTGGGTCTTATTCAACTTTAATAGATATTTTTTACAACATTTTAATGGATATGATAGATAGATTTATATTGTATGATTTTTATGATATAGTTGAATCATGGTTATTCTTGTTTGGTCTTTGATTTGAAGGAATACTATAAATGGTTACTATTGACAGTTTGTAAATTGTGATGGTTTTATAGATATATAGAGAAGAGGAAGTTCACACTGTTATTAATGAATTACATTGAAAATATGGTACTTTAAGAAAGATGAGCATGATAATCATAATGTTTTGGAGCTGATACAATACACCATCTCTGTTAACCATGATTACATTTATCCTTTTAAAATTTAGGTCATAAAATCCTACATTATTTGTATCCCATTAAACAAAAAGTGAGTGAGGGGATTAAAAGAGGAAGTGATCCTAGAATTCCTCAGTGGACCAATCCTAAACTATTGTAATCATAAGAAATTATGTTAACGATTTATGTATAAATATAAAATTTCATGTGTGCACTATAGATGCGGCCTATCTATATTATAAAAATAACCAAGTAAAATATTATTTATATTGAACATTAATTCTTCATTTGGTTGTTGTATTCAATTAATTTCACATAACATATTTTTTTGTTCTTTCTAACAAGGGAACACAGTTTAATAAAAGGTATTTGTAAAAAAATACAAATGAAAAGACACCATGATCCACCTCCCTCTAAAGTTATTTCCTCATACTTATAACCTTAGTTCTCACAAGTGGTATCAAAGTTAAAATGTTCTTACTAGAATATCTCTCAATTGAAGTGCATATTTTATGGGTATATCAAAACCATGGGGAATGATATAAATGAAAAAGGAGATACTATATCTGCTATTTTGAATTAAAAATATCAAATAATAGGATAAAATTACATCTATGATCACTTGGGTTGAATTTATACATAATTACGATGCATGAAACTCTAATAAGTGATGAATAAAGGGTTAATCTAACTAAAGTTGATAATAAATTTCTAAATTATGATGAAAAAGTAAAAGATTATTTATTCTAATCATTATAAAAAAAGTATTACAAGAAGCTTGTAATGTCCCCCGATCTGACACTCTCACATGTGGCCTAATAGGGTTAGTTATGAGTACTCAAGTGTGCCTCCCCATATGCCAGAGGATACCAACTAGTAGTGGGGGTGTAATAAGTATAGTGGGGTGACTATACCCACTGTTTATAGAGTTACAAAATAGAAGAAATAAGAATTATAGATAAATGAATTAATACCAGAGTGAAAAAATAATGGAAAATATATAATATAGTAGAAACCAACAAAAAATCCAACTGAATAATCCAATAAATAATAAATAAAAAAATGTAATGACATGTTGGAATGTGACTAAATTTCATGCTATAAGTAATACAAAATAAAAGACTATTAGACTCAAAAGTCCTCGATCCCGAATCTCATGACAGTCCCATATCCAAACTCCATCCCATCTAACAAGAAAACAATCAATAGTAAGGTCCTTTTCCCTTGTCCAATCCTACATCCATATAATCTTCTCAGGTTCTAAATGGTGGTCTGAATAGAGTGTTAGTATAACTCAGTAGGCTGACACCACCGTGTCTAAATATAACCTATCTAATAACAAGTGTATGAAATAATGCAATAAAAAAGTGTATTAATTAATTAAATAATTAAATTAATACCACATCAACCTGATTTGGCCCCATTCTTGAATATCACTGAGCATGTCTCACAAGCATGTCAACCATTACCATATAAACATGGTAAAACATAACCTGCTTCAGTGCTGTGCCAGAATGTATCTGAGAATGTATCACAACCACGCCATCCATAACCATATTAAAATGGTAAAACATAACCTGCCTCAGTGCCATGCCATAATGTCTTTGAGCATGTCTCACAACTATTCCAACCACAACCATATAACCATGGAATAATATAACCTTACAACCAAGTTATAAAATCATAAAAATCTAGGTCAAAACCTATTATATAAGAATTTCATCATTTTAATTAGGGCTGATCCTAGTATAAAAGCATTTCATCTTGTATTAAGGAAAAGCTTGGTATATAAGCATTTTATCACGTCTCAAGACCAAGCTCAATATATAACCATTTCAGCATGTGTTAGGGACACACCTAGTATATAATTATTTCAGCATGAATCACTATACATAGCCCGCTATATAATCATTTTAGCATGTCTTAGGGTATAACCCAGTGTATAAGATTCTCAGCATGTAAACCGGGTCAATTCACAATATAATAATTTCATCATTTAATCACAACACATGTCATAATAATAAGGATATCAAAATATCACATCATCAATGGTTAATTATGAAAATTACCATTTATCATTAATTTACACATTTTATTTATCATTTGGTCATAACCAATAACATGATAGTTATATAAATAATAATGTCATACCAAGGTGAGTCTATATCAATCAAACACCCGATCCCATTTCATGCTAAACACACTTTAAAACATTAAACAATTCATTTAATAATCAAGGTTTTTCTCACCCAAATGGTAGCCACAAGCCAATTCAATAACCAATTAGATCCAAAGGGAATAAGGAATAATCCAATTCATCATTTAATTTATTTGGTGAACAATATGTTGGAAAAATTTTCAATATTGAATATACTTGAAAAATATCAAACCATCAAGTTAAGGTTTAGACCCCCTACCTTTAACTGCCGATCAAACTATGCTTCCAATAGTAAACGCCCATAAGGAAGAAGGTGATGATTATTGCAAGAAGGATCCTATATCAAAACTAATCAAGATCAAAACAAAAAATGCACACGATCAAGATATTACACTGCAACGGTTGGAAGAACAAAGGGAGAGAAGGGAAAACCTAACCAAAACCACTTACCAGGGATTAGATGCACAAATTGGACGTTCAGAATCAAGGGAGGCGCTCAAAAATCACCTATAATGTGCCCTAGGGTTGGGAGGAGGAAGTTTCAGGTGACATGAAATAAAAATCAACTACACGATACACTTTAAAACTACAGGTTGGGGAATTATATGGCACATAATATAGTTACACATCATGTAATTATTTTTAGAGGGATATTCTGAAAAACCCATCACCTCAACTAAATATTAAATTCACCCAAACATTGCATGATGTGTAATCCATTTACACAACATATAAATATTATACAGATGGTTTGGTAGACCATTTTTCTTATAAAAGACCCAAAACCCTTTAATACTTCTCAACATACTAAGAAACCATTGTAACACTTGACCCATTTATACCCATACTCCATTAATTCAAACAAACATACTCCCTAAACTTTAAGTTATTTCCCCTAACAAAGGATCTCTACATGGATCCTCTCTTGTTTTCTCAAGTTTCCTTGAAATCCAAGTCCACTTTTATTAAAAAAATATACATCCATGGTGAAAAAAACCACCAAGGTTTAAATACGAGGAAAAACTCAACTGGAATAAGTTTAACAAAAATCTCAAAAATAGATGTACTTGTAAAAAGATGATATCTTACAACATCCCCACCATATAATAGCTCATACCTGACCTACTCAAATCATCACTCTAGGTTTTAAAAAACAAGTCTAGCCACTGTACTTTCATATAAGACTCCCTCTCCCAAGTATCCTCCTAAAATCACCTATAATTCCACTATACTCGAACCAACGATATCACCCTACGCTAAAGATACTTATCACTACGGTCCAAAATCCATAACGGATTTTCCCTAAAAGGATGCATCAACACTAAGATCAATGTCTGCTACATCTATCATGTGATGAGGGTCTGGATAATATATCTAAAGTTACAATATGTGAAACACATCATTCATGGAATTTTAGCATTGTGGAAGGGCTAAATGGTACACCATTGGACAAACTCTATCCACTATCTCAAACGACCTGAAAAACCTGAGTGTTAGATTTCCTTATTTCCTAATATGGCATTGTCCCAATCCAGGTGACACTTGCAAGAAAACTAGATGACCAACCTCGAACTCTAGAGGTCATATCCAATGGGAAACATATGATTTATACCTACTATGCACGATCAACAACCAATGTCTGATCAACTGATCCTGCTCATACATCTTCTTCATGAGACTAGTCTCAACAATTTTTGACTCACCTACCTCCATCTAACAAATATTTGAAAGACATGAAATTATATAAAAAGATTTAAAAGTTCCCATTTGGATATATGTATGGAAGCTGTTATTATATGAAAACTCCATGAGTTTCATATGATACTCCCATGAACCACCAAAATCCAAAACATAGGCTCACAACATAATCTTTAAAACCAAGATATTTATCTCATATTGACCACCAGTCTGAGGATGATAGAAAATACTCAAAAGAACATGCAATCCCATATCCTTATAAAGACCCTTCTGGCACCATGATGTGAAATGAGGATCTATATCTTCAATGATACTCCTTGAAACATCGTGAAACCGAACTGTCTCACACACATAAAGACTATCTAGATCATCAAATGTGATAGTCTCCCTAATAGGTAAAAATTGGTCTACCTTTTTTAGTCGATCCACAATCACCCATACTGCATCATTCTTAAGGTTTTTCCTTGGTAAAACTGTCACAAAATCTATTGTGAAATCATCCCATTTCCGCTCAGGAATGGGGAAAGGCTACAAAAGGAAACCTGGCCTTTGATGCTCGGCTTTCACCTACTAACAAGTGAAACATATCTCCATAATGACTACTAAATACTTCTTTATTACTGACCACTAGTATTGTTTGTAGAGGCCATGATACATATTTTTTAAAATAGGATGTACCACCCATATAGAAGCATGAAAATTCATCATCATATCATCATGAAATCCTATAGGAACCCATACCTAGCCACAGAATGGAAGAGAATTTCTACTACCAAGATACCATCCTGATGGTGTTTCCTCAACATATAAGTTGTCTCTTAGATTTAATACCTCCGAAAAAGATAACTAATCGGCCTTGATATGGTCTAAAATCATGGGTATAATATATGTAAAAGTTATAGCTACTCATCCTTAAGACTTTTGAACATATAGTTTCATGTCTAAAAATAAATCCATTGCCCTCCACTCATCACAATATTCCCACACTGCCTATGTCTACATCTTTTGGATCAATGCATCGGAAACAACATTTCCATTTCATGGTGTATAAGACAACTCGAAGTCAAAATACTATAGATACTTGACCTACCTCCTTTGCCGAAGGTTCAGGTCTTGCTGAGAAAAGTTGTACCTAAGGATCTTGTGGTTCGTGTATACCACAAACCTCTCACCCATGCGATAATGTCTCTGGTATCTCATGGAATGTACTACCGCTACTAACTATAGATCATGAGTAGGGTAATTCCTCTCATGTGGTCTTAATTGTCTGGAGCCATAAGTAACCAATCTATCATTCTACATTGTAATTGCTCCATGTCCATGTTTGGATCCATCACAACACATGGTATATTATTTACTTTGGACATGTTAAGTGAGGATAGGTGCTAAGGTCATCCTACCTTTTTGATCTTAAAAATCTATCTCACAAGCATCTTCCTAAACAAAATTCACTCCCTTTTTGGTCAACCCTGACATCGGTGCTTCCAAATGGGAGAAGTCCTGGAAAAAGCACCGATAATAACTTGCTAAACCTAGAAATCTAAAAATCTTGAAGACATTATTGGGATACTCCAAAGATATCACCACCGTAAATTTCTTTGGGTCCATTAACACTCACACCTCTGAGATGACATGGCCCATGAAGTGAAATTTATCAAACCAGAAAATACATTTGGTTAGATTGGCATAAAGTCCATGCTCTCTCAATGTACTCAAGATGATGTAAAGATATTGAGAATGATCATCTACTAAATGAGATTACACTAATATATCATCGACAAAAACCAACACAAAATGATATAGAAAAGGATGAAAGAGTCTATTCATCAAGTCCATGAATACCACCAATGCATTAGTTAAACTAAATGACATCACTATGAATTAATAGAATCCATACATACTCCTAAAATTTCAATGTATGTCCGATGGTATCACCCTCAACTGATGGTATCCTGATCTCAAATAAATCTTAGAGAATACCTTAACACCTCTCAGCTGATCAAAAATATCATCAATGCATGGAAGAGGATACCATTTATTGACCATCATCTAGTTAAATCACTGATAGTCCACAAATAAGTGCAAAGACCCATAAAAATTATTGTTTAATAGAACTAGAGAAATCCAAGGATATGTACTAGGCAATATGAAACCTTTAGATTACTGATCTTCCAACTAGACTTTCAAATCCTGAAGCTCTGCTGGTGATATTCTGTAAGGTGGTATAGAAACTAGATCTACTTTCGACACCAGCTCGATCATTAACTTGATCTATCTCTTGGGAAGTAAGCCATATAACTCATTAAGAAAGACATCTTGAAAATGTTCTACCACTAGAGGAAAATAATATTTCTAAATTCCACTATTATCTAGAGAAATATCTACTATCTGATTCGTGAGACAATCCAATCTTCACTAAATTGGTCATGCATGACCAGCCAGAAGATCCCACTCACCATAGTGAGAATAGATGCCTCCTTATGGAGATATAAAGATAGATCTCATTTGGTAACATTCAATATGATCCTGGTATAGTACTAACCAATCCATACCAAGAATCAAATCGAATATTTTTGTTTACAACATGAACTTTTCCCAAAAGAAATGGTAACCACCAATATCTAAAGAACACTCCTTGAAACATTTGATAATATCTTATCGAAACCCCAATGGTGTGCTGATGGTCAAAACACCATCCAATATCTCCACATACAAGCCCTAACCATTAAAAAAAATGAACAAAAATGAATGTGATGTTCTTATATCATACAAAATAGAAGCAAAGGAAGATGATACACAAATCATACCTCTAACAGTAGATGATCTTACATCCACAATAGTCAGAGTAGTCTGAATAATGTGCAAACAACAAACCCCTCTTCCCTAGGATCTAGCCTAAATCCCATGAGATATACCCTTTGCTTGGTACTACCATTCCTTTATAGGGGTACTGCGTCCCCTTCTTCAACCAAAACATCCTGTGGAACTCCATCCACCCATCTACCGAGGAGTAGCTGAGTCCTTTATAGACTCCGGTACCTATCCTATTCCTCTATCACATATATGCTACTACATGCCCCTAAAATTTTTTTACAGGTTCCCCATTATTTCTTAAGCATGAAACTCTAAAGTGGGGTACAAACATTGAGTCTGTTTGTGGCCCATATTTCCACACTGATAGCACTACAATAGAACATGATCTTGAGATGGATTCCCACTGTCCTGAATTCTATTCCCACTGTTTCCATGTCGAAATCTATCATAACGATGCTTATTTCCACTAGAATAAGATTTCAAATTTTTCCCTATTGAAACATCCTGGCTGCTACTCAGAACCTCTCTCAGATTCACTTTTATGATGAGTGTCTGATTCATCACATCTACAAAACTGCTCAGATAGAACATGTTAAACCAAGACATGATATCATAGTGAATACCATCCTAAAAATGTCTTGCACTAGAGATCTCATCTTATACCAATGTTGGCACAAATCACTGTAGGTTGGTAAAACATTCAACATAGTCCATCACTAACATTACCTCCTATGTCAAGTGCATGAACTCACAAGCCTTATCATCCCTCAACATCTCAAGATAGAAATGGATTAGGAACTTCATCTTGAATTCATTCCAAGATATATCATCCCACTTCCCTAATTTATCTAGAATTTCCAACCAATGCTTGTCTAGTCTACAAAGCATATACACAATAAGATTCAACCTCTTATATGTGGATGTCTCAAAATGCTTAAAAATAATTTGGAATAAATCGTTCTATAACTTGAATTCTAGGGGGCCTCCCTCCCCAATGAACATAGGTGGATGTTGTAGTTAGAACTCTCCCATATACTCATACATTGAAGGGATGACACAAATAGTCTCTCATTCCATAGATCTCATGACCCTCAATAAGTTATTGCAAAGTTGAACATCCATATGATCCTCAGGAACTACAAGAATCTCTGGTTCAGTTACATTAAGATATTAATGATTTACACTCTCCTGACACTCAACTCAAAGATGACAATGATTCATTTTCTCTATAATACAAACACACTTTTTAGAACATTGGCTATAACAACAGGTTCAACCTCAACCAATGACAAAAACAGAGAACCACTAACTCTTGGTCTCTCTAAACATGGATTTTAAGTGTTTTAGCATGACATAACAATTTATTTATTTCATTTCTTAGAAATAATAGGTATCTGATATCACAATTAAAATAGGAAAGTATATATCACATACAATAAATATGCCCCTATCATGAACAATTCATGTCAATATATATCCCCATGTTCCTAGTATGATTCAGGCATACACATATCACACCATACCAGGTCACAAGTATAAATCTAA
This sequence comes from Viscum album, assembly GCA_963277665.1. Classification (NCBI taxonomy): domain Eukaryota; kingdom Viridiplantae; phylum Streptophyta; class Magnoliopsida; order Santalales; family Viscaceae; genus Viscum; species Viscum album. Next base: position 1,541,738,153 of record OY728156.1, read on the forward strand.
ATAATCAATAATATCATAACACGATAACACCACACAACATATGAATCACCCTGGGTGAAATAACATTAACTATAACAAGCGAACTACAAAAACAACAATCCCATCCCTTGGCACTTGAATTTTTCCCCATACATGGGTTAACTAATCCCATTCACAATCTCATTACCAAGTCTCAACACATACTAGTCTTATTTATGTCTTTATCAAATAGTAAAGAAATAGAAAAGAAACCTGGTGTGCTTTAATACCACTTTGTAACATCCCTCGATCCAGTAATCTCTCATGTGGCCAAATAAGGTTGGATAGGAGACCTCAAGCATGCCTCCCCATATGCCAGAGGCTACTAAATAGAAGTGGGGGTGTGATAAGTATAGTGGGGAGACTATAACAGTGGTTATAGAGTTAAAACATAGTGAAAATAAGCAATATAGATAAATGAATAAATATCAGAGTGTGGAAATAATGGAAACTATATAATACAGTAGAAACCAAAAAAAATCCAATTGAAAAATCCAATAAATAATAAAGGAAAAATGTAATGACATGATGGAATGTGAAAAAATGTCATGATAGAAGTAATACAAAATAAAATACTAGAACAATCAAAAGACCCTGGTCCCAAACCCCATGTCAGTCCCATCTCCAAACTCTAGCCCATAAAGAAATAAAACAACCCACAACAAGGTCCTTGGCCCTTGTCCAATCCTACATCCATATAATCTCATCACGTGCCAAATGGAAGTACAAATAGGGTGTGAGTATAACTTAGTAGGTTGACACCACTATGTTTAAATATAACCAGTATGATAACAAGTGTATATAATAATGAAATAAACAAGTTTATTTATTAATTAAATAATTAAATTAATACTACAAAAAATTTCTTTTGCCCCATGATGGAATATATCTGAGCATGTCTAACAACCATGCCAACCATTACCATATAAACATGGCAAAGACTAACCTACCTCAGTACTATGTCAGAATTACTCTGAGTGTGTCTCACAACCATGACAACCATAACCATACAAATATGGTAAAACATAAAATTCCTCGATGCCATTCCAGAATGTCAATGATCATATCTCACAAAATTTCCAACCATAACCATATAACCATGGAATAATATAACCTTTTAACCAAAGTATAAAATCACAAAAATCTGGGTCAAAACCCGTTATATAAGAATTTCATCATTTTAATCAGGGCTGAGCCCAGTATATAATAATTTCATCATGTCTCAGGGCCAAGCCTAGCATATAAGCATTTTAACATGTTTTAGGGCCATGCTCGATATATAATAATTTCAGCATGTGTTAGGTCCATGCCTGATATATAAGCATTTTAGGATGAATCACTGGGCGTAGACCACTATATAAGAATTTCATCATGTCTCAGGGAATATCCCGATATATAATAATTTCTATATGAAAACTGGTCCAAAGCCCTATATAATAATTTAATCATTTAATCAAAACACATGTCATAACAATAAGGATATCAAAATATCACATAATTAATGGTTAATTATACGAATTACCATTTATATATCAATTAAAAATTTCATTTATCATTTGTTCATAACCAATAATGTGCTAGTTATCTCAATAATCAGGTAATACCAAGGTGAGTCTATATTAAGAAAACACCCAATCTCATATAATTCTAAACACAATTTAATCCATTAAAAATTTCATTTAATAATCAAGGGTTCACTCACCCAAATGGAAGCCACAAGCCAGGTCAATAACTAATTGAATCCAAAGGGACCCCAATGAATAATCCAATTCATCATTTAATTTATTAGGTGCATGATATGTTTGTGAAATTTTTAATATTGAACACACTTGAAAAATTAAAACCATCAGGTTAAGGTTTTGACACCCTACCTTTCACTACTGATCAAACAATGTTTCTAATTAAAAACGCCCATGAGGAAGAAAGTTCAGAAGATCACAAGAATGACCTTAGATCAAAATTGATCAAAATAAAAATAAAAAATGCACAAGGTCAATATATTACATCACAATGGTTGAAAAAATAAAGATAGAGAAGGGAAAACCTAGAAAAAACCATTTACCAAGGATCATATGAAGAAATGGGATGTATGGAATTAAGGGAGGCACTAAAAAATCACCAAGAAGGTTCCCTAGGGTCGAGTGGAGGAAGCTACAAGCGACATGAAATAAAAATAAACCAAATGAAACACTTTAAATCTATAGGTTGGGGAATTACATGAAGTGTAATATATTTACACATCGTATAATTTTTTTAGAGGGATATGCCGAAAAACCCATATCCTTGGATGAATATAAAATTCACTCAAGAATTACATGACGCGTAATCCATTTACACAACATTTAAATGTTCTACAGATGGTTTTCAACCTATTTTTTATATAAAAGACTTGAATACCCTTTAAGTATTCTCAACTTACCAAGAACCCATGGTAACACTAGACACATTTATACCCAGACTCCATTAATTCAAACAAAACTATATCCCTAAACATTAAGTCATTTTCCCCAATAAAGGCCTTCTGCATGGATCCTCTTTGGTTTTCTCAAGTTTCCTTGCAACCCAAGTCTACATTTATTCAAAAAAATAGAAATCCATGATGAATACACAACCACCAAAGTTTATAGATGAGGAAAAACTCAACCAAAAGAAGTTTAATGAAAAACATAGTGAGAGATGTACTTGGAAAATGATAGGATCTTAAAATGGTAATGAGTTTCAAATATTTGAAATTTATTTTTGATAAACTATCAAAAAATAAAAGTGATATGAAATTAAATTAATTCAAGATTTAATTTATGTAAAACAAGCTTGAAGATGTACACAAATCAATACATTTAGAAATTATTTAATAAAACCATTTATGTGGTTGAATCAATGAGAATTCTTAAAGAAAAGAATAAATATACAGACATTGTAAAAGTATTTAATAGGACTCCCATCTCTATATAGTGTAAAAAATCTTAATTATATAAGAAATAAATCTAAACCAAGTAAAAATGGAAAATTTGAAAATTAATTTATTGGAATATTAAATGAGGATTGAGTTATAAGGAATGTCAAGACATACATGCTCAAGAGTATTATATTTCAAGGAAATATAGAAACTAGATAGAGATAAAGTTAATGAAGAAATATTTGATTAATTCATTCCACTTCTTGAAAGAAAGTTGAAAAGAGGAAAAGTAAAATTCCAAGATAAATTTACTTTGATACAATTTAAATGTGGTGAAGTGGATTATATAGTGTAAAAGTGTCATAGAGTATAAGATGATGAATAATATGACATTTAATTATCAAGAAGAATAAAAAATAAATTCACCATTAAAAATTAAAATAATAATTTTTTATTTTGAAAATATCAAAGAAAAATTTAAAGGAGAATCTAGTATGGATTATGGTGATGAATAATAATTATATAAATAAGAAAAAATTAGATTGAAATCAAATTTGGTGGATTTATTGGTTTCAATGATGGATTTAATGAAAGTAGGAGATGAAATTGAGAACTATCAAGATAAAATTATTGATTTAGAAGCTACTCTTGCAGGCACACTTGAAGAGATTGAAATTAAAAGAAATAAAAATGATAACTTGAATAATATGTTGAAAAAATACACTAAATATATTCAAGATTTCATAGCCCCATTTCATAGGGATCCCAACCCAAGTTAGAAATGAAATTGAGGGTAACACCCTAAATTCACCACCAATAGGCTAGTTCCTGATGACTAACACTAAAGGTATATACATACAAATACGCGAGGCATTATCCTTTAAGAAATAAACCTACAATATCAAATCCAACAATATAAATCATGAAATCCATGAAATAAACAAAGGGAATCTCCTCATGAAAGACTAATCATAACTAAGTTATAGTATACATAAATACAATATAACACCTTGAGAGAAAAATAAAACCCTCTAATTTCATAAAAACCAAAAAATAACAATCTAAAGTACCTTAAACTAGATAATAATGAAATTAAACTAATTCTTATAAAATCATATTCCTAATAAAAAATTTCCCAACACCTCTACTAACATGATACTCGAAGAATTTAATAATCCACATAATAAGGGTGAGGATAAAACACATAGTAGGCTCATCCTTCTAAACCCTCAAGTGTTGATGTAAATAAAGAATAATAATACATTAGTGTAATAAAATAATAAAATTAGGATAAATAATAAACTCAATCATGTCCTCTCTAATAGATCAAGTCAAATATACACACCCAAAGAAAAAAATATAATAGGTATATAACACACACATTAAATACTTTTCCCAAAAGAAAGAAATAGAGCCCTCAAACAAACTCCCCTTAGCTATCATATCATCATTTCTAATGTTAAATGTTTAGTATTGAGAATAAATCTATACATGGGAGAAAAAATTTGGTGTAATGAATAGATATATATTTAATATCTTTTTACTTAATTAGATATTTGGGATAGATTTTTTAAATATATTATAAGATATGAGTTATTCCATATAATCCAAAAAAATTATTTTATTTGAATTATTTTATCCTAGATTTGTTTATTATTTAGGATAGATGTTTTTGTCCCATATAATATTCTTTTATATACTTAAAAAATATTATATAAGAAATATTATAATGTCCCGAATAAAAAAAATTTTGAGATGAAAATTATTTAATATCCTAGATAACCATATTCATGGTGTGGTTTTTTAGGATGATACATTTACAATGGATATTCTTCTCAAATACTATTTTGTGATAGATTATTAATTATTTGAAATGAAAAAACCCATCCTAGATGTCATTTTTTTTTGTATCAAAAGTTTTCAACTTGAATAAAAAGATGAAGAAGTGATTGGTTTAAGAATAAAGTATCCTTGAAGATAAATTGAATTTTTTTAAAACACAATGGATGAATTATTTTGTGAGGATAACCTTGAAATCTCAAGTTGATCCAATCAATTTTGAAGAAGCAATAAGAGATTATTATTATGCTAAAGTGATTAATGGAGAACATGATAAAATAGAAAATAATCAAACATAGGAACTGGTGAAGAGACCATATAGATAGTGGGAAAGTGATGAGAAACAAAGCTCAACTTGAGTGAAAATGGAATGCCTAGATTGAGTTTATTGATGTTGAAAATACATTTTCATTGATAGTATGACTTGAAATCATACAACTAAATTTAGTAGTGATAATTCAATAAAAGTTATATTTTTAAAATGGATATAAATAAAAATATCATGAATGGATTTCTTAAAGGGGATGTGTAAATTGAACAACCAAATGATTTTAGCTTTAAAACAATAACAAAAATATTTTCCTTTGAGTGAAGAAGACACTTTAGGGGCTAAAAAAGCCCCTCATACATTGTGTGAAAGACTTAATCCATATTTAAGGAAGTTGAAATTCAAAATAAGTGGTGTCAACCACCATTTTGTATGAAAAGATCATAAATAATGAGAAATTTATGATCTTTGTATACATAGATTATATCATGTTTAGCATAAGAAAAACTACATCATGTGAGCAATTTATAAACTTAATAAGATCTAAGTTTGAGATGTAGATGATTTGGGAGATCACCTAATTTCTTATGTTTCAGGTGACTCAAATAGGCGAGTACATATTTGTTTCACAATTTAAATATGCTAATAAGTTGTTTTATAAATTTGGCATGCAAGAGAAAAAACTCATTTCAACACCCATTATCACTGGAATAAAATTAGACAAGAATGAAAAGGAAAACCAGTGGATGTAACAATTTATAAGAGAATGATTGGGAGTTTATTTAATAGTAATCCAATCAAATTTAGTTTATGTAACATGTTTTAATACATGTTTTCATAGTGATATGATGGAAGAATACCTCATGGGAGTGAAGAGAATAATGATGTATGTGAACTAAGAGAACAATGAGTTATGTAAAATACATTCTTAACTATGGATTTATTTATACAACATGAAAGAAGTATGATTTTATGCTCTATAGTAATGTGAATTTTTAGGAATATGTCATAGATAGAATATTAACCAATGGAATTTTATCACACATTGATAAGAAGTGTGTTTTAAAACTAAGAATGAAATAAGAGAGAACCTCTCTAATAAATACAGATACAAAGTATATAACAGATGCAAAAGTTTCCACTAAACTGATTTTTATGAAGAAACAAATAGAGGATCTTGGATAAGATGTGAAAATGATACTAGTTACTTTATATATAAACAAACATGATATTTATCTCATGAAGAATATAATTAAACACTAATATAAAAATCACATTGATATTTGGTAATAATTAATGAAATAAAATGTATAGAATGAGATTACCAAAATGGAATTCATTGGAATGGATAATCAAGTGGGTAATATATTCACTAAACCAATATCAGGGCTATAATATGAAAAGTATTGACTAATCCTTCATCTACCTTATTTAACTTAAGGAGGACCGATACCCCCTATCACTACATTTTTTTATATAAGTGGTCAATGATGTTTTCAAATCACTTAAATATTTGGATTTATTGGAAAAAGGTGGACATGATCTTGGGAATGATATGATCCTAGGGGAGTTTCATGGAAATAATGGATTTCACATTAGTAAGTTTTATGTTAAAAAACAAAACTTTAGATTATTTGATTGATAATTCCTTGCAATATTTTTAACCACTCATGTTTTTAAAATTGGTCTTGACTTAAGTAAGCTTAGAGTTGATAGCTGAAATTTTCTTAGATATTTAGAGATTTAAGTAATTTTTTTAATGTTGAGACTGAACCAATATTTTCTAAAAAACCTAAATGGGTAGAATATTAAAAAACCACCTAAGTATTGATTCCAAGGATTGTGTTTATTGACAATTAGAGTACATAAAGAATTTACATGTATTTAGAGATTATTATTTTTTGAATAATAAGAACAAGACAAAACAATGTCATGGTAATGGTAGAAAATCCAAGAATAATGTGAGTAGAAGAAGGATTTGATGTGTTTGGTAGAAATTTTAAACCAAAATATAGAAAATATATAAATTTCACAGTGTCTTTTTGGAATAAAAATAATTAGAAATTTTATTAACAGATGTTGTGATCAAGGTGGGTTTTCATGGTAAGTAGAAAGAGTCACTCTATATGAATTAGTGAGAGGAAATAAATAAATCCATGGTGATAAGAATTATGGATGATGGTGATGGAGTCATTCATAAATAAAAAGGGATGAAGAGAAGGTTTATTCCACAATGCATGAATATTTTAGAGAAAGTAAGAAGTGATTTTATTTAATGAAATAAGTATAAGTGGCGAATCACATAGTAGATGGAAGCTATTTTAATATAAAATGACATAAATTAATAGGTTAATAAATTTTACATGGGTGACTTTATCTATTTGAATAATATATTTTTTTAATAATAATAATGTCACAGAGTAATAAAACCATGAAATTTTTATTACGAAAAAAATATAAAGACAAGAGAGATTTATGGGAAAATATGATTTGAATAAATGATTTTAGGAGACTACATTCAACCAAATTCAACCACACTATGTAAGGAATTGGTTATGAAGGAGAAAAAAAATGATCACTGGTATTTTATACTATCGATTCTCTTGAGTAGTGGATCTTCAGTGATAGAAGCCAAGAATCTTACGATCATCCATCTCCCACAACATGAAAGAGAAGAATTGGGGAGATCTCATACCCTAACCATCGTATCGAGTCATCCTTCATCTTGGAATCCTCTAGTACAACTCTCTCCATGATTCTCCTTCCAAAAAATGTATATGAAATGAAGGCCATGAAAAACACACATACACACATACTTTCAAGAACAAAGTATAAACACAATGAAAACAAGGAATTATTTGGTTCAACCATTCATCGTACATACACAGGATAATGAAAACACATATTTCATTACATTAGAAGTACATCCAAGTTACAATGGATTTTCAAAATCTGACAACCCTACTCAGATCATAGAATATGTCTCACTAATTACACCTATAGTTTTATCTTCTAGTGATCCTCCTCTTAGTAATTATCCTTTATTATTTTATCCTCTAACACCTAGATGCACCCAGGAGGGATTCTTTTGGATCTATATTAGCTTTCATATCAGGCCCCGTCAGTTTATTTCAGTCATCAGTCATTCATATCTTTACAAATGTGGACCAATTGCCCTCACAAAAAGGGTCCCAACCAGTCATCCAGTCAACACCAACATTCGATGGATGTGGTAATCCCTCTGTTTCACTGTGAAAATTTTAATTTCCATTAGAAATTGTTACATCGAACAATAAATCTTGATGAATAGTTCATTCCACCTTTTTTCCACACTGAATAATTTTATGAACATTTTATTTTTCTCATTCATGAAGAAATATTCCACATTCGGCTATCATTAAATTCATGTAAGTCATGAACTTTGGAACTTACATCACCAATCCTCCATAATTCTATTTAGATATCAGTATCTTCCCCTACCAGTTTCCTTGCTGCATCTTCCAGATCAGTGACTGACTCCCTGAGTACATGCATCAGTAGATGTATCTCCTTAAAATCCCCACACCTAACATACATTGTTCTCCATCATCTGAAATTCTAGGGAACTCAAACCATAAAATGCACATCCATTTATATTATGTCCCAAGACTCCCATAAAAATTTCATTTGACCCATGTTACTACTTCTGATGAACTGACATATCGACCTCATGAACTTATATTGAAGTGAATTTCATTTCTTGAACATGGAATTTCATGGTGTTGGTGAATTACCTCCATTTGGACCCTTTTAGTGTTTTTATCGATGAATGAACTTCTGGGGCTTCGAAACATAACACAAAAAACAATTTTTACACCAAACCTAACATTATACCACTTGATAATTGTTTTGATAGGTTGAGTCCAAAAATCTCCCAGTCAATTACCATTCTCATGCTCGTACAAAAATATCATTGGATAGATTCTATTCACCATCTTTCTGTAGAAACCACATGTTTCTCAATTACATGACCCATTTGGTGATTCAGGTTTCCACCAAAGAAACTTTCCAGTCCTTCAGAATCACAATTTTCTATTCCTCTACATCCATGAAACTCAGTAAAATGATTCCATGTACTTCTAAAAAAGTAATTAGGAACTGAGATTCCATCCTCTGACTTTGTTGAACTTCTAGTCAATAGGCTACGTCATGCACCAGGTTCATAGACCTACTCGTACATATTTATACTTTTGACACTTTGACAATGTACCTACAATTCGGGAGCATTTGGTACACTAAAATTCAGAAACACCATCAATACTATACTCAACTGTTAACTACGCCTTTCAGAAAGTCTTATGTCATTGAATTTATGAACTCCCATTGAAACCCCTGTTTAGTGTAACCAAGTCCTTCATGGTCCTTTTCTCTAAATATTTTTCCATGTCCAAATCCTTTGAGGACCCCACCTCCATTCCATAAATACTTCCAATGCCCTGAATATATTTTAATGATCATTTCCATAAATTCATAAATAATACAAAGATAGGTGCACCAAGACTTAGGGTAGGTTACTTCTTCATCTTCAGTTCAGAACATGTTATCATCTACCAATGACTTATAGATGAGAGAATAACTTTACTACATATGAACATACAAATAATCCTCTATAATTTAACCCTTTGTAACTTAAACCTCTTTTTCTTCACTTTCATCACCTAGAATAACTTCTAGTCCATCCACATCATTATTATTCTCCTTTCATCAAAGGTATTTTTGAAGTATAATGGATTTTGATGAGATAACACCACTAAAACTTGAAAATCCACTTTAACCACTAAATATTGAACTATTTTTCATTGAGATCAAACAATACTTGGAATGACTAAGAATTATCATCATTCAACCTTTCTCACTTTAGTTCATTCATGATAACCTTTCCTTAGATTCTATATTCCAGTCACTTGATACCTGGTATGCTAGTTTTATTTCTGGTGATTTGAACACTATCCACACTTTTCATAACCACAAAGCCCCCAACATGAATTCTAACACACCATTACACATTCCTCCTTCTCTTAAGCTGATAATTTTTTGTTAAACATGAGAATAATACCACACCACATATTCTTCTTGAGATGGGATCAAGCAAACATATGGAAATTTTTTAGTCACCCCTTCCAATTGTAAGTTGTGAAACCTCTATAATTTTAACTTCTTTCCAACATAACTTTTGATATTATATCAATTTTACATGGTATGAATAACTTCTACTCTAAAATATCATTCCAGGAAGATGAATCATTTCTGTTTATAACCTCTAGAACAATCTTTGTGGATACTTTTTTGGCCTTGAAAATCAATGTTCTTCCTGATAACTTCTCCATCCAACAAAACTAAAAACCCTCCAGAAGTGATATAACTAACATTCTCTATGATTTTAAGCTTCCACCATCGAATTTTCAAACCATCTTTTAAAATTTCAGTGATCCTCCACCAAGATCTAGAATCCCACCTAATGAATAGAACATGCCACATTAATTATGTGGAAAAGAATATTTTTTATTTTTAAATATCCTATTGGTACCACCCCCATCTTCAAGTTGCATCATTATGGTAACCTAATAAACCACTTAATCATGAGTAACCCTACATTTTTTCAGCCCAGATCCTTCTGAGTCCTTGAAAAACTCCTCCACTATAAAAGCTTTAATACCACTTATTGAGGATGAGGGTGAAAAAACATATCACTATTAGTTTAAAATATTGGTTTTTATAGAACATTAGAACTTAAAACATAGAAATTAGATAATCATCCACTCATTTATCCCCCATGACTTCGAAGACAAGAATTAGGAAGAACTCACACCCCATCCACCTCATCAATTCATCCTTCATCTTGGATTCCTCTAGCACCAGTCACTCCATTATTATCCTTTTGAAAAATGTGCACATGATGAATCACACAACCAACATACACACACATGAAAGAAAAAATTACAAAAAATAATACAGGCAAGGGATTACATGGTTTGGACTTTCGTCCTACATCAATAGGAGAATAAAAAAACCTATTTCATTCTATCAGATGTATATATGAGTTATAAGGGATGTCCAAAATTCTAAAACCCTACCTAGATTATAGGAAGAAGCATCACCAATGCCACCTAGAGTTTTATATTCTGATGATCCTCATCCCATTCTTCAGCCTTCAGTATTTTAGCCTTCAACACCTGGATGTTCCCAGGTGCACTCCTTTTGGATCCACCTAAACCTTCAGATATATCCTCATTAGATCCTGTTAGTCATCATTAATTCCTATATCTATAAATGTGGCTTAATGAACTTCATGTAGATGGTCCCAGATGGTTATCCAGTAAGTACCACCATCTGATAGACGTGGGAATCCTTCAGTTTCACTATACAAATTTAAATTCCATATAGAAATAGTTGCATTGGCCACTGACTCCCAGAGAACAATGTATTACACCTATTGAAGACTTTTATGAACATTTAATTTTCCACATTTTAAGGAAATATTACATGTACCACTATCAATAACTTAAAACAAGTCATGAAATTCATCACTTGCATCACCAGTCCTTCGGACTTCCATTTAGCTATCAGTATCTACCCCTACTATTCATATCACTAAATCATTTGGATCCATGACAGAATACCTAAGTAAATGCTTCGATGGATGTATATAATCGATATTCATAGATTAAAACTTCACTATTCTCTATTTTTTGAGCTTCCGATGGACTCACACTATCCAATGAACATCCGTTGATCTTACATCTTGAGGCTCCAATCAAGATTCCATTCGAATCACACAACTACTTCTGGGGAACTGACTCATAAAACTCTTGAACTTTTGGTGATGTAAATTTTATTTCTTGAACATGAACTTATATAGTGATATTGAATTTACTATTTTTTGGATCCTCTTAGTGTTTCTACTGGTGACTGAACTTCTATATCTTTTACACTTAACCCAAAAAATAATTTTCACAACAAGCATAATAATCTCCCACTTGAAAATTATTTTTGTAGGTTGATTCTAATAAAAGGTATAACAATGTTTTATTCTATGTGAAAACTAATAAAAATTTATTTTTTATATCTCTTATGCTTTTATAAAATATCAAATAAAAATTAGTGGGTCTTATTTAACTTTAAATGATATTTTTTAATATATTATACTAGATAATAGAGATGGAATGATCTTGTATGATTTTGATGATATAGTCATATAATTTTCATTCATGTTAGGTATTTTAGTTAATAGAATAACATATATGGTTACTATTGAAAATGTGTAACTAGAGAGGGATTGATAGAGATAGAGAGAAGAGGGAATTCACATTTCTATTGAAAAATTACATTGAAAATATGAAATTTTGAAGAAGATGAACATAATGATCATAGAGTTTTGGAGATGAATAAATACACCATTTTTTTCAACCATTATTACAATGATTATTTTCAATTCAATGTAATGAAATAACATATTATTTTTATCCCATTATAAAAAAAACAATTAAAGGGATTGAAGAGGAAGTGATCCTATAACTCCTCAGTGGACTGATCCTAAACCTTTATAATCAAAAGAAAGTTTGTTAATGATTTAGGTATAGAGAAAAAATTTCATGTGTGAACCATTGTTTCATCTTAGACACATAATAAGGTGAACTAAATAAATTATTGTGTTTATTTAACATTAATTCTTTATTTGACAGTTGCATTTAATTAATTACATATAACATATTTGTTTGTTTCTTCTAACACGAGAACAAGGTATAAGAAAAGAGATTTTAAAAAAAATTAAAAAATAAAGACACTATGATCCACCACCCTATTAGGCTATTTCAACATATTTATGACATTAGTGCTCATAAGAGGTATCAAAGACAAGGGGTTCTTATAAGAAGATCTCTTAATTGGAGTGTAAATTTTCTGGGTATAACCAAACCATAGAGAATGATATAAATAAAAAATGCTTTACTATATTTGATGTGTTGTATTAAAAATATAAAATAACAAGATATAGTCACATCTATGATCACTTGGGTTGAGTTTATACATAATTGTGATGCATAAAACTCAAGTTAGTGATGAAGAAGGGGTTAATCTCACCGAATTTGATAATAAGTCTCAGAATTATGATGAAAAACTACATGATTATTTATTTGAATCATTATGAAAAAAGGATTCCATGAAGGTAATGAGTTTTAGATAACTAAAATTTATTTTTGATAAACTATCAAAAAAAATAAAGATGATATAAAATTAAAATAAGTTAAGATGTAGGTTTTACAAAACAAGATTGAAGATTTGAAGATGTACAAAAATAAAGAAATTATAGAATTATTTAATAAAACCATTGATGTGGTTGACTCAATACTAAGTCTTAAAGAAAATATTGAAGGAATATACATTTTAGTTAAGTATTTAATCAAAATCCCATATCTTTATAGTGTAAAAAATTTCAATTATAGAAGAAATAGATCTAAACCTAGTAAAATTGGAAAATTGGAAAATTAATTTGGTGGGATAGTAAATGAGGATTGAGTTATAAGGAATTTTAATACATACATGGTAAATAATGGCATATTTCAAGAAAATATAGAAACTAGATATAGATTAAGGGAAGAAATAAGTGATCGATTCATGCCACTCATTGAAAAAAAGTTGAAAAGAGGAAAATAAAAATTCGAATGTAAATTTACTTTGATATAATTTAAATATGGTGAGGTATATTAAATATTATAAAAGTGTCCTAGAGTACAATATGATGAATAATATGATATTTTGTTATCAAGAAGAAGAACAAATAATTTCACCACTAAAAATTAAAATAAGAAATTATTATTTTGAAAATAGTAAAGAATAGAATTTTAAAAGATAATACTTTTAATTAAGGATGATAGTGATGAATAATCATTATATAAATAAGAAAAAATCACATTGAAATCAAATTTAGTGGATTTATTGGTTTCAATGATGAATGTAATGAAAGTAGAAGATAAAATTGAAGACTATCAATTGGAAATTATATATTTAGAAGTTAAACTTGAAGGTACACTTAATGAAATTTAAATTAAAATAAATAAAAACAATAATTTTAATACTATGTTAAAAGTATTCACTAAATATGTTCAAGATGTCACAAACCCATTTTATTGAGACCCCAACCTGATTTAGTGATGAAACTGAGGGTGACACCCTAAATTCACCCACAATAGGATAGTGTCTAATGAATATCCCAAAGGATATATACATACAAATACAATAGGAATTACCCTTTAAAAAATAAACATGAAATATCAAATCTAACAATATTATATTCCAAATAAATCATTAAATCCATGAAATAAACAAAGGAAGTATCCTCAGTAAAAAAATAATCATAACCAAGTAATAACATACATGAATACAATATAACACCTTGAGAAAAAAATAAAAACCTCTAGTTTCATAAAAACAATAAAATAACGATCTAAAATACCTCAAAATATACAAATATGAAATAAGAACGACTCTTATAAAATATTTTTCTTAAGATAACATTTCTCAAAACCACAATAACATGATCCTTCAAGAATTTAATAATTAATATTATAAGGGAAATGATAAAATATATAGCAGGTTCATCCTCTAAAACCCTAAAGTTTTGATTTAGATAAAGAATAATAATTCATAAACATAATAAAATAATAAAAAAAGATAACCAATAAACTCAATCATGTCCACACTAGGAGATAAATTCAAATATACCCCCGTAAAAAATAAATATAATTGTTATATAACACACACATTAAATAATCCACACAAAATAAAGAAATAGAACCCTCATATCAACTCCCCTTATCTAGTGTCTCATCATTTATAAGTATAAATTCTTAGTACCTAGACCAAATCCAGACATGGGAGAACATATTTAGTGTAATGCTAAACTATCTATTCAATATGTTATTAACAAATTGTATATTGAGCCTCACTCAAAATTATATCTTGAGTGGTGTATGTGTATATAATGGTGGTTAATTTCTATCACTTAAATAATAATAAAAATAGATAATATATACTCTCACAACCTAATTTTAATCAATAATCAATTTCAACCATTAATATCATTTCATTATCATCAACCATAAACATTTACCTAAGACCCATGATACTCTCATAGTAATAAGATAATCTTAAATAAAGTGAGAAAATAGATAATTATACTTTCATGGAAATTGAGATAATAAATTTTATTACTTTAAGATATGGTGAGATTAACTAAATTTATACTTGAAATAAGCTTTATCTTTGGTTTAATAAACATAATAACTATAAAAAGTGTAATGACCCCGATCCGAGTAGCTCGAAGATGGTGTCTTACTTTATTATATTGTAATAAGATATAATTAATCACATATTTAAGGACCAAATAGTTTATTATTCTTGCTAAACTATATACATACAATATTCCCAAATTAAATTTTAAAATAAAAATTAAAACATAATTTTTTTTAGAATAACATTATTCCCTATAGAATATCCTTGAATATCTATCATAGTAAAATTTATGTATTCTTGGAAATGGAAAAAAATAAAGGCGAGATCAAATTATTAGTAAGGTTTAAGTATAGTGGAAGCTATCATGAATCAATAATCATAATCAACATGGAAAGCTAAATAATTGAACACACATACCATTTAAATTACTTGACTATCATGATAAGATAAGGAATAATCAATATGGAAATATAAATAACTGAACACATATTCCATTAATAAATAACTTGACTATAATAACTAGATAAGGAATAATATATATGGAAAGGTAAATAACTGAAAACACATAATATTTAATCAATAACTAAGAATGAAATACATGTGGAGATAATACCATTGTGAAAATATCATGGATAATAATAACTAAATTATTAATGAAGGAAATGATTAATAATTGTACATTTTGTTCTTAGGCACATGATAAATCTACCATTAATACCTTCCAAAAGATGGTTTAAAACTATATTTATAAAGTTATTTAAGGATAACTTACTTATTAGTCTCATGAGACTACCGATGCATCGATGAGCTATATAATTCTGGGCCCCACCCATCACTATAGGTCCAAAGCATTCCTCATACATTGAATGATAAATTTAATTCATGAATAAATATTCCTTATCAACTAATATACATACTAAGTAAGGAATAAAGATTTATAAACATTTCCCAGTTAATCAAATAACTTTTAAAGTAAACACCATATGTAAAAATGGTATAGGTTTTAGGAAATAATCGTATCCATAATATAAATAATATGGATATTTAATAGGAAAAAAATATTTAAAAATTATATATGGTTTAGAAAATAATCACATAAATGATATAAATAATATGGATATTTAAGATAAATGAATTGTATAATGACCATAAGAGAGTGAATGTTTCAAAAGAAAGTTAATGAATACAAATAATGAATCAAGAAAGTGAATGTTAATACTTTATTTAGTAAAAATGATCATAAACCATCCAAATAAATAACAAGTATGATATCAATACAATAAATACCTAGTGGATCATAAGTAAAATAAAGGGATGATGTTGTTGATGAAAATAAATACCATAAAAATGCAATTAAACAAATTCATATAGAAAATAACATTTTTTTACTTTGAAAATAATTTTAAAATTAAAAGTTCACAATTTTTTTTGAAAATAAATTTATTTGAAAATAACCCATGAAATTTATAAAATAATTTTTAAAATATTGATTGGTCATGATAACAGGAAATTATGTATATTGTAAGTATGTTAAAACAAATATTTCTTTCACATTTTTAGTAAAAGCCAAATGATCCCTATTTAGAAAACGATATGAAGAATAATTTAATTTATTTTTGTAAAAAGTAAAAATAGGTAAAAAATTATTTAATTAATCATTGTAAAAGTTTAAATACATTTTTGAAACCATTTTTATAAAACATGGTTTTGGAAGAAAACAAAGTTTTTACCGAAAAGAGAAATAAAGTTAGATTTTACCAAAAACATTTTCTTAATCATTTTAAGTACTAAAGAGTGAAAAATGGTACTATTACCTGAAAAACTCATGAATAAACATAATATAATAAAATTAAAGGGTCTTATTATCCAATGATTAAATAATTTCCTTTAATGGAAATTTAAGCATAAATAATCTTGATTTAAATGAGATTATGAAATAAACCCTTATAATGATCATAACATTGAAGTGAGAATTAATAAATAAAAAAATTATGTATATAAAATGTGAATACACATATAATAAGTGGATATAAAAATTAATATATAAAAAATTTAATAAACACATAATCATAGAATGTCAAATACAGTGAAGAAGTAATATAACCCAATTAAAATAAATTGAGTTATGAAATTCTTTACCACTTGGTAATTTTTAATCCAAATCCACTTGGATTAAATAATTCAAATAAAAACATAAAATACCATGAATTATTAATTAATAATTATGTTACATGTAAAAGGGGTAGTATATAAACCATCTAAAATAAATTAGGTGCATAACATTACAATATACCTCAATGAGGGGAAATTGAGACGAAGTCCCTTACCGCATACTTCCTTTTGGTTGAACATGATTTAAAATCCTATATATTGGGTTTAAAAAAGTTATTAATTTATAAAATATCCATATTAATATTTATAATACCATATATTATCCCTTTATAACATCATATTACCCGTTCTTTAATAATATTTCATTATTTTCATTATTTTGGGTGTTAATTTCCTTGTTTTCTCATTCGTGCTTTATCATGGAAGTTATGGTTCTTGTGAATATTATATAGTTACATAATATCCTGAATAATAATAATGAAATAATTATAATATATATACATCAATTATAATTTTAATACCAATCATGAAAAATGGTTTTGAGAAACGAAGTATGTTACGATAATGGAGATGGTAGGCTGTACATACGCATGAGTAACATTTCCATTTTTCAAAGATCATTATGTAAAAGAGGTAAGTAATATTTTATCTTTTAATAATGATAATAATATAATAAAAACAATATTATTTATTTAAATATATTTTTATATATAATTCACATGGTGTGGTTATGAAAAGAGAGTCAAATCACTTCATAAAGGCGGTAGTCCACACATACACGAACGACATTATCATCTTTTTGTGAGTGAAAAGGTAAGAAATAAAATGATATATTATATTTTAAGAATTATAAATATGTTATTAATATCATAATTATTTAATTTATATCATATATATTAATTAACTCTATCCGTATTACCTTCAATATAAAGTGTTAGTGAAAAAGAATCACATCGCTTTGTGAGGCGGTGGTCCGCTGTACACACGAATGACGTTATCGTATCCCATACGGAATGGAAAGTAAAAAATTTATATATGATATAAATACTTAAGATGTATAATTATGTTATAAATATAATATATATACTTTATATCCATAATTATACCCAACCGTGAGAGGTGTTGATGGAAAAAGCGTCACATCAGCCCACAAGGTGGTAGTCCTCCATAAACATGAGCGACGTTATCATCCCCCATTTGAGGGAAGAGGAGATGTATATAGATCATGAAATTAACATAATAAAATATCATTATATTTTATATACTAGCATTATTATATAATCATAAATGATGAATATTTAAAGTAGGTGTAAGAATAAATAATACAAAAACACATAGTTAGGAATTTTACTTCTTCTGAGACCACCTCTTTAGGATTATACCAAAAGTATCCATAAAAAGGAATTTTGACGAAAAAAAGGCTTATATGATGAGGGTATGTAAGTTTTAAAGTTATTTTTAATGGTATTGGACAATAAAAAATATATTTGAAAGTGTGAATAAGAGAGGATAGGGGGTGACCTTTTATAAGTGAGGTGAGTGCCACACTTGTAATTTTTAAAAAGAAAAAAATGTATCCATATTTTTCACATGAAAAAGGGTAAAAAATGGATTATTATTGAGTATTAAACATTATAATATCTAAATATTTCAATTAAATATATTTTAGAAAATTCTTTAGTTTATTTTAACCCTTATATTTTTAGTTTAACCCCCGGTAAGCCCATTTTTACCTTAATTGTGGTAATTAATTGTTACTATTTTCACTATTTATTATGGAAAAAATTAATTTTACCATATTATAAAACATAAATTATTCTTATTGAAAATATTTAATCCATTTTATCAACTTAAATTCACATAAGTGGAAAAATTAACTTTAAATTTAATCTCACAGACGGGATGAAAAAGTAAGTTTTCATATAGAAAATGTTCAAAAGTTTACAAAGTTTTTTTATAAAAATTCAATATGAAAATGATTCTAGTGAACTAAATTAGATTAAATTATATATATTTCAACTAATTTTACTTTAAAATTAATTTTAAATATAATTTAACCTTGTCAATTATTCAAAATAAAATGCAGTTTTCAATAAAACTATGTATTTCCCACTATTCATCAAAAAATGAAACTTTTCTAGAAAAATAAGAAAAATTCACCCAAATATAATTTTTATATGATGATTTAAAAAATTATGTTAATTTTATTAAATAAATTTTCTAAAATTGGTAAAAATTAATTTTAATTTATGGGCACAAAGCGCGACTAAACCATCTTTTAGAAAAAATACAGTTTTTCAGAAAACATTTATTTGTATTTGAATTTTTATTAAGAAGGTGGTACCTTGGTAAAATAACAAAGAAAAAAAAATTATTATTAAAAAATAGGGATTAGATTAGTCTAAAAGATGGTATTTTGTTTACAATCTCTATCATAAAGGGGAAATAAATCAATTGGGAGTTCATCTAACCAGGTGGTGACATGGTTGACTCCCATATTTGCAAGACCATCTGCCACCTTGTTCACTTCAAAAAAGTTATGAGTTATAATATAGTTTAATTCCATGAGCAAATGATGATAGTCCATCCAGCATGTTGTAAGAGGCCACACAAGGTGCATCACACCATTCCAAATAGCTTGAACGGTAATAGTTGAATCACTTCCAATCTAGATACTGTTCCAACCATGTTGATTGGCGAAGGATATATTATATATCACACTTATAATTTCAGTCTCCAAATCTGAGGAGATGCCACAAGTGCCATAGAAACATACAAGAAGTTTTCCAGAGTGGTTTATGAAAATATATCCACAACCCGAGGGGCCTGGGTTACCTTTAAAATCACCATTAACATTAACTTTAATCTAGTCAAGGGGTGGAGCTTTATAGAACAATTCAAAATCGAATCTAGGCTATGGATAGACACCATTAACCCCAAGCTAACATATAATCCCAAATTCATTCAATGTGTTGTTGAAAAATCCCTTTTGAATTGAAGCAGCTTATCGAATGGAAATAAGTATCTACATCTGATCTGCATTTAAACTAACTATGTAGTTGTTATGAATAATATCATTCCTATAATACCAGAGCACATGAATAAGTTTAGCAATGAAAGTTAATAAAATGATCTTGATTTTCTGATAGGATTCAATATCCACACAATGTTGAAGTTGAGAGTTGATTGAGCCATTAATTAACCATCTACACTCAAAAAGATCAAGCACATAATTCCATAGAGCAGTAAAAGTATCATAAGAAATAAAAAGATGTTTAATGTCTTTATGATGCTGGTTACAAAGATGACATTTAGGGAAAATCTGGATCCCAAAAGTTTGAAGAAAAGTTTCAGTGGGAACCCTTTTTTGAGAAATACACTAAACTAGAGTGACTCTCAAAATTTTAACAATAATTTATCAAAATTTTTAATCCAACTAAAATCATTTTAAGAATTAATATATCCACGGTTGTAAAATGTTTTTGAGTCAAGGATTCCATTATGAGAAGGTTCCAAAATTAAAAAATCATATGTGTTGAAAAATGGGGAGTTATCAATGACATTACTGATATTGTTGGGAAAATTAAAGCTGTGAGAGATAACAACATCCTTAATAGTATAGTTGGTGTGATCAGGATATTGATTGGGGGAAATCATAGAGATAAGAGGAGCATGATTCTGTTTTTCAAGCTATAAATTCATGGAAGAGTCTCTTCTCATCATCCATCTAGAGTTAGACATGATTTTGGAAAAAGGATTCTTAATGGATGTTCAAATGGAAGAGGTCATGTAATTTAAATTTCCCTTCTTAAGTTTGTCAAGAAATCTATTTTTAAGGAAATAAATGGAGTCAAAGTTGTTATGAATACGGTTCCAAGTGAGTCTGTCTTGTAAGCCATCATTGAAGAGTTTGAGATTTTTTATACTGAGACCACCCTTCTCTAAAGGGTTTCAAAAAATAGACCAAGGAACAACAAACAATTTACTTTCAAGCATGATTCCACTCCAAACAAAGTTATTAATGGATACATTAATTTTTTTAGAAGATTAGAATGAAATTTATAAATCATATAAGAGTATACTATTTTAGATACAATCATAGATTTTACAAGATAAATCCTACCAGCCATAGAGATAGATTTTCCTTTCAAAGATGAAAGTTGGTAGAGGATTTAGTCAATAGTTTTAGAAAAGTAACAAGCTTTGGGTATAACCTAGAAAATGGGAACACTAAGGTTGGTTAAGGGAAGGGATCCTTCTTTAGTACCTAAATAATTAATAATATTTTATTTTCTATTAGTAGTAAACCTTTTCCCAAAAAAGGTAAAGGATTTTTTCCAACTAATTATTTGACCAGAAATATCTTCATAGTGTGAGAGGGCACATTTGAGATTTTGGATATTCATTTTATCCCCTTGTAAAAAAATGATGATATCATCCGCATATATTAGGTGCGTGGGAACATTCAAATTCCTAGAAGCCTTAATCGTTTAAAGCTTGTTTTGCTAGACAAGGTGAATGATAAATCTGCTTAAGTAATATTTTGCAATTGAGAAAAGAATAGAAGAGAGAGGGTCACCTTGTTTGACACCTTTGGTGCATTTAAATTAACCCTTAGTAGATCCATTAATAAGGATGGATATGTTGGAAGAGTTGAAAATAGTTTTAATTCTACTGATAATGGAATCATTAAACTCAAAGATCCGAAGAACCTTGAAAATAAAACTCCAATCCATGGTATCGAGGGCCTTACAGATATCAAGCTTAATAGAAATATTTCCACCCCTATTAGTTATATTTAATAAGTTAGTACATTCAGAGGAAAGATAAATACAATCTTGAATGGACCTACCTTTAATTAAGCCGAATTAGTTCTAATAAACAATTTTATTGATAATAGAAGAAATTATATTGGTAAGAAGTTTAGTGATGATTTTATTAAGGGTATTGATTAGGGAAATGGGTTTGAATTGGTGAATTTCTGAGGCATTATCCACTTTGGGGATCAAGGAGAGAAACTAGGCATTCCATGAGGGACAATACCATTAGAAAAGAAAGTCCTAACTAATCTGAAAACTTCAGTTTGAATAATATCCTAAAAATGATAATAGAACCCATTATTGAAACAATCAGGTCCCAGAGCACTATCAAGATTTAAACTAAATACATTTTCTATGATCTCATGATCAAGAGGGATGATAGTAAGAAAAGATTTATCCTCATCATTGACCACAAATGGGATGAAATCAGGTAGAAGGTCCTTATTGGTGGTAGTCCTGTTGAAGATATTTTCAAAATAAGAGACTACATGATTGGAAATACCATCCTCAAGTAAATATATTGACATGGAAGAAAAGAAAAAATAATTATAGAGAATGATAGTGTTTATTGATCACAAAAAATTAAGTGATCAATAGAAAGTTAAGGACCACCAAACCATAAATATGTGATGATTTAAAATACCATTTGATTAATTAGATATGATATTAATAGTATAAATTTTTCTTTCAAGATCCATTTCCTAAAGTTAAGGAATTATTTTATTATATAATAATATAAGAAAATATACTTACTTGATACATTTCTATTTCATAAACACAATTTCATACTTTGTTTGTGCTTTAATCAATTTTAAAATCATCACTTACTCTAAGAAATAAATATCCAAAAAATGATTTTTTTATGATTGAAGCACTAAAATTTACTTTTAATGGATCTTAAGATCCATAAAAGAGTGAAAAGTCTTTCAATTTGTCTCTAATTATTTTTCAAAACCAATATGGTTAGAAAAAGTTATCCAATATAATTCATTAATCTATAAACCTCAATAGAAACACCACTTTTTCATCATTAATATTTATTCATCAAATATTTTAATTAAAAGAAATTAAATATTTACCAGAACATCATATAGGCCAGTGGTAGGCATTAAAAACTTATCACATTTCAGTTATGGGTTCAAGCCTTGTGACCTTTTTGGATGCAATGACTTTTCCTTTTTTGAAAGCTATATTAATATAATTTCTATAACATTCCTAAAGTGTAATATCCCATAATTACTTCAACATAAAAGATACGATAAACCCTATAGTTTACCAATAATTTTAAACTTATTCCCACAAAATGTAAGGTAGTTATTCATTAAACAATTTTTTCCCAAAAATATATACTAAATCATTGGGTTGTATTTCCATAAATGTTTTCCAATAATATCCTTAATCATGTTATATTCTTACCACAAAAATTTTAAAATGGTTTGTTTAAGATTTGAACTTATTATCAACATTAAAATCATAACCCATGATGGTATCCATAAATCTTATGTTAATAAATATATACATGATTATGAAATTTTAAACAACCCTTATATGATTCATAATTCTTACAACTAAAATACCATTGGTAAAAAAACTTGTACAATTTTATTCTTGAATTCCAATACATAAATACTTCATCCATTTTATTTCAACATAGGTCCTTCCATATTATAAGGGTTAACATTTAGAAGATGGAATTGACTTGGATAGTGCATAGTTTCTCAAAGTTTAAGACAATGAACTATAAATGGATCCCTAGGATGAAATTTATTTCCTTCCATCATACTATACATTTTTCCTAAAAAATTCATTACTTTATGTCCTTATTTTCCACACATAAAACATTTTATATTTTCTTTGAGACACATTCCTTTCAATATAATACACCTTAGTTTTAACTTAGGCCATTTATTATCATTATCTATTGAAATACTTCATAATGGTTTGTAAAGAAAATGTGAATTATCCCAAGCATATCCCCCAAGAATTTCAAAATAGGTGTACAATAAGGCTCGCTTTCATGGATGAGGTGATGATCAAATTATGCCCAATAAACCCTTTAAAAGTTATTACCCCTAGGTACATATATTCCAGAACTACATCCACTTGTCGTATCCAGAAATGGATGTATTTGTAGGAAAAACCACATAATATTTTCCTTACCAAAACTTTAGGTTGTTCATCTATTCTTATCCTCAAATCCTATCATAGGGTTAGATTTCCTAATCTATGTTTTCCTAATTCTATTTCCCAAGGTTTCTACTAAGATTCCACTAACACCAATTATTACGACCCCAACCCCAATATCCCAAAATCAGCATATTACTTTATTATATTGGCATACGATACAAGGAATCACATCTTGATGGTATAAATAGTTTAATAGTCTTGTTAAACTTTATACATACATGATTACCAAATTACATTTGAAAACAGAAATTACAACAATTTTTTTTCAAGAATATCATTATCCCCTCTAGAATATACTTGCATATCAATTATAGTACACTTCATGGATTCTTGGTAAAGGAAACAAAATAAGCATGAGACCAAATTCTTAGTAATGATTATGTAAAACAAAAGTAATCATGAATCAATAGGAATAATAAACATGGAAATGTAAATAAATAAACACATATTCCATTTAAATAACTCTAATATCTTTATAAGATAAGGCATAATCAATATATAAAGATAAATAATTGAGCACAAATTGAATTTAATCAATAACTTGAATATCATAACTGGATACGACATAATCAATATAGAAAGGTAAATAACTGAAAACACTTTCTATTTAATCAATAGCTGAGAATGAAATGCATCCAGAGATAATATCATTGTAAAAATATCATTGATAATAATAAATGAATTATTAATGATGGAAATGATAAATAATTGGATGTTATGTTATCAATAAAATGATACCTCTACCATCAATACCTTTCACAATAATGTTTTAGAACTACAGTGTAACGACCCATAATTTTATCAATGGAATTTCACTTCTTATAATTATTTCATGTAAGTACAAATCACAAACATCATATAGAGAAACCAACAAAATATTATGCTCATAAATAAGGAATGATACATTATTCAAAAAATAAACAAATAATAATTCCAAATATTATAGTGATACAATAAATAGAAAATAAAATAATTATAATAGGAACATTTGGATCTGCTCGATCCACCAGAATGACCACGCTCACGAACAAAGCTGTAGAAATAAAACATAATGTTTATAATAAAATATTTCTTCTGAATAAGAAAGTATATATATAAACTTGAGAGAAAGTATAAGTGAATGAAGGATGAATTTAATAAGAGGTATTTATAAGAAGCAGCAAACCCATATGAGTGTTATAAATATGACTATTGGAATAGTAACCTAACCATTGGAATAGTTATCCGATTGTTAGGAATAGTAATATGGGTGTTATAATAGTAACCTCACCTATGAAAGTTTAAAATAACATTTATATATCTTATAAATAAAAATATGGTATATTTATATCATGGTACAAGTAAATAAATGTTTTAAAAATGAAAAATTAAGTTTTAAATTTTTTATAAAACGTAAATATTTTATTTTCAATTTTATAATGAATATAATAATTTAAAATAAAATTTATTTTCATAAAATGATTTCATAAATTAATATTATGTTATATTATAATGATTATAAAATTTTATGAGGCCATAAATATTTTTTAAAGGGTTATAAAATCGATTATAATATTAAAATCAATATTTTTCAAATAAATGGGGATTTTATTTAAAAATTGAATTTATCATATTTAAAAAATTATTTTCATAAAATGGGGTCCATTTTTAAATAAAAACTTTGAAAAATGTTTATGGTGAACTTTTGAGATTTTTTTCTAAAAAATTTGAATTTTTGGTGAATAGTGAAATATGATAATTTATGATATTTAACATTATAAGAAAAATACATGAATTTTTGTGTAATTCATGATGTAAGCACCCATTAGTTTGAACTCACATGAAATAGTTACTATATATAGTAACAAGAATTAATACTATTTATATTCTTGGTCCAAAATAATAAACTAATGAATATAATAATAAAAAACACCCCTTTCCTTCTCTTATAAATACCACCCCTCACCACCCCTTCTCCTCACAACTTCTAAGTTTTGGTGCTTTTAAATATTATACCCAAATACCTCACCATGCATCTTACCCATATATTTTTATTTTTAGTATTACCAAATTACCAATTCCAAGTTCCTTAAGTAGGTTCTTAAGGAGACGATATTCAAGAGGTAAAATCCTCCTTCTTTATCTTTTAAATTCTTTCTTTATTATACTTTATCTTCACCCCTATAATAAGTGACAGGATAAATCCAATATAATATATATAATTTAATTTTATTTTTTTAATATAATATCCATAATCAAATCTGTTATCTTATCTTTTTATTCAAAAATTGAAAACATCATCCGTAATATGTTGATTCACCGCCTTATTGGATGACGATTTTTCATTTTCCATTACTTCCTTTAAGGTTGGTTATAAAACCATTTTTATGATTAAATAATATTTTAATATGTATATTATAACTTATTTCATGTTATGTAACCAATATATAAATCCAATATTAAATAAAAAGAAACTTGTTCGCAGTGGTTGTAAAAAATCACCAAATAAACTAAACATTTTTTCATTAGCATTTTATCATATGAATCATTATTATATCAGAAAAAAATACATGGGACCATTTAAAATAAAGGAATTATATTAATACCATTTTATTCTACTTATTTATTTTTTCTTCCATTTTACAAGAACTCCTATAATTATACTTAAGGGAACCGACCAGAAAACCGTGAAACAAACACTCATAGAACAAGGAAATTGAACATTATAACCCATAAAAATGGCCATAAATGAAATTAATAAAATTTTAATAAATAAAATATATTTTTAAAAGTTTATAAATTAATTAATTAATGTATATAATTTAATTATACAGGACATTAATTGAATTTTTATAACACCTTCAGACATAAGGTAAGGGATCTCTCTGAACCTCTATATTTCATTTGGGTAACACTTTATATATCTTTGCATCAAGTTACCACTTTAATATTCTAATGAACTTATAATATATTCTATATTTATGTTAAAAACATATAAATATATCTCAATCCATATTTCCTTGATGGGGAAGTACATATTTTAAAAGGTTCCCTCCTCAATTCCTCTCGATAAGCAAACTCGATTAATGAGAACTTCTCCATTTCTTACCCATTTTCAAGTACACTCCATAAACTATTTTAACCCAATAATATTTTTATAAAATCGATTATTTTATCATACAAAAATATCTAAGTTTATTTTTGGTTATATGAATACAATTATTCCTTTATCCTTTTTAAAGTTTCTTTAATGTTTTCCCTTAAACTACACAAAATTTTCTTATTTATAAAGTTTCTTAAACACTATTTTTAATGTATTCACTTTATTTGGACATAGTTATTAATAATATATTATTAGGATTATTTTATTATTTTTATATTTTATTTAAATCTCTTATTTCATGGATACCATTGTTATACACCCCTTGGTTATGCTTTATGACATGATTACGATACCCATTTCTTTCTTTGGGAAACCCTTATGTTTATCCCTAATGTTTGATTCTTCATGTGGAACACATATGCATAAACCTTTTATAATGGGTGTAATTAGATAGAAATATGATGAATTGGGTAATGTTTTTTTCTCATGATAGGTTATTTATGGTATTAGGGAGTAAGCCTAATCAATTGTGGGACTTTTTCCACCATGTGATACCATCTTGGAAGTTAGCCTTGAATCGTGTTTATGTCATGTTATGTGTTGCTTATACATTTCTATTTTTCTAGGATCATATGATTCCATGTTTTGTATTATATCCCTATACATATTTAATCATGTTCCATTCCTATTATGTTATCATGTTATGCCTTTGACTCATGTCACATGCTTCTTTTACATAATTATTTACTTACTGAGATTTTTAGCCCATCCCTTTTGTCTATGTATTCCCCAAGTTATCCTATGCAGATGTAGGAGCTCAAATGAATTTAAGAGATCATTATGGAGAATTAATAAATATATATTCTTATTCTAGTTCCATGTTTTTAATTTTATGTACCTAGTCTTCCAAATACACTATAATTTACGATCCTTGGGCTATATTTAGTGGTTAATTATTCTTTAAATCATGTAATAATATGTGTAAAAGGCTAGGGTCAGTATAGTTGGTATCAGAGGATGTTCTAATTATTTTTGTGGACTAATACTAGAAAAATTTATTAAGAACCCTAGGGATAATTATATCACCATGGATAACCTAGATTGAAAATTAGGTAATCATAAGTTAGAATATAATTTTAATTTATAAGTTTATCATTCTATGTTCATAGTTTCATTTTTATATTATCATTAGATAAATATTCAATCCCCCTAATATTATTTTATTTTTAGACTATGGATAGAAATAGGATAACTCATGCTAATAACAAATGTGATAGGTAATGCGGTGATTTCCTTAATTAGATTCCAAAACTGATGGGAATGGGATCTCATAACTTCATGATTATACTATCTCAACATGATCAAGTAATAAATAATATGTTGAATTTTGTGGAACTACCTTCTTCTCCTAAGAAAGATGAAGTTGTGATAAAATATTTTATGTAACAAAGGCCTCCTATATTTAGTAGATATTATGATCCCCTCATCACAAAACGATAGACTAACTCCATTGAGAAGATATTCTCTATCCTCCAATTATTAGAAGAAGATAAATTTTTATTGGAAGTCTATCAATTTTATGGGGAATCGGATTAGTGGTAGAAAATGTTTAGAAACAAAAAATATAATGAGGAAATTAATTCCATGGATTAGGAAGGATTCAAGAAAATATTTTTCAATAAATATTTTCCCTGAAATCTTCATCTTAAGATGGAAAGGGAGTTCCTCATATTAAAGAAAAAGGAAGACGAGTCTATCAGGTTGTATGAAGAAAAATTCACAAGGCTTGCACGATATACCTATAACTTTGTTATTAAAGCTGAAAGAAATGTGTATTTCTTCTTTAGTGGACTAAAGTTGAGTTTTTGAAAAGCCTTGGTGATTCAATACTTTAACAACTATGAGTATATTTCCTATTGTTCCCTTAAGGTTGAGATATAGATTGGTTACTCTCAATGGTCCAATAGTCCTAGAGATGAAAAGAGGAAAATGAAGTTTAATATGGGAGGATCAATAGATAAATCCCATGGAGGTAAGAAAATCCATCATTCCATGTGTCAAAATTATGGGAAGAAACATCTTGGGAACTGTCTAAAGTGAATTGGGAGATTCTTCAAATGTGAAAAATAGGGTCATCAATATAATAATTGTCAAAGTGATTTTAAGAAGACCACTAATATAGAAGAATAAAGGATAGTTTAGATAAATATTCAACCTATAGTACAAATTTTTAACTACAAAAAATAGAATTATGGGAGTTAATTCCCTAAGACAAGGGTTTCTAGAGACAATCAATGACAACAACCTCCAAGGTAGTAAGGAGGGACATATGTTATCACTACCACTGAGGCGTATCCTAATGATGATGTGGTAATAGGTATGATCACTACTACAAAAATGGGAAATATCAGTGCTAAAATCAGGCTTTAACAGCGCTGTAAAGCTCAGCGCTGATAAAGGGGGGGGGGGCTTTAACAGTGCTAAAAAAGTGCTGTTAAAGGACACCTTTAACAGTGCTAAAAAAGTGCTGTTAAATTTCACCTTTAACAGTGCTAAAAAAGCGCTGTTAAATTTCACCTTTAACAGCGCTAAAAAAGCACTGTTAAAGGTCTCCTTTAACAGTGCTAAAAAAGGGCTGTTAAATACCTGCCTGTTGCAAATAAAAAATCTGCATCAGTACAGCCAGCCGAATAGACCTGTAGAAAAACCAGTATATCAACCACAAACATGTCATCAACCGATCACAATCCAACCATTAAATACTTACATTTCCCCAAACACCCATAACACAACCCAAGCACAACCACAACCTTAATCTCAATGTACTCAACCGATCTAAACACTTAAGATGGATTTTACCCAAGACTATCTAATTCAAAATGCCGATCATGTCATCAACCGACCACTTAATTTATATGGTACTCCCCACTATACGATTTAGCTCACAAACACCACCATCTGATGTTTAACACCTCCATCATCGGGAAAGAACCACCAGAACCCCACATGATATAAGGCTATTGCATGATGTTCAAACATAGTGAGAGGGGAAGAGAAGGTGAAAGTCCCGTAGACGAACATCAACGATGAACATCCACCACCATTTCACTATATACATCAAAATCATATCTTTAAGAACGTCCATGTGAATTTCTATCTTACTTCCATCGAGGATGATGCATGTTGGTCAACTTGTTTTGGAAATTGTTTATCTTCATCCGTGCCTTGTACTTGCACCCATGAATTTGAAGCTGAGTATGCGTACACGATAGTTGAGGCGGCGTTGACTCATACACGTCACATATAACCCATGAATCGTTGTCCTAAAGTGTCAACACAATCTGAAGGCGTTTGGTCGATTTCCCGTATGTCAGTTGTTGATTTCACTTAAAAATAAGTCCATTTTGAACAAAATAGAGGCACTATGAGTGGTGTCAGCCACACCGAGCCTCGGATTGAGTCAGGGTTGACTCGTACACATCAAATTTGACCCATGGATCGTTGTACTTAAGTTTCAACAGAATCTGAATGTGTTTGGTCAGTTTCTCGTATGTCAGTTGTTGATTTCTCACTTAAAAATAAGTCCATTTTGAACAAAATAAAGGCATATTGAGTGGTGTCGGCCACAACAAACCTTGTATTGAGGCGAGGTTGACTCGTAAAGGTCACATTTGACTCATGGATCGTTGTCCTTAAGTTTCAACAGAAACCGAATGTGTTTGGTCTGTTTGGCATATGTATGTAAAATATTGTCCATTTTA
Organism: Viscum album; assembly: GCA_963277665.1. Classification (NCBI taxonomy): domain Eukaryota; kingdom Viridiplantae; phylum Streptophyta; class Magnoliopsida; order Santalales; family Viscaceae; genus Viscum; species Viscum album. The sequence continues at coordinate 1,541,769,405 of OY728156.1, forward strand.
AACAAAATACATACACTTGGAGTGATACTGGCCACACCGTGCCTTGGATTGAGGAAGGGTTGACTCTTACACGTCACATATGACCCATGGATAATTTTCCTAAAGTTTCAACACAATCCGAAGGCGTTTGGTCGGTTTCCCGTATGTCAGTTGTTGATTTCCCACTTAAAAATAAATCAATTTTGAACAAAAGAGAGGCACTTGGAGTGGTGTCAGCCACACCAGGACTCATATTGAGGCGGGGTTGACTCGTACACATATCATTTGACTAATGGATCTTTTTCCTTAAGTTTCAAAAGAATCCAAATGCGTTTGGTCGGTTTCCGGTATGTCAGTTGTTGATTTCACTTAAAAATAAGTCCATTTTGAACAAAATATAGACACTTTGAGTGGTGTCGGCCACACCGGGCCTCAGATTGAGGCGGGGTTGACTCATACATGTCAAATTTGACCCATGTATTGTTTTTATAAAGTTTCAATATAATCTGAATGCGTTTGGTCGGTTTTCCGTATGTCAGTTTTTGATTTCACTTAAAATTAAGTCCATTTTTAACAAAAACAGAGGCACTTTGAGTGGTGTCGGCCACACCGGGCCTCGGATTGAGGTGGGGTTAACTCGTACACATCACAATTGACTCATGGATCGTTGTACTTAAGTTTCAACAGAAACCGAATGTGTTTGGTTGGTTTGGCGTATGTATGTAAAATATTGTCCATTTTAAACAAAATACATACACTTGGAGTGATACCGGCCACACCGGGCCTCAGATTGAGGTAGGGTTGACTCGTACATGTCACATATGACCCATGAATTATTTTCCTAAATTTTCAACACAATACGAAGGCGTTTGGTGGGTTTCCCGTATGTCAGTTGTTGATTTCACTTAAAAATAAATCCATTTTGAACAAAATAGAGGCACTTTGAGTGGTGTCGGCCACACCAGGTCTCAGATTGAGTCGGGGTTGACTTTTAAATGTCAAATTTGACCCATGTATCGTTTTCCTTAAGTTTCAACAGAATCCGAATTCGTTTGGTCGGTTTTCCGTATGTCAGTTGTTGATTTCACTTAAAATTAAGTCCATTTTTAACAAAACAGAGACACTATGAGTGGTGTCGGCCACACAGGGCCTCAGATTGATGAGGGGTTGACTCGTACATGTCTCACATGAGTCATGTATCATTGTGAAAAATTATCAACACAATCAGAAGCCGTTAGATCGGTTTGGAATATGTACCTAAAATATTGTCCATTTTGAACAAAATACATACACTTGGAGTGATAACGGTCACACCGCACCTCAGATTGAGGCGGGGTTGACTCTTACACGTCACATTTGACCCATGGATCGTTGTACTTAAGTTTCAACAGAATCCAAATGCGTTTGGTCGGTTTGTCGTATGTCAGTTGTTGATTTCACTTAAATTTAAGTCCATTTTTAACAAAACAGTGACACTGTGAGTGGTACCGGCCACACCGGGCCTCGAATTGATGCGGGGTTGACTTGTACACGTCAAACATGAGTCATGGATCATTGTGAAAAAGTATCAACACAATTATAAGCCATTATATTGGTTTGGCGTATGTACGTAAAATATTTTCCATTTTAAACAAAATACATACACTTAGAGTGATACTGGTCACACCGCGCCTCAGATTGAGGCAGGGTTGACTCGTACATGTCACATATGACCCATGAATCATTTTCCTAAAGTGTCAACACAATCCGAAGGCGTTTGGTCGGTTTCCCGTATGTCATTTGTTGATTTCTCACTTAAAAATAAGTCCATTTTGAACAAAACAGAGGCACTTGGAGTGGTGTCATCCACACCAGGTCTCAGATTGAGGCGGGGTTGACTCGTACACGTCACATTTGAAGGTGAGTATTCATAAACGATAGTTGACCTTCTTAGAGAAGAGTTTCTGGAAGAGTATAAGAGACATGAAGCAATGAAGATCATTAGAGTGTTGGAGAAAATGTGGTTGGTACAAACAATGTGGCAATCGGCTTGTGCAAGGCGGCCTAAGTTACAACTTGCAGGTATTGTACTTTATTTTTTTCTGGAGGGTTTCAGTTTAAATGAATTTTGGAATGATCATTGCTAGCCATTTTCTTTTAGGTTTTTTTGACAGCCGAGGGGAAAGGGTGGGGTCTGCAGACATTGGAGGATATGCCGAAGGGTGATTTTGTGTGTGAATATGTTGGAGAAATGTTAACTCACGCAGTTCTGAAAAGAGTCACTATTTAAAAGAAAGTCGCAAGTTTAGATAAATCTCAAGATGGTCAGTTTAAAGACATTTTGAGGGACACTACTAAAGACATGGTCAAATATGCACACATCCCCCACTTTTAGATCGTTGTCTACTACAATGATCTTCCAACCAAGATATGCATTAGAACGCTCATGATACAAAGAACAATTCACTGCCCACATAAACTTGTGACTTTCTTTTAAATAGTGAATCTTTTCAGAACTGCGTGAGTTAACATTTCTCCAACATATTCACACACAAAATCACCCTTCGACATATCCTCCAATGTCTACAGACCCCACCCATCCCCCTCGGCTGTCAAAAAAACCTAAAAGACAATGGCTAGAAATGATCATTCCAAAATGCATTTAAACTGAAACCCTCCAGAAAAAAATAAAGTACAATACCTGCAAGTTGTAACTTAGGCTGCCTTGCACAAGACAATTGCCACATTGTTTGTAGCAACCACATTTGCTCGAACACTCTAATGATCTTCATTACTTCATGTCTCTTATACTCTTCCAGAAACTCTTCTCTAAGAAGGTAAACTATCATGTATGCATACTCACCTTCAAATGTGACGTGTATGAGTGAACCCCGCCTTAATCTGAGGCCTGGTGTGGCTGACACCACTCCAAGTGCCTCTGTTTTGTTCAAAATGGACTTATTTTTAAGTGAGAAATCAACAACTAACATACGGGAAACCGACCAAACGCCTTCGGATTGTGTTGAAACTTTAGGACAACGATTCATGAGTCATATGTGACGTGTACGAGTCAACCCGGCCTCAATCCAAAGTGCGGTGTGACCGGTATCACTCAAAGTGTATGTATTTTGTTTAAAATGGACAATATTTTACGTACATACACCAAACCGATCTAACGGCTTCTGATTGTGTTGATACTTTTGCACAATGATCCATGAATCATGTGTGACGTGTACGAGTCAAAATGGAAAAATAACCCATTGGAGAAAGAATGTTTTATTTAATAATAATTACAATTTTTCTACAAAGATTTACATACAAGAATGTTACATCTTTTTATCCCCATGAACCCCTCTCAAAAATTTCCGCCAATTATACGCGTCTTCAACTCTTGCAATAAAAGTCAGATCTTCATGATTTTTCTGGACAATCTTGCATCAGGTATGCGGCCCACTCGTTTCTGAACATATCTACATCGTCTTGTGAATATGATGCTTTTCGGCATTCATAATAGTACTGAAAAATATATAAATAAAGAATTAATAAATAATTTAAATGAAATAGTACTTGTTTTTGAAAATACCTCTTTAGGGATGCTAGTTTGTCCATTGACAATGATCTCTCTCATGAATCTACAAACATAATAACCGCAATCTTTGTCGTTTGTTTGTTGTGGACACTGCAGAAACATTAATCATGAGGCGAGTAAGTAACTTGTTTTGATATATGTTTGGATAGTGTAATTTTATTATATATACCCTGATATTTGTCCAGACGTAGTATTTGCTCAGCTCCTTATGCTTAGCCCCTGTCCTCATACCATGATTTAGAAAATATTGGTACATAGCCCTATCATAACATAATCCGTAGTAAAAGATAATATATATTATATAACTTGATGTTTAGACCTAAAACATAGGATTTAGTGTCTTACAGATTGAAAAACTGCATCACATGTGGTCGGTTTGTTGGATATCCGTGCTTTGAATCTAGAAAATAAATATTGGGAGTATCCAAATTCACTGCAATTAGCAGCCAATGTTGCCTAAATACACAAAAAGGAATAAGTAATGAAAGAAATGAAAATATAATTGATATTATTTAATTGTAGAGTTTTACCCCTGCATGGTTGGTATGAGGAAGAGTCTGTCATCCGTTATCTTGCTGTCAAATGCTTTCAGCAAAGCAGTCGCTCTTTCCTTATTTTTTGATTCTGATAATTGTATTTCTTGTGTTGATGTGATATGAGGACTGACGATTCCGAATTTTGGCTCATGAGGAAAACCCTTCAACTGCTTTTCAAATATACGTCTGCCAATAATATAAAATGTATTTAATCATAATTATCACAATATATCAGCTTTTGGAAAAGCGACGGGGTTGAAAACATACCTCATATACACATTTACACTTGTGACGCTGAGTCACCCATACTCAAGGATCTCATTTATATTCTCAGCAGCAAAAAAATCTTGTATTTCCTCTCCATACATATTCTCTTCAAAAACAACTACATGGATACTACCATTTCTCAACTTCGTATCCACATGAGTCTTCAATGCAATTAAATGTGGATAGAGAATATGCGGTGTAATTCTACTTTCAGTAGATATTTTGGATCGGCTGGTCAATCCTTTCGATGCTCCCAAGTTTCCTTTCACCTCATCCCCTTTCTTCATCTACAATAAAATTAATTAGTTCTGACCTTTTTTTTTGTTAAAGGTTTGGCTTAAAAAACTGTAAATAAATACCTCTTTTTCGGCATGTAGTCTCACAAGTTGTGATGGCCATGCAATGAATTTCCCAATAGACTGTTCAACTGTACAAATATCATCATCATCAAGTGGAACAAGTAGTTGTGCTGTTGGCTCATGAGCTACCGTAATCGTCACTTTCAGATGATCTTTTGTAAGTGGTCTATTGTGCAGCGTGTCTTCTAAGATGTTGAATACTGTAGCCCTCGCTACAAGGCGATAGGTGGGTGTTGAAAGATATAAATCAAAATCATTATCACCCTACAGAAGATCAGTATAGGAAGAAATTAGTGTTTTCCTGATTCACATTTCATCAGAACAATTAATAGAATATTGATTAACATGGCTAGGATGGCTCTTTGAGGGGAGTGGCTCACCTCAAAGCTGGTGGGGTGTGGGGAAGGATCTTTATGCGCTGGTTGTTGCTGAGTTGTCTCTTCTCTTGGCTTCTCACCCATTAAAGTTGCTAGCAACTCTCCCTGCCATTGAAACCGTTCTTCAAGAGTTGCTAGTCTATTTTTCATTGCTGTCATTTATTCATTTTTTTCATCCTCTTGTTTTTTTTTCTCATAATATACTCGGGGTGTCACCCCAAACCCCCCAGCTCTGACGCGACCATATTGTTCTGGTCGCTTCAAAGCTATCTCTAATATGTCTGCACCAGCTGCAGGAGTACCTGACTCCTGTGACTATCAGATATAAGAAAATAAGTAATTATTATTATGTAATAGCAATTTAAAACAAAACTTTTTATCGTTTCATACTTACACATATTTCCCACACTTTTTGTGTGTTTTTATCAACTAGATTCCCTTCCTTATCTACACGTGCCTCCTTCCATAGCACATGATGAGGGATGGATGTGTGTTTGGTTTCAGAGGCATCAATCTACATATAAATAGAGAAATATTTTTATAAAGTTGTTTCTTGACACATAACAATATCACTGTAAATTTAAAATACACACCATTTTCTTTTATAGTGAGGCGTAACCCATCCTTGCTTTACGATAGGGGTACGTCGGTTTTGATGCGCGTTGCTTGTTTTCAGTACAGAGTTGCTGTTTCATAAATGAAATATTGAAAATCAAAGTGATGAATACATGTATATCCTCAAAATACATATTATCAGTCACAATGTTCCTGAAACTTTTGATCCCCACGATGACCAACAAATGAATCCCATGATTCTTGGGATATCAAGTGAGTGTAGACAATGGGTGGGTGCAGGTTTATTTTACCCTTGGAATCTTTCAGATGATATTTTGTAAGAAGAGTACGAAAGCCTCGATGACACCTTCCCGTAAGCCTTAGTACATAAGTCTTGTGTGAATCATCTACTATAAATGCACTCTGCAATGGATTGTGAAGAGTAAGACACTGTTTCATTATTTTATTTTCTAGTAAATTAAAGAAATGAAATCAAAATGTTACCGTAATTTCTTCCCACATCACAGCCTTCAGGCCGGAGGCAACATGGTGCCATGAAGCTATGTCAATTGGCACGCGTTGCCGAGTGAAAATTCCAATGTAATTGCTAAACATTGCCTTGTTGGGGTTAATGTGTTGGCCCCGTGCATTACACCCAACATCAAATTTGATTCCTTTTCTCTTTTCCTTCAGAACGTTAGACAACACTGTTAAACTACGACGCACCTGTTTTTTATGCAATGCCTCTCCTTTATCCCCGACCATTTCGTCTATATCATTATCATCAATGTTTTCATCTAAAATACTAGCATCAACATGTTCAGATGGTTGTTGGACCTCAACAAGAGGAGCACCAATAGCAGTAGCAGCAGCACCAACACCAATAGGTTGAGGTTGAGAGGCTTGAGAGGCTTGAGAGGCTTGTTCAGAAGCAGCATCAGCAGAAGCAGCAGTAGCAGAAGCAGCAACAATAGAAGCAGCAGCAGCAGAAGCAGCAGCAGCAGCTTGAGAGGCTTGTTCAGCCTCGAGGTTAGGAGCACCAGAACGCGCAGAAGTCATTATCTGCAAAAAAGGTTTAACACTTAAGTTGGATTACATAAATGCAATAATGATAAGATAATAACATGAGATAACAAGTTCTATATTACAAACAAAATATAACCTGTTTATTGAACTCTCTTTTTTTTCAAAGGATGAAGGGATTTGACACCTCTATCGATAATCCAAATCCCTTCATTGTGGTCTCCTCTAACATACAAAACATCGTCTTCATTGGGACCACTGCAAAATGATTGCGACGTCCCACTGAAAGGATCATCCTCAATTGAATTTTCATCGGACCCTTCAGTAGTTTTGGACGATAACAGAACAATCGACCACTTTCGGTTTGCGGGGTCTGGCACATAAAATACTTGTACCGCTTGTGATGCCATTATAAATTGTTCGTCTTTGTACCCTTATTTATTGAAATCAACTTTCAAAAATTCCAATTCATCTATTTTAACACCACTGTTGTTATCAACCCAGTTTCATTGAAAAATCAGCAATTGGAATGTCGTATAATCCAACTCCCATATTCTTTTGATAATGCCAAAGTATGACATATTCGCATAAATTGGATTTCTATCCTTACTACCAGAAACATGCATCGCTTCAGCCACAAGTGTTACTCCACTATTTTTCATGGTACTATCTTCATCATGTTTATCTGTATAGAATGTATAACCATTAATTACATAACCATTGTAAGATAATACATACACGATTGGTCCGACAGCTAGCTATCGAAGTCGTTCTGAAATTGAATTCGGATTTTCATCTAACTCCTTAAAAATATGGTCTCAAAACCATCCTATAAACTGGTGATTATGTGTATTTGATATCCATTTTTCATCCCTTGATGGATTCAACTGTCTCAAAATTTCTTTGTGGGTTTCAATATATGGAGCAACCTCCCAACTTTTATGCAAAACATAAAGGTGGGCCTGCTCCCGATCTGTAATATTGATTGTCACAACATCTCTTCCAGAAATTCCCTCACCCTCAATGCGTCCAGTGTGACGAGATTTCGGAAGACCAATGCTTTTCACATCAGATAGGTATTCGGTACAGAATTCAATGTCTTCTACAACAATATATTGCTCCACAATACAACCCTCTGGACGACTTCAATTTTTGACATACCCTTTCAAAATCTTCATATACCGTTCAACGGGGTACATCCATCTATAGTGCACAGGACCACAAAGTCGAACCTCTCTCACCAAATGAACCATCAAATGAACCATCATATCAAAGAATTTTTGCAGGAAGAACATTTCTAATTTACATAATATGATGACAATTTCTCTTTCCATAGCTAGCAATTTCGCCGGGTTTAAAACTTTGCTGCATATAGCTTTGAAGAAGAAACAAAGTTTGGTTAATGTATTACGAACATTATTGGACAAAATGAAATGTAAAGCTATATGAATTAAATCTTGCATCAAAAAATGGAAGTCATGTGATTTCAAACCTTTTAACTTCAAATAATTCATTGACACAATGTTTTTGATATTTGATGAATACCCCTCTAGAACCTTTACATCATTAAAGAAGTTGCAAAACTGATATCGCTCATCCCTGGAAAGAGTGTATGTAGCTGGAGGAAGAAACGTTCGATTTTCACCCTTCACGGGAGAAAACTCTTCTCTTATTCCCATTTCAACCATTTCCAACCTTACCTTAATTCCATCCTTTGTTTTTCCAGGCGCATTTAGCAACGTTCTGATAACACTGTCACATACATTTTTTTCCACATGCATCACATCAAGAAAATGTCCGACGTACAGACATTTTCAGTATGGTAATTCAAAAAAAATTGATCTCTTTTTCCAACCGATTTTCGTAAGGTTTTTCAAAAATGGTTTACCAAAAACAGTGTTCACGTCTTTTACTTTCTCAAACAGCTGATCACCTGTTAGTAGAGATGGTGTTTTGCATTGTTCTGAACTTCCATTGAATTATGTCGTCCAAGATCGGTACTTATGTCGACGGGGTAGAAATCTACGATGTCCTAGAAACACAGATTTAGATGAATGTTTCAACATAATTGATTCTGTATCTTCTTCGTACATAGGACACCCTTGAGTTCCTTTAATGCTATAGCCCAACAAATTTCCATAAGCAGGGAAATCATTTATCGTCCCATACAACATCGCTCTCAACATGAAGTATTATTTTTCATAAGCATCATACAACATAACACCTGAATCCCATAGAAACTTGAAATCCTCGATCAAGGGATCCAAATATACATCAATATCGTTACCTGGTTGTTTTGGTCCTGATATAAGCAAAGATAACATAATGAATTTCCGTTTCATGCATAACCAGGGTGGCAAGTTATAATTTACCAACATAACAGGCCAAGTACTGTGAGTGCTAGTTTGAAAACCAAAAGGATTCACTCCATAGGTAGATAATGCAAGACGCAGGTTTCTCAGCTCATTTCCAAATTCAGGATACTCATGATCAATTCTCTTCCATTGAGGAGAGTTGGCTGGGTGACGTAATTTTCCATCTTTATTTCTTTTATCTGCATGCCACGACAATTTTCTTGCAGTTTCTTCACTTCCATATAGACTCCTAAACCTTGGAATGATTGGAATGTACCATACAACTTTCGTAGGACTGCATTCATCTTTCTTCTATTGAGAAGCACCACACTTTGGGCATTCTGTAAGTGATTTGTTCTCCTTGTGAAACAATATACAGTCTTTCGGGCAGGCTTGTATTCTTTAAGAAATCATACCCATCGAGCATAGCATTTGTTTAGCTTCATATGTCCGGCTTGGGAGCTCATTATCTTCTGGAAGCATGTCATTCAAAAGAGCAAGTAGTTCCGTGAAACTGACATCACTCCATCCGTTGCCTGCTTTCAATTTATACAACTTCAGTACAGCTGACAATGCAGTATATTTAGTGCAACCAACATACAATGACGTCTTTGCACAACTCTTTAACTTCTCAAACAATTTTGGGAAATCACGGTGTTCATGTTCAACTGTCCTTGTCATTTCCTCAATACAATCTTCATCATCATTGACATCTGTAATCACATCATCTATACGATCTTCTTCATTATCCATATTTGTAATCATATCTGATGATCCATAAAATACAGTTTTATTCCATCCAGTAGCTACATTCTCTTTTTCCCTATGTTTATTCCAACATTTATAACTCCGATCTATTCCGTGACATATCAAATGTTCTTCCAACTCCTCTGGAGTAATTACTCGATAATAACAACAACGTAAACACGGACAAAGGATTTGAGAAGGATCCTTTGCATGATACTTTGCAAACTTCATGAACTCTTTCACTCTGTTTTCATACTCTATTGTCAAATGATTAGCATCCATCCAATCTTTATTCATCTCCATCCTATTTGAATCTGAAATATTATTATTTATGATTCAAATACACAAAACAAGACTTCCAAATACAAAGTAGCAGAGAACCACTTCCTTATAAAAATAGATACTAATATAGCCTAACCATTTTCAATAAAGATTTGGAAGTCAACAGAACCAGGATAAACCCCCATCAAAATGAACACACTTTCCAGCCCCCTTACCAATAGTTCTAGCACCCACCACCCTGCAACAAAACATTAAACATCCTTTTAACCACTCATACTAGTCACCTCATTCATAATAAACATTAAACATCTTGGATGAGTCTAGGTGGATCTTGGAAAGGGGTTAAATCCATGTTTAAGATATATGTTCCCTATAATATAAAGTCATGTTCTTGATTATGGATGAGTCTTGGTGGATCTTGGAAAGGGGTTAAATCCACAAGACACATTATTAATTTCCAACCAATCCCATTATCCAAACTAAAATCCAACCATTTCTATAATTATTAAATTATTATTACTTCACTACCTAGGCTTCTAGCACAAAGAAAACATACATAAAATGTAGCTCATCATTCCCATCGAATCATCGCCTCACCGCCACAAAATAATGACCAAACAAATCATTACCTCACCACCCCAAAAGCATGGCCAAACAATCCATCACCTTGCCACCCAAAAAGAAAAACCAAATGAATCATCCCCTCACTACCCAAAAAGCATGGAAAAACAAACCATCACCTCTCCAAACCAAAATCATGAAAAAACAAACCATACATCATCCCACACCACATCAAAAGAAATTATCGTGACACCCACTAGCTTGACCACACATCACAACACATCAAAGACCATTTTATAGATTTAACAAAGGGACTTTTATCACATTTCACTTTACTTTAAGAGTGTTATCACACATTCCATAAATCCAGGGGAAAGTATTTCATTAGCCAAATATAAGTGGTTATCCAATTTCCATTTTGGGGTGATATCACAACAACATGAAAAAAGGATTCCATATGACAACAAATACAGTGAAAGAAAGGGCGCCCAATATCCATGATTTTTGGCGGGGTATTCAGTCCGTAAAAACACAACATCACAATAATATCAAAGCTGTAAAAGTAAAAGAATCATTAAACCTTCCCCTTGAATTTAAATTAACTTATTAATTTATCTTAATTAGGCTAGTGAAAACCGTCCCCAATGATAGAAAAGAGTAAACCCCTCCTGCATGAAACAAAAAAGTGAGAAATGAAGGAATTCCAAACCTCAAAGAAGGTTTTCCAACTCACTGTGAACAAGAAATTCCAATAAATGACAACCGCATGAAAAACCTAAAGATCAACCTACACTACAAAACAATATTTAGGGCATCCACTGACCTTGGGTGAAGAAATCGGAAGTCCAAGGAAAACTCAAGGTTAGGGAGCCTTCTGCGTTGCCTGGAAGACGCGACCGCCGGAGTGGGGGTGCACAGGAGGAGCCACCAACCGTTGAAGAGGAGGAGTAGGGTTCGGAAGGGAGGAAGATCCGCGGAAGAGGGTCGAGGATAAGGAGAAAGAGTATGGCGGATGTTCGGAAAAGGGAAGATCGGGGGGAGGGAAGCAGTCGCAAGGGTACAGTACCGCGAGAGCTTAGGGCACGATAAAAAAGAGGAGACTGTCTGCCTCCTTTTAATAAAATCGGAGACAAGTTTTAACAGCGCTATAAAAGCGCTGATAAATCCACCCTTTATCAGTGCTAAAATTTTAGCGCTGATAAAGGGTGGCTTTATCAGTGCTATAAAAGTGTTGTTAAAAACTATCCTTTATCAGTGCTAGAAAAGCACTAATAAATCTTCACTTTATCAGCGCTGATAAATATTATCGTTTATCAGCACTTTTTGATTAGCGCTGATAAAGGTTGCGCTTTGCTTGCCCGTTTTTGTAGTAGTGGATGGTTATTTATTCAAGAATAGAAAAAATTATTTTTTATTATTGTTCTACACAATCTTTTATATCCTATAATTTTTGTAGAGATATTCAAATATCACCTCAAAATATGGATTTTGAGTTATATGTGAGAACAGTGAATGGGGAAATTATAGAATCCAAATTTTCCGATCAATGTTTTTAGATTGAAACTACCAGAAAATCCCATCTTACTTCATTTTATGGAGTTTTATGATATATTAGGAATTGATTGGATATATTTATATAAATACAACATTAGCTATCGAGAAAGGGATATCACTCTTCACATCCTGAGTTATCCTTCAATTCAATACAAGTGTAAGGAGGATGATGAATCTCCTTCAAGAATCATCATCTCAATTATAGATATTATTTCCTTATAAACAATCATTTCTAGCACAAATGATTGAGACAAAGGAGAGGATCATTCTCAGAGACATGCCCATTATAAGGGGCTACACTTATGTGTTCCCCTAATAATTTTCTAGTATTCCTTATGATTAAGAGGTTGAGTTGTCAATTGAAATTATAAATGGATCTCTACCCATATCAAAGAATCCTTAAAAAATGTCTACCATTGAGTTGGAATAACTAAAGATATAGTGAGAATCTAGACAATGGTTTCATACAACTGAGTGCTTCACCATGGGGTGCACTAATACTCTATTAAAAAGAAGGATAGATCAATGCGCCTCTTCATTAATTATCATGAGCTCAAAAAATCTCAATAAAGAACAAGTATCCCCTTACCTGGATATATGACTTGTTTTATCAGTTACACAGGGCCAAGTATTTCTACAAGGTGTAACTTCATTCAAAATATCACCAATTAAAGGTGAAGAAGGAATATATTCCCAAAAATATATTTATAATGAGGTATAGACATTAAGAGTTCATAGTGATTCCCTTAGGACTCAATAATTCTCCATAAATACTCAGGGGCTTAATGAATATAGTCTTTAGATATTACCTTGAAATTTTTTTGGTAATGTTTATAAATGATATTTTAATATACTCTAAGAAAAAGGAGAAGCATGAGAAGAATTTTAATATTATACTAAAGACATTGTTAAAGAAGAAACTATATGTAAATTATAGTAAATGTGAGTTATGGTTGGAGGAAGTATCATTCTTAGAGAATTTTATCAACAAAAATGGATATTAGTGGACCCTTCTAAAAATATGGCAATCGAAGAGTGTCCCAAACCAACATCTGTAATAGATATTTATATCTTAATCAGTAAATCTAGGTATTAACTTCAATTTATAAAGTAATGATTGTGAAACTCACTAACCAAGCTTAATAAGAAGGTAGTAAAGTTTATCTAGACTAGTGAATGTGAATATTGCTTTAAATATTTAAAAAGGGGGCTTATCACTACACTAATACTTACACTACTGATAAGTGGGGAACTCTTTGTGGTATACAAAAATGCTTTAAAGAAGGGATTAGGTAGTGTATTGATGCAAAATGATAAAGTGATAGTGTACACCTCAAGGATGGTGTAATTTTATTAGAAAAACTATCCCACACATGATATGTATTTGGCAGCTATAATCTTTATGTTTAAAATCTAGTGGAATTATCTCTATGGGTAGAAGTGTGAGATATATAATTATCACAAGAGACTCAAATATACATTCAAAATGAATCATATTAATATAAACTAGTTAAGGTGGTTATATATCATCAAGGATTATAACTGATCAATCCACTACCATCTTGGTAAATCAAATAAAGTGGAATATGATCTATGCAGAAAGGTTCCTACAAATTTATCAATGATGAGGATTGTAAAGATCCAATATTTTTAGACTTGAAAAGGATGGAAATGGGAATCATTATATAAGGAACATCATTAATCCTTTATCAAATGATTGATCAACTATCCCTTTTAGAGAAGATAAGGGATGCTTAAAGAGATGATGTGGAAATTCAGAAGAAGGTAGAAGCTATCAAACATGAGAAATTATAAGAGTTCAAAATTGATGAGGAAGGAGTCATAAGATTTGGATCACAACTATGTGTACTATAACGGCCCATACTTTACATACATTGTTAATACTTCAAAATTTAAGCATACTTATTACCACATATAACAAAACCATGGAAGGACCATATAGGTATAGAGTCTTTAGAAACTGGGAAACATAAACAACTGGTTCATAAAGCATCTACTTTGCCTCCCATTTATTTCATCATATCTAGAGTCCCTTTTTGGCATATCCTACTTAATAACCTTCTTCCTGACATGGGGAAATAAAACATACAAAATGGTGAGCTCAAATGCTCAGTAAGGGTAAACAAAAGAAATATCAATTACATAATAAAAACATAACTTTTGGAAATCTTAACCTGCAAAAGAAATCATAATTTCATAACATGGGATAAATCATAGTTGTGAAATGTAATCCCAATAATCATAACTTAAAACATGAAACTTTGTGTCATACACACATAATAATATAGAATCATTTCTTATTAGTCAAGACTCATTTCCAAGACTATCTTAGTGGACAAAGTCCATTTCTGAACTGAGTTCACTCCTTGTTTCAGTCCTATTTCACTGAACCGGTTTAACCTGCCATTCCAGCCATGTCTATCTCATGAGATATAAAATCTTTACCCAATGCATTGTAGGGATACATAGGTACCACCCATCTCATAATGATACCATTCTTATGTGTGCCACAAAATCATAAACCATACATCATAGCATAACCCATGTAATAAAAATGGGAATCTTAAACATCGTGACATCATAAAAAAATTCATATAAGATAAAGGAATTCATAAAAATATTTCCATCAAAACATAATCAAATCCATTTAATAATAGGGATAGAAATAGAACCCTATATTATCTTATATGGAAAATAATTTTGATAAAACTCTTGAACTCCATTCTTGAGGAAAATATCCTTTCTACTTCAAAAACATTTTTCCTTTCTTAACATGTCATACAATTTTAAACTAAAATAAGCTGATTAAAAATAAACTTGAAAACTTGTAAAGGAATCTTCTTGGAAATAATTTTTTAAAAATCCATTCATGCCGTATAAGTAAAAAAAACATTCTTCTGGTACTTTTTTCGGAAAAGTCAAAAAGTACCTCGTACGAAAAACGACAAAAGATTCCTTTCATATCCTTTACTAAAAACTCACCGAAGGGTAAAATTGGATTTAAACAATTGTTGGTGGATGGAAAAAATATTACATATTGAGGGAACATGGACGTGGATGATAAAATACACCCCAGTAAATACCAAAGTATAAACAATCTCGGATAAAATGAGATTGTGATATTTTCCCTTACCTTAGGTCCAATTTGCTTAGTAAGTGTCCGAACATCCTGTATAATGATTTAAATAATGTTATTGACTTATTCCAGAATCATAATTATTTTTATGATATCATATATGGTCATATTCTTAGCTTCTTAGTAGTAATATTTCTTTGCTACTTGTTATTCAGGTGTTTATAACTTTTTGTTCTTATGCGTGTTTTGTCGAATAAATTCTTATTCTTCTCTTTAGGTTATAGATACATCCTTTCCAGAATGGTATTAATGTACTATATATCATATTTATTCATTCAATTCATTTATATAATCATTATGCAATGAAGATCATGTAGAACGAATCACATCACATCGTGGAGACGGTATTCCGTACGTACGCACGAGCGATGATATCGTTCCCATGATTGTGGAATTATATTGGAGTGTATATATACTATTTAAGAATCAATATCACTTTAAAATAATCATATATAGTCATTATTTACACCATTATACCCATCCAAGTAAGGTGGTGGTGGAAAATAGATTACACCACGGCGTGGAGACGGTATTCCGTACGTACGCACGCGTGGTGATTTCGTTTTCCGTCGGATGGATAGATGGTGAAATAGGGTTGTTTAATACTTATAATAATATATCAGTATATGAGTGATACTGATGTTATTACTTCATAATGAAACAACTAAATAAGAAGAAGTTGAAGAAGAAAGAATTTGGAAAGGATCGGTAATGGATATTACCTCTTTTTTGACGCGCCTCTTCTTAACCTCCTCTTAGGGCACTAGGGTTGGTCTTTGAAGAATACCAGAACCTCTAGAATGATTATAGGGAAGTGGGTAAGTTAAATGGGCTGGGTTTTTTCGAGATTGAAGGCTCAAATTGGTGTGAGGAGGAGAGGGAGGAGGTGCCCTTTTATAAGGGAGGAGAGGGGCACCTTTGGAAAAACTAAAAATATTATTTTATTATAAAGCCAAATTCGGTTTTAAATAGCTCCAAATTGATTTATTTAGAATATAAGGTGGGGATGGGTCGAAATAATCTCATCAAATAGAATTTAGACAAGTTTAGGTTCCTATTTTAACCTTATAATTTAGATTTAACATTAAGTTAAATAATTTTACTTTTACCGTGTCTTCTTGTGTTCTTACACTATAAGGTTAATAAACTTACTATAACAAGAAAAATGAACACCAAGTTGTTTATTATTAATATATATAACCTTATATAAGTCATTTGGCCGAACCTTAGATTTTTAGGAATAAAATAACAATTAATAATATAATATTTGTTTTAAAAACTATTTTATGTCAATTTTGACACTATTTAGTAATTGTTTTTTGTGAAAATCATAACAGAATGATTAGTTCGAAAAAAGTTAATTAAATCAATACTAACATGTTATATTAACCTATAAAATTAGTGTAATTCATAAAAAGTCTCAAATTACATTTATTTGGGTATTTATAACATCAATTATGTCAATATTTCATTAATAAGATAATTACTGCATCATCATTGTGTCATAAATAAATTAAATTATTTAATGTATAAAAATTATAAATAAAATACCATTATTTTGGAAATATTTTTAGATTTCTAATGAATATTTATAGTCGAATTTATCTTATGGATAACTCTATATTAAAAATGATTTAGTTATTAAACTTTGATTTTAACAATTTTAACCCTTCTTTAAATAAATTGATAATAAATGTCCTAATCTAATCCAAGTGGGCCTAAATGGTCATATTTTATTCCTAAGGTTGTTTTTGGTTGAATTACACTTATCCAATAGAATTAGAACATGTGTTAGGGTAATAATAATAACACTTTTACCCTTAATTACCCTATTTACTTTTAACCGTGGTAAAAAAAGTAAAAAGTTTCTATTCACCAAAAATTATTTTCATCTCATTAAACCACATTTTAGTCTTTGATATTAACAGTGTCTCTTAGATTTTTGAAATTCCACTCACAGAAGCGGTAAAATTAATTTTTATGAAAAATTCAGTTTTTTTAACTACCACTTAGTGGTTTCACTATTCATCAAAAATTGAATGTTTTCAGAAAAATACCAAAATTTCACCCTAGGCTAATTTTGATATTCCGAATCCAAAAATGAATTCCATTTTAAAAAATAAAAATTATAAAATTTCAAAAAGTGGTTATTACTATTCATAGCGGCTAGTTTTAATAATATTTTAATAGCATATCGTTGTTTAGTGAAACTCGGTATTAGGTACGACACAATCTATCGAGAAAGGCCGCGGTTGCGTGTAAAGCAAGCCAATCTAGTGTTGTGTGTAGTGAAAGATTCCTTTGATGATTTAAAAACAAAATATTTCTCATAAAAGTCTTGGGTGTTACATGTACCATGAAATCCTGAGATAAAGAGGGAAATTTTGAATGATGCACTTAGCTTGACCTTCTCTGTCCACCGAGGGAGTACAAAGATGTATTGAGATCTTTGAGAGAACTATTGGTGGGACAATATGAATAAGGAGATCACTAAATATACTTCAAAGTGCTTAGAATGTCATAAAGTGAAGGATGAAAGAGTCTGAGGGGATGATGAAACCATTACCCATAACAGCATGGAAATGGAAAAAAATCACCATGGACTCTATCATTATATTTCTAAAGACATCCAGAGGAAATAATTAAATATGGGTTTTTGAGGATCATCTTACAAATATAACTCACTTTATTAAAATTTGAGAGGAATTATCACTTGATCAACTTGTAGGGATATACATTAGAGAAGTGTTGAGGCTTGATGAAGTACCATTATCGATTGTATCTGATAAATATTTGATATTTACCTCTAAGTTCTAGAAGAGTCTCGAACATGCTCTGAACACTAAGAAAAACTTCAATATGAGTTATCATCCTCAAAATTATAGCCAATCTAATCAGATTATTTAGACATTGGAAGACATGTCGAGAGCATTCTAGATTCACTTCAAATAAGGATTGGATCAAAATATACCTTTGGTCAAGTTCTCTTATAATAATAGTCTCGAATTAAGCATCCAAATGGATCTATATAAAGCCATTTATGGGAAAAGATACAAAACACCATTATGATGATATGAAGTTGAAAAAATTAATCTATTGGGGCCTGAAACGGTTGATGAAATGGTTGAAAAGGTGAATACCATCCAACACCATATCCAGGATGCACAAAGTCGATATAAAATCAATATAGAAAATCCTCGAAGGGACCTGGAGTTTGAAGTTAGAGACATGTTATTCCTCTACATATCTCTATATATGAGAGTCATAATATTTGTGAAGAAGGGAAAGTAAAGTCCCAGGTATATCATCCCCTTTGAGATTCTTGATCTCATCGAATCTATGGTATATCAATTATCACTTCCACCAACCATGTCTCAAGTACACGATGTATTACACATATATCTCTTAAGAAATTATATACTAGATCCCTCACATGTACTAAATTCAGAGGTGGTGAAACTAGAAAATGATCTCTCTTATGAGGAGAATCCAGTGAAGACATTGGACTATAGAGATAAAGTTATACACAACAAGACTAATCGCTCAGTCAAAGTACTATTGAGGAACCATAAATATGAAGAGGAGACATGGGAATCAGAGGAAGCGATGAATGAGAAGTACCATCAACTGTTTTTACTTTATTTTGTAAAACAAAATTTCAATGGTGAAATTTCATAAGGGGTGAAATTTAGAGGGAGAAATTTTATCAATATAATTTCCCTTCTTATAATTATGTCATGTAAGGATAAATCACAAACATCACATAGAGAAACCAACAAAATATTATTCTCATAAATAAAGAATGATACATTAGTCATAAAATAAATTAATATTAATTCCAAATATTACATGAGAACAATAAATAGAAAATAAGATAATCAGAATAAGAAAATTTGGATATGCTTGATCTACCAGAATAACCATGCTCATGAACAAAGATATAAAAATAAAAGATAACATTAATAATAAAATAATCATTCAGAATATGAAAGTATATATATATATATATATATAAACTTGATAGAAAGTAAAAGTGAATGAAGGATGAATGTGATAAGAGGTATTTATAGGATGTAGTAAACCCATATAATCGTTATAAACCTGACTGTCGGAATAGTAACCTAACCATTAAAATAGTAATCTAACCATTAGGAATTGTAATCTAGAAATTAGAATAGTAACCTCACATATGAAAGTGTAAAATAATATTTAGGTATCTTATAAATGAAAATATTATATATATATATCATGGTACAAATAAATAAATGTTTTAAAAATGATAAATTAAGTTTTAGTATTTTTGTAAAACTTAAATATTTTATTTGCAATTTTATAATGAATATAATGATTTTAAATAAAATTTATTTTCATAAAATAATTTCAAAAATTAATATTATGTTTTATTATAATGATTATTTAATTTTATGATACCCTAAATATTTTTTTAAAGGGTTATAAAATCTATTATAATATTAAAATCAATATTTTTCAAATAAATGAGGATTTTATTTAAAAATTTTATTTTTCATATTTAGAAAATTATTTTTATAAAATGGAGTCCATTTTTTATATCTAGATGTTTGAAAATGGTTTTGGTCGGAGTAGAGTACTCAAGAGGGGGGTGAATTGAGTATCTAGAAAAATTTCTATTTAAAAAGTATTCTTAAAAAGGTTCCCCAATAAATTTAAATACAGCCTAGTTAATCAAAGTAATACGGTTATGAATGTTTGACTATTTGAATAACTTCTCAAAAGATTGATTAATTCTTAGTGATCTTAATATCAGTTATTAACATTACTTTTGAAGCTATTATAATAAGGAAAAACAATTATAATTTCTTTCCAAGATTAACTATCAAAGTAAATTTAGTGATTTCTGAATTATCCAGTAAAATAGAGAAAACTAAATTAAATAACACAGTGGATTTAAAACAAGTGGTTTAGTCTTAAGATGAGACCTAATTCACTCCACTTGGTGATCACCTGCCACCAAGAAGTTTATATAAATAAACATTATCCACACCCTGGATCAGGGTTAACAACAATACATAGGACTGTCCAGGTCACATGACCTCTTCCATAGTTCTTTGCGAGTAAGAACTACCAGGTCACACAGGGACCTCTTCCACACTTATCCATGGGAATAAACAAGTGTAAAAATATGTATGAGAAATTATATCTTGTATCCTTCAATTTAATACAGTAGATAGTGTGTGTTTTTATACAGACACAAACACACTGCTCAAAAGATAAAAATAATACACAATAGAGCAAAAATGATGAGATAAGTTTAGAAGTGCTCTGAGTGTAAGTCTTTGCAGCTATGGAATTCTAGGATGAAGCAGATGCATAAATCGATTCCTCTTGCTGAAAATAGAGTATCGCAAGTCAGCTAGATCTGGCTTGTGTTCTTCGTGGAGTTGATAGTGTGAAAATGTTCTCAACTCTAGGATTTGAGTATGCTTCGTGTGTTATTTAGCAGTGTTGGGTTGCATGTGTTAGTTATTCTATCAACAATTCTCGCGATTATTCGTTATCATGCCCACACATGTTTCTCTATTGTCACTATTGTTTCACTTTGCTTCTGGGCACACTATTCTTTTTATTCTTAGAATGCATGTGTTGGGGTCGACAGGATGCATGTATTCTACACCTCGTACCTCGTACTGTCAGGTGAAATGTATAAAAAGAAACATTAATTATGTCAGTGAATTTAAAAGCTTCAAATATGATAGTGAGAGATTAAATTGAAAAATGAAAAAACAAATTAAGAAACGATGTCACATTCTGTCTGCAAATAGTGTCTTCATGAAACGGTGTCTCCTTGAAACGATGTCTCCTTGAAACAATGTCTCCTTGAAATAGTGTCTCCTTCAAACAATGTCCTTGAAATGGTGTCTCTTTGTTTGTCTTTAAGAGGTAAGAAAACTATGACGACATAATTGTATAGAGATTAGGAACCGATAGCACAAATGCGGTGTTCGATCACAATGTCTAGTCATGATGTCTGGATGGTCACGATGTGTGATCACGGTGTCTGGTCACAGTGTCTGGGTCACAGTTTTTGGGTCACGATGTTTGGGTCATGGTGTCTGGGTCACGGTGTCTAGGTCATGGTGTCTTGGTCATGGTGTCTGGGTCACGATGTCTCGGTCCTTTACCAAAAAAAACATAACCGGTGGCAAACTCACAGTTTCTCAGACTTAGCCAAATATATGTACACAGACTTAAATAGTGATATTCATAGAATGAATTAAAGTTAATCATTCATAAGAGAATTTCATTATAAAGAAAATATTTTACAATAATTATTTAAGGTATAAAGAGACCAATCATCTGTACACATGATTTTAGATAGATTAAACATGATTAACATGCTTTACAAAATGTATAGGATTTGTGATCATTAAAGCATGATTAACACATGAGGAGTAAAACAATATCCCCCATTTGATGATCAAAAATCATGTGAGTGAGAGATCTATTCTTAGGTAATGTGTCTCTTCTTTAGTGTGAAATTAGAATACATATTTCTCCAAATTTTGGGATTATCAAAAAGAGTAAATAAGAAATAGATAATAAAAGTTCACAATTCATTAGATGGATAAAAAGTGTCATTACAAACAATAAGTAAAAAGAATATAGAAATCATCCCCATCAAAAGTTATTAGTCACTTTTCTTCAGAATTGGCTCATTTACTCTTTTCCCTTGGCAGCAACATCAGAAGAGGAATCCATTAGAGCAGAGGTAGAAGTGGAAGAAGGGAGTGAACCAGTTGACAGAGAAGGTAAAATGAGTCCTTCAAAAACAAAAGAGGCCAAGGTAGGTGTAGTAGAAGATCGAGCCAACTATTGATCAAGGATAACTAGTTTTATTTGACTCAGAGCCCGAGAGACAAACATAGATTTAGAGGTAAGGGCAGAGGATGAGAAGGTAGGAAAACCATATCTCATGGGTGCAGCTGCAGGAGAGACAATTGTAGTACTCTGGACATGAAGATAAGACCTAAAAATCTTGATGAATTTAGAAATGATATCACCACCATACTACATGGCTTTATCAAAGTCATCCTTGTTCTCCATAAACTTATCCAACAAATGAGTGAAATCTTTGTGCTTTTGGACTTGAGTTTTGAAAGCTTGAGTGACAGGAGGGATTCTTAGATTTTATACAAGGTACTTGAAGTGGTTGGCCATGCCATTCTTAGAAAAGATTTGATTGATGTAGAAATCCACCTTCTTAGCAATTTATTGATGAGAATCATTGGTAATCTTGGAATTAATTCTCAACAAATCAAGAACTCTATCACTGTTCTTGATAACTTCATATAGATATTCCTTATCAAAGACACTAACCACAGATTGAAGTTCTTCTTTGACAACTGTTCTAAGCAGATTACTGTCTAAAGATGGATGAGATGATTATCCAAAAGTACGAGAAGTAGTAACAACCAAATTAAGGGATTTTGGTTGATTCAGAACTTTCTGGAGACATCCCTTATACTCATCAGTTAACTTGTTAAGACCAATAACAAGCTCACACATCTCTTGAACAATATGATTGTTTATTTCAACTACCTTGTCAGCTGAGTAAGTGAGATTAGGTTGAATCAGGGAGGCTACTTCCTGTGGAATCTGACCAACAATATCCTCAATGGGATGATAAACTGGTTTTGATCTTGAGTTCATCACTCCTTGAATTTCTTCAACCATACCTCTAAGAGTCTTTATTTCATCACTTAACTGTTTTTTCTCAACTCCGACTTATTGAATCTCATGAAACATCTTAGGTTGAATCTGCTATTTGATATTTTCTAATAACAAGGCAAAATCTCTCTCATGAAAATTAGTTACAGGAGCCGGTTGGGTATTCATGAGTTTTTAAACTCCATCAAATAGGGTTGCTCCAAATGATTTCAGATCATCCTTATTCACTAATTTTGGAGGTTCTTATGAAGGTTTCAGAATAGAAGCTGAGACAGGCTCTGGATCATTAGTAGAGATAACATCAGGAGCAGTTTCCAGTTTCAATTGAAACATAGTAGGCATATCAATACATTTTACTAAGACTTCCTGGGAATCAGTCACATCAAAATAACTAGGGAATTTAAACCATGTATCCACTGATCTTGGATCAATCATATTAGGTACTTCAGCACTTTCCAGACTGGGAGGCTGCTTCCCATAAACATTTGCATCTATTAAAGGACTAAAGGATTTAGTTCTTTGATCTATTTTTAGATTTTAATTCCCAATAGCCTCACCCTTTCCCTTCTAGCCAATTGAAAATCTTGTTCCATTCTCTCTTCAGCTGATGGGATAACTTCAGGAACAACTTTTTCCTTCACATGTTCCCCATAATAAGCTTCTTTCATAAGAGAAAGATATAATTCTATATGATCTTCTACAATATCCATTTCATTTACCTTAGTAAAAAATTCTTTTTCAGTAGCAGGTTGTTCTTATAAATCAGAAACTTCTTCAATAACATGCATTTCCTTTTCAATTAAGGCTTGAGGAGAATATTCACCATCTTCCTCAACCAGAGTAGATTATATTGAAGGTAAAACAACCTCTTCTTATTCTTTCTCATTAGAATACTCAACAATTTCATATGGTTCCAAACCAAGATAAGAAATATCATTAGGTCTTGAAGAGTGTTTCAATAGATTAAACTTTTCATAAACCCTTTCATTATCTTCCACCCATGCACTTCTCTATGGATTCCAGTTAATTTTCATTCTCTTTACTGTAACTTTTGAAAGAAAAAACTCATAATCCTTAATATATTATTCATTTGGTCCAACTAACCCTTTTGTATGAAGCATATCTGAGATAAGCATTGAATTGAATAGGGAGGTTGACTTGGAGGTTGTTTTGATCAACTTACACATATGGAGTACAACATATTTTCATAGGTTGATATTATGTCCACTTTTCATGAGATGTATCAAAAATACATCCTGATACTAGAGTGTAGAAAAATCACCTTTTCTAGGGCTAATCAGATTCTGAATAAATTTAAACAGAAATCTAGTTTCACCATCTTGCTCAGCAGCTATGGCTCCTCGCTTTGTTTCATTACCAGTTAAGCTTCCCAATGCTTCTTCCAAAACAAAGAAATCACTTGGAGGGGGAGGACCACTATGGTAGTCCTAAAAAATAACCCCATTAGGTATCCTAAGGCATGCATCCCATAACCTGAAAGAAAAGGTACAACTCTGGCCATTGATCCAACTTCGCACAACATATCCATATTTTGTATCAAAAGAGAATTGAACATACTCATAAAACTGTGAAACTAATTTCGAGTAAATAGGATTATCCTCCTTTGTGAACTGATCTAGCCATCCTTGATCTCTATTTACTTTCAATACAAAAGACTTACTTGACAAAAGCCACTTAGGGCATATCTCCTTTTTGGGTACTACTATTCTATCTACCAGATTCAGATTCAGAGGACCTTTGAGTGCTAACTTTGATGCTATTTTCAACTTCTTCTTTGAACTGCGCTTCTCTAAAGTTGACGAAGATGGGCGTTTCATCCTGGGAATTCAATGATGGTTCGAGAGAGAGAGAGAAAACTGAAGGGTTGAGAGAGGGGTTACGATTTGAGAGAAGAGAGCTCGAGAGAAGAAAGGAGTGAAACTTATTTTATTTTATCATTTAGGGATATCAAGAATTGTGGGATAAAAAATGCGGGAAAGTAAAAGGGTAAAATAATTAATTACCACGATACGAGTTATAATGTATAAATAAAACAATAAAGCGTCTTTACAGTGAGACCATAATCAACTTTCACAGTGAGACTGTAACTGGATTTCACGGTGAGACCGCAACTGGCTTTCACGGTGAGACCGTAACTGGATTTCATGGTGAGATAGTAACTAGATTTCACAGTGATACCGTAAACATGAAACAATAACTTTTAAGATAGTAAAATTATAGAACTATTAGATAGTGACTTGTGAAACCGTAAACTGTGAAATAGTAAGTTGTGAAATAGTATACATACTACTTAAGATTTATCATTCGCAATTCATATATGATACAATCTATTCTTTAATAATTTAATGGTTTGGTGAATATATCATCAAGATGATATTTAGTTCCAATGAATTACAAAGTTATGTCACCTTTTTGATAATGATATATTAAAAAGTGATGTCTTACATCAATATGTTTTTTCCTAGAGTGTGAAATGAGATTTTTTGAGATGTTAGTAGCACTATTATTGTCACAATTTATAGGTACATGCTTGAATTGATATCCATAATCTAGTAATGTGTGTTTCATCGACAAAATTTGTGCATAACAACTACCAGCAGCTATGTATTCATTTTCTCTAGTAGATAGTGCAACAAAGTTTTATTTTTTACTACACCATGATACAAGTGACTTGCATAAAAAGTGACATGTTCTAGAGATTCTTTTTCTATCTAACTTACAACCACTGAAGTCAGCATCCGAATAACTCAATAACTCAAATACATATCCTCTGAGATAGAATAGTCCTAGATTGGGTGTATGCTTGAGGTATTTGAAGATTCTTTTAATAGCATTTAAATGAGATTCCTTGGGGTTTTCTTGAAAATGATAACACATACACATAAAAAACATAATGTCATGTCAGCTAGCATTTAAGTAGAGTAAGCTTCCAATCATCCCTCTATAAGTGGTTTGATCAACAAATTTTCTATCTTCATCAAGACCCAACTTAAAAGTAGTACTCATTGGAGTGTCACTACTTTTAGTTTTATCCAAACCAAAATGTTTTAGAAGATCTCTAGTATATTTTCTTTGATTTAAGATAATACCATCATTATTTTGAAATATTTTAAATCCAAGAAATAATTTTAGTTCACCCATTAAACTATTTTCAAATTTGTTTTTCATAATTTTAGAAAATTCAATACATAAATAATTTTTTTAAGAATCAAAGATAATGTCATCTACATAGATTTTAACTACTAAAAAATCATTGGAAATTAATTTTATAAAAAAGGTAGGATCAACTATTCCATTTTTAAAACCTTTATAATTAAGAAAAGTACTTAATCTATCATACCGAGATCTTGGGGCTTGTTTTAAACCAAATAAAGCTTTTGATAATTTAAAAATATGATTTGGAAAATGAGGATTTGTAAAACCAGGGGGTTTCTCAACAAAGACATCCTCAACTATATATCCATTGAGAAATTCACTTTTTACATCCATTTTATATAGTTTGAAATTCAGATGTGCAGCATAAGCAAGAAAAACTCTGATGGCTTCAAGTTTAGCTACTCTTGCAAAGGTCTCTTCATAGTCAATTCCTTATTATTGACACTACTAGAAAATGGACCTATCCCTATGGTTTTCCCCAAAAATGTGGGGATAGGTACCCCTATACCCACAGTTTTTGAAAACCATGGGCATATGTCAATTTTTAAGACCCATACCCACGGTTCTCCAAAACCGTGGGTATAGGGGGGTCTATCCCCACGGTTTTCCAAAACCGTGGAGATAGGTCCTAAAAAGTCACCTATACCCACAGTTTTGGAAAAACGTAGGTATAGGGGTACCAATCCCATGGTTTCCCCAAAAACCTTGGGGATATTTATGGGATAAAATACCTATACCCACGGTTATGAAAAACCGTGGGTATAGGTCTCTCGTGTGTGCGCGGGAATTTTTTTTTCCGCGGGAAGGAAATTTTTTTGGTGGGAGTCCTATACCCATGGTTATTCCCTCTATACCCATGGTTTATATAGATATATCTAACTAAATATAAATATATATACACATAGGTGATATTAGGGTAGTGCTTATACGTGGTGTTTGTAGCGAAGAGGTTGCGTGATCGAAACCCGCCGCGTGCATTATTTTAGGATCTACACCCACAATTTTGAAACCATGGGTAAAAGCCTTTGACACCATGGAAATTGGGTAGGTTTCATTGACACGGTGGAAGAACACCTATACCCACAGTTTTGGAGAACTGTGGGTATAGAATGGGGACCTATACCGACGCCGTTCTAGCCCATGGTTCCCAAAACCGTGGGTATAGCCTATACCCACGGTTTTGGGGGCTATACCCACGGTTTTGAACCGTGGGTATAGGCTGTTTTTCCAGTAGTGTGACTATAGCCTTGTGCTACCAATCTAACCTTATTTCTAACTATATTACCAACTTCATCTACCTTATTTCTAAACACCCATTTAGTGCCTATGGTAAAAGTGTCTTTGGGGCTGTCAACAAGTTTCCAAACTTTGTTCCTTTCAAATCGATTAAGTTCTTATTGCATAGACATCACCAAAAACTCATCATTGATAGCATCATTAATGTTTTTAGGTTCAAGTTGTGACAAGAATACTTGATGTTCAACCTGATTTCTAAGAGAAACTCTAGTTTCATTTCCTTTATCTAAGTCTCCTACAAAATCATATAAAGGATGGTTATTAATAGTTCTAACTACTCTAGAAAAATAAGGAATAGTGAGTTCAGGTTCTTCAATAGTTTTGGGTTCATTGTTACATGAATCCAAGGAATTTCCAAAACTGTAAGTTTTTACAGATTCATTCACAAGATGGTTAGAGGTTTTTAAATTAATATCCAGATTTGATACATCATCCTCCAGGTTCTTTAGAGTGGTTTTAGGCTCATGTGAATCTATTTTATCAAATTTTACATGGATATATTCTTCCACACATTTATTTCCTTTATTAAACACTCTATAGGCTTTACTAGAGATTTAATATCCTAAAAATATTTTTTCATCACTCTTGGATGAAAATTTATCAATATTGTTGTTAGTATTAAGGATATAGACTTTGCAACCAAAAACTTTTAATTAACTTACCTTGGGTTTTATATTGTTCCACAACTCATATGGAGTTCTTTTAAGAATAGGTCAAATCAACACTTTATTGATAATGTAGCATGCTGTATTTATAGCTTCAGCCTAAAAATAAATAGGTAAGTCATATTCACTAAGCATGGTTCTAGCAATCTCTTGTAGGGTTCTATTTCTTCTTTCCACAACTCCATTCTATTGAGGTGTTCTAGGGGTAGAGAAATTATGACTATAGCCATTTTGTGAGAAAAAGGATTCAAACTCTTGATTTTCAAACTCACAGCCATGATCACTACTTAAGGATTTAATTCTAAGTCCACTAAGATTTTCTATAGTTTTTACATATTTGGTAAAAAGAGAGTATGCTACACTTTTATGAGCCAAAAATAAAGTCCAAGTATATCAAGAAAATTAATCTCCAAGAACATAAACACAATGCTTCCCATTTAAACTAGAAACTCTAGATGGTCAAAACAAATCAATGTGAACCAATTCTAGAGGTTGAGAAGCTGGCACTTCTTTCTTTGATTTGAAGGAAATTTTGTGTTGCTTTCCCTTTTGACAAGGATTACAAACTTTATCATTTGGAAACTCAAGTTTGGGTAGGTATTTGACTAATATTTTTCTAGTTAACTTTCTAAGGGAGTGAATATTATAGTGTCCTAGTATCCTATGCCAAATCCAAGATTCTTTTTGAAATACACTTAAACATGATACATTTTGAGAGACTAAATAATCTAAGTTAACAAAATATATATTTTCATTTCTTAAAGTATAAAATTCTAATTCATTTTTTGATTTGAAAACATTGAAAGTATCATTTTTAAATTTAACATGAAATCCATCATCACATAGTTGTGAAATAATAAGTAGATTATATTTCAATACATCAACAAATGTAATTTTTAAATTAAAACTGAGTTAGAGTTACTGATTTGGAAAAGGCTAATAATCTTTCCTTTGGCATTGTCACCAAAGGTGACATGTCCTCCATCAATTTTTGTTAAATTCTTGAAGTATGAATAGTATCCTATCATGTGTCTTGAACACCCACTATCCAAGTACCATAATATTTTACAAGAACTCTTTAAGAAACTTTCCTATAAAATGGTCAAATGAAAACAGATTTTTGGTACCCATACTTGTTTGGGTCTAGTAATATTAATGACTAGTTCTTTAGGAACCCATATCTGCCTCATAGGTTTCCTATAAGCATTATGTAATGTACTTTAAAAACAAACTCTATTTGGTCCAAAAAAGTTTGAAATAGTAGAGAGTGTATCATAATTTGAACTAGTTAAATGTTTTCTAGAACTAGGAGTAAAACTATATGTCATAGACTTAGAAACAAAATTAGTTCTTCCAAAATTTCTGTTACCAGATTGATAGCCAATGCCATTAGTATATTTAGGAGAAATCATTTTACCTAGAATTTGTACCAAGGTATCTTTAAAATTTGTAAACCTTTCAAGATGCTTTTTCAATTTCTCACTAGGTAGTTTTAGTTCATTGTTCTCTGTGAGTAATTGAGAAATTTTCCCCCTTTCTACAGCGAGTTCAGTTTTAACAGTTGAGGTAAGAGCATGCTGTTTCTTTAAAGACTTGTATTTATCTCTTAGTTCAATGCATGTCTCTTCAAGCATATTACAGTACTCAAAAATTTCTTCATTAGATATAGTTTCAAAGTTACTCACATCGCTAGAAAAATAGGAATTGTTTAAAGGAGATTCTAGTGTTACCTTAGATGTGTTTGTCATAAAACACATATTGGATTTGTTATCCTATTTATCATGTAAAGATTCTGAGTCACTTGAACTGTCCTCAGAAGAACTCCATGTTTCTTTCATTGAGTTTTTATACTTTATATTTTTTTACTCATATTTATTTTTGTATTTGATCTTGTGACAGTCAGCCTTGATATATCTCTTTCACTTACATTCATAGAAGAATATATCATCCGAATTGTCACTTCTTTTCCAATCTTTCTTCCAGCTTCCTTTTTGATCATATATTCCCTTGAATTTAGGATTTTTGAAAAACTTCTTCTTCTTGTAAAATCTATTAAATCTTCTGGATAATTGATCCATCTTCTAATCACTATTAGTTAATGATTGTTCACTGATGGAACTTTCTAAAGAGACTTCCAATTTTCCTTTCTCCTTGTGTTTAGTGTTGGTGGTCTTGAATGCAAATGATTTTCTTTTGGGTTCATCCTCCCCTTCCTTGTTGACTTCCAGATCATATTCATACATCATTAGTTTCCCAACGAGTTCTTTTACAGGTAGCCTACTGATGTCACATGACTCTCTAATAAAGACATAGGTTCCTCTCCACTTGTTAGGTAGGCATCTGAGAATCCTCATGATATATTCTTTAGCAGTGACTTCTCTTCTAAGAGAAATCATTGTGTTGACAATTTTTTTGAACCTGAGATACATGTCATAAATAGACTCATCAGGTTTCATTTTAAAGTTATCATATTTAATAGTATTAGTATTGAGTCTCATTTCTTTCACACTATAAGTTCCTTCATGTGAAACAGATAAAGTATCCCAAATTTCATGGGCAGTTTTACATGTAGAGATTCTATTAAATTCCACATCTCCTATAGATCAATATAAAGCATTAATAGCTTTGAAATTGTTATTGCAGGTAGTCTTGGTAGGGTCATACCAAGTGATTCTATCAGTAGTAGGCATCTTATATTCATCTATAATTGAAGACCATATTTAAAAACTCATACTTTCTAAATGAATTTTCATTTTAATTTTCCATTGCGAATAATTGGTTCCATTAAAGAATGGTGGTATGTTTTTTTAGAACCTTCCAAACTATTATCCATGATAAATAAATACTTTTAAAGAGATATAAATTTAGAATTAACAAAAATTTATAGATCTTTAAAGTACAACTAAAATCACAGTTGAATAAGGTAAAAAACAGAGTCTTAATAGGAATAACAAACAATCCTCTGATACCAAATTTTGGTCGTAGTAGAGTACTCAAGAGGGGGGGGGGGAATTGAGTTTATATAAAGATTTCTGTTTAAAAAGTAATCTTAAAAAGGTTCCCCAATAAATTCAAATACATCCCAGTTAATCAAAGTAATATGGTTATGAAAGTTTGACTATTTAAATAACTTCTCAGAAGATTGATTAATTCTTAATGATCTTAGTATCAGTTATTAACATTACCTTTGAAGCTATTCTATTAAGGAAAAATAATTATAACTTCTTTCCAAGATTAACTATCAAAGTAAATTTAGTGATTTCTGAATTATCCAGTAAAATAGAGAAAACTAAATTAAGTAACACAGCGGATATAAAACAAGTGGTTTAGTCACAAGCTGAGACTCAATCCAATCCACTTGGTGATCACTTTCCACCAAGAACTTTATATAAATAAACATGATCCACACCCTGGATCGGGGTCAACAACAGTACACAGAACTTTCCAGGTCACACGACCTCTTCCACAGTTCTTCATGGGTAAGAACTACTAGGTCACACAGGGACCTCTTCCACACTTATCTGTGGGAATACACAAGTTTAAAAAGATGTATGAGAAATGATATCTTGTATCCTTCATTTTAATGCAGAAGACAGTGCGTGTTTTTATATACACACAAACAAACTACTCAAAAGATAAAAATAATACACAACAAAGAAAAAATGATGAGATAAGGTTAGAAGTGCTCTGACTATTAGTCTATGCAGCTCTGGAATTCTAGGATGAAGTAAATGCAGAAATCGAGTCCTCTAGTAGAAAATATATTATCGCAAGTCAACTAGATCTAGCTCATGTTCTTCATGGAGTTGATAGTGAAAAAATGTTCTCGACTCTAGGATTTGAGTATGCTTTGTGTGTTCTTCAGCAGTTTCGGGTTTCATGTGTTAGTTCTTCTTTCAATAATGCTCGTGCTTCTTAGTTATCGCACACACACACTTGTTTCTCTGTTGTCACTATTGTCACACTTTGCTTCTATCTACATGGATCTTTTTATTCTTATAATGCATGTGTTAGGGCTGACATGATGCGTGTTTTCTATACCTCGTACCTCATACTATCAGGTGACATGTCTAAAAACATACATTAATTATGTCAATTCATTTAAAATCTTTAAATACGACTGTTATAGATTGAATTGAAAAATGAAAAAAAAGATTAAGAAATGGTGTCACGGTCTGTCTGGAAATGATGTCTTCATGAAATAGTGTCTCTTTGAAATAATGTCTCTTTGAAATAGTGTATTATTGAAACAGTGTCTCCTTGTTTGTCTTTGAGTGGTGAGACAACTATGACAGAACAATTATATAGAGATCAGGAACCGGTAGCACGAATTCGGTGTTTGATCACAGTGTCTAGTCACGGTGTCTGGATGGTCACAATGTGTGGTCACGGTGTCTGGGTCATGATGTTTGGGTCATGGTCTCTGGGTCATGGTGTTTGGGTCACGGTGTCTGGGTCATAGTGTCTGGGTAACAGTGTCTGGGTCATAGTGTATGGGTCACAGTGTTTGGGTCACTATGTCTAGGTCACGGTGTTTGGGTCCTTTGCCCAAAAAACGTAACTGGTGGCAGACTCACAGTTTCTTAGACTTAGCCAAATATCTGTACACAGACTTAAATAGTGATATTCATATAATTAATTAAACTTAATCATTCATAAGAGAATTTCATGAGAAATAAAATAGTTTACAATAATTATTTAAGGCATAACGAGACTAATCATCTGTACACATGATTTCAGATAGATTAAACATGATTAATAGGATTTACAAAATGTATAGTATTTGTGATCATTAAAACATGATTAACACATGATGAGTACAAAAAATTGTTAGGGTGAATTTTTGGGATTTTTTTCTAAAAATATTGATTTTTGGTGAATAATGAAATACAACAATTTACAATATTTATCATTATAAGACAAATATATGAATATTTGGTTCATTCATGATGTAATCACCCATTAGTTTGAACTAAAATGAATTAGTTACTATATATGGTTACAAGAATCAATTCTATTGATATTCTTGAGGAAAAATAATAAACTAATGAATATAATAATAAAAACACCCCTCTCCTACCATTATAAATACCACACCTCACTACCCCTTATTCTCACACCTTCTAAGATTTGGAGATTGCCAATATTCTGACCAAATCCCTATCCAAGATTCTTCCCTAAATCCTAGTCTTACTGGTCTCACCAAATGACTAGTTCCAAGACTTTAGTGGGTTCTCAATGAGATGATATTCAAGAGGTAAAATCCTCATTCTTTCTCTTTTAAATTATTTCTTTGTTTTACTTTATCCTCGACACTATCAAAAATGAAATTATAACTCCAGTATAATATATATAATGTAATTTTATAATATTAATGTTGTATCTATCATAAAATCTATTCCCATCTCCTTTTATTCTAAAAATGGAAACAATGTCCGTAATATGTCGGTTCACCATCTTCGTGGATGATGAGTTTTCATTTTCCATTAACGCCTTCAAGGGTGGCCACAAAACCATTATTATGGTTAAATAATATTTTAATATCTATATGATAACTTATTTCATGTTCTGGAACCAATATTTAAATATAAAATTAAATAAAATAAAACTAGTTCTTGATGGTCGTAAAAGACAGCTAAAATAAACTAAACATTTTTTCATTAATGTTTTATCAAATCAATCATACTAATATTAGAAAACAAAATGATAAATGGGACCATTTAAAATTATTTAATTATATTAATACCATTTTATTCCACTTGTAGAGTTATTCTTCCATTTTACTTGAACTCTCTTAATTATACTCAAGTGAACCGACCAGAAAACCATGAAATTAAAACACCTAGAACAACAAAATTGAACGTTGTAACCCATAAAAATGGCCATAAATGAACTTAATAAAATTATAGCAAATAAAATATTTTTGAAAAAAGTTCTAAATTAAGTAATTAATGGATCTAATTTTATTATCTATGAAATTAAGTATAAGTGCAGAACACATTCACACATAAGGTAAGGGATCTCTCCGAATCCCATATTTCATTTGGGTAATGTTTTATTTATCTTTGCATAAATTTACCTCTTCAATATTCTTATTCAATCATTATATATTCTATAAGTATGTTCCAAACATATAAATATTTCTCAATTCATCTTTATTTGATGAAGAAATCCATATTTTAAAAGTTTCTTTTCCAATTAATCTCGATAAGAAAACCCAGTTAAAGGGAACTTCTCCATTTCTTACCCATTTTTAAGTACACTATATAATATGGTTTAAGACACTATTTTTTTTGAAATAACTAATTTTATCATAAATAAATATCTTAGTTCATTTATAGTTTTATTCAAACAATTATTCCTTTATCATCTTTAAAGACTCTTTAATATTTTCCCTTAAACCACACTAAAGTGGCTCATTTCTAAAGTTTCTTAAACACTATTTTTTATGTATTCACTTCTTTTGGACATACTTATTCATGTTATATTATTATTTTTATGTTATTATAGTCTATATTTGATTTAAATCCATTATTTCAAGGATACCATTGTTATACGCCCCTTGTTTATGCTTTATGACATGATTATGATACCCATTGCTTTCTATGGGTCACCCTTTTGTTTATCCCATATGTTTGATTATTCATGTGGAAAACCTATGCATGAACATGTTATTATGGGTTCAACCATATAGCCCTCTAATTAATTGGATAATGTTTTGTCTCATGAGACGTTATGTATGAGATTATGGAGTAAACCTAATCTGTAATGAGTCTTTTTCCAACTTGTGATAACGCCTTAGTAGTTAGCCTTGAATCATGTTTATGCCATGTTATTTGTTGGAACCACATTACTATATTTCCGTGATATATGAAATTTAATTTTTTGTATGATATTACTCTGAATGTTTAATCATGTTCCATGCCTATTATTTTACTATGTCATGCTTTTGAATCATGTGCTATGCTTTCTTTCTATTATTATTCCCTTAATGAGATTTTTATCTCATCCCTTTTGTCTATGTATTCCCTAGGTTATTCTATGTGGATTTAGGAGATCAAAGTAAGTTAGGAGCTCATTATTAAATATTAATAAAGTAATGTTTTATTCTTGTTTCATGTTTTAATTTTTTTACCTAGTTTTCCAAATACACTAGACTTTATGGTCCTTTGTTTTTATTTAATGGTTAATTATGCATAAAATCATATAATAATTTGTTTAGAAGGATAGGGTAACTATATACAGTTATAAATCCATTTAATTCTAGCTTATTGATTCTCCACATGAGACTGTTGATGCATCGAGGGGATATATAATACTAGACCCCAGCCATCATTACTGGTTCAAAACATTCCTCATATATCGAATTATTGATTTAATTCATAAATAAATATGCCTTATGAACAAATATCTATATTGAGTAAGGAATATGGATTTATAAATATTTCCCTGTTAATCAAATAACTTTAAAAGTATAGACTATATGTAAAAATTGTATACAGTTTATGAAATAATCATATCCATGATACAAAGAATAAAGATATTTAAGAGAAACACCATATGTAAAAATGATATATAGTTTAGGGAATAATAATATCTATTATAAAAATAACAATAATTTTTAAAATAAATGAATTGTACAAGGATCATAAGGGAGTGAAGTTTTCAAAGGAAAGTTAATGACTATAAAAAATTAATCAAGAAAGTGAATTTCAATACTTTCTTTGGTCAAAATGATCATAAAACATCCAAATAAAGAATAAGGATGATATCAATACAACATATCACTATTGTATCATAAGTTCAATAAAGTTTTTATGACATTGATGAATAAAAATACCATAAAAATGTCATTAAAAAAATTCTTAAGGAAAATAAAATTTCTTACTTTGAAAAAAATTTTAAAGATAAAAGTTCACAAAAAAATTTGAAAGTATATTTATTTGAAAATAAATCTTGAAACTTATAAATAATGTTTTAAAATATTGAGTGGTTATGATGGAGTGAAATTATGTACATGCTGAGTATGTTAAAAAAGATTCATTTCACATTTTCTGTAAAAGAAAAATGGGCCTTATTTTTAAAATGACACAAATATTTATTTCAAAATTTTTATAAAAATTAAAAATGGGTAAAAATTTCTTTAATAAATCATTTTAAAAGGATAAAAACTTTTTTTTATAAAACATGGTTTTGGAAGAAAATGGATTTCCGACCGAAGAGAGAAATGAAATTAGATTTTACTAAAAACATTTTTTCAATAATTTTAAGTTCCAAAGAGTGTAAAAATGGAACTATTTGTAGAAAAATTCACAAATAATTGGATTATAATAAAATTATATGGGTTTATTATCCAATTATCAAATAATTTTCTTTAATGTAAATTCAAGCATAAACAATTTGATTAAAATGAGATTGTGAAATAAACCTTCACAAAGATAATAACGTTCAAGTGAGAATTACCCAATGAATTGATTATGCGTATAAAATGTAAATCCACATAGAATAATTGGATATAAAACATAATATAGTCAAAATTAAATAAACACATAATCATAGAATATCAAATAAAATGAAGAAGTAATATAACCCAATGAAAATAAATTATGTTATGAAATTCTTTACCACTTGGTAATTTTGACGTCAAATCCCTTTAAATGAAATAATTCAAATAGTAACTTAAAATACCATGAATTATTAATTAATCATGATATTACATTTAAAATGGGAATTATATACAATATATATATGAAATTAGGTGCATAACATTACAATATTCCTCAATGAAAGGAAATTGAGATGGAGCCACTTACCTCACACTTCCTTTTAGTTGAACACACTTTAATCTCATGTATATTAGTTTTAACATGTTATTAACTTATAAAAGAACCATTTTAATATATATAATTTTATATATGATCCTTTTAAAACATATTATCACCCATTTGTTAATAATCTTTCATTATTTTCATTGTTTCAGGTGTTAATTTCCTTTTTTTTCTTGTTCATGTTTTGTCATGAAAGTTCCAGTTCATGTGAATATTATATAGTTACATCATATAAAGAAAAATAGTTAGGAAATAATTACCATATTTATACATAAATTATACTTTTAAGACCAGTCCTGAAAGATTCATTTGACAAATGAAATATGTTACGATCATAGAGATGGTAGGCCATACGTATGCATGAGTTACACTTCCATATTTCAACGATCATTATGAAAATGAGGTAAATAATATTTTATCTTTAAATAATGATAATAATATCATAAATAAAATAATATTTTTTTAAATATACTTATAAATATCATCCATGTGGTGTGGTGATGAAAAGAGTGTCACATTTCTTTGTGAAGGAGGTAGTCAACACATATATGAATGATGTTATCATCTTTCAGTGAGTGAAAATTTAAGAAATAAAATGATATATTATCTTTTAAAAATTATAAACATGTCATTAATATAATAATTATTTCATTTATATAACATATATTCCTTAACTTTATCCTTATTACCATCCATGTAAAGTGTTAGTGAAAAACGAATCACATCGCTTTGCGAGTCGGCAATCTGTCGTACACACGAGCGATGTTATTGTATCCCCTACAGAATGGAAATTAAAAAGTTATATATATATATATATTATAATGACTCCATAGGTATAATTATGTTATAAATATCATATATATACTTTATATCCATCATCATACCCAACCATGAGAGGCACTGATGGAAAACGTGTCACATCGGTTTGTGAGGTGGTAGTCCATCGTACACACGAGTGATGTTATCATTTTCCATATGAGGGAATAGGAGATGGATATAGGTCATTAAAGTAACATAATAACATCTAAGTAAATTATTTATACTAGTGTTATTATATAAGCATAAGTTAAGAATATTTTAATGAGGTGGAAGATGAAATAAAACAAAAACGCATATTTAGGAATTTTTCCTCTTCTCGAACCACCACTCTAAGATTATACCTAAAGTATTACTAGAATGGATTTATGACCAAAAAAAGGCTTATAGGATTAGGTTATAAAAGTTTTAAAGTGATTTTTATAAGGTTAATTTAAACCAAAAATGTTTTATAGTGTGAATAATAGAGGAGACGAGATGTCCTTTTATAAGTGAGGTGAGTGACACACTTGTAATTTTTGAAAAGAAAAAGACGTACCAATGTTTTTCAAATGTAAAAAAGGGTAAAAAATGGAGTATTCACGAGACACTACTACAAAAATAGGCTTTATCAGCGCTCAAAATGGGATTTAACAGTGATAAAATTTTTTGTAAAGCTCAGTGATGATAGGGGGTCCCCTTTATCAGTGCTAAAAAAGCACTGATAAAGGGACCGTTTATCAACACTTTTTTAGCACTGATAAATGCCCTGCCTGCTGTAACATAAAATTCTTTAGCAGCACACCCAAACAAGACCTGAAAAAAAATAATCATATCAACAAGTATTTCCATACAAAATTGACACATAATTCATAAGGTAATTACAACAAGTATACACATACAACAAGTATACCGATACAGCCCATACAACATGTATAACCATAAACCATTAACACATAATTCATAAGTTAATTAAATATATAAAGAATTAAATTTAGAATTCATGGGGTTGGGGGGGCTGTTCAGGGGTTTGGGGTGGCTGTCCAAGGGGGGTAGGGGGTGTCCAGGGGGAGGGGGTGTCTGGGGGGATGGGGGTGTACAGGGGGTGGGTGGGGTGGGGGGGGGGGGGGTCTGTCCATGGTGGTGTCCAGGGGGGGTGGGGTGGTGTCTAGGGGGTTGGGGGGGCTTTCCATGGGGTGGAGGGGGTGTCCAGGGGGTGGGGGGGGTGTCCAGGGGGTGGGGGGTGTCCAGGGGGTGGGGTAGTGTCCAGGGGGGGTGGGGGGGGGGGGGTACAAGAGGTTGGGGGCTGTCTAAGGGGGGGGGGGGGGTGGGGTGGTGTCCAGGGGGTGGGGGTGGCTGTCCATGGGGGTGGGGGTGTCCAAGGGGTGGGGGTGTCTAGGTGGTGGGGTGGTGTTTAGGAGGGGTGGGGGGGGGGGGCATCCAAAGGGGGTGGGGTAGGGGGATGTCCATGGTGGTGGTGGTGGTGGTGGTGGTGGGGGGGGTGTACATGGGGGTGTCTAGGGGGGGTGGGGTGGTGTCCAGGGAGGGTGGGGTGGTGTCTAGGGGGTGGGGGAGCTTTAATGGTTTTAATGGAATGAATTTCATGGATTTTAAGATCATTGTTATTTTTAAAATGGTTTTGTAATAGTGTTTATTTCAATAGTATGTGTTTATTTAGGAAAAAATGAATGCTTTTGGTGTGTGTGGTAGGAAGGGGTTTTTCGTACGTCAGTTGTTGTTTTCACTTAAAATTCTGGCAATTTTAAACCAAAGAGAGACACTTTGAGTGATAATGGCCACACCATGCCTCAGATTGAGGTGTGGTTGACTCATACACATCACACATGACCCATGGATCATTCTTATAAAGTATCAACACAATCTAATTGCATTTGGTTGGTTTTATGTATGTCAGTTGTTGTTTTCACTTAAAATTCTGCCCATTTTAAACAAAAGAGAGACACTTTAAGTGATACCAGCCACACTGTGCCTCATATTGTGGAAAGGTTGACTCGTACACATCACACATGACTCATGTATTGTTCTCCTAAAGTATCAATACAATCTGAATTCATTTGTTTGGTTTTCCATATGTCAGTTGTTGTTTTCACTTAAAATTATGTCCATTTTAATCAAAAGAGAGACACTTTGAGTGATACCGGCCACACCATGCCTTTGATTGAGAAAGGGTTTACTTTTACCCATTAAAAATGAGCCATGTATCATTCTACTAACGTATCAAAAAAATCCAAATGCGTTTGTTTGGTTTTTTGTACATCAGTTGTTGTTTTCACTTAAAATTCTATCAATTTTAAACAAAAGAGAGACACTTTGAGTGATATCGGTCACACCATGCCTCGTATTGAGATGATGTTAAATTTTAAACATCACACATGACCCATGGATCATTATAATAAAGTATAAACACAATTATAATGCGTTATTTTTGTTTTTCGTACGTTAGTTGTTGTTTTCACGAAAAATTCTGTCCATTTTAAACAAAAGAGAGACACTTTGAGTGATACCGGCCACACCATGCCTCAGATTGAGGTGGGGTTGACTCGTACACATTAAAAATTTCCCATGTATCATTCTACTAAATTATCAACACAGTCTTAATGGGTTTGGTCAGCTTTCTGTACGTTAGTTGTTGTTTTCACTTAAAATTATGTCCATTTTAAACAAAAGAGAGACACTTTGTGTGATACCGGAAACACCATGCCTATAATTGAGGTGGGGTTGAATTTTACACATCAAAAATGACCCATGGATCATTATCCTAAATTATCAACACAATTTGAATGCATTTGGTCAGTTTTCCGTACGTCAGTTGTTGTTTTCACTTAAAATTCTGTCCATTTTAAACAAAAGAGAGAGACTTTGAGTGATATCGGCCACACCATGCCTCAGATTGAGGCAGGGTTGACTCTTACACTTCAAAAATGATTCATGTATAGTTCTACTAAAGTATAAACACAATCCTAATGCGTTTGGTCAGTTTTACGTATATCAATTGTTGTTTTTACTTAAAATTCTGTCCATTTTAAACAAAAGAGAGACACTTTGAGTGTTACCTGTCACACCGTGCCTAATATTGAGATGCGGTTGACTCTTAAACATCAAAAATTACCCATGGATCGTTCTCATAAAGTATAAACACAATCCGAATTCATTTGGTTGGTTTTCCATAAGTTAGTTATTGTTTTCACTTAAAATTCTGTCCATTTTATACAAAAGAGAGACACTTTGAGTGATAACGGACACACCGTGCCTCTGATTGAGGAGGGGTTGACTCTTAAACGTCACACATGACCCATGTATTGTTCTAATAAAGTATCAACACAATACCAATGTTTTTGGTCAGTTTTCCTTACGTCATTTGTTGTTTTCACTTAAAATTCTGTCCATTTTAAACAAAAGAGAGACACTTTGATTGATAATGGCCTCACTGTGCCTCAGATTGAGGAGGGGTTAACTCTTACACATCACACATGAATCATGTATCATTATAATAAATTATCAATACAATACAAATGCATTTAGTCAATTTTATGTATGTCACTTGTTGTTTTCACTTAAAATTTTGTCTATTTTAAACAAAAGAGAGACACTTTGAGTGATACCAGACACACTGTACCTCATATTGAGGTGGGGTTGACTTTTACACATAAAAAATTACCCATGTATCGTTATACTAAATTATCAACACAATCCGAATGTGTTTATTTGGTTTTCTGTACATCAGTTGCTGTTTTCACTTAAAATTCTGTCAATTTTAAACAAAAGAGAGACACTTTGAGTGATACCTGCCACACCATGCCTCAGATTGAGGCGGGGTTTACTCTTACACATCACACATGACCCATGGATCATCCTACTAAAGTATCAACACAATATTAATGTGTTTGGTCAGATATGTAGGTATTTTGGAGATTTTACCAGTTTTTCTTATCCAAATACCAAAGAAAAGCAGTTCATCATTTTTGCATGTTGCTGGTGCATTTCATCGATTAAAATAGAAAAATGACTCATTAGAGAAATAATGTTTTATTTAATAACAATGAAAATTTTCCTACAAACATTTACATACAACAATGTTTTATCTTTTTATCTCTTTAACCCCTCTCAGAAATGACCACTAATTGTACACGTCCCCAAGTCAGATCTTCATGCTATTTGTGTACAATATTCAATCCGGTATGTGGCCCACTCGTTTATGAAAAAAATCTATTTCTTCTTTTGAATATGAGGCATGTGCTGATGGTTGTTGGACTTCAACACTAAGAGTAACAACTAGTTCAGAAACTTGTTGTTGCTCTGCACTGTGAGCAGAAGCAGCAGCAACAACAGCTTGAGAGACTTGTTCAACCTCAAGGTTAGGAGCACCAGAATGTGCATAAGTCATTATCTGCAAAAGTAGTTGAACAGTTAATTTAGATTACATAAATTCAGTAATGATAAGATAATAACATGAGATAACAAGATCTATATTACAAACAAAAAATAACTTATTTATTGAACTCTATTTCTTTTTTACAAAGGCTGAAGGGATTTGACACCTCTACCGATTATCCAAACCCCTTCTTTGTGGTCTCCTCTAACATACAAAACATCATCTATATTGGGACCGCTATGAAATGATTGCGACATACCACTGAATGGATCATCCTCAACTGAATTTTCATCATACCCTTCAGTAGTTTTGGACGATAACAGAATAATCGACCACTTTTGGTTTATGGGATCTGGAACATAAAATACTTGTACCACTTGTGATTACATTATAAACCATTCGTATTTGTACCCTTATTTACTAAAATCAACTTTCAAAAAACCCAATTCATCTATTTTTAACACCACTATTATTATCAACCCATTTGTGTTGAAAAACGGGAAATTGGAATGCCGTATAATCCAACTCCCATATTTGTTTGATAATTCCAAAGTATGACATATTCACATAAATTGGATTTCTATCCTTACTACCAGAAAAATGCATCGCTTCAGCCACAAGTGTAACTCCACTATTTTGCATGGTACTATCTTCATAATGTTCATCTATATAGAATGTATAATCATTAATTACATAACCATTGTAAGATAATACATACACACTTGGTCTGAAAGATAGCCATCGAAGTCTTTCTAAAATTGAATTCAGATTTTCAACTAACTACTTAAAAATATGGTCCCGAAACCATCCTATAAACTGGTGATTATGTGTATTTGATATCCATTTTTCAACCCTTTATGGAATCAACTGCCTAAGAATTTATTTGTGGGTTTCAATATATGGAGAAACCTCCCAACTGTTATGCAAAACATAAAGGTAGACCTGTTCATGATCTCTAATATCGATTGTCACAACATCTATTCTAGAAATTCCCTCACCCTTAATGAGTCCAGTGTGACAAGATTTCGGGAGACCAATGCTTTCCAGATTAGATAAGTATTCGGTATAGAATTAAATGGCTTCCTCAACAATATATTTATCCACAATACAACCCAATGGAAAACTTAGATTTTTGACATACCCTTTCAAAATCTTCATATACCGTTCAACGGGGTACATCCATCTATAATTCATAGGACCACAAAGTCGAATCTCTCTCACCAAGTAAACCATCAAATGAACCATCATATCAAAGAATGATGACAGGAAGAACATTTCTAATTCACATAATATGATGAAAATTTCTCTTTCCATACCTAGAAATTCCACCGGGTCTAAAACTTTTCTGTATATTGCTTTGAAAAAGAAACAAAGTTTGGCTAACATATGATGAACATTCTTGGAAAAAATGAAACATAAAGCTATAGGAATTAAATCTTTCATCAAAACATGGTAGTCATGTGATTTCAAACCTTTTAACATTAGATCATTAATTGAAACAATGTTCTTGATATTTGATGTATACCCCTATGGAACCTTTACATCATTGAAGAAATTTCAAAACTGATATCTCTCATCCCAGGAAAGAGTGTAAGCAATTAGAGGAAGAAACATTCAATTTTCACCCTTCACGGGAGCCAACTCTTCTCGTATTCCCATGTGAACCATGTCCAACCCTGCCTTAATTCCATCCTTTGTTTTTCCAAGGGCATTTGGAAAAGTTTCGATAACACTATCACATACATTTGTTTCCACATGCATCACATCAAGAAAATTTCTAACGTATAAACAATTCGAGTATGGTAATTAAAAAAAAACTGATCTCTTTTTCCAAAAAAATTTCGTAATGTTTTTCAAAAATGGTTTACCAAAAACAGTGTCCACATATTTTACTTTCTCAAACAGTTGATCACCTGTTAGTGGAGACGGTGTTGTGAATTGTTCTGAACTTCCATTGAATGATGTTGTCTAAGATTGGTACTTAGGCTAACAAGATAGAAATCTATAATGTCCTAGAAACACATATTTCGATGAATGTTTCAACCAAATTGATTCTGTATCTTCTTCGCACATGGGACACCCTTGAGTTCCTTTAATGCTATAGCCTGACAAATTTCCATAAGTAGGGAAATAATTTGTCATCTCATACAACATCACTCTCAATGTGAAGTATTAAATTTTATAAGCATCATACAACATAACACCTGAATCCCACAATAACTTCAAATCCTCGATCAAAGGAGCCAAATAAACATCAATATCGTTACCTGGTTGTTTTGGTCTTGATATATGCATAGATAACATGATGAATTTATATTTCATGCATAAATAGGGTGGAAAGTTATAATTTACCAACATAACATTCCATGTACTATGAGTACTGGTTTGAAAACCAAAAGGATTCACTCTATCTGTAGATAACGCAATATGAAGGTTTCTCGACTCATTTCCATATTCAGGATACTCATGATCAATTATATTCCATTGAGGAGAGTCGGCCGGGTGACATAATTTCCCATCTTTATTTCTTTTGGCTGTATGCCATGACAATTGTCTTGTAGTTTCTTCACTTACATATAGATTCCTAAGCCTTGGAATGATTGGAAAGTACCATAAAAATTTCATAGGACTGGATTCATCTTTCTTGTATTGGGAAGCACCACACTTTGGGTATTCTATAAGTGAT
Organism: Viscum album; assembly: GCA_963277665.1. Taxonomy (NCBI): domain Eukaryota; kingdom Viridiplantae; phylum Streptophyta; class Magnoliopsida; order Santalales; family Viscaceae; genus Viscum; species Viscum album. The sequence continues at coordinate 1,541,814,271 of OY728156.1, forward strand.
TTTTTCTCCTTGAGAAACAATATACATTATTTCAGGCAGACATGTATTCTTTCAAAAATCATACCATCGAGTGTAGAATTCTTTTAGATACATATGTTCGGCTTGAGAGCTCATTATCTTTCTAGAACATGTCATTTAAGAGAGCACGTAGTTCCATAAAACTGACATCACTCCATCCGTTGCCTGCTTTCAATTTATATAACTTCAGTACAACTGAAAATGCTATATATTTAGTGTAACCTGCATACAATGGCGTCTTTGCACAACTCTTTAACTTATCAAACAATTTTGGGCAGTCATGGAGTTCATCTTCAACTATCCTTGTCATTTCCTCAATACAATATTCACCATAATTGACATCTGTAATCACAACCTCTATACGGTCTTTGTCATTATCCATATTTTTAATCAATGATGATCCATAAAATGCAGTTTTATCCCAAAAAATAGCTACATTCACTTTTTCTTCGTGTTTATTCCAACATTTATAACTCTAATATATTCCATGAAATATCAAATGTTTTTCCAACTCCTCTGGAGTGATTATTCTATAACAACAACAACGCAAACACAGAAAAAGTATTTTAGAAGGATCCTTTGTGTGATCCTTTGCAAACTTGATGAACTCTTTCACTCCATTCTCATACTCTATTGTCAAAAGATTAACATCCATCCAATCTTTATTCATCTCAATACTATTGGAATCTGAAATATTATTATTTATGATTCAAATACACAAAAAAAGACTTCCAAATACAGTATAAGAGAACCACTTATAAAAATATAGATTAATAGAGCTTAACCATTTCCAATAAAGATTTGGAAATCAACAGAACTAGGATAGACCCCACATTAAAATCAACACACTTTCCAGACCCCTTACCAATAGTCCTAGCACCCACCACCCTTGCATCAAAACATTAAACATCCTTTTAACCACCCCTACCAGCCACCTCATTCATAATAAAATAATCACATTAAACAGCCCAAAACTAGTGACCAAACTAAAATAAAATAAAAACAAGGATAAAATTTGGATGAGAAAACTAATATAGTAGATACATTTCCAAACACATGACCTTTAGATTAGAAAAATTATCACCCATTTAGGTAAAATAGAAATATGATTCCTTTTTTTTATTATGAATCATTAAATTTGGACAAACACACTAACAAACTCAATAAAATTCATATTTTCACAGGAATTTGAAGGTAAATAGGAATAAATAATTCCATTGAAAATAATTCAACTAAATATTTTTGTATCAATTGAAAGAGGGTATTGGTTAATAAAGGGATGAGGTCAAGAAATCTGGAAATAATCATGCCTAGACTCTCAAACCAAACTCACCACATCCCAAATTTTTATCAACCAAAACATGATCATCCGACTAAATAAAACTACACCATAATGTATATCAGCTTAAGAATAAAAGGAAATGGATGAGGATGAGCGGATAAATCACCAAATATCAAAGATGGGAAGATGAGAATCTAACCTCATCGAAAGAAATCTCAAACAATTGAATTAGGGTTCTTAGGTAGTAGGGTCCAGCTGGGAGGAAGAGAATTAGGGTTCGTAGGGAGGATGATCCATATAATGGGTTTGAGGGGGAGGATAAGGAGTAGGGTTAGCGGCGACAGAGTAGGGAAACGACAACGGAGTAGGGCTATAGGTGGCGACAGAGTGAAAGCAGTGGCAGAGTGGCAGTGAAGATGGAGTGGCAGTGGCAGTGGCAGAGTGGTAGTAGTGGCGGAGTGGCAATAGTGGCTGAGTGGCAGCGGTGCCGGCAGAGTGGCAGCAGCAGTGGAGTGGAAGCGGCAGAAGAGTGGCAGCGGTGACGATCGACAAAGAGAATATCTGGGGGGGAGTTATCGCATGGGTATAGTCCCACGATAGCTTAAGGGTGTGATAAACAAAGGGAATTGTGCACCCTATTTTATAAAATGATACTATGGTTTTATGAGCGCTAAAAAAGCGATGATAAAGGAACCCTTTATCAGCGCTAAAATTTCAGTGCTCATAAATGGTTCCTTTATCAGTGATTTTGTAGTGCTGATAAAGGGTGCTCTTTATCAGCATTAGAAAATCCAAATCTGATAAATATTTCCTTTATCAGTTCTATAAAGTGCTAATAAAGTGACCCTTTATCAGCGATTTTAATTAGCGTTGATAGAGTTACCTTTATCAGTGCTTTTTGCTTAGTGCTGATAAAAGGTGGCACTTCCCTCGCCTGTTTTTGTAGTAGTGAGACTTAGACACTATAAGCTTGAAATGTGTACATAAAATATATTTTATAAATGTTTTTAATTCAATTTATCCCTTATCATTTTAGTTTAACCCCCGATAAACCCATTTTATCTTAATCCTTGTAATTAATTTGTACCATTTTCACTATTCATTATAGTAAAAAAGTAAGTTGACCTTATTATAAAATATAAATTAAAAAGATTACAAATATGAAATCCCTTTTGATAAATTCAATTCTCATAAGTGTAAAAATTAAATTTAAAATTAATCCTACAAGAACAATGAGGAAAAGTGTTTTCAAAGAGAAAATGTTCAAAATTTTACAATGTCTTTTTATAAAAATTATTCCCATAAACTAAATTGGATTAATAGATCTATATTTGAACTAATGTTTCTTTAAAACCAATTTAAAATGTAATTTGACCTTGTAAATTATTTAAAGGAGAAGACAATTTTTAATAAAAGCATGATTTTAACTATGAATTGAAAAAGGAAACTTTTCAGTAAAATACAAAAAATTCTCCCTAAGAAAATTTGGATATTATGATTTAAAAAATGAATTTAATTTTATAAAATAAATTTTCTAAAGGTGGTAAAAATTAATTTTAAATTATATTCCTGAAGCATAACTAAACAATCTTTTAGAAAAAATACTATTTTTCAGGAAGCATTTCTTTTTTATTTTAAATTATTATTATTTTATTTATAATAAATAGATATACATAATTTTCATAATTTAGTTATTACTATCCATAGAATTTAATTTAATGGATAGTTTATAACATTATTCTATATTACAGTTCATTTAGACTTGAGGTTGTGTGGTCCTCAAGATATTGATGAGATTAAATTTAAAGAAATATGTTTCATGGTTTGTTTAATTTCCTTATTTTGTGTTGCATATACTGTTGAATACAATGTTATTATTTTATAATTTTGGGGTGTTACAAAAAGGAAACCCAAGGAAATTATACATTCAGTTATACATCCACTTATATACATTTTCTATTCCCAACTCTATATCATTGCTCCATATTTATAGTAGAACACATTCTCAATCATCATCAATTATACCATCCACCATTACTCATCATCACATCCTTCATGTTTTATCACTATATTCACAACCCATACCCTCATAATCTCCACAAAAATATCTTTCAATGTCTCAGTCATACTATTTATACTCTATATATTATATGAAAAAATAAATAAAAACAACAAATTCTAGAACCACTACAATAAAGATTCAGCATACCAATCTTGAGCCACATTGTACCATCAAATGTTAAAGAAACATTATCACCATGGACCATTTATGAAAATCATTTGAGAAAACTCTTCCTAAACTATATAAAATATTTCATTATGCCTTTTACTTCCCTAATATATCCTTTTGAAAAAATAAGAATAAGAAAAAGGAAGAAGGATCAATTATGGAATGAAACTTATTCCATTTTTTAATGACATCCATGTTACTCATGAAATGAAAAGGTGATTTAACCAATGTGTGGAATGAAACTCATTCTATTTGGAACGATTTTTTATTAAATTTTTAAAATTGATAATTAAAAATTAAGGAATTAGTTAAGAATGAACATATTTTAAGGATGTATAATTGTTCATCATTTCACCATTCCATATTCTAAAAAAATAAAATGACTAAATAACACTTTGATAAATACACGTTTGTTAAAGCATCATGGTCTCAACACACCGCCAAAATGTATTAAAATGATGAAGGGTTTCTAAATATTGATTAAAACTTAATAAATGTAGCATACATAGTTATAAACCCTTAAATACCAAGATCTACTATGCATGAAACCTGGAACCATGTATAAAAATAAATTAAAGAAATATTTGTGTACCTTACAGTGATGGTCACTACTGCATTTGTCTTAAATCGTGAACTTAATAAAGACCCCTCCTAGGTAGCTGAAGGACTTAATCCTCTAGGATGTATCTACAAGTTGATACTGAATCACCCATAACATGGGAAGGAACATCGTTTATCTCAAAACAAGCTAGTGCCTCTCGGAGGCTAAGAGAGAAGTAAAAATAGAGCATTGAGGATAGGGATAATTGGAAGGAAGAATGGAATGCTTGACCAATTACTATATTGATGGTGCTTTCCTCTTTATAGATCATCAAAAAGTCATCATGCATTTACTCCTTACATTATATAAAATAGGAGTAAATGGTTTGGATGATAATGTATTCATCACAAGAATGAATTCAAATAATCCTCCCTAACATTTCATCATATCGAATGTATCTTATTAATTATTTCCAATTTAGGAAGATCCAAATTTTAACCTTTAAAAGTCCACTATCATGTTAAGGAAGTCACATGTTATTACATACCAAGATTTATGATATCCCTTAATACAAGGCATGCAATATGTGTAACTCCCCGACCCCAGTTACCCAAAGTCGGTGCATTATTACATAACATTGTCATGACACAAGGAATCATGTCCCTAAAGACCGATCAGTTTAGTAGCCTTGGAAGTACTAGATACATACATAAGTTTTACATTACATCATGAAATAAAACAACAACATTGTGTCTCCTTTTAACAAAATCATCTTCCTTAGACTATCCCTGTAGGTTAGTCATAATATAATTCTTCGCATCTTGGAAAAAATAAAACATAGAAAGGGGTGAGATCAGGTGGTCAGTAAGGATAACAATATAGTGAAAACTTTCATAAATAAGCATAAACATTTAAGGAATTGTATAAGACTAAAATAAAAGCCTTTTAAACTTAAACATGAGCATAATATGGAAAATATAAATCAAATAATTCCATTTACTTATTCACATGGATATTCTACTAGTCGAAAAATCATATGTAATATCAATAGCCAATTTCATAATGATGGAATGCATAATGATATACATCATAACCACTTAGTTTAGGCCTCATTAAAAGACTACACATAAGATTTTTTCAAGGACATGTGACAAGACACTATTTTGTCTCATGTGACCTTCTGATGCATCGATGAGCTATAGTGAGCTCCACCCGTCACTTACTAAGTCCAATGCATTCCCCATATGAAAATGTTGAAACATAACATAAACATTTGTATTAAAACTAGCATACGAAATGTTAATACTTTAACCATAAACTCTGAATAGTATAAAAGTAACACATACATAGTAAAACATATCACAAAACATTCAATACAATATGGAATATTGTGTCATAATAAATCAACTTCAAACAAGTGTAAAATCCATCAAAGGATGTTGACATATATGAAATCAAAACTATTTGAGAGAAATATATATTTCTATTTTGAAATAATTTAAAATTAACATAATTATAAAAGAAAACATTTAGTTTGAAAATACTCTTAAAATATTTTAATTGAATATTCAAAGGTGTTATAACGGTGGAAAATAGCCGCACCCACCGTATAAGTTAAAAAAAGCTTTCTTACCTTAATTTTTCGAAAATCTTGTTTGGAAAATGACAGAAAGATTCCTTTCAAACCATTTTATAAAAATTCATATGAGGGTATAAATGAATTTAACCCATATTCTAGTAAATAGTAAAAATGTTTTGAAATGATTTTATAAGAAACACAGATGTGGATGATAAAGTGGTCTCAGTAGATACTCACGTATAAACAACCTCAGATAATGAAGAGATTGTAGAATTAACCCTTACCTTGTACTTTTACTTAATAAAGGGTATGTTAAACCCCTACATAATAGTTAAATAATTGTTATTAAATTATACAAGAACACATACATAAATATGATATCATATATGATCTTCTAATATTGTTTTGTTAATAATATTTCAGTAGTATTATTGTTTCGGGTGTTAATTGATCCATTTTACATTATATGTTTTGTTACATAAGTAATGTTTGTTATGAATAGGATGTCCTTTATTAATATCCAGAATTATATTAAGTTCTTAAATATTTTTTTAATCATCAAATGAAAATTATTCGTGAATGGTTACGATGGGGAATGAATCTCGTCGCGTTCGTAGAGACGGTAATCCGTACGTATGCATGAGCGACAATATCATTATATTGATGATGAAATAGTATATAATTGGATGATATATCATATATAAATAATATTTAACATGTTATATTTATTATTTATATCAGTTATACTCATTATTATACCCATCCAAATAATGAAGTCTTTGAATAACAAACTACACCACGACGTGGAGACGGTAAGCCATACGTATGCACGTATGGTGACTTGTCATTCATAGGATGGATATAAAAATGAATATGGTTGTACCATATTTATAATAACATCAAAGTATGTATAAGTTACTGTAGTTATTATTTTGGTATGGAAAAAACAAATAAAGAGGAAGTGGAAGAAGAAAAGAACTTTGAAAGAGGTGGTGAAATTATCACCTCTTCTTCGGGTGTTTCCTTTTGAGTTGATCAAATGGGCTCGTTAGGTTGTATTTATGATCAAAGTAAGGCCTATAGGTAGAATTGAGGTTATTTGGGAGGATATTTGAGAAGGGGTTGGCTGAGAAAAATGGCTTTGGAGGTGTGATTTGGAGATTAGGGGAAGTACCCTTTTAAAAGAGAGGTGAGGGTCACTTTAGGAAAAGCTTGAAATATTATTTTATTATACTATCATATTCGGTTTATAATGGCTAAAAAATGATTTATTTTGAAGATAAGGTAGGTATGGGTCAAAAAACTCTAAAAAATAGGTTTTATATAGGTTTAGGTCACCTTATTAACCTTATCTTTTATATTTAACTCTTAGTTAAATAGTTTACCTTTTACCATGTATTCTTGTATTATTATAGTAAATGGTTAATAAACTTACTATAAAAATACAAGAGAAACAAAAGTGGTGAATTATTTATATATATAACCTTATATAAGTCCTTTGGACAAAACTTAGATTTTTATAAATATTATATCAATTAATAATATAGTATTTGTTTTAAAAACTCATTTATGTCAATTTTGACACTATTTGGTATTTGGTTTTTGTGAAAGTCATAAAAACTTTATCACTTCAAAATAAATTTATTTAATAAAACCTAACATGTCATATTAAAATATAAAATTAGTGTAATTCATCAGAAGTCTCAATTTACATTTATTTGGATATTTATAATATCAATTATTTTAATCTTTCATTAATAAGCTAATTACTGCATCATCATTTTGTCATAAATAAATTTAATTATTTAATGTCTAAAAATTAAAAATAAAATTCCATTATGTAGGAAATATTTTTATATTTCTAATTAATATTTATATTTGAATTTATCTTATTTATAACCCTATATTAAAAATGGTTTAACTATTAAACATTTAATTCAACACTTTTAACTCATCTTTAAATAAAATAATAATAAATGTTCTAATCTAATCCAAGTGGACCAAAATGATCATATTTTATTCCTATGGTTGATTTTGGTCGAAATAAACTTATCTAAGAGAATTAGGACATGTGTTAGGGTAATTATAATATCATTTTTACCTTTAATTACCCTATTTACTTTTAACTGTGGTAAATAAAAGTCAAAAGTTAGTATTCATAAAAAATTATTTTCATCTTATTGAACCACATTTTACGTAATGATTTAAACTTTGTCTCTCTGATTTTTGAAATTAAATTCACCAAAGTGGTAAAATTACGTTTTATTCAAATTTGCAAATGCGCCTAGAAAAAATTTCAATAAAATTTTATATATCTAATATTATTATAAAATGACTCCAATAAATTACATTTAAAATATATAGTTATTATGTATCTATTTTTACCTAATATAAATTTAAATAAAATAACTAATTATTTAAACAAAAAGTCGGTTTTAATCAATAACGTTGTGTTTTTCACTATTCATCAAAAAATGAAAGTTTTCAGAAAAATACCAAAAATTCACCCTAGGCTAATTTTGATATTATAAATCCAAAAATTAAGTCCATTTTGAAAAATAAAATTTATAAAATTTCAAAAAAGTGGGTATTACTTTTCATAACAGCTAGTTGGATTGTTCGTGGTGTGTTAGAACTCGATGTTGCGTATAACGCAAGCTATTGTATTATTCAAAGAAAGCATACTGTGGAAGCTTGGGGTGTTACAATATGCCTAGGTTTTCTTGTATGTCATACTTTATGACTTGCGTATATCCAAAAGCATGATATGTCCCAATGCACATCAAATATTCTTGGGCTTTAGGACATATCTCCTTTAATCTTACACCTTTACTAAGTCCTCATATACTTTTCACTATTTCAACTTATATTATACCACACATAATTTTTTTTTGAAACCATACCAAAAAATCATTTTGGATATCTTCCAAAACACTTTTGTAATTCTGTCACCAAATTCACCTTGTATCAATTTATATGGAATACCTTATGAATAAACACACAAAATACCTTCTTTGATAAACTCTAAAACACTTTAGAATAACTCTATAATTAAAACACAATCCTCATTTAGTCAACCACAATGAATAACCCCATTGGACTTTATAGCTTTGAGAATAAATATAAATTTATGATTTCATAAATGTAAAAAAAGTATGGCCTCAAGAAAAGAATCAATACTACTCAATCTACAATGGGATCTAGAATGATCTCCATCAAACACATGTATCTCTATACACTTATCAACATAATTCTTCATATTAAAGAATAAATTTTTATATAATCACTTTTTCCAAGAAATCAAGTAAACACTAGAAATAGAGTATGTTAATAATGTATATCCAACTTATATGTTCTTGATTATTTGTGTACATACCAATTTGGTCAATGGATACATCACATGTTAATCACCTTTATGGATAGACACATCACATTCCCCTCACCATATATATAATTAAATAACATATCTTATCTAAGTATGCTTGCATATCTCAATCAAGGAATCAGATGTAATACTCATAATATTAGAGGAAAAATCCCATTTTGGTTGAGCTCTAACTGATGACATGATCAACAACATGCCTATACACTATCAGATTAGCTAAGATTCAAGGATTGTGTAAGAAAGGTATCAAAGTATTAAGGTTCTCATTACACATATCTTTCCAATCTAAAGTATTATAAAAATCCAAATATGAAACATGCACCCATAATATACTAAAAACATAGTGTATGACAATCCATGTGGTTTACTTCAAGGGCTATCCAATGCACAAAACCCTTTTTGTCCCTCATGAGTATATTTCGTATATTTATAAAAAATCCTACTCATGATAACCTTAACATTTTATCACAACCTATCATACTCCATGCCAAACATTATTTAGGGATAACTAAAAGTTATACATTGGGAGGTCAGTTATCATTTCACTTCACATAGTATATGTAGCCAAAATAAAATAAAGATAAAGTAGAGATTAACTTTTTTATAACATGATACATTTAATATTCTTAATTCAATTTATGAATATTTAAAAACACCATAAATAAGTGTGTATATCATCATATAATATATGATATAACACTAGATCAACCTTTTAATAAATTTGAGACTTATTAATCATGTTCCTTATTTTAATTTTTTTGAATAAAAGTGTTAAAAATACTTAACTTCACAAAATAAATTATTATAATGTTAATAAGTTTTTTTCTCTACTTAGAAGTCATTATAAGTTCATCATCATCATTGTTGGAACTTATTCCATAAATACATTCCCTTGAGTCCTTTTAGTAATTAAAATAACTATTATATTAATATATTTCTTACATACCCTAAACCATCTAGGATACTACCTGACATTCAATTTTTAATTTAATTAGTATAATCCTGTATTTATTAACTTTTAACTTATCTTAAGTCAAAAAATACTCACACTAGTCTCTTAGACAATATATTATATTCAAAATATCAGACTATGATTAAAAAACTCATATGTATTTAGAAAATAACTCTTATTTCCTTTAGTGATAATATTTAACAAACTATTATATCCAAATAATATATAGCATTTTTGTGTTTAGAGCATTATTCTGAAAAGAATACTTTATTACTTAAAATATTCCACTAACAGTGGTGAGATCATATCTCTCATATTTTAACAAATATCTAGATAAATATTTTTATAATGGGAAAAACTTCTCTTATCCTTATCTATTTTTCAAAACATATTTAGAATCCAATGAACCATAAATCATGTGTATTAATTTCACATTATTTATTTCAAATATTTGTTATAAAAAATATCTCCCATCGCATGAGAGAAATGAGTTAAAAATAAACGCCTTTTATTTAGATCCATATGATCTTGATAAACTTCTTTAAATTAAACTATTTAATGCAATAACCCTTTAATTCATCATTTGAATATGAACTACAGGATCTATCAATTATTTTTTTTATTTTGAACTCTTTTATACTTACAAAATTTTTAAAGTATACATTTGGTATCTTATTCTATTCAAAAAAATAATAATTGATTTCTATAACACCAATACTTAACATTAATATTACTTGGAGTTTCCCAAACTCATTGAAGTATCCTTGAAAATTTCATCCTATGGAATAAATTTCTTTCCTTCATGATAACTACCTATAGGTTTCAATGACCATTATTGGCTATTTGAATAAAAATTATTGGACTTTTCTAACAAAATTTTCTTCTTATGGTTTAAACTTTTACCCAATTTTATTGTCAATATATCACTAGAACCTATATGCCACATTCCCTAGTTCATCTATCCTAAACACTTTTTGATAATACGGTAAATATTTCTTGAACTCATTCAAATTTTCAAAAAAATTCAAATCATAAAAATATAATGAACTCCATTACCAAAATAAGCCTTAGGAAACCTTGAGTGAATCATTTTATTCTACCACAAGTATATAAATCCCATTGTTGAATATCTTTAACATTTTGTAACTTAGGAAGGTATATGCCATAATATATAGAATTTATCTTAAGTAAGAACTGTTATTAAGTTATTAGTATTAGGATTTTATTATCTTAGGATTCTCCATTTTAAGGATTTATATCAAAGTTTTTTTAATGATGACAATTTTATTATCTAAAATAGAGTCTTTTATCATATGTGTATCATGTTTTATAAAAATTTATTAAGTAATTTTATTAAATATTCTCTCAATAAAATGACAACCCTTCTAAAATCATCATACCAATTAGTGGGCCAAGATTCATATTTTATCATTACTTAATTTAGTTAAGTTTGTAAATAATCTATGACTATATCTAATAGATAATAATGTTAATCATATCAAATATGACTCTTGGATAGTTGAGCGGAGAACACTTTGTTGAATCCATCATATTAATTTTCTCAACTATATTACTCTCGTATCATAACTTTTAGGGTTTCCCAACCAAGTATAACCAAAATCATACAATAAGAATGAGGAAGCTAATGGTTAGGGTAACCTCATTACTTTCCTACCTTATGTAAAATAAACTAGTGACCTCCATCTTTAGCATGACATACCCAGTTGGATGATCGAGTTCTCGACAAGTGTTGCTTCAAATGGAATCTAACATTTAGTGTTTTATGGTGATTTAATCTCAATATATTATATGATGTTATTCATTTTACATGTATTCATTCTTTTAATGATTTAGTTTAGAATAAAATTCTTTCCACCAAACCAAAATATTCAAGATATATTGATGAATAACTCTATAAACAACTCAGAGCTTTTGTTATTAACCCAAACTAAAATCCAACAGTATTTTTACATATACATATACATTCCATGAAATAGGTACATGAAACTCTTTCATGTAAAGTCATAAAATCATATGAAATTTATAATCCCCACTAGAGTAATCTTGGAGCGATAGGTAACCAACCCCCACTTTTCTTGAAAAGGTATAAGCCTCCAGGATAATGACCAGTCTGACCCAAATTCCTTCTACAAAAAGATACTTTACTCAAGTGATATTTCAATTCAATAAAATTTTTAACACCTAATATATATAAATTGAAATTGACCTTTAAATTCAAGCTCATAAGCTAATGTAATCCATAATCGGGGTAGAAGAAAAAATGAATCAATTATTATACTTAAAATTCAACTCTATTGATGTATGTATATAAATTTATAAAAGTAGTTTAAATATTTAAACTAAATATACATGTATTCATAATATAAAAATTGATATCCATGAATAATAAAAAAACAATTGATTAAATAAATGAACAATTCATATATTTAAACATGAGGTAAACCGTTTATGAATAATTCATAAATGAAGAATTTATAAAAACCTTATGTTTATTCCCAATATGAATTCCATAACATTATTCATTATATTAAATCTACTTTAAACGTATGATATTATATGAAATAGAAACATTTTATATTCCAATTCTATTATGTAAACAATTTACATAATTTTAATATCAAATATTTACTATGATTTAGACATTGATCATATCAATTATCAAAATATCTTTTGATATGATTTTAATATTTTATTAAATAAAAATTTTAATAAATAATCATGAAAAGTTCATAATTTTAATATAAAATTATTTTTATTTAGCCTTATATTTTAATTTATAAACACTTAACAAATTATTCATATAATTTCCATATAAAAATTTTATACTTAAACTATAAGTCATGATATATAATTTGAAAAATATATTTAGCATTAATAATTAATATTTATGGAATATGTATTTAATAATGGTTTCATAAAAATTTAATAATTAATTATAAACACTTTATAATCAATTAATTTATAAAAACCTTTATATATTAAATAAATTCCCTAAAAATACCATTTTCCATGATTCATAAATAATTTATAAATTATATAATTCAATTCATAATTGAATATAAGAAAAATAATTTTTTTAATATATATCATATTTTATGATATACATTAAATTTTAAGACATGACTTCCTTGATTGTTAAAAATATTCTACCATTGATTATTCTGGTTGTGATATATCCTTTGGCAGTATTTGAATCATATTTTTCAATTGGTATCAATATTTATAAGGTGATACGATAAATTGTTTTTACACTTGAGGAACAATCCAATTATAAGACATGACTCAACATATCATATGCTACAATCATTATTGGAAACCTGACCTATACCCACATACCTATACCAACAATTTTGGATAACCATTGGTATAACTCAAAAAAATTTCCCCTACACCAATGGTTTTAGAGAACCATTGGTGTAAATCCTAAAAATTTCACCTATACAAATTATTATAGAGAACCATTGTCATAAATCCCAAAAAATTCACGTCCCTATACCAATGGTTTTGGAGAAGCATTGGTATAGACACCTGAATCTTTTATGATTTTTTTGTCAAGTAACATTAAATAATATTTTTTTAAATTACTTATATATATATAATTAGGTTTATAAAAATCATTATAGTTGAGTGGTTATTCCATTGAAGTATAAGTGTGAGGTGGTGAGATCAAAACTCGTAATTTTTTTACATTACATATTCCAACAATTTTCACAAATTGTTGGTATAGGTATTTCATATTAATGAACTATACCAATGGTTTAAGAATCATTGGTATAAGCCGCCAATAATAATAATGACTAACACATAATCATTGATATTTAGTTACCCATAATATGAGAAATTCCCTCCTTTATCCCATAAAATTCTAGTGCCTCTTGAAGTAGAAGAGAGATGAAGAAAGAGATAATTAGGTCTAGGTAGCATCTACAGAAAGAAAGGTAGGATCAAATGATGACCATTTGGATGGTGTTATCCTCCTTATAAAGCTTCAAGAAGGCAGCATAAATTTACTCCCGATGGTATATAATATAGGATTAAATGGTTCGACTGATAATTCATTCATCACATGAATGTGTTAAAATAATTGAAAGAGTTTTATTCCCTAAATCCTTATTATATATAATGCAGTAGGATATATATATTATATAATATCAAAAATACAGCATGAAAATATGATTTTCTTGTTAGTGATTTAAAATTTTACATGCATGCAATGGTATTTCATACATGTAGTCTCTACCTAAGTTTTTCTCCCACATAGGCTATCATTTAAGAATCCATTTCATAATATGAAATATTCACGGGGTGTTTCATTCATGTGATGGATGCATGAGGTGTCCATAGAATTTATTAATTTATTATAATGAATAAATAAATACTACAACACCCAAGAATAATCATAGTGTGTAATATAAATCCACTTACATGTGATGGAAGGGGGTAATATACTTGGTCAAACCTATAAGATGCTTGACACTCTATTTATCTTCATTATTAGTACAATGAGGCGTCAACACACTATAGATGTAAGGGAGTCCATATCATATGAAAAGAGATTTAAGTGAAACCCATTGATACCTCTGATGGTGGGACATTCTTCAAATTCCACTCCTGTTATCTTTATTTAGAATATCAGATAGAGATCGAGAAGATTTTATAGTATTTTTCAGTTAATGACACACACACTTACAACATTTCTTCATTTATATTTTATGTGGTTTCATATTTCTTCCATAGAGATCCAAAATTTATGGTTTGTTTTTCTTCCATGGCTATGATTAAGTGTTAGTCAACCTCAAAGAAACCCAAAAATAGTATCAGAGTAATCCAGGATCTTAGTTTATGAAATCATGTTTGAGAAATGAAAACAATCAAATAACATAGAATTGTATCAATCGTCGCCATGACTTGGTCAACCCACCATCACACCATAGAGTCATATATTTTAGACTAATTTTTAAGCATTTATAAATGAAAAAATACCACTACAAGTTCACTAGGGTATAGTGAGGAAACCATTTTGGTTCATGTGTTAAGAACTAACACATGTGAAATAGCCAACCAATCTTCACCAGGGTGTGGCATGGATCCCATTTTTCAAAAGTGCCACGGTTCTTCGAAAAGGCTTAAAAAAACTCCATGTTTTAGTATACTCTATGGTAGGATTATTTACACTTACACAACCTATTTACATAAGGGAAAGTGAATACAGTTACCACCATGACCTAGCACAAGTCATGGTGTTAGGGAAAAAATAATTTTCTATTTTTTCAGTTTTCAATTGAATTAATAATTAAAAAACATATTATAAATTATAATAAACTATATTTTAAGGATATTAATTAATTAATAAAATTTTAATTAAATAATTAATTATAAAAGGTTTATAATTAATTGATAAATGTCATAAAAAATGTATTATTAAATATTTCTTGAATATTAAAAGTTAATATTTGACATACCTTTTAACCAATTTGTATGACCTATTTTATAGATTAAAAATAAAATGGTTTATTTTATAATCATAAAAGAGTTATTTTTAAATTTCTTATAAATTAAATAAATTAGGATGAAAGGTAAAACTATTTTTAATTTAAATTATTAGTTGTTCATAATAAATTATTTTTAATTGTTCCAAATAAATTAGGCCTTGTTGGAAATGATATATAATGATGAATATGAAATGTTCATATTATAATGAATATAAAGTGTTATAAATATTTCAATTGTTCATTTATTAAAATTTTATTATCTATTTTATTCATAGTTATAAAATTCTTATATTATGAATAATTTATTATTTAGTTTAAATATTAAACTACTTCAAGGAAATTGAGCCTTGAATTACATGCTAAGTATGAAAATTTAGTTTTTATTCTACTATAACCTTAGTTTGTATTTGAAGTAATGAAATTTAATTTAATTATTGAGTATAGTTTATGTATATTACGTTTTAGAGTTATGATGAATATAATTCCTTCATAATTAAAGTTTCTTTAGGTAGAGGGGCTTGGGGCCAGACTACCTACAAGTTTGGAGGCTTGTACCTTATCTAGAGTGGTGAGTGGGGTTGTCTATCTATCACTCTAGTATTAAGCAAGTAAATATTATAAATATCATATGTCTCTAAACATTTACATGAAGTGTTCATGTAACTTATGCATAAGATGTATTTGGGTATGTATGAATATGTTTATTTTCTATTTTTGGGTGAGTGACACAAACCTGTGGGTTGTGTAATGAGTTACACATCAATATTGTTTGAACATATTTCTTTGGTGGAGGTAATAGGATTCTAAACTAAAACACAAAAATCATGTATATGTAAAAGGTAATGACATGTGATAAGATGATGATATTAAATTCCACTCAAATACTAAGTGTTCGATTCCTTCAAAACCAACACTTTTCAAGACCTCGATCATTCAATCGGGAAGTTTCATTCCATATATGGGTTCCCTTGGATTATCTTGTGTAATAAAAGAAAGTATGGGTGACACTAGACCATCCTTGATTAGTTTAGTTTCATAACTGGGTGATCTTGTATTATTCTTTATTGGATTTTGATTAGTATTTTATTTGGGTTACACTTGTTGGGAGACCCTAACAGTTAGGAAACTAGAGTAATAGAGTTGGGTTTATCCATAGGATGGATTGGGTAAAGTGTTATACACTCAAATATACAAGAGTCATGAATGTTATGATTGGGATGATAACCTTTCTAAATAACTAATAGGTGATATGAAAGACATAATAGACTCATTTCGGATTGAAATATAGATCTTGGCCCAATAATGTATTTTAGAAGTGATCATCATTATATTGGGATCCATTTTAATAAAAATACTTAATGATGGTTATAAATTATGATAATCATACTATAAAATCTTCAATTGTAGATTAGTGGAAACATCGTCAAACTTCACCTTGAGATAAATCTTTGATTAGGAAAATAGAAATTCTATAAACTTAATCAAATGGAATAAGAATTTTAGAAATTTTCAAAAATAAGAAGAAAAATTTTATGTGTTGGAACAACTACTTTTAAAGAAGACAACCAGTTAATGTGTTCACCAAAATGATTTGGATACATTTAACAAGGATATAAAATATCCAAAGGATGTATCCACACTCATTTTAGTTACCATCGATCCTAACTTATCGAAACAAAAAGAGAACTTATATTCCTTTCAAATTATATATAACCTTAAAAGAATTTATGAGGATAAATAAACTCATGAACGATATGAAGTGTCCAAGGATCTTTTTCAGTGAAAGATGACAGAAATAACTTTAGTATCCACCTATGTACTCAATTTTATTGGTAATGTTAATGATTTTGAGAGGATATGTTTATCCATTTGTCTTGAACTAGCCCTAAATTTCTTTCTACAATCACAACTAGAAAGGTTCTAATAGTTTTTTTGTAAATTATAACATGAATGAACTTTTTAAACCTCTAACTGATCTTCTTAATATATTAAGGATTGCTGCACATGACATCAAAAATAATAGATAAAATTACTTGATGATGGTATAAAATTATAAAAATAAATATTTTGATAAAAAGGCGAATAAAAGAGGTTATGGAGAGTCCACACCACCATACATGCTGAAGAAGAATAAAGAATTCAAAAGTATTCATTGTTAGAAAGTTTTCCATTGGAGAAGAAATTTTATAGTTTACCTGAAAGGTTGTAATAATCCTATAGGAAGGTCCACAATAGGTATCAATGTTATAGAATTTTATTATGTTATTATAACAGATACATGATATGAACTGTATGTTTTAAAAATTTTATAAATATATAGGAGGTCATAAAAGTAAAAATTATTTATGATTAATACTATGAGTTTTTTTAAGTAAAGTAGTAAAAGAGTTTCTTATTTGGAGACTTGGATACTTCAAGATTAGTTAAATATTTCATAAGATGTTTATTTTTATCATTTCCATCTAGAAGTAGATCATGAAAATAATTTTTATTTAAATAAAAATGTGATGGATTTATGATACACATAGTTCATGATTTTTTAAATTCTATAACATGATTTAAGAGATACAAAAAGTGGATTATTCTAGTTAAGTAATTAATTATATTTTAATTGATATAGATGTTATTAAATATTATTTAATTAAATAAACGTTTACCTGATATTCTAAAGGTGTCAAGAATAGATGGAATGAGTATATGATTTTTAAGTTATAAGTTCTGTATGGATAGTATTATTGGAAAAAAGTTTTAATTAAAAGAATAAAATTTTAGTGAAAAGATCACTAATGTTTCCTCAAGAAGAAAATATAGGGAATAAAAATCAAGGGTTTTCAGGAAGAAGGAATAATAACTCTATATGATAGGATAAATCAAAATACCTAAAAGAGTTTAGGAAAACTTCATGGAATTTCTATGCCAGGTATGAATGTCATAGAAAATTAACTCATTAATTTTGAAAGGTATATAATACTAGATATTTATTTTTTAAGTGTTTTAAATATATAGGATTTCAAAATCAAAAGGATGAATCGTTAGATATTTTAGTTTGTATTAAAGTGATGAAGAAAAAGTTTTTATGTTAATAATTTTAATGTTAAGGAATGTATAAAGATTGGATTGAATCTAATTAAAGTATATGTATCCTCATCATTTATTTTATACAATAAGATAAATTTTTTGATGACAAAAATTATTATGGATAAAAATTGAGATGATTTATTGTATACACATGGTTTAATATTCATCATATTATATAACATATTGTAAAAGAGAAGGGTAAAAATATTTATCTTGCTATTTGTTAAAATACGAAGGAATGTGATTCCATCACCCATTTGTGTCATATTTTAAAGAATTATCTTATTTTATAGGAAAATTATCCAAACACATAGAATTCAATATATGATATAGAAACAATAGTTTGTTTGTTAATTATTCATTCTAATAGTAAATAAGTGTTATTTCCTAAAAAAAGAGTTTTTATTATTCCATAGCATGATATTTAAGGAATTTTATATTGATTAAGAGTTTAGTGGGAGTATATTTAGACTTATAGAAGTTCAAATTTAACAAATAAATAATTAAAGTAGTCTAATATTAAAGTTTTTTTACTTAATATCCTAAATAATTTTGGATATGTGATTATAAAGACATGTGTAAAATGTTACATTTAGTTATCATGATTACGTGAATATCACTATATCCTGTAGAATTTTACTAGTAAAATTAAAAAGTGAATTACTCTTGAAATCCTAAAAGGTTTTAGGTTATGGAAATAAAGAGTAATTTAAATAGTCACATAAGTCATTTTAGCCTAAAAGGTTTTCGGATATGCTGGAAAAATAATAACATAAAAGTTACGTTATTTGTTTTTTAAAAAAGTTTGATACAAATAGTTACATGGATGATGATGATGAACTTAGATAGTGTTCTAAGTAGATAATAAAATTTAACATCAAAACATTTATATTATAAAATTAAGAAGTTTGAATATTTTGAAAGAGTTTAATGTTAGAAATATAATCCCCATATCTCAAAATTATTTAGACTATCTTACTTTATATATATTTCTCACTAAAGAGTTTGTGGGAGGGTTTTATTATATGAACACATAGATATGTAAATAGAATTACATTATGTAATGAGTTAAAAAAACCCATGAAAGTATAGTATACATAAGGATGATCTAGAATTTTATCATACATGATATGATAAATAGACACTTATGTTAGTTTTGTTAAATATTATTAAAATAGTTTTAAGAATATTAAAATGTATCATATTTGAGTAAATCTCCATTTTATAATACTTTCACATTTTCTACATAAATCTATACTTATATATATATATATTTCATGAAGTGTAGTGATAATTATCCTCTCAAATATAGACTTTGAGTTATCCATAACCAATGTTCATTATAGATTATTATAGGTTATGATGTAATGATAAGGTTAACATGAGTCATATTCTTGTATAGTGATATAAAATATGATAATAAAGCACAAAATAAAGAATAAGATTCTTTGTGTGTGCTGGATGACCCACAAAGTATACCACATTGAGTCTTATAAAGATGTATTTGGTACACTAGGGGTTCATGGACCATATTTGAGTCCCCATTACTTGAGGCCAGTGAGATACCTATTATGAAAACCTTTGTACTTTGATACACTACATACAAAAGTCTACATATTTACTTAGCTAATACAGGGTTTTTTAGGTATGTTTATGATTATTTCATTAGTTGAAGATCTACCAAGATATGATTTTTCCTCTCAAATGATGAGTATAACATATGGGCCCTTGATTAAGATAGACTATATAGTATACGACCACATCTAGATAGTATATAAAACGATATTATCTATTCCAATAAGTGACATGTTATGTACTTAACCATAATGATTAAAATCATGTAATATATTCACTGACTAGGATGGTCTATAGTATGAGAATCAAGAATATAAGAGTCGACTATAATGGATTAACATTCTCCATGTCCCATGGTCACTCAATGTCTTGGTAAAAGGTAATATAAGAGAATACACATTTTCATATGATGTAGTCTAGTGGACATATGTATAGAGATACATGTGTTTGATAGAGATCACTTCAGATCCATTTATAGAGTTTGTGGCATCAATTATTTTCTAGAGGATGTTCTTTGTCTAAATTTATGAATATGAAGATTCATATTTTTTATAAATGCTGTAAAGTACCATGGGGTCACACTTTCTAGTTAAGTTAATGAGGATTGAGTTTGGCTTATAGAGATACACTAAGAGTGTTTTAGAGTTAATCCAAAAGTGTTTTGGCTGGATATTCACAAGGTATTTAATATCATGTGATACAAGGTGAAGTTATTAATAACCCTCCAAAATATTTTTGGAATATATCCAAAAGAATTTTTGCATATATTTTCAATGGTTATTGTATATGATATAATATAAAGTGAAATGGAAAAATTATTTTAGGATTTAGTGAAAGTGAGAGATTGAAATAGTTTTTATACCCTAAATCCACATTTCACATGATACTATAAGCTATATGTAATATAAAATATCAAAAAGGAAGCATGAAAATATGATTTTCAGGTTATTTATTTTACTTTTTATCGTCCATTAAATGAAATTTCATGCATACTGTCTATAACTGAGTTTTTCTCCCACATAGTTTACAATTTAAGGACCCATTTCTTAAGATGAAATATGTTGGAGGTGATACATTAATGATATGGATGTATTAACTGGAAAAAAAATTAATTCATGTGTTATAACACATTAATAAATTCTAAAACACCCAAAGATAATCCTCAAGTGTTATATAAATCCACTGCCATGCGATGGTAGTGGGTGATATAGTTATCCAGGCCTCTTAGATGTCTGACACTCTCTTCTTCTTCATCCTTAACACATCTGGTTGTTACCAGAAAATGGATTTACAAGGGTCTTTCTTATACAATAATAGATTAATTCCTAACTCAAGGATACCTATGAAGGTGGGGTGCTCTTTGGATACTACTCATTTGATCTTTATCAAGCACATTTAATAAAGATCAAGAAGATTTCAAAGGATTTTTTAGTAAAGGTAATGCATTCTCACAATATATCTTCATTTATGTTTTATGTGATTTCATATTTATTCCATGATGATTCTAGATTTATGGTTTCTTATTCTTATACTCTTATGATTATGTGTTAGTCAAACTCAAAAAAACCCAACAATAATCCCCCACTAACATTTTATTCAAGAAAAAATTTCTTATTAATGATAATGAATTCTAGAATATTTGAATGTTAATCTTTAACTTTCCACTATCATGCTAAGGTAGTGGTATGTTATCACATATAAATCCTTATGATATCCCTTAATAAAAGGAATATGATATGCCTAAGTTTTCAGTCATGTTGTATCATAATACATGAACATATCATATAATATGATATGGACTAATTGACATAAATATTCATAGAAATTAGTGCATATATTCTTCACATAACTCCATGAAAACCCACATTTATATGAAAATATTTCCAATATATTGTGATCAATCACCACCATTATATAATGAAAATTTGAATTAACCAAGAAAATTACTCTTATATTAAATAAGAATAAAGAACAAAGAAGAATATTATCCAAATTATATATAATCATAACTCAATTTTCTAATTATACATTCATTATAACTCTAATTTATCATGATTTTAGTCATCCAGTATGGATTTTTTTTCATTGATCAAAAATATTAAAAATTAAAAAATTTAAAGTCACCAACCTCTTAAACTATTTTGATGGATCATTGCTATTTGGTTATATCATCTAAAACACTTTGAGTACATCAGGATAAACTATTGATGTAAAAGAGAGGAAAATGAATTGTTTTTGAAAATAATAGGGTTCTACCACCTCTTTTTATACTTAAAATCATACCACTAACACTAATCATCTCTTTTAGTAAAATAAAACCACTCTTTTCAGTTTTAAAATAGATGAATGTACCAAAATTAATAGGTTAGAACAAGAAACATTCCTAGGAACTTCCTCTAACATGTTCCATATCTATACTCCTTATGTGATAAACTATATTTATAAAATCAATACTGTATAATAAATAATTAACAATTTTATCAAATTCCAAGTATACCCAAATAATCATTTGAATCGTAATTAAATCAAGTATACAACTTAGATTAAACAACAAATTCTAAGATCAATAAATTACTAAAAAAATTTATTTTTTAGATTATTTACACGGTTGAAATTAAAAATTAACCCCTTAACAAAAAAATGACCAAAATGACTATAAAAATTTAATAAATTTGTAAAAAAAATTACAGGTCTCTATACAAGAGCTAGAGAATGAGATCACCAGTATGGAACTTTTGTTTGAAGATAAATTTATACAAAAATAAAATTTTAAAAACCTATATTAATACAATTTTAGGTTTCATGAACTTGATAAAATCATTGATGGTCTCTCTGTTTATATTAAATAAATTTAAAAGAGGATAATATTTCTTTAGGAAGTAATTTTCAAAATTAATAATATTCTTTAAGATAATTTATGAATTGTAATATCATTAAAGAATCTAAAGTTTGTAAGCTACCCTATCATGTCAGAAAAAATAAGTTGAATTAATAAAGAAATTTAAGGAATTTTTGAGAAAGTACATAACATTTTTATTGGTAATATTCTACTTAGATATAATGCATACATAATGAAGGAACAATATTTTTTTAAGGAGAATGTTAAAAAAAATTGAATAAAATTATCAATAATGATTTATGAGAGACTCCCATAAATAAAAAAAAGTTTGAATAGTAAAAAAAATTGAGAGGGTATTTCCAATGATTAAGTGTCAATTATGTGGCTACTTGTGGTCCGAATATGCCTTTTTTTAAGGAGGTTAAAAGTGTTGGAACCTAGGATGATTAAGAGAGGATAAAAATGGAATATATACTAAATCAATTATTTTTTTTGTCAATTATAATTGATAGATATAATG
Source organism: Viscum album (assembly GCA_963277665.1). NCBI lineage: Eukaryota > Viridiplantae > Streptophyta > Magnoliopsida > Santalales > Viscaceae > Viscum > Viscum album. The sequence continues at coordinate 1,541,837,783 of OY728156.1, forward strand.
ATAATTTAATAGAGATTTGGATAAGTTTAGAGTTGATTTGAAGGGTTTATAAATTGAATTTGTGAGGTTATAAAAAATCATTCAATAATAATAATTGTTATGATAAGATTTTTTATGGAGTTTTTGAATAATTCTTGGGGTTAATAAAATATATATTATACCATAGTGAGAAATTATTTCACCCTAATTTAGTCATGTGAGGCCGAAATATGAAAAAGTGTATTTAAGTTATTCATTACACTAAAGGAATTAAAATCATAATAGAAAACCATAACGGGGAAGGAGTTTATAGTATCCATTATTATTTTTAATTAATATGTAAGATAAAACCTTAGTTTGTGAAGAATAATTTTTTAGTATAAGTGTGAAGTGTTGTATGTTATGATCAAGGAGTTCAATTAAAAATATGAAACCATAATTTGGTGTAAAATAATTCATTACACCGTAATGACACTCATTACATTGTAATAATTTTATCAGTTCATTTTTTTTAAAATTAAAAGGCTTTTATATTTGTGATATGGAAGTGGATATGTTGGTATTTTCATAGATATATAATATTAAATATATATTACTCCATAATAATCCACATTACACCATGATTGGTTTAATATCAATAAATTCTATATTCTTTGATGTTTTTCAAATACTAGAATATTTTATTAATTATTGAGAGATTTAACTAAACCATTATGGATGGTTTTAGGGACCAATTAAAAGGTGACAAGTGGAATGAAATGTTGGATATTTTTAAAGGATAGGTTTTGAAGATATATAATTGATTTATTCGAAATTTATATTATATGAATAATAGAGTTTATAAAGAAATAAAACAAGGGAAAATTGGAAAACTATTGCATATCCAAAATTATAAGGATATTATTGTGTCAAGGTTTAAAAATTTCATATAATTGAGGACCATGATTTATTAGTGAATATAGAGATGAATAAAAACAAATATATTGGATTTGGGTACATATTATCTTTGGTAATCTTATTATAATTACCCATGAGTTGTATCTTCATGTCTATATCATGAAGCAATGAGTATATAGATAAGAAGATAAAGTTATCCGTATGCTTGGCAGTGAACTAATATAAAAAATTTTATTCACTCAATAATGTGTTAGTGTATTTCTTAGAACATTGATACATTACCATTGTATTCTCTTTGTATATATCACTTTTAGGTAAATCAAGTAAAATATTTGTATGCCTTTTCTTTACTTTTCATTAATTATATGTATAAATTTTAATGTTAAACTTGAATAATTGAGTATTTTTGATTTTTGGAGTTTGTTCCCTAGAACAAACCTCAGTGTACTTTATGATATCCAGTATTCATTGTTTTTGAACATTAATAAAATACTTATCACATTTTTATTCTTCTTTTTCATGACATAGTATGTGATAATTTTCTAAGAGTAGCTGTTGCACTAAAAGGTCATAGTAATTCCCTGCTATGATGAGAACCCAAAAGTGCCACGATAATATGCTTAAATATATATTCAATAACCATATGAAATAATTTGAGGGACACAAATGATATAAGATATATAGGATGGAGACTCATAGTACTTTTCAGAACCTTCTTATGTTGTACGCTCTTGGTAATTTCTAGTGTAAAAAATTATGAGTATGTAAACCACCAGTTGGAAATAAAAATTTATATGTGTCATTAGATGTTCCTATCTTCAGACATTTTATTGGTCATTATACTTTAATATTATTATTAATGGATTTTTTGAGTCATGTACTTTGATGTATTTATGAAAACTGTGATGACATATATTCGTAGTGAAGTAGTATATATTGGGTGAGTCACGAGTAATATTTCATTAATGAATTACATGAAAAGGATTTTTTTTCTTATGTTATTTAATAGAAGGTTATATCTCATGTCATTTTATGGAAATTATATAGCTTAAATAAATCCATGACCATGGAATTCTGTTGACAAGTTCAATTTTCAGAAAGTCAAATAAAGAGACAATGATCACAGAGGTTCATAGCACCAACATGCAACTTATTTGATTAGAGATATCATGATAAAGAGATTATATTACATAGTAATTTCTTTGTATATGGTTTTATATAATTGTTAGATTATATTTTTTCACTTTTGGTGCCTAGGTAGGTTTCTAGATGGTAACCTTGTATTTCGAGTTGCTACTCCTAATGTCATTGAGAAAGAGGCCTAGAGGGTCACACACTAAGTGTAACTAGAACATTAGTTAAATAATAATATTATTTATTATTTAAAATGTTAAATAAATATCATTCCTATAGTTGGTTTAATAATTATTCATGTTTTATTGATCTCATATAGTCTATTACCAGTTATTCGGGATAATATTTTGTGAGTGGAATATTGAATAAATATTTATTTTCTATTTAGTGAATATAATATTTATTTATCTATTGGTGAATAATGAAGTGATATTTATTTATTTAATAAAAATTAATTATTCAAGGTCTGATAAATATTATGGAGGAAATGTGGAATGAGTTTAATGGTTCAGTGAGAAATAATATATATTGAATATTGTTTTAATAGGTAATATTTAATTAATTCATTGGTTTTGTCCATATCAAGAAATAAAAAGAATACTATTATTATTATAGACATGTAGTTCTTCAAGAATTTAGAAAATAATAAGGGCACATGAGAAATTATTATTTTCTAACCCTATAAGTATATAAACCTAATTATATTATTTCCTTAGGGTTTACAATTTCATTTGGTTGTGCACAATAACATTCAGAGAGAATTCTCTCAAAGCTATAGAGAGCTCCCTCTCCAATAATTCTCTCAAGAATGGTTATCAATCCTAATCCACCACCACTCTTGAGTCTAGATAGATCAAATAGAATCCTTATTCAAGATATTATCATGGTGATCAAAGGATAATGACACAAATTTCAGGATCTATGCTAGCACCCATAGATTCCTATGATGATTTTTAGAGGTTTGTGGAACACTTGTGGATCACTGCATGAGGGAATATACTATTGATTCATATAATGAAATGATGTTATAACATAGTGGAATTTTCATATCCATAAAATAAGAAATAACTAATTGAAAGGAAATTCTTTAATTGTTTAAATTAATTATAAATAATATGTGATGATCCCGTGTCTTGGTTCCAGTGATTAGTTAACAATTATTATTTGATTCATTTACACTGATCATTAAATTTATATTCATGAATAGATCATATTAATCATCTATTATGATAAAAAATGGAGTTGGTCATGTATCATTTGATACTTTTTCTATACCTTAAATATTCATTGATAACATGAGACAATATCTATTTGGAGAAAAATTGAACTCATCTTGATCCACCCCCCTCTTAGGGTGATTGAGATGTTGGTGGTTGCAACAAGTGATATCAAAGACTAAAGGTTATTATATTTTAAAAAATATATTTATTTTTCATGGAGAATGATGTCAATGCAAAGGTAGTTCCACTATTTAATGGATGCAATTATCATATATGATAAAATTGCTGGAGATATAATATTTAATATCTTAAACTAGAAATATTGTATAATATAATAAAAGGAATTCATGTAAGTGATCCTATAGAGACGTTATTGAAGGAAACTGGAAGGAAGCTACTTAGTACTGATTTAAATCCAAAAGTACCTTATCTAGAGCACTCCAATTTAAATATATGAGTAGTTTATGATTATCACATCCATGAAGAAAATATGATTCAAATTTTCCAACATTTATAAAGAATAAAACAAGTTCAAGGAGTCAAAGCATATTTTTTTCATAAAAAATTTGATGATTTAAATATTTACCCCATTGAAAAAATTATTGGGTTCTTCAAACACATCATTGAAGTTATTTATTCCATATAAAAACTTTGTGATGGAATAAAATATGTGAAAATTATGAAGAATATATTAAGAAGACTATAACCTTTATACAATCCAATGATCTTGGTACTTGTGGAAAAGAATTTGGTGGAGTTATCTTTTTTTATGATCTCAAATACGCTTAGTGACATATGGGTTGTTACTGAATCTATAAGGAATGATAAACCATTCATATAAAGATATATATTTCAATGTGAATGATAATCTTGATATCAATCATGATAAAGGTGATATAGATGTCAGTTATTTATTTCTCTCACTAATGGTTAGTAAATTCAAGAAAGGTATAGTTATATTTGAGGTAAAAAAACAAGTGGAATGTTTCAAGTGTTGTAAAATGGAAACATTATATTAATATGTTTAAGAAGTATTATGATATAATATATTGTGAATTACTTCACACATAACAGATAATATAAGTTTCAACTAATATAATGTCAAATCTGAAAATAAGTTTGAAAAAAATATTTGAATGGAAGAGTCTTGTGAGTATGGAGAATGAAAATAATTAAATTTATCTTGAAGGAAGTGAAACTAAATTCAAATCATATTTAAAAGATAATGTGATAGAAATATTAGTAAATTATAAATTTAAAATAAAACAATAATATTTAATGGAAGGTGTAGTTGATATTAAAGTATAACCTAATAGAGAACTTAAGAAGATGGATATTCATAGAAAAGAAAATATGATGATTAGTTGAAAAATGAAAGAATAATTCAATCCTATTGATCAAATTAAATCCAAAATCACATTATTATAGATGTTTATGGAAGATAATATTGTTTTATAAGAAAAATCAAGATAAGTATTCAGCCTCAAGATGAAAATTGAGTAATAATTAATGATAATAAATAAATTAATGATTTCATTAAAGAGTGATGTAAAAGTATTGAATAAATAGAAGAATAATTGTCTACAATGAAGAATATGTTGAGATTATAATTGAAATATCTAGATACCAAGAAGAATATGTAATTTGAATAATTTTCATACGAGGACGTTAGAGAGAGAGAGGGATAAAATATACCTGAAAAATGTTGAGAATAATTTGAGTGATCAAAAGTCAAATTATGTAGGAAAGTGTGTAATTTGATATAAATAATAACCATATAATACGAGAATAAAAAATCCAGTGATGAAAGGAAAAAATGTTTGAGGAAATTCTTAAACTTACTAATAAATATTAATTGAAAAAATCAGAAGATACTCAAAAGCTATGAAAATGTTGAGTGTGTGTGGGAATCTATTACCATTAATTAAATCCATTTATTTGGTTACTTATGTCACATAATGACATATTATGATTAATAAAAAAGGAATATATTAGGATAATTTAGTGGAATGTTGTGAATACCATTCCATCGAAGAATAATTAATATTATTTGGATGAGTATGATGATTTCATTACCATTCAAACTAAAATTAATGATGAAATACCATATTTTATCTCAATTCCAATTTTAGTTTATTATAATGGAAATATAAATAAATATAATGATATCTAGGATTAAATAATAACTAAATCATAAAGTAATAAAAACATGTCGATACATGAAATTGCATATTTATCCCACATGATGGGTAATCCAAACTTATTAAAAAACTAGAAGATTCATGTGGATGGAATGGTATGGTTTGAAGATGATTGATATTTAAAGATCAAATTTATTATTAAGATAATAGTAGTTTAATAAGAGTTGAAAAAAAAGATTTACTAATTGTGGATGAGACACCGTTTACCACACCCCCAAGGCTGATGCTAAAAACACATTCTTTACTTTCTAGATTCAATACTAAGTGAGACAGTTCAAGATAAATTACTTATATTTTACACTAATAAAAAATTACTTTTTACAATAATATCATAATCCTAGGAACCATTATTATTAGTGTTTTTGGATACTATATACGTAATCAACTTATTTCATGAAACATATTTAGTATCAACTACAACATTTTTGTCACATAATACCCTTCTAAGACATATCCTACTTAAAACCTTTCTTCAAAACATGGGGAAATGAAAGACTAATAAAGGGTTTTATCAATTTATTAGTGAGGGTAAACATGAGATATATAAATTTATTATCCTAAGTGAGTATAAAACAAGAATAAGGGTATGAGAACATGATCATAAATTATTAAAAACAGACCCAACATGCCATAAAACAAAAAAATGAGTCATGGAATACTTTTTTGTCATAAAAAATACATGTATAATAAGAGTGATGAATCATCAATAATAAATCATGATATTTGAAATAAAATAATAATCATAGGATATAGGTTTCTAGAATAAAATTATAGCATAATAACAAGTATAGAAATAATATTTCATGACTTCTCACCATGAAATTCCTTACATAGTAGGCTCAGGATAACCACTTGTGTACCTTATTAAGCATGAGATAATTTCTCGTGTACCATTTGGATTTATATAATCACCATTTTACCCAATTAGTCTTGAATGAAGCTCCCATATACTCTATTGGTCTTGGTAAAACCTCCCATGTACCCTATTGGACTTGAGAAAACATCCCATGTACCCTCTTAGGCTTGGGATAATCACTCATGCACCCTTTGAGTTAATGAGATATAAAACACTACCCAATTTATTAGAGGGATATATAATTATTGTTCCACCCATCACATAATTAAAACCATACATAATTGTTCCACAAGATCATAAAAACATTTATCATTTCATCATAAATAATTAATCAATGGTAATGAAATAGGTTTCATAAAAAATTCCTTAGAACATCATCACAGTAAGCTATATAGAGAAATAAAGTGTATGGTATTATAATATAATAAACCTAGTGATGTATAAAAGTCCTTAAAGGATTTTTACATAGATGAAAAATAATTTTACAAAATTTTTATATTTTTTCTTTAGAAAAAATGAGAAAACATCCATTTATTTTGGTAATTTTTAAAAACAAAAAATTTACAGAACAATAAAAATAATATTTTCATTGAAAATACATATAAAATTGTAAACTAATATTTATAATTTATAATTTTAACGACAAAAATAAAAAGTTTTTGATCCTTAAATATTAAGAAAACATTATTTTCTTACTATTTTAAAAATAAAAAAGTGAATTGTATGGAAATCATTTTGAAAAAACCCATTAAAACATTTTTAAAGGAAGTCAAAGGTAGTAGAAAATAAATTTATCAAACAATTAGTGCAATTAAAAAATTATATAAAATAATTTTAATAACATGAACATGGACGATAAATTTTCCACATTAAAAGAAGAAAAATAAGGTTCAATTTTATAAAAAACATTATTTTGGTCTTTTTGTGTATCAATGATGGAAAAAATGGAAAAAATACTTTAATTTTTTTTAAATAATTATATTATAAAATAATTTATGAGGTTTAAGAGATAAATAAAATTAAATATTTGGTAATGTAAATGGAAACATAAACAATTCTGAAAAAAGTGAGATTAGAACATAAACCCTTACATGTTTGGTAATATTTGAGTCAAAATCTCATGAAAAAGAGAACCATAGATGGATTTATAAATCCCTATAATATTCATTAATATAATGATAAATTACATTTTTGGAAGTTATATATACTACACAAAAGAAATAATTAAGTGAATACAGAACATATCTCAATGAAGAGAAACTTAGATGTTGAAACCCTTACAATAATGGTATCTATTGAATTAAAATCCCATGGAATATACAAGTTGATATGGATTTTAAAATATCATTAATTTTATGAAATTATGATAAAATATACATAGGGTATTGTACACACAAGAAAATATAAAACAAGTAGTGAATATGGATTATGTCTCAAAGAAATAAAAGTCAGATGAGAAACCCTCACCCTAACTCTTAGCTTCCATGAAAGCACTTTAACCTCATGTATAATAAACCAAACTATCTTAATAAATTATTTTATTCCAATATTCACATATATTATAATTTTTAATCTTTATTTATATTCATTTATTATAAATTCAATAGCTAGTTAGTGTTTATTCTCATCATCATAGGTTTGTAATTTCGGTTATACCACACATGTTTTGTAATAGTGATATTAGAACTCAGTATTTTATACAATGTTAATTTTTTTTATTATTTAAGATACTATAATATATTTTACATAATGATTAATGATGTTATTATTTCATTCCATGATATTTTTAGCTATGATTCATGAAGATGAAATCAGTGATGAGCTAGTTTTGGGAAATTTACCGATATCAACAAATTACTTTATACTGATTGTTAACTATTCAGTTATCCTTAAAGAATAATATTCATGAAATATATTAGTCCGTAATATCATACATATTTATAAAATATATTTTTATAACCATACATGTATGGTGTTGATGAAAAATGAATTAGAACACTTTGTGGAGACAGTAGTACGCATATACACATGAGTGATGCTTTTTAATTTTATAATGAATGGAAAGAAATAATGAAAAATAATAATTTATATTTAAAGACTCATAATTATTTTACAAATATCATATATATTCATTAAATAAATTTATATAACCATCCTTGATATGTGGTGATGAAAAATGAATTATATTACTTCAAGGAGGCGGTAGTCCGCACATACACAAGATCAAAACTTTCATTTTTAATTAAATATAACAATGATAGAAAATAGTAGTAAAATAAACATAAATTTTTTTATCATATTAACGATAATTACTTAATTATCTTAATATGGTTATGGAATATTTGGTGGAGGTTTAAGAGGAAATAAACTTTAAAAGGATCACTGAGAACATATACCACTTCCTTGGATAATATCCTTAGAAAAACACCTTAAGGCTTCTTGAATGGGTATTTTTGGAATAAAACAACTTCAAGGTCTTTTTTAAAGGTTTCGAGAAGTTATTTGGGTAGATATTGGTCGATATAAGGTGCTCAAGAGGTGTGGATAAGTGAAAAAAGGAGGCCCTCTTTGATAAGTGAGGATCATGATACCCTTGTAAATACCCTTAACTTTAAAATATTATAAATTGATTGTCGCGGGAACATGAAAAAATAGATTTTTTTGAACCTATGTTGATATATAGTCAAAATACACTCAACCAATCAGTTTTAGTGATAATATGTTCTTTATATCTTAGGATAACACCCCCTTTTAACCCCTTAATCCTTTACTGTGGTGACAAAATCTTACTGTGGTATCTTTTTTTATAAATATGGAGGATTGGAATCTTATAATATTCAATTCATAAAGGTGTTAAAAAATAATTTTAATATAAGTGCGTAAAAACAATGAAAAACTAATTTTTCAAAAATCCATTTTAAGCATAAAAATGACTTCAAAAAATAATAAAATAAAATGTATTCTCATGAAACTAATTAGGTTATGAATATATAAATTATGGTTATGTGAATTTAAATCCAATCCAAAATTTAATGTAGCCTTCTAATTATGTAATTAAAGAAAAGGACCAAAACTAGTTCTTTTATTATAAAAAAATACAAATTATGTTCCAAAGTGTTAAACATTGATTTATAAATACCAAATAATATTTTAAAATACCTTATTTAACACTTTTAAATAGATAGTTTAAAAAAAGGTTTTATAAAATTTTAAGTCATTCTCATATCATGATGATTTATTAAAAGTGATGGTATTTGTAAAATAATGGTATTATCACTATTTAACTAAAAATACACCTTTTCATATTAAATAACAAAAATTCAACCGAAGATAATTTTAAAATGATGAATTAACAAAATAATTTTATTTCATCCAATTAAAATTATGATATTTATAATTTTATCTTTCAAATAAAACATATATAATATACAATGAGAACAATGTTTTTAAAAAACATTTTCATTTTACCAAGAATTATTTGACAAGTATTTATTATCATTTTTTAACAATTTTATGGATATAATTAATTAATTTTATTAATTATTAATTGAGTTTTATCCATAATTATTATTTATATCATTCCTCAAAAGTATTTAATTTAATAAAATTTCATAATTCAAAAAACAATTCAAAATAGTCTCTCTAGAATCAATTTTATTTTTAAGTGAATTTGTCCCCCTTTATTTTAAAAATTCATTAATTTATCAATATAATTTAACTAGTACCATATTTAACTTGGTGTAGTAGTAAAATATTATCCACTTAAGTTTAGCGTTGCACGTATCACATGTTATTAAACACATAAAATTAATTTTAAAGGAAAAATATATTCTAAAATCCCAGGGTGTTGATTTATAACCACATTAAATAAGTTACATCCTTGAAAAGTTTAATTTATATCACCTATTAAGGTATTATTTATATATTCACGATTCAAGATATAATTTCTAATGAAATAACAACCTATCTAAATTGGGTAATATTAGGAAACTCATTTCATGATTGAGTATTAAGACACATATAATAGAAGTAATCTTGATAAGGAGTTCATAATTATCCTTGTAATTATAGATAATCATATACTGATATAAAATGTGACTTAGTTATTATAGAAATTATTTTTTCATATAAATAGCGAGAACCACTCCATTCTCAAAACCAAATCAAATTTAAGTAAAAGGAGAATAATATTATTTACATGAATCACATTTCCATAAACTTCAAATTGGGATAAAATATTCAAAAAACTATAGTTTTTCTTCAATAAATCATTATCAAGTCCTTGGGTTGGTAATTTTATGATATTAAAAACTTCATAGATATAATTTCTATAATTAATTATGACATCCTTAAATATATACTTGAGCATAAGTGTACCTTAATTACCATGATCCACTTCAACAGTAGTCACTTTATAGGTTCTTCCCTATTCCCCTGGTCTTGGAGGCTACTAATTCTTATTATCCTTGGTAGATAAATAATATGGAATTAACTTGGATAATTCCCTAGTTATGATAATTCCATAGTTCCACACATTTAAGACATTGAACTATTATTGTCACCTTAGGATGAAATTTAATTATATCCACCTTTTTAACCATAATATTCATTTTTACTCAAAATTTTATTTCTCTACACACTCATCTTCCACACATAAAATATCTTCTGAATACTTTGATACATTTAACTAGGTGTTTATTTTCTCATTATCAACTTGTAAGTTGTTAAATCTTATTTCCTCCATGGACTTTATCACATGAACTTTCCTGAAACTATATTTTTATCTTTTTAAAGGATTTAAATAGGTTCAAGTTGTTAATAATATTTCAATATATATGATTAAGAATGACGACAATATCTCTTATTCAATTTCCTATCCCATTTGTTTCCTCATTGGTAAAATCGTCGCATTATCCTACACATCCATTGTTAACAACATTCCTTCTCTCTCTAGCCATTTACTATAATATAGGAAATTTAAGAAGTGAAAATACATAAATTAAATTTATATAATGAAATATATAGAAGAAATAACTCATAAATAATGTGTATATAATAACTTATGAATCCTTAGGATTCATTCAAGATTATCCATAATCCTTTTCCTAACAGGTTCTCTAATGCAAATATATTCAAATCCCTTATAATGGTCTATGAATAATATATGAATTCTGAAATCATATCCCCTAGGAGTGTACAAACAGGTGTGTAGTTAATCCTCTTTGTTATGAACCAGGTGAATATTGAGTCAATACCCAAACAACCTTTTTATGCTTATTATCCCTATGTGCATCTATGATAGTGATTGCATCCACTTGTTTGTATCCTAAAAGGGATTTCATTATTTGGAAACAAAAAAATCTCTATTTTACCAAAATGTTAGGATGATATCCTATAATTTGGTTTATCCTTAGGTATATCACTAAGGTCTTCTGATTTTAATATCTAAATATAACTAAACTCTATTTTGTGACCAATTAAGATACTTGAGACCCACACTCTTGAGTCCCGATCTAGAAAATCATTCCTTACTTACAATATTTGATATAAAGTAAGATGATTCAAGAAAAATTTTATTATATTTCACATGAATAAAACACAAAATCTCACAATTATCCCACAATCTAAATAACATTTATGTTTAGTGTTTTTGAATACTAGATACATAATCAAATTATTTCATGAAATATGTACAACATCTCCAACAAAGTTATTATCACATAGTAAGCATCTTAGACATATCATATTTAACACCTTTCTTCATAACCTTGGGAAATGGAAAAATAAGAAAGGGTGATCTCATATGTTTAGTAAAGTGAAAAAATGGGAGTTATCAAGCGATGATCATATGTGATTATAAGATAAGCATATAGGTATGGTAACATGATCATGACTTACAAAAAACATACCCAATAATTTATAGATCATAAATCATGATTCATCACATAAATATTTATCATAAAAAAATACATGAGTCATAAGAGTATTAAATCTCAAATATTCAATCATGTTCTATGAGAGAATATCATACACGCAACAAATAAGTTTATATCATAAAAGTGTGGTATAAAAATAAGCATATAAATCATTTTTTAGGGTTTCTCACCATGAAATTAATCACAAAGTAAGAGTGTCCTAAACACCCATATACCCACTTTGGATTGGGAAAACTTCTTGTGTACCATCTTGGGATTGGTTTAATCACTTTTGTACCCTCTTAATATTGTGAAAACCTCCCTTATAACCTCTTGGACTTGGAAAAAACTCCCATATATCCTCTTGGGAAAAGGAAAACCTTCCATGTACCCTCTTGAGATTGTGCTAATAAACATTTTACCCTTTAAGATAGCGATATATAAAATAATACCCAATTAATTAAAGGGCTGTATAATTTCGGTCCAACCCATCACACAGTGAAAACCATACTTAAGTGTTCCAAAATATCATAAAAAATACCTTATTTAATTATATACTAATTAACCAGTGGGAAAGAAAATAATTTCATAAAAAAATCCTTAGAAAATCATCATTATAAGAAATCCATAGAAAGAAAATAGATGGTGTCATAAGATTATAAACTCAGTGAAACATAGAAATTATTTAAGGAAGTTTACATAGATGAAGAATACCTTTATTAAAGCATGAGAATTGTTTTTTGAAAAATAAAAGAAAACATTTTTTTGGTAACATTTTAAAACTAAAAATTTATAGAATAATCAAAATATGATTTTATTTGAAAAAAATAAACTTTTAAAGGAATTTTGATAATGAATAATGGTCACGATGGAGGTAAAATTTTTCTGAGTCACAAATGTTAGAAAAACAATTCTTTCCTTTCTTTTTGGAAAAATACCAAAGTGATTCATAAAAAAATGTTTGAAAAAATTACTTTTAATAATTTGTTAAGAAAATAAAAGGTATTCAAAAATAAATTTATCAAAAATTTAATTATAGACAAAAAATTCTATAATTTTGTTGAAGAACATGGACATGGAGGAAAAATATTCCTAAACAAAAGAAGAAAAATAAGGTTTCCTTTTCTTAAAAACATGTTTTCAGACATTTTGGGAGACAAAGAAGGAAATAAATGGAAATAATAATTGAAAAACCTAGAAATAACTATTTTATAAGAAAATAGATAGGTTTTAAGAGAGAATCAACTTACAATTTATGTTAATGTAAATTGAAACATAAATAATCCCATTTAAAAAGTTTGATTATTTCATTAACCCTTACAATATTAGTAATCTTTGAATAAAATCCTCATGAAAGAGCGAACCTTATTTGTATGTGTTAATACCTATAATATTCCTGAATAGAATCCTAAAATACATTCATCATAAGCATATAAACTAAAAAATATAGAATGTGGCGAATATAAAACACATCTCAATGAATGAAAATTGAGATGAGGAAACCCTTAAAACATTTGTATCTCTTGAATTGAAGTCCCATGAAAGATAGAAATTGAGATGGGTTTATAAATAAGTTTAATTTCATGAAATTATAATAATAAAAAAATATATAGGACAATATATAAAACTCATAATAAAAAATATGCGGTGAATATGTATAAGTCTCAAAAAATTAAAAGTGAGATGAGAAACCCTTACCTTAAATATCAGCTTCCATGAAAACACTGCAACCTATTGTATAATAAAAATAACTATATTAATAAATAATTTAATAACCTTATTCATTTATATTACCATTTATTCTATTTAATTATAATACTTAATTATCTATTCAATAGCTAGTTAATATTTATTTTCATCTTCAGATGTTAGTAATTTCAGTTATTCTGCACATGTTTCATAATGGTTATATCAAAACCCATTAATTGATACAAATAAAATCATTACTAGATTATTTTAGGTATTTTATTATATATTCTATGATGATTAATAATAATCTAATTTCATTCCATGAATGTTTTATTTATGATTCATGAAGATGAAAGAGGTGATGAGTTTCTTTCGAGTAATAGACTAATATCAACATATTACTTTATAGTGATTGTTAATTGTTTTTTATCCTTAAGAAAATCATATTCAAGAAATATATTATTAATTAATATCATATATATTCATTATTTTTTATAACTATCCATGTAAGGAAGTGATGAAAAATTAATTACATCACTTCACAGAGGCGGTGGTCCACTCATACACACATGTGATGCTTTGATTTTTCAATGATTAGAAGGAAAGAAAGTTAAAAATTTATTTATATTTAAAAAATAATAATAATTCTATAAATACCATATATATTAATTAAATTAATCTACATATCCATCTTTGATAGGTTGTTATGAAAAATTAATTACAACTCTTCATGAGGGTGATAATACGCACGTATGCATGGTTGTCACTTTCATTTTCAATTACATGGAAAAGATATAGAAAATGGTTGTACCACTAACATAAAAACATTTAAATAAATTAAATATTGTTAATTAATTATGTTAGGATGGTTATGGAATATTTTTAGGAGTTTTAAGAGGAATGGAACTTGAAAAATATCAGTAAGAACATATTCCCCTTCCTTTGATAATCTCCTTTGAAAAACACCTTAAGGCTTATTGGATGAGTATTTTGGGGAGAAAATAACTTCAAGGTCATGTATATAGGTCTTGGAAGAATATTTATTCATATATTGGTTATTATAAGGTGCTCAAGTTGTGTATATAAGTGAAAATAGGAGGTGTCCTTTTGTAAGTGAATGGAGTAGAACCCTTGTAAACAACCTTAACATCAAAATAACATAGCCATTTTCATGGTAAAGTGGACCAAAATGGACAATGTTTAAAATATACGATGATATAACGTCTAAATAAACACATACAATCAAATTTAGGCATGTTTTAGTGATAATTGTGGCCTTATATCTTAGGTTAGCCCCATGTTTTACCACTTTTACCCTTACCATGGTGCAAACATTTAGTGTGATAACTTATTTATACGAAAAAAATTAAATTTACATTATTAAATAATAATGATAATGATGATTCAAAATGTTTAATCCATTTTAAAATATTTTACTTGTATAGTTGGTAAAAATTAATTTTTATATAAGTACATAAAATATAAAAAAATGTCTTTTCAAGAAGAAAAACAATTTCATAACAAAATCATGTATAAATTGATTCTAATGACACTTAATTGTTTATGAATAAATAATGGAGAGTTATGTGACATAAAAAAAATCAAAAACTAATTGTAACCTTGTAATTAAATGATTAAATAAAAGCATCAAAGCTTGTTCTTTTATTAGAATAAAATACCACTTGTGTTGCAAAGTGTTAAACATAGATTTATAAATCTAAAATATTTTTTTTAAAAACTTTATTTCAATCCTTTGAGAACATATTTTAATAAAAAAACGTTTTATAAACTTTTAATTCATTCTCATATCATGATGATGTCTTAAAATTGATAGTATTTTCATAAAATAGTATTTTCACTATTCAATTAAAACTCACTCTTTTCGGAAAATTCACAAAAATTCAACCTAATATAATTTTGACATGAAGAATAAAAAATGAAGTTCATTTTATAAAATAAAAATAAAAAATTTATAATTTTATATGTAAAATAAAATATATATAACATATAATAATTTGTTTAAACAAAACACTTCCTTTTAACCAAAAATATGTTAAACTAGTATTATATATCATTGATTAACCATTTCATGAATGTATTTAATTGATTTATAAATTATTTCTTGAATTTTATAAATAAATTTTATTTATATAATTCCTAAAAAGTATTAAATTTAACAAAATTGTATAATTCATCAAAATAGGTCAAAACAATCTCTTTAGAATATTTTGAATTTTCTTAAGTAAATTTAAACCCTTTTATTTTAAAAATTAATTTATTTATCCATTTCATTTAGCTATCTCGTAATTTATTCCACTCTATATTAAAGTAAATCATTATTCACTTAAGTTCTGTGATTCTTACATCAAAATCTATCAAACATATCAAATTTATTTTAAAGGGAAAATATATTCTAAGATCTCAGGGTGTTAAAGTGGATAGGATTAGATAAAATATCTTGAGTGTGAGTTAACTTTGGGACTTAGGTCGCAAAATTAGATTTAATTAAATGTTATTATTGACCAAAGGAGAGGTTGGTGATGTTTTAATGCAAGGATAGATGACTAATTTTATTCTCTATCATGTATACAATAAAGTAAGACCGTGTTCCCTAACTATGGAGGAATAAAATGACTTATGACAATTGTGAATTGAACATATACACAAAAAAATAATGGAAAATAATTTAAAGGTGATAATTTATATTCTTAATTTTAAAATATGTAAATAAAAAACTATTGATGCATGTATAAGGGGTAAGGTGATTTTAAATACCTATCAGATGAAGAATAAGTGAAACTAACATTTTCTTGACACCAATATGTATAGTACCATGATATATACACAGAAAATAAAATAAATTAATTTCATCTCATTTTTATATGATTATAATCTAATTATATGTATCATGTTTATATAAAAAAATACTGAGGTGATGGAGTGTATAAAAAATACCATAGGTGAGATGAAAATAAAAATGGAAGGATAATCAAAACTTTATGATTAGATAATCATATATAATACACCTCTATTGAAGTTGATAATTACTTAGTGAAGTATGAAATGAAACATGATATCTCATCTGTGAGAACACAATAATTAAAAGTTTTTTAAATAAGAAACCACAGAGTGAACAATATATAAAAACATTACTCATTGAGAGTTGTATCTCAAGGAACTATTATAAAGAGAATATAAAATATTATGGTGTATATTAAAAATAGATATTTATTAAGTATAAAAAAATATTTGAAGACATATGAGATTTGGGATGGGAGAATTCTTACATTAAAAAATTTTAGAGTATTCAAAAGAAAGTGTTACATCTTAAATAAAGAAGGCACAAATGGTAAATATAGTGATGCAGTAAATGAAATAATATTTATTAATAAAGAGCCAAAGCTATAAGTATAGAATTTCATTACTATCATAAGAACCACCGAGAGGTGGGGGTGGGGTTGAATCATTGAAAATATTTTACAAGTTATTCCTTCTTTAAAATTAAACCCTACAACTTGTTATTGTTTTTTATCCTTTTTAAATTTATACAAATAAACCACACTTTTTTGATATGTTTGGAAAGTAAATTAGAGCACACAAAATTTACACGTCTCTCCCCAGTGGGTTAATGCATCCTTTCCGTGGATACTCCCATCAGTCCATGGAAATACCCTATAATAGAAAGTTAATACAACTAAGCTAACTCCTTTTAAGATCCTACTATATCTGGATAAAAAATTATACTATTCTGAGCCAACATAATAAGGAAAAACATTGAAAAAAACTCAAAATAATTCACCCAAGAATTCTATGTTAGATGTCTCCTTTCGATGTACCTTTTGACTTTGTCTATTGTGATTCCTGAAACTATGCCTATGTTTTGTTATTTATCCAATGAATAAAATAAATAGAACTCACTACCTATTATGTATCTCTATATTTTATATCCTATGTTTGGTATTTTTACTAATTCCACTAACTAGTGTCTTTTATTTTCTCCTATGTGTGGTACCACTTCTCACTTAACCTCTGTCTAGTGTACTTGTACTTCTACCAATCATTCCCTTGGTTGAAAACTCACCCTACTCAAAATTATTATTTTTTTCCACATTTTAATGAATTAATAGTTTTAGTACAATTTTTATGTACACCCCTTTATAGAGGTGTGCACTTAGGGAAAAAGGGTTGAAACTCAAATGTGTTTTCCCACTTAACCAAAACTCAAATTTCAGAACTTCCACTCAACTGGAATTCATTAGAAACCTATAAAATATTCAATAACATTGACAAAACTTCTTAAAAATTGAGAACCCGCTCTATTACTTCATACTTATTTAAACTAGATGTAAAGGAAATTATTTAAACTTCCTTAACCTTAGTAATAAATTAAAAGTTGAATGACTAGTATAACATCATCATTATAATGGGATTTAC
This sequence comes from Viscum album, assembly GCA_963277665.1. NCBI lineage: Eukaryota > Viridiplantae > Streptophyta > Magnoliopsida > Santalales > Viscaceae > Viscum > Viscum album. The sequence continues at coordinate 1,541,856,108 of OY728156.1, forward strand.
AAATATTTGTAACGATTCTTAGAACTATGTCTGGATATTCTATATGAGAGTACCTTTTATTAGATCTATATAAATAGATTGACTTTTTCCAATAGATTCAGTATAAATTTGACTAGTTCTCTTCATATGCTTCAATTAACTGATTAAATCAGATTGGTTTTATCCAAATTTTTTATTTGATGAGTCAATATATCTATATTTGGTCTATCCTATAAAAACCCTGTTCTTTTTATTACATTCATACATGATTTAATTATATAAAATTACACTTAATATAACCTGAAAGATTGATAAGTCTAGTGTATTTGAGAATTAGGTACATTATATATCAACTTGAAACATGAAATAAAACATATATATTGAAAAATTCCTTTACATGACCACAACATTCCTTTGTACTTAACATTGTATGGGATAACCTGAGGATGTACATAAGAAAGGGGTGAGCTATAAAATCTAGTAAGGGAATAAACATGGAATAACATGAGGAAAAGAACACATGTTAGACAATAGACTTATCAATGGAGAATAAAGGAAATATGAACATAGAGGCATGATATAGAATGATAATCATAACATGAAAATGTAGAAACAACTTAAAACATTTCATCAAAGGTTATGGCTAAAATATCAAGAAATTATATTGGAAAAAGTCTCACAAAAAAATTATGTAAACCCCTATCCAAACATGATGTATCATGATACTAAAAATTACACAATGCATTAAAGCGCTATATAATTCTAGGCAAACCCATCACTTTAATTTCATTCTCATGCTTAAGTGTGCCACATAGATCATAAAACAAGGATTTATTCATCATCATAATTTATTACAAATCAAGGGGTTTGAAATAAATACATTTAAGTCCTAAATAAAAAGGTATATGTGCATAAAAGTGAACACCCTTGATAGGAAACAAGTACGATATTCACTACAATTTTTTTTTGGAATGTAAATTTTCTATGCAATTTCGGTAGCCTAATGATGTGACATAAAAATTCAAAAAAAGGGTTGATGAGAGAGAAAAGGGGTCTCTAATCATATATAAAGAAAATATATAGTAGGAGGCTCATATAAATATATGTCCCAACATAATGAATTTGGAAATATAAGGTGTAATATAATTATGATACTTGAAGAAAGAGGAGAAATGGGATAACCACCACAATCCATTTTTTTATTTTATTAAAAAACCACTTTGATGGAAACATACAAAACCTCCTTTCAAAAAGTCCTCCCAATGAAAAACAAAAGAACCACACCCAGTGATATTTTCAAATTTTAAATTTCAAATTTCAACTGTGGGACACAGGTAAGCCCACTTCACGCCCACTATAACAGCTGACCGCCATTCATCACCTTTTTACAAAACCAAAGTCACAAGAAAAACCATCCCGAGCCATGCACGACGCCATACTGGGACCAAGCAAAAACCCTTCATCGCAAAACCACCATCAATGCCAGTGAACCCTCACTTAGAAATGAAACAAACCAATCCATCATTGATGATCACCCGCCTCGACACTCCATGAATCACTGATGAACATCCTCGGCTTCTTCATATGTAAACCCACCCGAACATTCCATCAGAGCTTCAAACAACATCAGCATAGACACCTTCATCTCTGCCATCATCACCAACAAAATGTCTTCAAACTAAATTGGAACATCAAGTCAGAAACATGCCACCCATTTCACTGAAAACTATAATGAACAACAGGCACATCAATATCACATATTGAAGCTGGTGAAGGATGCGCCACCTAGAGTGTAACACCCCGAGATTTTATGAAAAATATTCTTTTTAATTTTATTGATGTCTTGTGTTGTACTCTACAACAAAGGAGTCTTTCACAACATGAAACCCTAACTTGGATGCATTACACACAATCATGACCTTCCTCGATAGCGTGTATTCTACGCAATACTGAGTTTCACTAAACAACGATATGCTATTAAAATATTATTAAAACTAGCTGTTATGAATAGTAGTAACCAATTTTTAAATTTTTTTAAATTTCATCTTTCAAAATTGACTTCATTTTTGGATTCGGAATATCGAAATTATCCTAGGGTAAAATTTTGGTATATTTCTGAAAACTTTCAATTTTTGATGAATAGTGAAAACACTGGGTTAATATTTAAAAACCGAATTTTTATTTAAATAATTATTTATTCTATTTAAATTTATTTTAGGTCAAAATTGACAAATAATACCTATATAAGTTCAATGTAATTCATTAGAGTCATTTTATAATAATTTTAGATATATAGAAATTTTATTGAACTTTTGACCGTCTTTTACCCACCTCCTAGGAGAATTTCTAAATTCACATAAAACATAATTTTACCGCTTCTGTGAGTGGAATTTAAAAAATCCCATATACACGGTTGATGTCAGTAAGTAAAATGTGGTTCAATGAGATGAAAATAATTTTTGGTGAATAGCAACTTTTTACTTTTTTTTACCACGGTTAAAAGTCAATAATGTAATTAAGGGTAAAAATGATATTATTATTACCATAACACATGTAATAATTCTATTGGATAAGTTTAATTCGACCAAAAACAATCCTAGGAATAAAATATGACCATTTAGGCCAACTTGGATTAGATTAGGACCTTTATTATTAATTTATTTAAAGAAGGGTTAAAATAGTTAAAATCAAAGTTTAATAAGTAAATAATTTTTAATATAGGGTTATACATGAGATAAATTCTAATATAAATATTCATTAGAAATATAAACCTATTTCCTACATAATGGTATTTTATTTTTAATTTTTAGACATTAAATAAGTTAATTTATTTATGACACAAAGATGATGCAGTAATTATATTTTTAATGAAATATTGACATAATTGATGTTATAAATACCCAAATAAATATAATTTGAGACTTTTTATGAATTAGAATAATTTTTTAGGTTAATATGACATGTTATTATTGTTTTAATTAACTTTTTTCGAACTAATCATTCTGTTATGATTTTTACAAAAATCAATTACTAAATAGTGTCCAAATTGACATAAAATAGTTTTTAAAACAAATATTATATTATTAATTTTTATTTTATTCCTAAAAATCTAATGTTCGGTCAAATAACTTATATAAGTTTATATATATTAATAATAAACAACTTGGGGTTCTTTTGGATTGTTATAGTAAGTTTATTAACCTTATAGTGTAAGAACACAAAAAGACACGGTAAAAGTAAAATTATCTAACTTAAAGTAAAATCTAAATGATAAGGTTAAAATAGTAAACTAAAATTTTCCAAATTCTATTGTATGAGAGGATTTAGACCCATCCCCACCTTAGATTCGAAATAAATCAATTTGGAGCTATTTAAAACTGAATATTGCTTTATAATAAAATAATATTTTTAGTTTTTTCAAAGGAGCCCCTCTCCTCCCTTATAAAAGGTCATCTCCTCCCTCTCTTCCTCACACCACTTTTAGCCTTCAAGCTTGGAAAACCCCTGCCAATTTCTCCTCTCCACTTCCCTAGAAACATCCTAGAGGTCCTGGTCTTCTTAAAAGACCAATTTTGGTGCCCTAATAGGAGGTCTCAAAGAGGCGCTTCAAAGAAGAGGTAATGTCCGTTACCGATTCTTTCAACTTTATTTCTTCTTCCAGTTATTCTTATTTAGTTGTTTCATTATGAAGTAATAACATTAGTATAACTAATATACTTATATGTTATTATAAGTATGAAACAACCCTATTTCACCATCTATCCATCCTACGGAAAACGAAATCACCACGCATGCATACGTACAGAATACCGTCTCCACGCCGTGGTGAAATCTGTTTTTCCACCAACACCTTACATGGATGGGTATAATGGTGTAAAGAATAACTATATATGGTTATTATAACATCATATTGATTCTTATATATTATACCATCCACTACAATTCTATTCAATAATCATGGGAAAGATATCATCGCTCGTGCGTACGTACGGAATACCGTCTCCACAACGCGATGAGATTCATTCTCAATGATTAACCATTCATAAATGATTATAAAGTATATATAATAAGTAATAATGAAATATATGAAATAATAATTCTACTGTATTTATGTATATATATATGTATGTCATCTATTTAGTTTCATTCAATTCAATAAGGAAACGAAAACAACGTTCATGCGTACGTACGGCCTACCGTCTCCATGAACAGTGTATTTCATTCATTTTATCGATTTATAATATATATATATGTATATGATGAATATATATTATATATAAATCATGTTTTAAATTCTTTAATTATTTAAATCAGGATATAATTATTAATTTCAAGAACTACAAGTCGAAACACATACGATAAATGAAATGATTTTACCCAAAACGATGCTTTAACATGGAATTTACAAAAGAACGGGTAATATAAATTCATAAGTGAAACATATATGATATCATAACAATGAATATGATTCTGTAATAAGTAAATGACATTATTTAAATCATTATACAGGAGGTTCAGATACGTACGAAGCATATCGGACCTAAGGTAAGGGATAATTTTGCAAATCTCATTTTTATCCGAGATTGCTTATTTGTAAGTATTTACTGGGGTTATTGCAATTGTCCGTGTCCATGTTTTATAAAAGTGTTTTCATGTATGTTTAAAGTCCTTTTTACCCATTTTTACTTTTACCCCATGGTATGGAAGGAATCTTTCTTTTATTTACCCTACAAGGTACTTTTTGACTTTTCCGACAAAAGTATGAGAAGAATGTTTTTTTAACGTATACGGCATGAAAGGATTTTTACAGTTTTATAAAGGATTACTTTCATGAAGATTCCTCCAAAATATTTCATGACTATTTTCAACAAAATCCTTTTCTTTTAAAATTTCATGACATTTTGTGAAAATAAAATGATTTTGAAGAAAAAAGGATATTTTCCTCAAGAATTCATTTCAAGTGTTTTTATCAAAAATATTTTCCATCTAAAATGACATTAGTTAATATGTTTACATTTCAAGTATAATGTCTCCATTATTTACATGGTTTGATTCTTCTTATGATAAAAAGATATCCATTTTTTTATATGGATTATGTTATGATGGCATGATGTTTAAGAATCTCATTCTATTACATGGGTTATGCTATGATGTATGATTTATGATTTTGTGGCACACTAAAGAATGATTTAATTATGAGATGGGTGGGACCTATATATCCCTCAAATGCATTGGGAAAAGATTTATATCTCTTTAGATAGACATGTCTAGAATGGTAAGTTAATCCGGTTCAGTTTTACAGGACTGAAACGAGGAGTGAACTCGATTCAGAAAGGGACTTTGTCCACTAAGATGGTCTTGGCAGCAATGCCTTGGCTACTATGGAAATCATAACATGTGCTTAATGGTTTCCACAATTACATGTTTTATTCCCATTCTATTTTATCATGATTGATCTTCCCTTATGATATATGCCTTACATACTTCCAAGATTCATGTCTTTGCTCAAGATTTTGATGTTTAGATTTTATGTTCAAGTTTTTGCCTTCAAATGTTTATGGATTGTTTTATGTTCTCTATGTTTACCCTTACTGGGAATTTGAGCTCACCCCTTTTATGTTTTCTTTTCCCCAGGATATAAAGAAAGGTTTTAGGTAAGAAAAAAAGGGGAAGATCTTTATGGGAGATGTTTAAGATCTTTCACCACGATTAGAAGATTATATTCCAAGTTTCTAAAGACACTAAACTATTACGGTCTTTGTGTGTCTGTTTTTGTTATGTACTAAGTATTCTGCAAAAGTAATGTAATGTCCATGTACGTCAAGCTTCGGGTCTCTACATTTGGTATCAGAGGAAAGGTTTAGTCAACCTTTGGAAACTAGGATGTGAAAACATTAGCGAGATCCCTAGAGATATTTCTTATGTACGTCTAGGGATATCCCGAAGCATAAGTATACGTATAGGATATAGTCCTAGAACTATGGTAACGATCATATAATTTAACCTAAGATGTTAGATATTGATGGTACTCCCCCTTTACTATGTTGTTTTCCCTAGCATGATTTTTGCCTCTCACACTATTCTTTTTGGGTTTTAGACGATGGATGGAACCCGAAGGAACCACGTTGATCAATGTAATGGACAATACAATGATTGTCCTCCTGAACAAACCAATGTTATGGGAGATGGAGTGAAAAATCTTATTTCTATACTTACACAAGCTATGAATCATTCTGGACTTCCAAATGAGCAAATAAGGGAACAATATTCTATTGAGTCCTTGATGAGGCAAAGTACACCTTCTTTTAGTGGGTCTTCCGATCCACTTGTTGCTGAACAATGGATCAGTACCACTGGAAAGATATTTTCAGTTCTTCAATGTTCTGAACATGATAAAGTCATCTTAGCAGAATATCGTTTGGAAGGTGAAGCTGATCAATGGTGGAATCTTATCAAGAATATGAGGCCAAGAGATGAAATTGAGTCCATGGAATGGGACAAGTTCAAGAACTTATTTTTCAATAAGTACTTACCTCGTATCCTTCGAACAAAGATGGAGAAGGAGTTTCTTGAACTAAAGCAAAAGGATGATGAATCTCTTGGTATATACGAAGCGAATTTTACAAGGCTTGCAAGGTATGCATCTGGATTTATCATCCAACCTGAAAGTAAAGTTGATCGATTCTTCAGTGGATTAAAGCAAAATCTTCGAAGGGCATTAGCTATAAGAGACTTCAGTAGATATGAAGAAATTGTGCGTTGTGCTATCAAGGTAGAACTGGAATTTAGTGTAACATATCCATCTCATGGTTTTGACAAGAAAAGAAAGATGGAGTTCACGGAGAAATCTCAGAACAATGGTGAAAAGAAGATGGATGTTTCTTTATGCTCAAAGTGTGGAAAGAAGCATGGTGGAGAATGCCTAAAAGGTTCTAGAAAATGTTTTAAGTGTGGAAAAGAAGGTCATCGGGCAGTTGATTGTCGAAGTAATGGGAAAAAGGTTGCTAATGATGTGAATAGATAAAAGACTATAGAGAACTCTCCACCAACACTTCAATGCTTCAAGTGCAAGGAAATGGGGCATTATGCTAATAAATTCCCTAATCCAAGGGTTAGTGATGATCGACATGAGCAACCACTTAAGGCAAAAGACAAAGGGAAGTCACATGCGATCACTATTGGCAATGTTGAATATGACAACGATGTGGTGGAATGATTAAGTGTTTATGTAATGGGATTCCAAAATAATGTTGTATATAGTATCATGGAATATTGGAATATTTATGTATTGATCTATTGTGGTTTTTAATAATTTTATGGTACCAATAACCATGGAAAGTGAATGAGATATTTTTGGAAATAATATGATATGCGCATAATGAAGGGATAAGGAGAAAATGAAATGTTTGACAGTATTCATGACCTCATGACTGATATAAGGAAATAGTTATATCACGGTTTGAGTATGTAGAATTTTGGGGTTTTGGTATGTGGAAAGAGTCAACTTTTGACAGCACTCATTTTTTCACTAAGGTTCAATGGGTATTCATTCTTCAAGAGAATACATGATTAAGGTATTCACATGTTTGTAATTTGACCAAAAATATATATCTTATGATATATGGGGGATAAATGATGGCATTCATGTGATTGTTATGTGACATTTCAAGTAATAATGAGCTTGGACCGAAGTATTTTAGATAATAACTTTTTTCGATATTATTGATGGGATGTTATAGTAATGTAGTTTTAGAAAAAAGGACAACCTGCAGGACGGGCGACAACCCATCACGTCAGACAAGGCTGTGGGAATCAAACCCACAACTGAAGTGCGATAGGCCTTTATCGCCTACAAATGTCCTACAGGAAGTCCCTGGTTAGTAGAAACTAGTTTTATTTTATTAAGCGGTATGATATATGAAGTATAAGTTCATTTTTGGAATCATATATGATTAACCTCACCATAGATGGACTTATGTATATTTGATAACTTTTGCTAACCTTTTGTTTGAAACAGATGGAATGACCCATCATTCTATCACATGACTTGTTAACACTTCACGGATAACAAATTTAACTTCATTTCTTTAAGAAATGAAGTGGAAATTGTTCAAAGCACAAACAACAGTGAGATTGTACCAATATCAAGCAAGTATTTCTTCTAATTCAAAATTTTCAACTTTAGGGAAATGATATTGAAAACAAAAAATGGTGTCCTAGTTCCCTTATATCCAATGAATCAGATGGTACCTTAGATCATCACAAATCTATGGCTTTGATATTGTTGGCTTTTTCATAGCCATGTTCTCTACCACTCTCCATTAGAACATGATGGTTAGGTTTCTCTTCCATATCCATATTTTCACCTATGTTCTCCTATGTGGAAACCCAGTGATTAGTTAATTTGGGTAACCGTTATGTTTCATATTTTAGTTTTTAAAGATTGGTTTTGGTATTCCTTTTTAGGATGTGGGTTTCTATTAAAGAAACTTTCGAGTAGTAAACCATTTATAACCCCGACAAATTTTGAGGGTGAAATTTATTTTAAGGGCGGTAGAATGTAACACCCCGAGATTTTATGAAAAATATTCATTTTAATTTTATTGATGTCATGTGTTGTACGCTACAACAAAGGAGTCTTGCACAACGCGCAACCCTAACTTGGCTGCATTACACGCAATCACGACGTTCCTTGGTGGCGTGTGTTGTATGCAATACTGAGTTTCAGTAAACAACGATATGCTATTAAAATATTATTAAAACTAGCCGTTATGAATAGTAATAACCACTTTTTGAATTTTTTTAAATTTCATCTTTCAAAATTGACTTCATTTTTGGATTCGGAATATCGAAATTAGCCTAGGGTGAAATTTTGGTATTTTTCTGAAAACTTTCAATTTTTGATGAATAGTGAAAACACTGGGTTACTATTTAAAAACCGACTTTTTATTTAAATAATTATTTATTCTATTTAAATTTATTTGAGGTCAAAATTGAAACATAATACCTATATAAGTTCAATGTAATTCATTAGAGTCATTTTATAATAATTTTAGATATATAAAAATTTTATTGAACTTTTGAACGTCTTTTACCCACCTCCTAGGAGAATTTCCAAATTCACATAAAACATAATTTTACCACTTATGTGAGTGGAATTTCAAAAATATGAGAGACATGCTTGATGTCAGTAAGTAAAATGTGGTTCAATGAGATGGAAATAATTTTTGGTGAATAGTAACTTTTTACATTTTTTTACCACGGTTAAAAGTCAATAAGGTAATTAAGGGTAAAAATGATATTATTATTACCCTAACACATGTCCTAATTCTATTGGATAAGTTTAATTCGACCAAAAACAACATTAGGAATAAAATATGACCATTTAGGCCCACTTGGATTAGATTTGTACATTTACTATTAATTTATTTAAAGAAGGGTTAAAATAGTTAAAATCAAAGTTTAATAAGTAAATAATTTTTAATATAGGGTTATACATGAGATAAATTCTAATATAAATATTCATTAGAAATATAACACGATTTCCTACATAATGGTATTTTATTTGTAATTTTTAGACATTAAATAAGTTAATTTATTTATGACACAAAGATGATGCAGTAATTATATTTTTAATGAAATATTGACATAATTGATGTTATAAATACCAAAATAAATATAATTTGAGACTTTTTATGAATTCGAATAATTTTTTAGGTTAATATGACATGTTATTATTGATTTAATTAACTTTTTTCGAACTAATCATTCTGTTATGATTTTCACAAAAATCAATTACTAAATAGTGTCAAAATTGACATAAAATAGTTTAAAAAAAATATTATATTTTTAATTGTTATTTTATTCGTAAAAATCTAATGTTCAGACAAATAACTTATATAGGTTTATATATATTAATAATAAACAACTTGGGGTTCGTTTGGATTTTTATAGTAAGTTTATTAACCTTATAGTGTAAGAACACAAAAAGACATGGTAAAAGTAAAATTATCTAACTTAAAGTAAAATCTAAATGATAAGGTTAAAATAGTAAACTAAACTTGTCCAAATTCTATTGGATGAGAGGATTTAGACCCATCCCCACCTTATCTTAGAAATAAATCAATTTGGAGCTATTTAAAACCGAATATGGATTTATAATAAAATAATATTTTTAGTTTTTTCAAAGGAGCCCCTCTCCTCCCTTATAAAGGGCACCTCCTCCCTCTCTTCCTCACACCACTTTGAGCCTTCAAGCTCGTCCAACACCTGACAATTTCTCCACTCCACTTCCCTAGAAACATCCTAGAGGTCCTGGTGTTCTTCAAAGACCAATTGTGGTGCCCTAAGAGGAGGTCTCAAAGAGGCCCTTCAAAGAAGAGGTATTGTCCGTTACCGATTCTTTCAACTTTATTTCTTCTTCCACTTCTTCTTCTTTAGTTGTTTAATTATGAAGTAATAACATCAGTATAACTCATATACTGATATGTTATTATAAGTATGAAACAACCCTATTTCACCATCTATGCATCCTACGGAAAACGAAATCACCACGCGTGCGTACGTACGAAATACCGTCTCCACGCCGTGGTGAAATATGTTTTTCCACCAACACCTTACATGGATGGGTATAATGGTGTAAAGAATAACTATATATGGTTATCATAACATCATACATATTCTGATATATTGCACCATCAACTACAATTCTATTCAATAATCATGGGAATGATATCATCGCTCGTGCGTACGTACGGAATACCGTCTCCACAACGCGATGAGATTCATTCTCAATGATTAACCATTCATAAATGATTATAAAGTATATATAATAAGTAATCATGAAATATATGAAATAATAATGCTACTGGATTTATTTATATATATATGTATTTCATCTATTTAGTTTCATTCAATTCAATAAGGAAACGAAAACAACGTTCATGCGTACGTACGGCCTACCGTCTCCATGAATAGTGTATTTCATTCCTTTTGTCGATTTATAATATATATATGTATATGATGAATATATATTATATATAAATCATGTTTTACATTCTGGAATTATGTAAACCAGGATATAAGTAATAATATCAAGAACGACATGTCGAAGCACATACGATAAATGAAATGATTTTACCCAAAACGCTGCTTTAACATGGAATTTACAAAAGAACGGGTAATATAAAGTCATAAGTGAAACATATATGATATCATAACAATGAATATGATTCTGTAATAAGTCAATGACATTATTTAAATCATTATACAGGAGGTTCAGATAAGTACGAAGCATATCGGACCTAAGGTAAGGGATAATTTTGCAAATCTCATTTTTATCCGAGATTGCTTATTTGTAAGTATTTACTGGGGTTATTGAAATCGTCCATGTCCATGTTTTATAAAAGTGTTTTAATGTATGTTTAAAGTCCTTTTTACCCATTTTTACTTTTACCCCATGGTATGGAAGGAATATTTCTTTTATTTACCCTACTAGGTACTTTTTGACTTTTCCAACAAAAGTATGAGAAGAATGTTTTTTAACGTATACGGCATGAAAGGATTTTTACAGTTTTATAAAGGATTATTTTCATGAAGATTCCTCCAAAATATTTCATAAATATTTTCAACAAAATCCCTTTCTTTTAAAATTTCATGACATTTTGTGAAAATAAAATGATTTTGAAGAAAAAAGGATATTTTCCTCAAGAATTCATTTCAAGTGTTTTTATCAAAACTATTTTCCATCTAAAATGACATTAGTTAATATGTTTATGTTTCAAGTATAATGTCTCCATTATTTACATGGTTTAATTCTTCTTATGATAAAAAGATATTAATTTTTTTATATGGATTATGTTATGATGGCATGATGTTTAAGAATCTCATTCTATTACATGGGTTATGCTATGATGTATGATTTATGATTTTGTGGCACATGAAAGAATGATTTCATTATGAGATGGGTGGGACATATATCTCCCTCCAATGCATTGGGTAAAGATTTATATCTCATGAGATAGACATGGCTAGAACGGTAAGTTAATCAGGTTCAGTGTTACAGGACTGAAACGAGGAGTGAACTCGATTCAGAAAGGGACTTTGTCCACTAAGATGGTTTTGGCAGCAATGCCTTGGCTACTATGGAAATCATAACATGTGATTAATGGTTGCCACAATTACATGTTTTATTCCTATGATATTTTATCATGATTGATGTTCCCTTATGATATATGCCTTACGTACTTCCAAGATTCATGTCTTTGCTCAAGATTTTGAGGTTTAGATTTTATGTTCAAGTTTTTGCATTCAAATGTTTATGGATTGTTTTATGTTCTCTATGTTTACCCTTACTGGGAATTTGAGCTCACCCCTTTTATGTTTTCTTTTCCCCAGGATATAAAGAAAGGTTTTAGGTAAGAAAAAAAGGGGAAGATTTTTATGTGAGATGTTGAAGATATTTTCCCACAATTAGAAGATTATATTCCGAGTTTCCAAAGACACTAAACTATTACGGTTCTTGTGTGTCTATTTTTGTTATGTACTAAGTATTCCGCAAAAGTAATGTAATTTCCATGTATGTCAAGCTTCGGGTATCTACATGGAGCATCGATTACTTAATAAATATCACCTCCCAAAGCATCTTGAAACCATCACAGCAGACCGACATAGAGAACGATGTAGGGAAAAGAGGCCATAGAGGAGATTGAAGTGGAAGGATCTCAATGAAGAAGAAATTCCTTGCCCGAAAATACCAACATTGACCATCAAAACAACCAACAGTAAATATATACATCATCAACACACCGAAGAGGCAATGATCACCAAATAAAAAGAACCCTGCAAATACAGAACACAAGTTGAGCTTGTGAAGCACTGACATGATTCAGCCAACACATCCCAAACCTTCCAATAGAACCAGCACATCAGACCAAAATGGGGCCAGAAACATGCTAACTGGAAGGAAAGAGTAGCGAAAGAACTGACTGGGATTCAACAGGGGAGAAGACTGAATACAATAGAGTGGATGAGTGGGGAAAGAAAGGAACCAAAGAAAAAAAATCAAGGAGTGAGGAGGAAGAAGAAATAGGGGAGAGTAGGTATGGGAGGAAGGAGGAACGAGGTGGGGGGGGGGGGGAGATGATGATGGATAAGTGGTGCACATTCCTCCCCCTCCAGATCACCACCGGAGGAACCCTAACTCAAATGGAATAACTCTTATGAAATTTTGGCATGGTAATGGGAGTATGTAGAAGGGTTTAATGAGATATAAAGGGGAATATCATCATTCAAACATAATAATAGAAGTATGGGGTAGGTGATAAAATATACTCCATCATTTTTAATTGAAAATAAATGGGTGTAACAATATAATAAAACTTGGAAAAAAATGAGAAAGGAAGGAAACCCTTACTTGAGTGTGTGACTTCAAAAGCATGAAGAAGGTATTATTGAGAGATTGGGGAATCTTTGTAGGATTATAGAGAGGGTAGTAATGATTAGGGACGTTCTCTAAGAATTTTTAGTGAAGAAAAGTCTTAGATTGGGTGAGTTTATATGGGTAATGAGAGCAGAATTCTTTAATATTTCTCAAACTTAGGTATTAGAATCTATATAATTAAATATTCAAAACCACAAACCTTCCCATGATTTTTCCCATGTTTTTTTCCAAATAAGAATGAAAGAATTATTTTATAAGGCCATGGTCTTAAGATATTAAAATATTAGCCTTTCTTATGTGGAGGCGAGTCACATTTTTAAATAAATGAACTTAAAATCATAAAATATGATATATGTAACGTCCCGGGCCTGGGTGCCACTCAACGGGTGCCCTGAACCCAGTGCGCCACGTGACCTCAAGAACATTTCCCCAAACACCAGAGGCTACCGACTAGCAGTGAGGGCCCAAGTCTGATAGTGGGGAAACTATGCCCTCATTTGTCAAAGTGTAGTGCAGCGGAATAATAAAAACATTCAACAACAGCGAAAGAAATAAACCATACATACACAACTACAGTAAAAGATAACCAACAATGATATATGATGATGCAACATTCCTCAAGTTCTAAGAAAATAGCCAGAACATGCTACTCAACAATACAGGATAGAACAATACAAAGTACAACAAAACAAAACAAAACAGCTGATAGGATCGCGAGCTTAAGCCCGTTCCCATACTCCCTTACTCCTCAGTAGCAATCAAATACCTTTATAGGGACCCTTTCCCTTATCCAAACCTGTAGAAATGTAATCTATTTGGGGCCGAAGACATGACCCCAAACAGGGTATGAGAAATAAATCCTAGTAGGCACCCACCAAAGGCCCGTGCCCAACTGTCAGTGAAAGTGTTCAACAACAGTGTGCAATAATAAAATGCAGTAAACTAGTAAGTACTCAGAAGTAACTATCACTACTAGTTTCATTACCATTTTAATTATTCATTTAGCAGCTCAATTTAATAACATCCTGTGCTCATTATAACCATGCCCTCAGGCCAATCAGAATCTTTCCCTCAAGATAATATAGTAAAACCACACCCTTAGGCTTGCCCTCAGGCTATTTAATATTTCCCTCATTCCATTCAGAACCTTGCCCTCAGGCCTTACCCTCAGGCGAAGTAGAATCTTTCCCTCAAGCCAAACTGAAACGAAACCCTCAGGTAATCAGAATCTTCCCCTCAGGCTAATATAACCACTGACCTCAGGCGCAAGTAACCAGGCCATTCCCAACATGTAAATAATCAATTCAAGTTCAATTCTTCTCAAGGAAATTTAACAAACATTATTACAATGGCATACCCTCGGGTATCCTGGCCAAATGGCTAAACAGAGAAATGCACCCCCAGGGTGGTCCTGGATCCAAGCAGCAATCCCATACAATAGTTTATTATCAAATTTAATTACCTATACAATTCTAGGTATTTAAACAGCCAAGGCCTCAGCCACACGACACCCCAACATGTGTTCATAGCACAAAAAAAACAGAAAAACACACAACAATTGGAAATTAAACACCAATCCACCAACCTTAAATGCCCCTGAATGGTATACACGAACGATGATCCTCAAATCTTCCTAGAACAATGTAGATATGAGGTGAAATAAATCCCCGTTCAAACTCAAATAACTTCCCTTAGAGGAAGAATTGGCAAGAATGGCCTAAGGAGAGTGGATGGCTTACCCGTACGGTTCCAACGAGATCATCAGAGGTGAAAACGGATTCCCAATGCATGATCTAAAGATCATTGAAGGTCCGACCTCCTCTCCTGACTCCTTCCTACGGTTCTAAGCCAATCCAATGAACAGGGTTGCCTACTTCCCATTTTAAGTGAAAAAAAGCCTACACAACATGTACTACTCAAGTACACGGCGTGTACTTTCTGATTTAACTGTTCCTCTGGAGGCACTACCGCACTGTTCATCCGTCGACATGAGTACACGACTTGTGAAACCTGAGTACAAGGCATGTACTGCCACTAAGCTGGCAGCTGCATCCACCACCTTACTATTTGGCTACCGACTGACTACACAACATGTAAATATCCACTACACAACGTGTAGTCGGTTTTTACACCCTTCATCACCTGCATGGCTACACACCCTATGTACTCATCCCACACGACCAAAGTACATGGTGTGTGGAAAAGTACACGGCGTATAGTCTCAAAAATTTAGGATTTTCCCCCATTTTCTTTATTTTCCCAAAAACACTTAAGGAAAAGAGAAAAGAAGAAACCCATACCTCAAATATAAGAACCAGGTTCTTACAAACTCCCCCCTTAAAGCAATTCGTCCCCGAATTTCCCTTCCAAGGGTGGCGAAGATAAAGCTCAAAACAAATCTGGCCACTAAGCACATACGTTGGTTTCCCGCTCCCAGGTTTCATCCTGTACTTGGCCATGCTGCCATAACACCCGTACGAGAGGAACTAACCAGCCTCAGAGAACCTTCGTTCTCCTGTAAATGATACGAATCAGATGTTCCTCAAAGGAAGCATCTATCTGAAGCTCAACCTCCTCGGTTTGAAAGACTTGAGACAGTTCTGAATGATAACGACGTAACTAAGATACATGGAAGATGTTGTGAAATTCCCGATACCTCTATGGTAACTACAACCGATAGACAACCATCCCGACTCTCTCCATAATCTCAAATGGCCCCACATACCTAGGCGAAAGTTTACCCTATCTCCTGATCCACATGTGTCCCAACCTTGGCAAAACACGCAAGAAAAACTGATCCACGACCACGAACTCCAAGGGTCAATTGTGGCGATCAACATAATATTTCTGATGAGATTGTGCAGTAGCCTTCCACTTCTAAATCAGCTGGACCTGCTCAGAAGTCTCCAGCACGAGTTGTGGTCCCAGTAAAGCTGCCTCACCTACCTCTATCCAGAACGAAGGTGATCGGCATGGCCTAACATATAAAGCCTTGTGTGGTGCCATCTCAATAGTAGCTTGAAAACTATTATTATAAGCCAACTCGACCAGGGGTATGTGCTTCTCCCAAGATCCCCCAATGTCTAGGATGCATGCACACAAAATGTCTTCTAGCACCTGTATTGTACACTATGACTGACCATTGGTCTAAGGGTGGTAAGCTATGCTCAGAAGCACCTGTGTACCCAGTGCCCTCTGAAAACTCTTCCAGAAACAAGACGTAAAATGTGAATCCCTACTAGAGATGATAGAACGGGGAACCCCATGAAGACGTATGACCTCTCGGATATACAGCTTCTCGAGCTCGTCAACACTGAAGGTCTCCTTGATCGGAAAAAAGTGAGATACCTTCGTAAGTATGTCCACAACGACCCACACAACATCATTTCCTCGAGGTGACCTCGGAAAACTAGTCACGAAGTCCATCATGACATCATCCCATTTCCACTCCGGGATGGGTAACTACTGTAACAGTCCGGTTGGCCTCTGATGCTCTGCCTTCACCTACTGACAGGTGGAACATCTCGTAACAAAACTAGCTACATCTCTCTTCATACCCGGCCACCAGTACTGATGTATCAAGTCCCGGTACATCTTGGTAACTTCGGGATGAACTGACCAAGATGAAGCATGAAACTCCCGCATCAACTCTACACGTATATCCCTTGGAACCCATACACGTCCATGGAAACGCAGTATCTCACCATCACCTATCGTCTATCCAAGAGGAGGGTCCTCACTTGCCCCCAAATCCCTTAGAACTAGGCCTTCTGAATTAGATAGTTGTCTAATCCACACTCTATCCAAGAGGGTATAAGTCATAGCTAAAGATGAAAGATAGGTCTGCCCCTGACTGTCGTGCACCTCCAAATTCATCTCAGAGAACAAAGCCATGAGCTTCCACTCACCACTGGCCTCCTACACTGCCTGTATCTGAGTCCTCCTGCTCAGTGCATCAGCTACTTTATTACCTTTACCAGGTGTATAGGTAAGCTCAAAATCGAAGGACTAAAGATATTCGACCCACCTTCGCTGTCTCAGATTCAATTTACGCTGAGTAAAGATATACTTAAGACTTTTTTGGTCTTCGAAAACCACAAAATGCTCTCCTAAGAGATAATGTCTCCGACAACACAATGCATGAACAACTGCAGCCAACTTGAGGTCATGCGTCGGGTCATTCCTGTCATGTGGCCTCAACTGCCGAGACCCGTACGTAACAACTCGATCGCCCTGCATCAACACTGCTCCCAGCCCCATAAATAATGGATCACCGTAAACTATATAGATCTTACCTTTCTCTGGAAGTATCAGGACTGGTGCAGATGTCAACCTTCCCATCAGGTCTTGAAAGGCTGTCTCACAAACTTCCAACCAAACGATCTTCACACCCTTCTTAGTCAAACCCGTCAACGGTGCTACTAAGCGGGAGAAGTCCTGTATGAAGCATCTTTAGTAACCATCCATCCCCAAGAAACTCTGTATTTCAAACATGTTCTTAGAATGCTCCCAGGAAACTACTTCTCTCACCTTCTCTGGGTCCACGACAACTCCTTCCTCTGAGATGATATGACCTAGGAAGTGAATATGGTCCATCCAAAAGTGGCACTTTGAGAGCTTACCATATAGATTATGCTCTCTCAGTGTACTCAATACGATCCCAAGCTGGGTGGCATGGTCATGTTGAGTGTGAGAGTACACCAAGATGTCGTCCACAAATACTACCACAAAAGAATCCAGATAAGGATGGAACACACGATTCAGTAGATCCATGAAAACTTCTGGCGCGTTCGTGAGTCCGAACAACATAACCAAGTACTGGTATAGACCATACCTTCTCTTGAAGGCTGTGAGAGGTATATCAGATGGTCTAACGCGCAACTGATGATATACTGATCTCAAGTCAATCTTTGAGAACACTCGTGCTCCACAAATTTGATCAAAAATATCATCAATCCTCAACAAGGGATATCGGTTCTTAACCGTCAATTGATTCAGCTTCCGATAATCCACATAGAGTCTGAGGGTACCGTCCACCTTCTTCACAAAAAGGACCGGCGAATCCCAAGGAGAAGTGCCGGGTCAGATGAAACCCTTTGACTGTAACTCCTCTAACTGCCTCTTGAGATCCTGAAACTCAGGTGTAGCCATCCTATAAGGAGGAATGGACACTGGTTCTTCCCCTGGAACAAGCTCAACAGTGAAATTCACCTCTCGCTCCGGAGGTAGACCTGAAAAGTCGTCTGGGAAGACATCCCTGAAACGATCAACCACTGAAGGGAAATCCTACTGACAAGTCCCATGATCATCTAGATATAAAATTACAATCTGGGATGTGACTCCACCTCACCCACGATGCTCTGGTCCATCTCGACTCGCCTGAACATCCCATTCTCCCTTGTATAGAAACTCTCTGCCCTCTGGTGACGTGAAACTTACCCTGTGACGATAGCAGTATACAAAGGCTCTAAAGGGAACCAACTGGTCCATCCCGTGAATGACATCATACCTCATCATCTCTAAGACATAAAGGTCCCAAAGGAAGTGACATCCACCAACCTCAATGGGGAACTCCTTGCACTAACGCGCACCAACCGTTCTAGTCCCCAACGGAGTGTCTAGCATTATAACATCAGAAGGAAAAGAAGAAACACAGAGCCCAAGGCTCTCCACAACGGGCACAAATAAGAAAATATGTGTAGCACCCATTTCAAAAAGTGATGAAGATAAGACAGAAGATACTAAAATAGTACCTCTGACAGTAGAAGGTCCGAGATCCTGCTCCTATTGGGTCTGTTGCACTGCATATGCCTGCCCAGTGCCGCAACCCTGCGACACAACCTGACTACTCTGAGCTGTCGCACCCTATTGCCTATGAGATCTTGGTGTCTGGATACCATAGACACGACCACCATCCCTGCCTACATGCCCTGACGTGTTCCAGTTTCCCGACTGGTAAGAAGCTACTGGTCCTGTCCCCGCATGCGGAGTCTGTACAGAACCCCTCTCACTAGCCACTAGTAGAAACGCCCTGCAAAAGCGCTGTAGATGGCCCATCTTGCCACAAGCTCAGCACTCCACTGGATCACGTGGACACTGTGGTCTCTTGTGCCCCTCTTTACCACACTGGTAGCACATGATCGGGCCACCTGCATAGATCGTCTGGCTATTACTACCACCATGAGAGAAACTCATCTGCCACTTCCTCTTACTAGCAGAAATAGTACTAGAAACTAGTTCCGAACTGCCCTAGCCTACACCACTAGCTTCCCACAGGTTCCTCTCTATAATCAATTCCTGGTTCACAATATCATGTACTGAAGGCAACCTGAAAACATTCACCAGTGCTCAGATGTCATATCGAAGACCATCTTCAACGAGTCTGGCCGTCAATGTCTCATCACCCACCAGAACGGGTGAAAAATACTGAAGCTCGGTGAAACGAACAGAATAATCCATCACCGACAAAGAGCCCTACTGCAGGATCATAAACTCTCGAGCTCTATCTGCCCTCTGCGTCTCTGGGAAGAAGAAATCATAGAAGGCTGTCTGAAAATCTTCCCACACCATGTCTCTGTGATGTTCTGACTGAGTGGTGACATCCCACCACCTCTTGCAAAATCACGCAGCATATACATCGCGAGCTTGACACTTCGCCCGGGAGGCGTCTCAAGATGCTCAAAGATAGTCTGCATCGACCCCATCCAAGAATCCATAGCCTGTGATCCACCATCCAATGAAAACATAGGCGGATGCTGCTACTGAAAGATAGGTTTCATCTCTACCATAGATGTGGCAGCCAGCTGTGCTCCCTAAAAGGTCTATATGAACTGCATAAAGCCTTCACAGAACTGTGCCTCCACGACTATGTCCGGTATAACGGCTGGCGCCACATCTGGATCTACTAGAGGATCCACTGGTATCCCATGGCCTACCATCTCTAGAGTATAATCATTGCCACTCTATTGGAAAACAACGTGTGGTCGTCTCGGTGACATAACTATACAAGGTCAAACACACACCTTAGATCAAGATTCTCACAGTCTGTAAATGAAGGGACTAAAAGGGGAACAGGAGGATGAAGGCATTCATGATTTGAAAAACGAGACTACACAGCGTGTATACTAACTACATGGCGTGTACTTGAATTCTCCTCCCCTGCCCGGGTTCTTCTACATGGATAAGCCACACAACTTATGTTGAACAAAACTACATGACGTGTATATAATCTACATGGCGTGTATGGTCTAATTTTCCAACTGCCCATGCCATTTGTGACACAGCTGACAACTTATATTGTTACTACATCCGGTACATGACGTGTTCCCCAGGTCAGACTGCACGGCGTGTTCACCATTGACACGGCGTGTACAAGAGATTCCACTGACCCATGTTGTTAGTTATACAGATGGAATCCAGGTCAACACTACACGACGTGTACATCCGGTACACGACGTGTTTTCCCCAAGCTTTTCCCTTCCCCGTGTCCCCGCCCACATGATCTATGATACAGAAAGAGACTACACGGCGTGTACTGAGGGTACACTGCATGTACTTAAAATGTTTTCTTTTCTTCCCGAACAGAAGAACACACGGCGTGTATCCTGGTTTTTATGGATATTATGCCTCAGAAACTACTCCGGAGCCTAGAAAACACTGAAAAACAGCACCCAAGTGCCAAATTACGATCCGTGAGGGCCCATACTCCCCGCGAATCAAAGTTTGACATCTTATCTGAGTTATACACAAGCAATCAAGTCAATGATCCACAAAATTCCGGTTATTGAGGGCCCATACTCCCCAACAACCGAAGTTTGGTGTCTATCCTTTCAACAGACTCACACAACAATACCCTATCACATAGCAAGTATTTATCAAATCATCTATCACAACAACATTCTTTTATAGCACAAAGACTATCACAACAACATGCAATTTCTAATGCACCTACATGGCATGGAAACTATGCATGGCATGTGATTCCTAGCATGTGCCTAAATGATGCATGATATGACATACCCTCATCTCATCAGGTTGAAACTTAATAGAACCCATAGATAAATCATAACAGCACAATCACAAGTGCCTCACCCAAAGGTGAAAATCAAATCAACGGTAAAATTAAAAATGCAGAAAAATTGTGATAACCGAGGTAGATTGGCTTTTCCCTGTACACGGGTTAGCTACTCCCGGGCACAACTTATTACCAACTACCGTTCCCATCCAATCCCTGACTAAGGCTCCAAATAGTAAGTAGGTCAAAGAAAAGACCCCCTCTGATACCACTTTGTAATGTCCCGGGCCCGGGTGCCACTCAACGGGTGCCCCGAACCCGGTGAACCACATGACCTCAAGCGCATTTCCCCAAATGCCAGAGGCTGCCGACTAGCAGCGAGGGCCCAAGTCTGATAGTGGGGAAACTATGACCTCATTTGCCAAAGTGTAGCATGGCGGAATAATAAAACCATTCAACAACAGCGGAAGAAATAAACCATACATACACAACTACAGTAAAAGATAACCAACAGTGATATATAATGATGCAACTTGCCTCAAGTTCTATGAAAATAGCCAGAACATGTTACACAACAATACAGGACAGTACAATACAGAGTACATCAAAACAAAACAAAATAGCCGATAGCATCGCGAGCCTAAGCCCATTCCCATGCTCCCCTACTCATCAGAAGCAATCAAGTACCTGTATAGGGACCCTTGCACTTATCCACTCCTGCAGAAATGTAATCTGTTTGGGGCCGAAGACATGAACCCAAATAGGGTGTGAGAAATAAATCCCAGTAGGCACCACCAAAGGCCCGTTCCCAACTGTCAGTGAAAGTGTGCAACAATGGTGTGTAATAATAAAATGCAGTAAACTAGTAAGTACTCAGAAGTAACTATCACTACCAGTTTCATGGCCATTTTAATTATTCATTTACCAGTTCAATTTAATAACATTATGTGCTCATCAAAACCATGACCTCAGGCCAATCAGAATCTTTCCCTCAGGATAATATAGTAAAACCACACCCTCAGGCTTTCCCTCAGGCTATCAAATATTTCCCTCAGGCTATTCAGAACCTTGCCCTTAGGCCTTGCCCTCAGGCGAAGTAGAATCTTTCCCTCAGGCCAAACTGAAACGAAACCCTTAGGTAATCAGAATCTTTCCCTCAGGATAATATAACCACTGCCCTCAGGCGCAAGTAACTGGGCCATTCCCAACATGTAAATAATCAATTCACATTCAATTCCTCTCAAGGAAATTTAACAAATATTATTATAATGGTATACCCTCGGGTATCCTGGACAAATGGCTAAATAGAGAAACTCACCCCCGGGGTGGTCCTGGATCCAAGCAACGATCCCATACAACAGTTTATTATCACATTTAATTACCTATACAATTCTAGGTTTTTAAACAGCCAAGGCCTCAGCCACACGACACCCCAACATGGGTTCGTAGCACAAAAAAACACACAAACGCACAACAATTGGAAATCAAACACCAAGACACCTACCTTAAACACCCCTGAACTGTATATGAGAATGACGATCCTTGAATAGTCCTAGAACAACGGAGATCTGAGGTGAAATAAATCCCTATTCAAACTCAAATAACTTCCCTTAGAGGAAGAATTGGCAAGAACAACCTAAGGAAAGTGGGGGGCTTACCCGTACGGTTCCAACGAGATCGTCAGAGGAAAAAATGGATTCCCGACGCACGATATGGAGATCCTTGAAGGTCCGACCTCCTCTCCAGACTCCTTCCTCTGGTTCTAATCCAATCCTGTGAACAGGGCTGGATACTGTCGATTTTAAGTGAAAAGAAGCCTACATGGCATGTACTTCTCAAGTACATGACCTGTACTTTCTCATTTAACTGTTCCTCTGGCGGCACCGCCACACTGTTCATCTGTCGACTTGAGTACACAGCATGTGAAACCTGAGTACATGGCATGTACTACCACTCAGCTGGTGGCTTCCTCCACCGCCTTACTATTTGGCTGCCGACTGACTACACGATGTGTAAATATCCACTACACGGCGTGTAGTCAGTTTTTACACCCTTCGTCGCCAGCATGGCTACACACCCTGTGTACTCATCCCACACGACCAAAGTACATGGTGTGTAGTCCCAAAATTTAGGATTTTTCCCCATTTTGTTTATTTTCTCAAAAACACTTAAGGAAAAGAGAAAAGAAGAATCCAACACCTCAAAAATAAGAATCGGGTTCTTACATTATACATTTTGGAGGATTCACTAAGGCTTTATAAAATAAGTGAAAGAAATATAAAATCACATTATTTTAAAGTTAAAACTTATATTTTCACTAATATTCCTTTTATAGTGTTTATTACAGAACTATTGGACCATTATTATGTCATCAAACACACTATATATTTACATGGTATTTAATTTTTACCCAAGAATTCGACTCTCTCAGAAAATTAAGAAAAAATCACTATTGGATAATTTGAACATTCTGATTCGAAAATAATATTCATTTTATCCAAATAATTTTATAAATATGTCAATTTTTACTTTTTAAATAAAAACAGACATTTTTTTGAAAATTGACGTATTTTGACAAAAATAGTTTTTAAACTTTAATAAAAATTTCATTTGTTCCCATATAAATTATATGATCTTTTATATTTATTAAAAGTAATTTAATAATAATATTTTATTAAAATATTATTTATTTAGTCTTAAAAATATATTTCTTAATTCATTTTTAATATTAACCAAAAATATTGTTTGTGGTTTAAAAATAATATTAAAATGGAAGTATATTCATACTCTATGAAAATTAATTTATATAATAATAATATAGGGTCCTGATACATATCCATTTATTAAACTAGAATATGCTCATAGAGTAAGGTGTGTGATGGTGGGGCTTTCATGGGGCTGTTCGGTGAACATGGTTTGGGCTGTGATCTCGATGAGCTTGAACTTCTACTGTAAACAGTTTCGCACATGCTTATGTTGTGGGATCTCAACTTGGTATTGGTCTAGGGTAAAGCCCAAAAATTCTATCTCCCTTAGAAGCTCTAATAAATGGGCTTCATAGGGAAGGATCCTACTGGTTGAGGCCATCACCTCCTTTGTTTGCGTGGAATGTATTTGTTAAAACCCTTTATTTACACTAGTAATGTTATCACTATTCAACGACTATATTATCAATGGTAATGATACTTAATGGTAATTTAATTCCAATTGGATATAATAAAACAAAAAGAGTGCCTGTATTTTCTATACCAAATTTACAAAATAAGACATTTAATTAAATCAAAAGGGAAATTTTATTTATAATAATGTGGGTCATTATAATCTTCTCCCCTTAAGAAATTTTTCCCTCAAAATTTTCATTTCCCGCATTAAAACAGATGAGGGTAACTTTGGTTCATCACCTCCTCTATTTTCCACATCACATCTTCAAACTTTTGGTTTTTTCACAACACTTAGACCAGGTGCATTGTCTTATTCTGTAGAACTTTTTCTCTATAATCTAATATCTTCACTGGCTTATCCTCATAAGAGAGTCCATTCTCTAATGGTACCACCTCTATATTGAGTACATGAGGGGGGTCTGGTTTGTAATTTCTCAAGTGGGATATATGGAATACATCATGTACTTGAGATAGTTTAGGTGGGATTTCTAGTCAGTTGGACATCGCTTTGATGTGATCAAAGATATCAAAAGGGACTATGTACCTTGGAATAATCTTTCCATTGTTTCCACATCTCATTACTCTCTTCCATAAAGATATGGGGAAGAATAACAAGTCTCTAACATCAAACTCTAGGTCTTGTCAAATATTTTTGGCATAGATTTTCTGTCAACTCTGAGTAGCCTTTATGTGCTAATGAAAGGTCTTAACCTTCTCCACCATTTCCCTGACCATTTTAGGAACAAGTAGATTTTGTTTCCCAAATTCATCCCAACATGCAGGTGTTCTTAATTTCTTTCCATAAAGGGTATCATGATGCTCCATTTGGATTCTTGAGTGGATATTGTTGTTGTAAGAGAACTAAACCAGAGTAAGATGTTGATATCATCCTTCTTTTAAGTCTATTGAGCATGCTCTCAACATTCCCTCAAGGGTTTGGATAGTTTGCTCAGATTGGCCATTAGTTTGAGGGTGATAGGATGTGATAAAGTTTAACATAGTATTCAAAGAATGTTGGAGACTCTTTTAGAACTTAGAGGCAAATTTTGGACCTTTATTGGATACAATCAATAGTGGTACACCATTAAACCTCACCGATTCTCTAATGTGTATTCATGAAAGTTGATCCAATGAGAAATTCTCTCGAATCACAATGAAGTGTGCAACCTTTGTAAGATGATAAACCACAAACTAGATAGTATTATTTTCTATAGATGTCTTAAGAAGCCTAGTGAAAAAGTCCATTGTGATGTTTGCCCATTTCCATGTAGGTATGGGTAATGGTTGCATCATACCCTTAGATTTTTCCTTTATTCCTTCTCTTTCTGACATATGAGACATCTTGATGTATATTCTATGATATCCTTCTTCATATTTTCCTACCAATAGTGTTCCCAGATATCTCGATACATATTTGTGCTTCTAGGGTGGATAGAGAAGGTTGAGCTATGTGAATCATCCAACAAATCCTTATTTAACTCAGGATTTGATAGTACACATTGTCTTGACCCAAATCTTACAACACCTTCTTTATTATACGCAAATATTACAACACCTTCTTTATTACCATTTAACACCAAGGATTTACATTTTATAATAGTTTCCAATTTAATCTAAATTCCTACATCATCTCTTTGAGAATACTTTAACGTCTCCATAAGAGATGATTTTGTAATAATTTGTGAAAGGATTGATGATGTTCCTTCCTTTTTGACTCCCATATCCATCCTGTTTAGTTCTAAGAAGAGCAGATCCTTCTCTATTCTCATCGATGAAAGAGTTGTTCAATCCTTTCTACTTAGAGCATCTTCCACTTTATTAGCTTTCCCTGGATGGTAGTGAATTGTTCATTCATAGTCTTTGATCATCTCTAACCATCTTCATTGGTTCAAATTCAAATATTTCTATGTGAATTTATACTTGAGGATTTTGTGATCCGTATATATTTCACACTTCTTCCCAAAGAGGTAATGTCAACAAATTTTCCAAGATAATATCACTATATCCAACTCTATATCATTTTTTCAATAGTTATACTCATGAACTTTCATATACCTTGAATCATATGTAATGAATTTATCATTTTTCATCAATACATAACCCAGACTCTTCTTTGAAGCATCACTGAATACCAAAAAAAGCTCTCCACTTTTGGCTAATGTGAGGATAGGTATAGTGATAAGACACATTTTCAACTTTTTGAGGCTCTATTTGCATTCATCATTCTAAGAAAACTTGACTCCCATCCAAGTTATCTTGGTTATATGGTTTGATAATCTTGATAAATTCCCCACAAATCGACTATAATACCCAGCTAATCGAAGGAAAATACAGATATCTGTCACAGATGTTGGCCTCAATCATCCTTCAATTGAATCAGTCCTTGAAGGGTATGCATATATCCCATTGCTTATGATGATATTCCCCAAGAAAGAGACTTCCTTAAAAAAACTCACAATTTTTATACCGGGAATAAATATTTTCCTTTCGCAAGGTCTTTATCATAGTACTTAAATTCTCCTCATGCTCCTTACTTTTGGAGTATATTATAATATAATCAATAAATACTGCCACAAAATTTTCAAGGTAATCTCTAAAGACTCCATTCATCAAGTCCATGAAAATTGGTGAATCATTAGTGAGTCCTAATGGCATCACTATGAACTCATAATGCCCATACCTTGTAAAAAAAGTAGTCTTGGAGATATCCTCCTTCTTCACCCTAACTTTGCAATATCCTAACCTTAGATCCACATTGGAAAAGTATCATGATCCATGTAGTTGATCAAACAAGTCATCAATTAATAGAAAAAGATGCTTGTTTTCTATCTTGATTTTTTTAAGCTCATAATAATCAATGCAAAGGTGAATTGAACTATCCCTCTACTTGATGAAGAGGACCAGTGAATCCCATAGTGAAGCACTTGGGCATATAAATCCTTCATCTAGATTCTCCTGTAGTTGTTTTGTTAGCTCCTCAAGTTCCACAATAGCCATTCTATATAGAGTCTTTGATATTGGCAATGCCCCAAGTATAAGATCAATCGAGAATTCAACATCACTGCTAGGAGGAAGACCAAAAAATTCCTCAGGAAATCCATCAGTGAATTCCCTCACAATAGGCATGTCTTCATGGATGGTTCCTTCCATAGACTCAGTCATATGAGAAAGATATTCATACTCATATGAAAGTAATATCCATGATTGGGATGACGGTTCTAAAGAAGATTCATCCTCTTCTATGCACTTGTATAGAACCAAGGGTTATTTTCCATATGGAGAGTGATTTCCCTCTCACAAAAATTTACATTAGCTCTATATAGGTAAATCCAATCCATTCCAAGAATTGCATCACATTCCACCAAGGGAAGTATGATAAGGTTTTCTGGGAAGTTCAATCCACAAACTCTAATAGGGGATGGGTTATATAATTGGGATGATATAATTGACCCATTTAGCATTTTCATCGAAATCTCTACTTCATGCTTTGTGGTGGTGCTTGGATTATTCTAGTAAACTTTTAGGATATAAAATAATGCGTAGAACTAGAATCAAAAAGTACATTCACTATTTTTCACACCCACTTTTATTTATTTATGTTTATTTTTATTTTTCTAGGTTCCGGGTGTTCACGCTGCGATCCGAGCTGAGCCCGGATTAAATATTTTTGTCATTTTTTTCTTTTTTGGGTTTCGAACCCATGGACGGTCACCGTACGGTTGGCGGCCACCGCTTAGTCGGCCTAGGTGTCGTTTAATTTTTGTTTTTATGGTTTTTTACCTTTTTTATTGATGTTATTTGTGAAATTATTATTAATATTGTAAATATTATTATTTTTTTACTATTATTATTATTATTATAAAATTTACAATTATTACAATTATAAATATTATTATTATTAATATAGTTATTATTATTATTATTACTACTATTAATTTTATTTGTTTAAAAAAATTTACACCCCAAACCCTAGCTCTACCAGGCACCCCCTTGTCCCATTTTGTGCGAGCCGCCCCCCATCCCCTTCTGCATGTCGTGCCAGCCACCCCCTCCCTACCCCATTGTCGTCCTGACCTCCCCATCTAGCGCTCCCCGCCGCACCTCCCGGCTCTTGCCTCCAGTCGCGCGTCGTGCCGCCCCCTCTCCTCCCTGTCCCGGCCGCTGCCCCGCCGGCCCCTTCTACTAGTTTCACCGCTCCCTCAGGCCGTCAGCCTCCCCTGTCCCGACCGCGCCCCACTGTCCCACACCTATCACCATTGACCCCCTATCCCAGCATCTCTTGACACCCTTCCTGCTCACCACCGGCCCACCTGCGCATCCCTGACAGCACCGTTGTCCGGCCAGCCCCGCTTTGACCATCCCGTCTCCGGCCATCCCCATCTTCGACCAGCTCCGCTCCAGCTAGCCCCACTCTGACTTGCACCATCCCACATCCAGCAAGCACTGCCCTGCTCAGTGTGCTCCGGTCAGCGTGGCTTAATCCTGGCACTCACCCCCTTGCTCAAAACCATCAACATAGGGTTGTTTGTTTCCCTTTAATTTGTGGGAATGTCTCTTCGAGTTGGTAAAACCCTAACATATCAGGTGTTAATTTGTGAGTTTTACTTGTTGATTAAGGTGTGCGATTGGTCCGCAAGTCATCGTTATTTCTCCCATTGAAGGTTCATTGCTTTCCCACACCATTGAGGTTGGTGAATTCGCGTGTTTCCTTTTTAAATCACTCTGTTGATGCTTGAATTATTTTAAATAAATTTTATTCATTGATTTGCATGTTTATGATAGCTTTTCATAGCTTATTTTGGTGTTTTAGAATTGATAGTTTTTGTTAGAAATTAAGTTTTGAAGCAATTATATTTTATGCCTATTTAGTTGTACAATAGATGTTGTTTTTCACATTTTATTGTTTATATAGTGACCTATGGTAGTGTTTTCTTGATGGAAGATTTGATTAAAAATAATCTTTAGGATGCTCCTCTGTTTATGCACCTGTTTATGCTTTTCCAACTAGGTTGGAAATAAATGCCTATATTTTCTAATGTTATCATTGGTTGTCTTGAGTGGTGTTATTTTTTGTAAAAATCATTATTGGATCTTATTATCCCGTGTTGGTTGGTTTTATGGAATTAATGTTTCTTTGGAAATGATTTCATGTCTCTTTGCAGGTTTGATGCACCATTAGATGTTGACAGATCCATGGGTGCACAAGGTGCACACATGGATGTGCCCTCAAATGAAGATGGTGTTTTGAAATTTTATTTTTCTCAAAATCTCGATTTTCTAAATGGTTCTTGGTTTCAAAATGTTTTGGTCTCTTCATATGACACATTAAATTAGTTTAAAAAGGAATCTACGAAGATATTCCCATTTGGATTTTTTTCTTTGAATATAAAAGTGGTGTTTAGAGTTGTTTAAAAAGATATTGTGAAATATTCATGTAAATCCATTTGATTTTGTAAAACTGAGTGCTCGGTTGAAAACTTCAGGTATTTTATAAAGCTGGTTTGATAACTAAATGATGTGATGACCCGATTGGCACTTTAGTGGATGTGTAATGACTATTTATATATACATATATATATGTGGGGCACTCCTATCTAAGGTAACCCTTATGGGTGAACGCATAGGAAGTGTCCGTGTTTGGGGTAGGCAAGTGTGGTGAGATGAGTCACACGTGCGAGGGCCTCCTACTTACACATTGATGTAACCACCATGGGTTCTTGGGTGTTCTTAATTGATCGAGTGAAATTTGCTTACTAACCCCAATTAGACGGGTTGGTACCCACTGGTAGAGTTAGAGGCCAGATGGGAAGTGCCACTGATTTTATCGTGAGGGTGATCAGTTGGTTATAGACTATGGGGCTTCACCATACGCCGATAAGTGGTTCCGAATAGAGTACATCCAGGGGTCTTCTAGGGGTTTTTAGGATCACCCATGGTTACTTTTTTTCCTTTATTGTTTACTTTCAGTTATCCTTTAAAGCTTATACTATTACCTTTGTCCTTTAGCACTGCTTGTTCTCTTTGTTGGTTTATTCACTTTCTATTGTACTAGTTTGTTCCAGCCTGTTTTTTTTACTTGATTCATTGTTAGAAAAATCAGGATCTTTTTATCCTGATTTTGTTTATGAAATGACAAATGGTTTTGGTAATGGTATGTAGCGTGTGTTGGATTTATTTAAATGAAAGGAAAAGTATATGGCTTGTTTTAAAAATTAAAAATTCTACTTTTATAATTGTATTTCAAACTGGTGTCAACAGATTTCTTGGGAAAGGAAATGTTTGGATTCAGTGGTTTACTTTGGATTTCCTACTGAGCATTTTTAATGCTCATGCCTATTTTATCATTTCAGTTGCAGGTTTTCCCTTGCTCAGGTTTTTCTGGTTTGAGTCGCTTAGCATTGGAGCGAGGTTTCTCTCTAGTTGGGTGGTGACCAGTGAGGTCACGTGGAGGTATGTTTGGTAGCGTGACTTTTATTTTATTGTTGTCATTAGTGTTTATTTTTTTTGTTTAGTTTTCTTTATTTCTTTTGATCCTTGTATTGTTCGGGCTGAAATCATTCCCAACGATTAAATTTTTTTTATGCCCAACACTAGTTTTCATCCCGGGGGGATCAGGAACGCCCCTCGGGACTTGCCGCGAGCCGGCTCGGGTGACCAGTTCAGGTTCGACCCGGGCTGGTTCATGACAAAATGGTATCAGAGGGAGGTTCTTGTTATTTGGGGATGTCCGGTAGAAGGAGATTAGGACTATCGGGACTCGATAGGTAGGTGAGGGAAGAGCGTTGTGAACTCTTGCTTGCACCGATCCTCGAGTACCAGGGGTAGTTCGGGAATTGTGTCTTTTGACCTTGTTTTGGATTGAGGAATGAAAAAGGAGGTGAGCCAGTGTTACGTCACGATTTCACATGGAGTCGTGACCCATGTGGAGTCCGAGTACATGGTTTAAGTTCCCTCTAGCTGTTGATGCTTACATGGGGTGTGGCTCACTACCATGTCGTCCGGTTAAGCAAAACTTCTAGTTCCTCATTCTGGTGATTCTTGGTAAGTTTTACTATGTTTGGTTCTAGTTGGTGTAACCGTGTTTTTGAAAATTAAATTTGGATTTTGAAATGGAAGTTTTTTCTTTAAAATGGGTTTAAATTGGTAAAGGAATTTTTGAAATTAAAAGTGTTCTATCTTCAAAACCTGGAGTTTGCTTGGAATTGGTAGGGAAATGGTTTGGGTGCAACCTTATGTGTCCTTCATGAATGTTTTCACATGTGGGGGGTTTGTGCAAGGAATGTGTGTGTTGACGTGCATAGAGGAAAGCAAATGAAGACATGTTCAATGGTTCATGGGATTACCTAGGTGTGTATTTGAAATAAAATGCTTGACCTTGTTTTCTAGATTTTTTTAAAGGGGAAATGGTTTTGGAAAGTTCTTTTGGTTTGAACGTGGATTGATATTTGGAAAGTGGTATTGAAAGAAGGTGGTTTTGAAATCTAAAATGAAAAGGGGATTTTGAAAATGGAAATTTGGGTAGTGCTTGAATTTTTTTGGTTTTTAGCTGGTAATTTTGGCTTAGGATGTTACTTTTAATCATACATTGATTTGATATTGGTCTTGCCTTCGTGTTTTATATGTCGCTCAGGAAATGCTTCCCAGAAAGGTCCCCAAGTATTCTGATAAATCATGACCATTTTTTGGTCCTTCTTGGACTTTACCTATTCTTCATGGTGATCATGGTCCATTAGAGGTAGTGGAATGGCTTGAGGAAGTGAAGCGTATCTTCAGAATGTTGGGAACTCCCGAGGCTGTTAGGGTTCGTGCTGTTATGGGATTGTTTAAGGGTCCAGCTTTGGACCAGTGGAAGATGTTTTCCCCACCGTCAATGAAAGTTGGGATGATGTGGGATGTCTTTAAAACCATTTTCTTCCAATGGTTTATACCTGAAGAAGTGAAGGAGAAGAAAAAGGGAGAGCTCGTATATATTCAACAAGGTCAACGGACGATGAAGGCATATGTTGACTATTTCAAGGAACTGACTGCCTTTTCTCTGGAGGTAGCATCAAATGATCTCATGAAGAGCTCTCTTTTCACTGGAGGTCTTCGTCCATAGGTCAAGGAGCAGGTCCTCCTTCCTAAAGACCATTGTTTCGAGAAGCTGGTGGAGGAAGCATTTTTAGCTGAGTTGGTTACTGGAGTATCGGTGTTCAATAGTCCAGCGTACCCAGTTGTTTGTAAGGTTTCCCCATCTGGCGAGGAAAGGATGTCAGTGGAACCTGTTCTTAAGGAGTTGTCCCCTTTGGCCCCGACTCCTGGTTCGTCAGATCGTTCAGTGGTATGCTAACAGTGTGGTCGTTTCGGGCATTTAAATCCATCTTGCCGCAACCCTCCAAGACGTGTCATCACTGTGGCTGTCTGGGTCATCTGGAGATGTTTTGTAGGAAGTGTCACTTGAAGAGGACTCCATGATTGGAGAGTGTCAGTACCTTACTATGAGGCAGGAGATGCTTCAACTATCAGATCCCCAGCCACAGGTCTCTGGGTGAAGCTCACGCACAGTCAGGAGTTCCCAGGGGTGTGAAACCTTGGTCCGGGTTTTGTGTTCAGTGTTGGAAGTGGAGCAATTAATATATTTTCATGCTTGTTTTTCTACTGTTAAAGTTTGAAGTTATTGTAAGTTCATTGTTTTATCATGAATTTATGATGGAATTGTCCTGTTATAATTCAAACAGCTTTGTTTGTCAGTTTATGGTTTTCTGAGTCATCTTTTTTTTCTTCTTAAAAGTGTGTTTGACCCTCGTGTAGGTTGACCTCAATTTAGCTATGCTTGTCGGATGTGGTTATGTTTCTTGGATTTCAATGGGTCATGTCTCCGACTCGATGTCCAGGTTAAGTCCTTTTTGTGGGTTTTCCTTGGTGTGAAGGCTGTCGACTCTGGTCGAGGGTTCAACGTTGCGATGAGGGTGTTGTTTTGAGCGTGCTATGGGAGTTGGTTTGGATCGGTTGAGAGTTCCCGCGTAGGACCCGCCTCCATGTGTTGGTATGTTGGGTGTTAAAGTCCCGCGCTAGTCGAGTTCTTGTGGTGGGGAGAACCCTCTCGTGTTCTCCCATTCTCTTGTGTTGTGGTTTCTTTCAGCTTCAGTTGGACATGGATTCAGTTCTGTTTATCATTTGACTGGGTGACTTTCTGGGGGCAGAAAGTGTCTGTGGTGGGGAGAATTGTCACACCCGTTTTTATTTATTTATTTATATTTTTATTTTTCTGGGTTCTGGGCGTTCGCGCAGCGATCCGGGCTGAGCCTGGATTAAATCTTTTTGTCATTTTTTTCTTTTTTGGGTTTTGGACCCCTGCGCGGTCACCGCACGGTTGGCGGTCACCGCGCAGTCGGCCCGAGTGTCATTTAATTTTTGTTTTTATGGTTTTTTTACTTTTTTTTTATTGATTTTATTTTTGGAATTATTATTATTATTATAAATTTTATTGTTTTTTTACTATTATTATTATTATAAATTTTACAATTATTACTATTATAAATTTTATTATTATTAATATAGTTATTATTATTATTATTAATATTATTTGTTTTAAAAAAAATTAAACCCCAAACCCTAGATCTACCCAGCACCCCCCACCTCGTCCCCTTTTGCACGAGCAGCCACCCCATTGCCTTCTGCATGCCGCGCCGGCCACCCCCTCCCTACCCCATCGCCGTCCCGACCTCCCCGTCCGACGCTCCCCGCTGTGCCTCCCGACTCCTGCCTCCGGTCATGCGCCACGCCACCCCCTCTCCTCCCTGTCCTGGCTGCTGCCCCGCCGGCCCCTTCTCCCAGTTCCGCCGCTCCCTCAGGCCGTTGGCCTCCCCTGTCCCGGCCGCGCCCCACTGTCCCACACCCGTCGGCACTGGCCCCCTATCCCGGCGTCCTTTGCCGCCCGTCCTTCTCACCGCCGACCCACCTACGAATCCCTGGAAGCACCATTGTCTGGCCCCCCGCTTTGACCGGCCCGTCTCTGGCCATCCCCGTCATCGGCCAGCTCCGCTCCACCTTGCACCATCCCACCTCCGGAAAGCATCGCCCTGCTCAGCATGGCTTAATCCTGGCGCTCGCCCCCTTGCTCGCAACCCTCAACATAGGTCTGTTTGTTTCCCTTCCATTTGTGGGCATGTCTCTTCGAGTTGGTAAAACCCTAACATCTCTGGTGTTAATTTGTGAGTTTTTCTTGTCGATTAAGGTGTGTGATTGGTCCGCAAGGCATCGTTATTTCTCCCATTGAAGGTTCATCTCTTTCCCACACCATTGAGGTAGGTGAATTCATGTGTTTCCTTTTCGAAGCACTCTGTTGATGCTTGAATTATTTTAAATAAATTTTATTCCATGATTCGTGTGTTTATGATAGCTTTTCGTAGCTTATTTTGGTGTTTTAGAATTGATAGTTTTTGTTATAAATTCTGTTTTGAAGCAATTATATTTTATGCCTATGTAGTTGTATAGTATATGTTGTTTTGAAAATTTTATTGTATATATAGTGACCTACGGTAGTGTTTTCTTGATGAAATATATGATTAAAAATAAACTTTATGATGCTCCTCTGTTTATACACCTATTTATGATTTGATAGCAAGGTTTGAACTAAATGCCTATATTTTCTAATGTTATCGTTGGTTGTCTTGAGTGGTGTTCTTTTTTTTAAAAATCATTCTTGGATCTTATTATCCTGTGTTGGTTGGTTTTATGGAATTTGGTGTTTATTTGGAAATGATTTCGTGTCTCTTCGCAGGTTCGATGCACCATTAGATGTTGACATATCCATGGGTGCAATAGGTGCACACATGAATGTTCCCTCCAATGAAGATGGAGTTTTGAATTTTTATTTTTCTCGAAATCTCAATTTTCTAAATGGTTCTTGGTTTCAAATTGTTTTGGTCTCTTCATGTGACACATTAAATTAGTTTAAAAAGGAATCTATGAAGATATGCCCTTTTGGATTTTTTTTCTTTGAATACAAAAGTATTGTTTAGAATTTTTTAAAAAGATATTGTGAAATATTTGTGTAAATCCATTTGATTTTGTAAAACTGAGTGCTCAGTTGACAACTTCAGGTATTTTATAAAGCGGGTTTGATAACTAAATGACGTGACGGCCCGATTGGAACTTTAGTGGATGTGGAATGACTATTTATATATATATATATGTGTGTGTGTGTGTGGGGCGATCCTATCTAGGGTAACCCTTATGGGTGAACACATAAAAAGTGTTCGTGTTTGGGGTAGGAAAGTGCGGTGAGATGCGTCACACATTCGAGGGCCTCTTACTTACACATTGATGTAAACACCATGGGTTCTTGGGCGTTTTTATTTGATCGAGTGACAATTTCTTACTAACCCCGATTAGACGGGTTGGTACCCACTGGTAGAGTTAGAGGCCAGATGGGAAGTGCCGCAAATTTTGTCACGAGGGCGATCAGTTGGTTATAGACTATTGGTCTTCACCATACGCCGATAGTTGGTTACAAACCGAGTACGTCCAGGGGTCTTCTAGGGATGTTTAGGATTACCCATGGTTACTTGTTTTCCTTGCTTGTTTACATTCAGTTATCCTTTACAGCTTATACTATTACCCGTGTCCTTTAGCACTACTTGTTCTCCTTGTTGGTTTATTCACTTTCTATTGTACTAGTTTGTTCCAGCCAGTTTTGTTTACTTGCTTCCTTGATAGAAAAATTTGGATCTTTTTATCTTGATTTTGTCTATGAAATGAAAAATGGTTTTGGAAATGGTATTTAGCGTCTATTGGATTTCTTTAAATGAAAGGAAAGGTATTGTTTTAAAAATTTAAAAGTATACTTTTATAATTGTATTTCAAACTGGTGTCAACGGATTGCTTGGGAAAGGAAACGTTTGGATTCAGTGGTTTACATTGGCTTTCCTACTGAGCATTTTTAATGCTCATGCCTATTTTATCATTTCAGTTGCAGGTTTTCCCTTGCTCATGTTTTTCTGGTTTGAGTCGGTCAGCGTTGGAGCGAGGTTTCTCTCTAGTTGGGTGGTGACCTGCGAGGTCACATGGAGGTATGTTTGGTCGCGTGACTTTTATTTTATTCCTGCCATTAGTGTTTATTTGTTTTGTTTAGTTTTGATTATTTCTTTTGATACTGGTATTGTTCGGGCTGAAAGCATTCCCAATAATTAAAATTTTTTATGCCCGACACTAGGTTCCATCCCGGGGGGATCGGTAACACCCCTTGGGACTTTCCGTGAGCCGGATCGGGTGACCGGTTCAGGTTTGAACCGGGCTAGTTCGTGACACTATTCTTGTATGAATAACTAGTGTACCTATCACCACTTCTTTGTCAGGATTCACTTCGGTGGTAGTGATGAAAAAACCTCAACCTTTCTACCTTGGAGGTTGTTAGTTTCCTCCAAAAACCCTTGGATAAGTGAATTGGTTTAAGAAATTCCCTAGTTCCTTATAGTTTTAGCAATGAAAAATGTGTTGAGGGTTTATCAGAGAATTCCTTTCCTCTGTTGCAGTAGCAAGTTTTTCTTGCCGACAATCGCTAGCTAAGTGCCCTTCCTTCTTGCACCTAAAGAATTTCCTCATCCCCTTCAGGAATTTCTAGGATGCTTCTTTCTACACCTTTGGAAAGTGGGGTGTTGAAATTTATTAGAACCATTAGATATCTCTATTGGACTACCAGAATTTGACTCCACCTACTGCTTCTTATCCCTATGATACCCCTGAGATTTACCGATCTCCATTTAGACTTTGAGGGAACATCATAAAATTTCCTCATAGATATAAAAGTCATGGATCACCATGGATTTTTGTAAGCATATCATGAAATCCTTGTGAAGTTTTCTTCTTACGATCCGACAGATTTGTCATATTTTTTCTTGAGGGAAAGGAATTCCCTTTCTATCTTAAGTCAGAGGGTGTGAGCAAAATATTAACAATTTTTTTTTCTAGAAATCCTTCCATACCATCACCTCAATATATTTCTCAGGCTTCATATTTTTGATCAATGTCCACTATTTATTATATTCACCCTCCATATGATAAGCAGCTAGAAGAAATTTTTATTGTTCAAATCATTGAAGGATGGAGAAGATCTTCTCAATGGAGTTGATACATTGTTCAACGATTGAGGGATCAGATGATCCATTGAATGTAGGATTCCTTTGTCTCATGAAGCTCTTGATTGCAACTATTTCTCTCTTGGGGGGGGGGGGAAGACTTTCATCTTATTCCTGGTTTCTATTCAAAACTTGAGTTAACTGGGAGAGTATCATGACAATTTTTTGGATTCATACTCTTATCAATTTGGGCATCTCATTAGGGAAGTCATTACATTGATCTTCACATCGGTTATTGTCCCGGTTCCTCCTATTACATGCCATTGGATAAAATAAAAGGAAAATTAGGGGTAATTATTTTAAACTATTAAACACATAAATGGAAATCCAATGACATTAAAGAGATAACTTATAAATTACATTTATTTCCTTAAAATATGAATTTCTAGGCTTTAATATATGTTATCCATGATCTTTTTCCTAACGTATATTTTTATGGAATATTTTGTTCCCTTAATAATGGTTAATACTAAGATTATGAATTTACCAAATAATATCCCCTGGAAGTGTCAAACCAAGAGTGTATTAAGGCTCCTTTTAATTCAATAGTTCCCATTTGAGTCTAGCTCAAGGGGGTGTTTTCGTGTTTTACCTCGAGATACATATACGCCAGAGCCACCTCTACTTGTTCATATCCGGATAGAGATATATTTTCTTGATAAACCACTTAATCTATAATCACTAAAATTTTGGGATTTTTTTCTTATAATTAGTATAATCCCTAATGTCTTCACTATAGTATTCTAATCATAATCCCAAAAAATAAGTAAACATATCCCCTGATACCAACTATAACATCCCTGTTCTTTTTATTACATTCATATATTATTTAATTACACAAAACTACACTTAATATAACCCAAAATATAAATAATTCTTGTTTATTTGGGAATTAGTTACATTACATATCAACTTGAAATATGAAATAAAACATCTTTATTGAAAACTTCCTTTACATGACCATGAAATTCATTCGTACTTAACATTGCATGGGATAAACTGAGGATTTACTTAAGAAAGGGGTGAGCTATAAAACCAAATAAGGGAATAAACATGGAATAAAATGAGGATGAAAATGCATATTAGATAATAGGATTATCAATGGATCATAAAATAAACATGAACATATAGACTTGATATAGCATGGCAATCATAACATGGAAATGTGTCAACAACTTAAAACATTGTATCATAGTTCAAGGATAAACTGCCAAGGAATTATAGTAGAAAAAGTACCATAAAGTAATTAGGTAAACCTCTATCCCAACATGAAATATCATGATACTAAAAATTACCAAATTCATTGGAGGATTATATAATTTTGGGTGCACCCATCACTTTAATTTCATTCTCATGCTTAAATGTGCCACGTAGATCATAAAATTAGGATTCATTCATCATCTTAATTTATTAAATGATCAAGGGGTTTGGAATAAATACATGTAAGTACTCAATAAAAATTTATATGTTAATAAAATTGAAAACCACTGATAGGGAAGGGGTATGATATTCACTACACAATTGTTTTGGAATAGAAATTTACGGTGCAATTTTGGCAACCTAACGAAGCGACATAAAAAATTCATAAAAAGGGTTGATGAGAGATAATTGAGTATATAATAATATATAAATGAAATTTAAAGTAATAGGGTCATATAAATACATTTCCAAATAGAATTAATTTGGAAGGCATAACATAATAATTAAACTTGAAGAAAGAGGAGAAATGAAATAACTCTTATGAAATTTCAGCCTGAAAACAGGTGTATGTGGGAGGGATTAATGATAGATAAAGGGTTATATAATAATTAAATAATAATAAGGTAATTATGGGGGGAAGTGATAAAACATTCCCCTTCATTTTTAATTGAAAATAAAAGGGTGTAACAATATAAAGAAACTTGCATAAAAATGAGAAAGGAAGGAAATCCTTTCTTGAGTGTGTGACTTCAAAAGCTTGAATAGGGGATTCTTGAGAGCTTGGGATGACTTGGGAGGATTATTGAGAGGTAATTAAAGAGTTGGGACATGATACAAGTATTTTTTTGTTAATAGAAGTGGGATCTTGTGTGGGTTTATATAGGAAATGAGAGGGGAATTCTTAAATATTTCATAAACTTAGGTTTTGGAATCTATATAATTAAATATTAAAAACCACAAACATTAACATGGTTTTTCCCATGTTTTTTGAAAAATAAGAGTGTAAAAAATTATTTTATAAGGCCATGGGCTGTAGATATTAAAATATTATCCTTGATTATCTAGAGGCGAGTCACATTATTAAAGAAATGAACTTAAAATCATAAAATATGTTATACATTTTTGAGGATTCACTAACGCTTTATAAAATTAGTCAAACAAATAAAATAAAAAATAAAATAACATTATTTTATAGTTAAAACATATATTTGGTAGAATATCCATTTTAGAGTGTTTATTACATCACTATTTGGCCATAATGATGCCATAAAACATACTATATATTTATATGGTAATTAATTTTTACCCAAAAATTCGATTGTCTCATAAAATTATGAAAAAGTCACCATGAGATAATTTAAAAATCTCTATTCAAGAAATAATATTAATTTTATCCAAATAATTTTCTAAATATTTTAATTTTCACTTTTAAAATAAAAACTGACATTTATTGAAAATTGACTTGTTTTGACAAAAAAGTTTTTAAAACTTAATAAAAATTTTATTTGGACTCATAAAAATTATATGATAATTTATATTTAATAAAAGTAATTTAATAATAATATTTTATTAAAAATATTATTTATTAATTCATCAAAATTTATTTCTTAATTTTATTTGAATATTAAGAAAAAATAAAATTTTTTCTTTAAAAAAATAATAAAATGGAATTATATTCATTATTCTATACAAAAATAATGTAAATATTCATAATTCTAGGGTATTGATACATATACCTTTATTACACTAGAATAGGCCCTAGGAGTAAGGTGTGCAATGGTGGGGATTTCATGGGGCTGTTTGGGGAACATAGTTTGGGCCATGATCTCGATGAGCTTGAACTTCTCCCATAAACAGTTTCGCTCATGATTTAGTTGTTGGATCTTGTCTTGGGATTTGTATAGGGAAAAAACCAGAAAACATATCTCCCTCAGAAGCTCTAAGAAATGGGATTCATAGGGAATGATCCTACTGGTGGAGGCCATCACCTCCTTTGTCTATGTCTAAAGGATTTTTCAGAAACCTATATTTATACTAGACGTGTGATCACTGTTCAAAAACTATATTGTCAATGGTAACGATACTTAACGGTCATTGAAATTCAATTGGATATAACTAATAAAATGGAGTTCATGCATTTTCTATATCTATTTTACAAAATAATATATTTGATTAAATAAAAAGGGAAATTTCAATTATAATAGTTCACATCGTGACACATCCTACCTCAATTGAAGACTTCAAAAAAGAAAGAAAGAATATTTTTGATACAACCTCACATAATTATCCATATAATGAAATCACATTTTTAATGGTTTTTTTATGAATCTTTCTACAACATCTTACCGATCAAAATATTTGACCAATGAAACTCTGACAGATGGATACAATCGAATACAATACATATGAAACCAACATTAAAGAATTTATGATATTTAAATAAGTAAAAATTGTAAAAAAATCTTATCACCTTTCACTCCATCTTTGAATTTATGATAAGAATCTAGCCATTGGTATTTATACATGAAAGTCTAATAAAACTGATGGTATGTCTATCTGATGATCTTTGAAAAGATCTATATGTACTCTTGTTTATGTGAAGTATCAAAGCCTATGTCAAAAAAAAACTCAGTCTAATGGATTTTTTTTAATGGAATCAATCGTATGACCTGCATATAGCATCACACTCCTTGGATTAATTTCTTTGATCTTTTCTGTGCATGCAATGTCGACTTTGAAACACTTGAACTTTTAAATTGTTCACCCTTTTAGTCTAGAAACTCTAATAAAACTTTGTACTACTACTCTAATTTTAAATTCTCACACTTTATAATACTCCCCTTTGTAAAAATGTATACAAAATCAACAACTCAGACTTCTTTCTATTCTCCATATGATAATATTGTACAAATTCAAACACTTTACACTTTGTTTGAACTCATTTAGGACTATGAAAATCTTTATGATTTTAATAACTTAAGGATCAGAAAAGCATCGTCTTACTTGAGGAATGTTTCCTAACATAGTTAAGGAAATTTTTATTCATGCCTAAAACTTGATAATAAAACTTTCTTGAAAAATATAAAAACGCTTTCTTACATAAGATACAAAAACATTCACAATAATATGTGTTGGAAAAGAATAAAAAAAAATTACAAAAAATCGCAAAGTATCTTTAATCTCTCCCTTGGGATTTGTTGGCATCATTCATAACATATTTAACAATTGTTTTAAACAATTACTTTGTCAAATTTTTATGAAAACATATAAAGACCTGAAATTTCCATGGAATTTTTTTTTCTTAAATACATGGGAATTTTATGAGTTATCAAAAATTGACGGCGCGTGATTCCGAGGCCCGGTGTGCCCGGAATCAATTTCCGAAGTTTTTTTTGGTACGTTCAGTAAACGTACGAGCAGAATTTTATAACTTTTGAACTGGTGCTCATAATTGAAATCCGAGGGCACCATTGAACTCGCCGCACTGATATTCTCTTAAGAAGAATTTCACCTTGATGACAGATGGTCGGGAATCGAAGATATTTTTTGGGTTTTACGTGGAATAATAAAATAAAATAAGTGCATGAATTATTTTATTTTATTTTTGTTATAACCACCATTTTGAGGTTGGAGGTGGGGACCGCCAGACCTTAACCTCCCATGAGAGGTGATGGTGGTGGGGACCACCCAAACTCAACCTCCCTTGTGAGGATTAATTTGGTGGGGACCACCCGAGTCGGAAGCCTCTAGAACTCCCCTCATTAATGAGGGGGAGCTTGTTGATCTCCTTTACACTTAATAGAGCCAACCCACCCTATTTAATTAATTAAGCCACATCAATTAATTAAATGCTTCATTTTGAATTTATTCCAACAAAAATAATAGACCACATAGTCTATTATTGGGGGGGGGGTCTATTCATTTGTTGGAAAGGATGATTGAGGAGAAGAGGATCTCTTGGAGATAGAACACCAACGAGAAAACGCTCTCCGACGAAGAACGCCAATGAAGAACACTGACCTTCTTCTCCCTTTTTCCTTGGGATTTCCTCCCAAAGTGGGATATCCTCACCT
Source organism: Viscum album (assembly GCA_963277665.1). Taxonomy (NCBI): domain Eukaryota; kingdom Viridiplantae; phylum Streptophyta; class Magnoliopsida; order Santalales; family Viscaceae; genus Viscum; species Viscum album. The sequence goes on from OY728156.1 coordinate 1,541,899,094, forward strand.
ACGATGAACGACATCCATAATTCCTCCTTGTCACTGCCAATGAACGATACAAGGTAGGGGTTCAAGCTTGCTAATTGTTGCATGTTCTTCGTTTTCCATCGTGGTTTAGAATTTGAAGCTGCTTGATATCACCGTAATGTAGAGGGTGCGGGACGAAAAAACATGGCCTGACCCCTCTACATTCTTTGTGTATTTTGACGCTAATCGCATCATGAGACCGGAATGTGCGACTCTCGTCAACGATGACTCTGGATCGAAGGCAATGACCTGAGGAGAGCGTGACTTTTTCCAGAACAAGAATCCGGCCACCGGAGCTCATCCGGTGACCCACAGAAAGAACACCGACGGATGGAACCGTCGTCCGTCAATGTGTAGTGGTGGCGGCGCAACCGAACCACCAGAGGATAAGCCACAACCCCTGGCTGCGGCAGTGCATCAGCGGCCGATGCAAGGCCAACTGTGAAAGAAACCGGTGGCTCAAGCCGTAGGGTCGACCGGGAAGGCGTGGCGTAACCAGCACCGCGCGGTGGATCGAAGGAGAGCCACGCCCCTAACTACGGCGGTGCAGCAGTGGCCAGCTTGAGCCTGACTGCGAAGAGGTCTAGAGTCCCGAGCCGTCGGGTCGCTGGAAGAGGCGAGACACAACCGGCGCCGTGCGAGGAGTCGGCTCGCCGCTCGGCTAGCTGGAAACAGCGGGACCCCACTGGGTCCCGCGTGATACACCGGCGCCAGCCTCACCCCAATTCCACCTGCTAGAATGACTGAGTCGTTTGGGAACTAGGGTGTGCGGCCTCCCCCTGGATGAGGCTAGGGTGGACCCCCACGGGCCGCCGGGCAGGACCCAGCGCTGGCCGGGCCGCGAGCGTCTTTCGGGCCACCCCCTCGGGCCAGGTCAAACCCACGGGCCGGTTCGTACTCGCAGACTGGGTCAGAACCGCAGACTGGGTCAGATCCCAGTCCAGACCTAGGTCGGGCCGGGTCGGACCGACTGGGCCGGACCGGACCCGAGCCCCTTTTACCTAATTTCACCTTTTGACCCCTAACTTGGTCTACGGGAGTCCGATTGACGAACTGTCTACGACGAAGGAAATCTTGGAGCAAGAAGGTTTTTTTGGTATACCCCACTCTAGGTTTGGACAAAGTTGGGGTACGACCGGGTTGGATCAAACATAAATCCAACCGAGCCCTTGGAACGAAAATGCCAATAACTCACAAATCGGGCATCCGATTGACGCGCCGTCTATTGCATTGAGACCCCCATGATGAGACAAATATTTGAGACAATTCATCATTGGACTTGGTGGCAGTTTACATTTTGACACTTGGCTTGGGGAGAAGACCGTCCTGGAATCAAGTGTGCTTTGTGGAAACCTTGTGGCTGGATGTGCATTGACGACTATTCATGGATCATGTGTTAGTCCGAAAATTCTGAATTCTATTCCTGGATCATGTGTTGGTCCAACAGAATAGATGGTCCTGGATCATGTGTTGGTCCTACAACTCTGACTACTATTCCTGTATCCTATGTGGGTCCGATAGTTCTGACTTCTGTTCTTGGATCATGTGTTGGTCTAACAGCATAGCTGGTCCTGTATTCTATGTGGGTCTGACAACTCCAAATACTGTTCCTAGATCCTGTGTGGGTCCGACAGTTCTAACTGCTGGTCCTGGATCCTGTGTGGGTCTGAGATCTTAGATGATTCAGTGGCTATATCTGATAATCTCTATCTCTCTATATAAGTTGTATACTTGTGTGAGCTGAGTCAGTAAGTCTTGTGTTTCTTCATGATTGAGATGGATTACTAGGTAACTTAAGGTATATATATGGGTATATACCTAAGTGGGGTTATCTGCTAATTTCATACTCTGTGGTTTTACTTTGGTAGATTTTGAGAGACCATGGTGGTCTCGGGGTCCCTACAGAGTATCATTATACTCAACCCTGCATAGGCTATGCCCACATCTCATTGTGTTGGTTGTAGATGACAGGCAACGCTGACTGAGGCCGAGAGTGGCAGGATTGGACAGTACCCGGAGGTGGATCTTATGACGAGTTGGTACATAGAGGAGACTGATAGACATGGAGTGCTAAGGAGGTTATCTGTACCTACCCTTCAGGTATGAATCCTCGGTGGATGACCCAGTAGCTTCTTTACTTTTCTTCAATTGTACTTGTACTTTCCTGTTGGGAATGTATTTTCAGCCCTTTTACTTTTTAGCACTCCTTTTTATATAGTTTTGGTTAGTGTTTTACTCCCAGATCATACTCTATTGTGTGTTTTTACGCTTTTTAAAGGCAATGGATTCCCAGTGTTAGGGATTTATGCCTTTGGTGCTAGTCACCAGCCCCTGGCCTAAGGAAGGAGGGCTTGGGGTAGTGATGACATGGGCCCTGGGGGATGGGTCGTGAAAAATTGGTATCAGAGGAGTAGGTTCTATCACAGAACTTAGGACTCTGATATTTCTCTTCTGTGAAGAAATAGTTTTAAGAGTACTTAGTGTGGTTTTCAGTATAGGGAGTCTAGTTTTGGTGCGGCGGCCAACGTATCCATACACTAGGACCCTGACTTCTGATTTCTAACTCAGTGCACAAAAACACTAATTGTGTGTATGTTTCAAGAGTTTTCTTTGTGATCTCTTTGATTCAACTCACTAGGTATAACTTATTGACCGTGGGGAACCTGTTTCTTTTCAGGATGCCTCCACACAGATAGCCAGTCAGTGTTCTGAGAGTTGTATGAGATGACAGCCCACCAAGAAACGAGGCCTCAGTGCAGGGCCCTATCACAGTGGAGGGACTAACGGTACCACCACTCGTTGGGCCACCGATACCACCAGCCCCAGCAACAGAGAGTGAATGCTGCTTGAGCGCGTTGAAAAAGTTCCAGCACCAGAGGCAGCCCAGGTTCAGGGGTGAGACAGACTCATAGGTAGTTGAGGATTGGCTGGAGGCTGTTGTGAAAGTCTTCAGACTATTAGGGACACCAGCTGACCTTATGGTGATCCTTTCCATGAGTCTTATTCGGGCAATCGCAAACAAATGGTGGAGCCTGATGTTCCAGGTGCATGAAGAGGTGACACTACTCTGGGTAGAATTTGAGGGCCTGTTTTGGGCAGAGTTTGTCCCTACCACCCTATGTGCAGTGCTGATACAGGAGCTACTGCATCTACAACAGGGTAGCAGGACGATGGCACAGTACCCAGCGAGGTTCATCAACCTCTCGAGATACTCCACCGATATGGTGCGAGACCCATTCTTTGGGGCCCAGACCTTTGATCAAGGGATCAGGTGAGAGATCAGGGCCTCGATGATCTCCCTCAGCATCCCGACACATGTGGGAGTGTTATAGAGATCCCTCCTAGTGGATAGTTTCCTTGCTAAGAAGTCTCCAGCTGTGAGACCCACTACTAGTCGACATGCAGTGGAGTCTTCTGCAGATGGCAGTAGACAGATGTCATAGAGGTCTATGCGGACCAGTCCATCTGGTGGACGACCTTAGGACATAAGTTCAGTTGTTTGGGGAAGATTAGACAAAGCCAGTGATGCCAAGAGTGGGCAATGTTACTCTTGCGGCAGGTAGGGACACATGGATCATGAATGTCCGGCCCGCCGTACTAATGATCAGCAGACTGTTGGGGGACCTCCCAGGTAGAGGCAGAGGTTCGATCAAGGTGGACCGTAGGGAGCATGAAAATGTGGAAGAGGAGCTAGCCATGTAGCTGGTGGTGGATGACGATTCGAGTTGTTTCCGCCACACCCACTAGGAGGTCCACCCCGTCCATAGAGAGCAGGTGGACAGGGGAGAGCTCAGCTCCAGGTAGCTGAGGCCTATGACCATGGCACTCCGGAGATGATACGAGGTACAGTATGTGTTTACTCCACCTTAGCTGTAGTTCTTATAGACACATGTTCTAGTCACTCTTTTGTTTCCACTGCTCTCATTTAGAGCTCATAGATTCTGACAGAGCCATTGGCTCGATCCTTACGGCTAGAGACTCCTACGGGAGAAGACTAGATGATTAGCACTTGTGTCGGTAGTGTGAGCTTAATCTAGGAGGTGAGATTTTCAGCTAGGATCTCCTAGTAGCGGCATCGAGGCCTTACGATGTCATCTTGGGTACAGGCTGATTATCAACAGTCCATGCTCAGATCGATTGTATTAGGCGCAAAGTGCGGTGTGTCCACACGGATGGGACCAGGTTTACCTTCATCGGAAAGAAGGGAGCCTTTTCAGCATAGGACAGAAAGCTTAGAGAAAGACAGTTATTTTGGTATACCCCACCTGAGGTTTGGACACAGTTGGGGTCTGGCTGGGTAGGATCAAACGTAAATCCAACCGGGCCCTTGGAACAGAAATGCTAATAACTCACAAACTGTGTGTCCAATTGAAGCGTCATCTATGGCGTTGAGACCCCTATGACGAGACGGACCTTTGAGATACTTCTTCGTCAGACTTGATGGCAGTTGACATATCGACACTTAGCTTGAGAAGCGGACCCTCCTGGAATCAAGTGTGCTTTGTGGAAACCCTATGGCTGGTTGTGCACTGACGACTGTTCCTGGATCATGTGTTGGTCTAATAGTTTTGACTTCTGTTCCTGGATCATGTGTTGGTCCGACAACTCTGACTACTGTTCCTGGATCCTGTGTTGGTTTGACAGATTTGACTTCTGTTCCTCGATCATGTGTTGGTCCGACAGAATAGTTGGTCCTGGATCCTGTGTGGGTCCGACAACTCCAACTACTGTTCCTGGATCCTGTGTGAGTTTGAAAGTTCTAACTGCTGGTCCTGGATCCTGTGTGGGTCCGACATCTTAGATGATTCAGTGGCTATATCTGATCATCTCTATCTCTCTACATAATTTGTATACCTGTGTGAGCTGAGTCGGTAACTCTTGTGTTTTCTCTTTATTGAGATGGATTACTAGATATCTTAGGTATATGTATGGGTATATACCTAAGTGGTGTTATCTGCTGATTTCATACTCTATGGTTTAACCTTGGTGGATTTTGAGAGACCATGGTGGTATCGGGGTCCCTAATGAGTATCATTATACTCACCCCTGCATAGGCTATTCTCACACCTCATTGTGTTGGTTGCATACAATAGATAGTGCTGACTGAGGTTGAGAGTAGCAGGACTGGACGATACCCGGAGGTGGACCTTACTACGAGTCAGTACATGAAGGAGAATGACGAACGTGGAGTGCTGAGGAGGTTATCTATACCCACCCTTCAGGTAGGAATCCCTAGAGGACGACCCATTATCTGCTTTACTTTTCTTCAGTTGTACTTGTACTTTCCTGTTGGGCTTGTATTTCCCGCCCCTTTTACTTTTCATCACTCCTTTGTATACATTTTTTCTTAGTGTTTTACTTCCAGCTCGTACTCCATTGTGTGTGTTTACACTTTATAAAGGTAATTCCTTCCCAGTATTAGGGATTTACACCTTTGGTGCTAGTCACCAGCCCCTGGCCTGAGGAAGACGGGCTTGGGGTAGTCACGACACGGGCCCTGGGGGATGGGTCATGAAAAAAACATAGCCTTTCTCATATAGAATGTCCTGAAACCACATTCTATATAATGATATGTTTTTAATGAATTCCATCCCTTGGTGATAAGAATTTTTGTATCCATGATAGGATAAAATTCCCTAAATATTTTCATACCCCTAAATAGTTTTATCTCTCCATACTTATGATAAAATGGTCTTTAGATTCTTAAAATAAAGAGTTGTACACTTTCTTACAAAGTTTTAATTTCTCTCATTCTTTGTCAATATAATACCAAGAAAGGTTTGAACAAGTTTACTCATAAACATTATAAAACTGGTGATAGAGGTTGAATATGTAGTTGGAGCCTCAATTCCTCAATTATTTTCCTGGAATAACTTTGGTGAAAACATCAATGTTTTGATACTTTGTAGAAATTTTCTCATGTATAATATCTGCACCAAAAAATTTCACCTTAATGAAATCATATTTAACATATATGTGCTTTGATCTTGAATGTTGTATATAATATTTTGTAAAGATCAATGAAAATTTTATTATCATAAATAATATTCAATAGTTTAAAAACATTCACACTCAAATCTTCTAGATAAACTTTCATCCACAATATTTTTATACAATCTTGTGTTGTGGAAATATATTATGCATCCTCTATTCTCAAAGTAACATAATTTTTTTTACTATACCAGATCACACAAAATTCTCCCAAAAATAATGTTTCTTATGATTTAGATTTTCTATCATTACAATCTCCAGCCCGATCAGCATTAGTGAACCTAATAATGTTCATATCATTACTTGTTTTATACATCATTTCATAGATTGATGTTACTTTAACAAACATGAGAATTCATTTAGATTCCAACATCTGTGATTATTTTGGATCACTTTGATATATTTCATATAATGTGACAACATATACAATGTATGGTCTTGAAGCAATTATATAGAGTAATATTACTATCAATTTTTATAAGACTTTATGATTCACACTTTTCCTAGCTCCATATTTACTCAACTTCATTCCAAATGAGATAAGAGTAGAAGCCTCCTTAGAATCATTTATTCCAAACTTTTGTAATAACTCCTTTCCATATTTTTCTTATGATAAAAAGATATATGGCACCTTTTTTTGAACTTGTAAGCCTAAAATTAAAGTTAGCTCTCTAAGAATATACATTTCAAAGTCATTACATTTTTTTGAAAATTCATCACACATTTTATTCCTTTCACATGAAAATATTATGTTTTCAATATAAAAAATGACTATAAGGGTATATGTGATCATTTATTTAACATAGAGGTTGTTATTCTCTTTTCCTTTAGAAATTATTAGCCACTTTAGGCATCTATCAAATTTAGAGTACCAAACATGAGGATCCTGTTTCAACACATACAAACCTTTCTTTAAATTACACACCATGGTTCCATCTCTATCAAGTAATAACCCACTAGGTTTCTCAATATAAAATTATTATTTAATTTATCTATTTAAAAAATATGACATAACATATATATAATAGACTTTGTAATAATGATGTGTAAGAAATTCCAAGAATATTCTTATAGTTTCATGTCTCAAAATAGGAGAACATGTTTCTTCAAAGTTAACACCTTCCACTCTTGAGTATGATTTTCAAATAAGTCGATCATTATTTATCCAAATTTCTCCATGTTAGATAAGCTTATTTCGGAACACCCAACTTATCCCTATAACATTATTTCTTACTGGGATTGGAACAAGTTCCATGGTGTCATTTTTATCAATTTGATCTAACTCTTCATTCAAAGCATTTAACCAATCTTAATATTCAACAACCTCTAATTCTGATTGTGGTTCCAATTGTGAGATAAGTGATGTAGAATTATCTAATCTTAGTTTTATTTTTGTATGAACTGGAAATTTCTGATTTTTAATGATGTTGTCAGAGTCAACCTATTTTTTATGGCACAAAATTTTAGATATTTTCTAAAATTATCAATTCTTTAATCATAATATTCATCTGAATCATCTTCCACACATTTTAGATCACATTCATCTTTCCTTTTATTTACTTTTTTAGAATTCATCATATTATCTTCCATAACATCTTCCTTACCACCTTTAAATACTTTTTTAAGGAATTTAGATTGTGAAAAATCTTCACATCATAATAATTAAAAAACTTATGAAGTTTTTTATCCTAATTTTTTTTTGACTTTTTACATCTGACGAGTAACCCATGAAAATTCATTCATATTCATTATCATCAAACTTTTCTTGATTCAGAGTTTTTGATCTTTATTAAGCAAGGACTCCCAAAAACTTTAACGTATTTTACCAATGGTGTTCTATTATAACACATTTCATATGTATTGATATTTGATTATGACTATAACATTCACCGATTTTGAACATGAACATTTATAGTTACCGGTTCTCTCGAGAATAATTTATAAGTTTTTTATTCAACAAGCATACTTATACCCATTTCAACTAAACTTATTTTTTTTATTTTGGCTACTATATTTTGTTTTGGAGTGTAGGGATCACTATAATAGTGTTTTTTTCATTGTTTCATTAGGTAGGATTCAAAATAAATTCTTAAGTACTCTTTTGTATTAATAGTTAACAACTTCAGTATGTAAGCACCCATTTATTTCTCAACACCCCTTGTGATACTTATTAACATTTATACAACCTCTTATTTAGGTTTCATGAGAATTATTTTGGTTATATGAGTTATGTAATAAATAAAAAATCATCTTTTATTAATCGATGTCTCATCGATCCAAAAATCACTACTACAAATACGCCTTTTATCAGCACTAAAAATGGCCTTTAACAGCGCTAAAAAAACACTGTTAATGCCGAAGAAGATTAGGGGGGGGGGGTCCCCTTTATCAGCGCTCCAAAATGTGCTGATAAAGACACCTTTTATCAGTGCTAAAAAAAGCACTGATAAAAGGGGTCTTTTATCAGTGCTAAAAAGAAGCACTGATAAAAGGGTCCATTATCAGCACTATATTTTTAGCACTGATAAAATACCCCTTTTATCAGTGCTTTTTTTAGCGGTGATAAAAGTAAAAAAATTTAAAAAAAATTTAAAAAATTTAAAAAAATTAAAAAAATTATACAAATTAGGGGGGCTTTTATAGCGCTTGAGCCCCCCTTTTAACAGCGCTTTTCCAGCCCCTCCAGCACCAGCACAAACCCCCTCTACCCTTTATTCAACCCTAGCCCCCCAAATCCACCCCCATGCGTGCACCCCTGCCTCCACCAAGTTTTGAGCTCGAGACCTCCCTCCTGCGCGCCTAAGCCCTTACCTCTCCTCTATTTTTCTTTGTTTTCCATTTCATGATATCTCTATTTATATATATATATTTAGTTATATTTATTCATATAGTAATATATATTTATATTAATATATATATATAGTTATATTAATATATATATTTATAGTGATATTAATATATATATTTATAGTTATATGAATATATATATGTAGTTATATTTATATATATATAGTTAGATTAATATATAGGTATATAAATATTCATAAATTTGTATTTAAAAAAATGGATACTAGTTATTATTTAGATAAAGCTAATATATTTTATATGTAAATATATTTTATTATTTATATTTATAATTAAATTTTTATGTGTGAATATATAAAAATATGTATATATTGTTATATATTTGATTATAAATAGCAGTGCATTATAAAAACTGATAAAATTTCAAATAAATAATATCAATATGAATGTAATACCTTGGAATAAATTAAGTCCCAACCAAAAAAATCCAATAATACCCCCTTAAACGTGGCTGAAAATCCACAAAATGTTAAAAAATCGGAGTATCCCGACTAAAAACTCAGTTTTGGAGGCTTTATGGGCATTTTTTGGCCTTGAAAAATGTGACAAAGGCTTCTCTTAAGTTTATAGCGTGTAGAGCTTGTCACAATCATCGATTTGATATGTTGTAGAGCTCAAACAGACACCCAGATCAAAAGTTATGGCCGTTTTAAGTTCGAGTGGCATTTTAAACATATTTTGGATCTTTTTAATTTTTTTTAATTTTTTAGTCTTCAAATTATTATTAAATGACTATTACTCCATAATAATTAGCAAATTATTTACTAAAAATATTTTTTTAATATTTTCATAAGCCATTTTCACTAAATATTTTATATATTAAGTGTAACTGTTTATTTATACTTATCTAAAATATATTTAAAATTATATTTAAAAAATATATATTATATTTATATCAATATAACTATATCTATATATTTAAATATTAATATAATTTTTTTAATGATTTATTTGAAGTAGACCCTTTATCAGCACTTTTAAAAAAATCGCTGATAAAGACCCCATTTTTCAGTGCTACTAAAAAAGCGCTGATAAAGGGGTACCCTTTAACAGTGCTAAAAAAGCGATGTTAAAGGGTACCCTTTATCAATGCTTTTTTTTTGCGCTGATAAAAGTACCCCCCTTTATCAGCACTTTTTCGTTAGCACTGATAATGGCTGGCACTGGCCTTGCCCAATTTTTTGGTAGTGATTATCATATTGAATGTACTCAAGAGGTCTGGTGGATTGGATTTCAACTTTCTCGTGTCTATTGCTTACCATACTTCCTTTTATGAATGCAGTATAGATAAAATCACCTGTATTTTAGTTTTTGTTAAGTTTATTATAGAATATTCATTAAAAAAAATTCCACAATTTTATGGATAATGTTCCCAAGTCTTTAATTCCACAGATTATTTTCATCCTCAATACTTTAGTAAAACAGATTTTAAATATCTCTATTCTAGAATAGGTTGTCATTGGCTTTATATCTATTAGTTAAATTTTTTTCATCTTTTAAAATTTTGATGATACAAGAATATTTTCTAAAGATAAAATCCTTACTATCACCATAATGTTGGGTAACACTCAGAAATTTGTGTTTAATACCATCCACAAATAGAACTTCCTTCAATTTCAGTTTATGAGCTTTAATCTCATCCATTCCCATTTATATATTTTTTATAGAACTATAATTTCCAAAATGAACTACTACTCCTTCCAAATACTCAAAAAATTTGAAGATCTTTATATCACCTATCATATGAGGGGAACAACCATTCTCAAGACTCCAATGTTTTTTCATTTTTCTATCTTTTAAAGCAATCTTAAAAAATATTATCTTTTTTAATTTTTTTCTTTCCCGCTTTCTTTTCTTTCTAAGAATAGAAAAATTGTCTCAGAAGTGTTTTAATACATTTTTTTTATCATAATGACCTGATCAGTATCACCTTCCTAAAACTTCATCCTGCCAATAAAATTTGTTTTTATTTGGAAAATTTTTAGCATATGATGAATTTTATATTATTTCTTTATGAAACTTAATATTTTTAATATTTTTTTCCTCCCCCATTTCCCCCCTCATTTTATGCCTATTCCAAGGGGGATACATGTTTTCACAATAATTATATTCAATTTTCCCATATATAGAACATCACTATCAATATCTACTAAACATAGATCATATATATATAAATATTATTTCCCTACATTGAGTTTGTAAATGTTTTTAAAAATTTATTGTATTTATTTTCCCTAACGTGTGGATGTCCTTTCATTGAGGACATTTCCAACATATTTAGACTTGATATGTTTATCAAATCCCTTCTAAATAAATGTTTTCCCAATATTATTTCTAACACCTACATGGATAGTATAATAATATAAAATTTTATATTTAGTGGATTAAGATTTCATATGATTCTTAGAATGAGTTTTCAGAGTAACTTGATATGTTTCATAAATTGTCTCTAAAGCCTTGTTAAAATCTTTACTCATATTATTTAAGGTAAATTTATCCTCAAGAAATATTGATTGGGTTTTATAAACCTTATATTATTTAGTAGAAAGTTTCTTATTAAGTCTTCCACCATCTTTATTTTTTCCATAATTTTTAGTCTGAGGTTATTTATATCCTCAAATTTATACATTTTATTTTAAGGATATCTTCATTTCATACATTCTCTTTCTCACATTATTTCTTCAATATTCTGATTTATTTCTTGTGTTTTGTGATTTTTTTCAAAAAATATAGAAATTTATGATCTTGGATGATATTTTCTATAGGTTTTCACCCTATTATTCTTTAGTGTTTTAGGAATCACAAATTCACTTAGCATTAACAAAGAAAATAATTAAATTCAGTGGATTTTCATATTATGAAGAATTGTTTTCATTATATTTGTATTCAAATTTCTTACTCAACATACTTCTTATGTTCTTTCCAATTAAAATTTTCTAACTTCCAGTGGATTTCTTATATTTGTTGGATGGTTTTCTCCACTTTTCCACCAAGGTTTTTCTTTAGAATCATCTTCATATTCTCCATATTTATTCTTAGGAAAATTCATAGAAAGTTACCTAATTTCTCAATACTCAAAAAATTTAATTATGAGTTTTAATTTGGTCTTTCCTCTACATATTCATCAATTTTTAGAGAAAATATACATGATTTTATAATTTTATTCAGCAAAAAACATCCTTATTTTCTTATCCACTAAGTTACAACAACTCATTTTATGGTTCAAAAAAATTCGAAATTTTAATATATTTTAAATCCATTTATTCATAAATATTCTTTTTTAATGTTGGGGATTTCCATATATTACAAGCACTAAGATAGACATACAATTCAATAAGAGATAAATCATCTTTATCTTTTAGTATTGAAATTTTAGGATCAAACCCACCTGGAAATTTTCTCATGAGTTTTTTAATGATCATATAATCTTAAAATAAATATATAAATCCTTTTATTTCACTAAAAGGTTCATTAAAATTTGTGTAGTATTCATCAATTTTTCCATCATCTTTTATTATGATATCTTCAACCTTTCTTCCCCATATTTGTATCATTTTATTACTTAACTTTGATATTTCACTTAAATATACTTTTGAGTTTTTCCCAATATTTATTAGCTATCTTGAGGCCCATCACCTTAATATATAATCATATTTTAAAAAATACATTGAAATAACATTTTTATATTTCCCATCTAGCTCAAGATTTATTTTTCTAGAGAATTTCATTGAACTATCTTTCTTAATGAGTGGAAACCCAACTGTAGCTGTAAAAATTAACTCAAAAAAAGTGACAAAAGAGAGGGTATCATTATTATTTTCTAAACATGAATTTTTTTCTTACATAGGTAGGAGTAACTCTAATATTAACTAAGTTGATATTATAAACGATGAGGATCAAATACGGGAAACCAAATATGATACCACTTGAAGTTCCTTTGGATATTGAGAACCACTGGGGGTGGGGCTGGGGAGTTAAATAAGGGAAAATATTTTACATTATATTCCATATTTGAAATCAACACCTAAAACTTTTTATAATTTTCAATCATTTCCAAATTAATAAAACTAAAACAAACATTGTATGCTATGTTCGTAAAGTGAAGAACAAAACAAAAAATTTATAGGGTTCTCCCCCAATATGGGAGACTATATTCTTTCTATAGAGACTCCCACTGGTCCCTATAAATCCATTATGACAGAATGTTAATATAATTAAAATTATTACTAATAATCTCATTTTTATCTCTCGATAAGAAATTATAAGGAATCAAACTAGTAACAAAGTTTGATTACGTTTTTGAGCCAACATAAGAATGAGAAAATTTGGAAAACAACTCACAACAATTCATTTAGAAATTCTATATTTGATGTCTCTATCTGGTATCTCTGTCTGATGCGGCATCAGAATTTGATCGATATACTCCACCTAGTGTTCATAAAAAACTACACCTATATTATATACTTGATATGATGAAAAAAAACTACACCTCACTACCTATTCTGAATCTTGATCTGGTACAAAATCTATCCAATATCTCTGATCGATTCCTTCGACCAGTGTCTCAGATAGAACCCTTTGTCCATTTCCATTTCTTACTTCACCTGTGTAAGATGTACTTATACTTGAACTAGGTGTTCCCTTGGTTGGAAACTCAACCTTCTCATAATTATTCATCAATTATAATTTTTCCTTTATGAACATTGTTAATAAATGTTGCACACACACCACTTTATATAGATTCACACTTTGGATAAAAGGGTGGAAACTCAAATGTGTTTTCTTGATAAAAAAACTCAAATTTTGACACTCCCACTCAACTAAAATTTGTTGGATGCATCTACAATATTATATAACATTCATGAGTCTTCTTAAAAATTGACGTCAACTCCATTACTTTGAACTTCCTTAAACTCGATGTTATATAACTTCTTCAATGTTCCTTAACCTCAATAAGAAGACAAAAATTTATTTACCAACATAGCATCATCACTGTAATGGAGTTAAAAATATTTATAAATCTCATAGAACTCCATCTGGATATGCTCTTTTGACTCCCTTCTATCCGATCTACATAAAATGATTGAATTGGTCTGATAGATTTAGTAATCCTTTGACCAGTTCACTTTATAAGCTTATAATGACTGATGCACTCACATTTTTTTATCAAAATTTTTGAATATAATGAGTCAGTATCTCTCCATATATTCTATCCTAGCTCAGATCAAGAATTCATACCCAAATTGGAATAAAAGTCTCAACTTGATAAAACTTCATGGAATCATTTGTCTGATGGAATCACATTGTTTTCCTGATACTCATCCGTATGATGAATCTTTCTACAACTTCTGACTAATAAACCTATTTGACCAAGGGAAATTCAACTAATGGATTCAATATGATAGAATATATATATAAAATATCCCTTCAGGACTTCATGAAATTTAAATAAGTATATCTTGTAACAAAACGTAGCTCCTTGTTCTCCATTAACTTATATTCAAAAAGACTGTATACATTGGTCTTTATGCATGATATTCCAATGCAACTGAGTCTAATTTATCTTCTTCTAATGGAATAAATTTGATGATCATTATACAACAAAACATTCATTGGATTCCTTAATTTGATATTTGTACTATTTGCAAAATCATCCTTATAACACTTGCACTTTCAACTTATTCACCTAGTCCATACAGAACTTCAACTATTTTTTTACTACCTATCGAATTTTAACTTCTCACACTTTGTACTACCCCCTTTGTATAAATGCATACATACTTCACAATGTAGAATTCTTTCTATTCTCAGTCTGGTAACATTTTACAAATTCAATTTTTATACATTTTTATGAACATAGCCGAAATCATGAGTATATTATTGATGTTTTGAACTTATGGATCGATAAAGAATCATCCTACTTGAAGAAAGTTTCTTAACTTAGTTAATGAAACTTTCTCATTCCTCTATAGCACTTTATAGAAAAAGTTTATTAACAACTCTTGATTCTATTTCTTAAGTGAGATACAAAAATTTTTATAACAAGATATGTTGATATAAAATAAAAAACATTAAAAATATCCCAAAGGATCTTAAAATTTTATAATAAGTTCCTCAATAAATTTTTTGAGTGTAGTGATGTAAATTTCATTGAATATAAATCTTTCTACAAATATGGAAATTCATATATAAATAAAATTAACAAAGAAGAGGAGGATTATGAAAAAATTTCTTGGGAACATCCAAACACATCATAGGAAGAATAATCCAATATTTAATCATATGATAAAGTTGGAGTTGAAGTGAGTGTAGGTGATAATTTATAAAATATTATCGAATAAACCCTACAAAGATAAATTTAAGTTGATTTCACATGTTGAGGTGTTTATGAACAAATTTTATGTCTAGATCAATCTATCTTATATTCTATATGAATCTAAAAAATAAAAACTAAGAGTTTATTAATTTATAGATCATTACACAAGAGAAATGTGATTCCATCCTTTTATCATGCGAGTCATATTTCGCTTTAAAAAGTGGTATAATATGAATTTTCATTTAAGATTGTAGCATGAGACAATCATGAATACACCTTACTGTTAATCCTTTATATTTATTTTTAATAAAGGGGAGAAATAAGAAATTAAATTTATTGACTTTATCATAATTGAAAAATGAAATGGTTATTGAATAAAAATCAATATGTGGTGATTGAAATTCCCAAAAGGATTGTGAGTTTTGTATTTGTTATTAATACAAGATAGAGATCTTGAGAAGTGTAAAAAGTAAATAGAGGTTGTAAGAGATGTATCTAAGAGAGCCTATGATAATTATTTTCACATCCTACCATTGGATATAATGTGGAAGATTAATTCAAAAGTTGGTAAAGGTAATTGGATTGAAATATTGAAATTATGATTGAGGATTTGGAATATTTAGATTAAAGAAAGAATATTTTACACATATGATGATTATTATGTATTAATTAATGAAAATAAATGAATATTAATGAGATATGATGAGAGAACTATCTACCAAATTATATTTGATGAGTTTGGAAATATTGATATTAAAATACTAAAGACACATGATTGAAGAAGTAAAAAAAGGATAGAAGTGTGAGTAACAATAATTGGATAATCAAGCATGAATGATGCTATAATAAATATTGAATGTCTCTTGGATTATGATGTTTATTGAGATATGAATAATGTAGAAAATAATCAATATTTTATTTATTTATTTTTAAATTTTAAATTACTATTAATTGAGTAAATTTTTTGAAATTTAAAGTTGGAATTTATGAGGTAGTAAATTTTCATTGAAATACTTAAAGAGGAGTATTTATATTATACTATATGAATTAGGAATTATTCTAAAGAAAATTTTGAAGGGTTTATATTTTCCTAAATTTATTTATGTTGTTTTGATAAGCATTGAAGTTATTAGATATTCCTTGAGTATATTTGAATAAGTTTTGATCTTAGTAAAATAAGTATTCTAGCATTGAGTTGGAGTTAATGAATTGGTAAAGGAATATGTAAGTTTTTATCAATATAGAATATTGACAAGGTTATATAGATCATTATGATATGTAACATTCTCTAGATGATATATAAGGAATTTTGAGAGTCTGAATATGATATGTAACATCTTTTATATGGTATGTAATTATTTCTTGTTGATATGTAATACATCCCAATTTATATGGAAGATATATATATATATATATATATATTGAAGTTCATTCTAAAATATGGTAAAGGAATTGATGAACTATGATATTTAAGTTACTCTAGATAATTCTGAATATTTATTGAGTTATACATAATATCTTTTACATGATACATACCATTTTGAAGATGAAAAATAAGTTTAACCAGTGTGAAATTTTACAAAGTATCAGAGCTACTATGATATATAAGATATTATGGATGATATAGAAGATAATTTTATGCGTATAAAAGATCTAATAAATAATACAAAAGATATTTTTCAGGATAGATAAGATATTTTTGACCTTACTCAAGTGACACATAAGATATTTTATTTCTTACTCAGGGTTTATTAATTATGAAAAATGAAATAAATTTAAAGAATGAAATTTGATGATGCTATATTTTTTCACCTGGATTAAATATCACGAGGTTGATGATTGTACCATGATTCAGAACAATATTTAAGGAAAAACCTTTAGCATCCTTCCTTGGAAGCCATGAATTGGTGCCTCAGAATGGTTGGCCACATTACCTCAAGCATACCTCCCCATATGCCAATGTCTGACGACTAGTTGTGGGGTGCCTAGGGTGTGTCTGTGGGGAGACTTTTCCCTCATGAGTCAGAGTGTAACACAATGTTAATATAAATATGATAATAAGTGAAATCAAAAAAATTCAAGTAGTAGGGGAATAAGAATAGTAAACCACCAAACATAAATAAACATATGGAAGATGAATTATAAATAGATACAAAAAAAGATGATCATAATGTCATGTAGCTATACAAAAATGAGGCACATGGGATACAAGGGAAATCAGAATATACCACTTGATATACAAAAATACAAAAATTCCAAAAGCTTCCACTACTAGCCTCATGAGCATAGGCTTAGTCTACTTCACCCATACTCCATCATAGTATTGAAAATCAAGCATCAAAAGATGAGGGTTTCCATTTTCCTACACCTATAGTCATAAAGTATGATTAGGTTCCAAGGATGGCCTGATCACAGTGTGAGATATATTTAGTACACCACCACCAATAGTGTCTAGTTCAATCTGGTCTATTCATATAAAATTAGTGGTGTGAAGACATAGAATAAATGTGAAACAATAAATAAATGAAACATGTTGGCCCAGGTTCCTCATGGATACCTGACCAACACTACCTACTTCATCCTAAACCGTATATGTCTAAATCAAGGTCAACCTATATAGATAATATATGGGTGTAATGGTAATAATTCACCATAAACAAGTATCAATAGACGATGTTAAGCCAAGCATGCGATTTGGATTGGTTGAATCATCCTTGGATAACAACTATGTATTCTATATTTAATAAAATTCATCATTATAATTTAATAAGAGGTACCATGATCCCATCCAAGGTGATCTAAAAAGGAATCCCAAGTATTGATATAGGGACACTATAAGTACCCAACACCGTATGATTCAGTCTAAGGTAATCTGCAAATAGAATCCCAAGTATCACTCCTAGCCTAGTGTGAAGACAAAAACATCAGAGTCCATCCCTTGTATCTCACATAGGGAACCAAGTAGCACTTGTGGAATGGTTCAACCATATTTCCACTGAGCCCATACATGGGGTCTCCCCCAGGGAACCAATATCACTCATAAGGAGGTAGATAATCCACCTGGTGATCCCATACAAGGCATTCCAAGTATCTCTACCGGGATATTTATGATTCATTTTTAAATTATAATTATAAGGAATGATGATCCCATCCATGGAATCCTTACGTCAGGACCCATGTATCACCCTTGACATGATATCATGGTAATATTATCTATCAACATATCATATCATTTAAAAAAGATTTAATTCCAAAACAATTTATCCAATTTGGACAATTTATTTATTAAAAATAATATCACACCCCTCAAAGGGTGGTTTAGAAATTTAAGTCAAGGGGAATTTAGGTCATTAAGTAATGGAACACACATGGGGTGGAACATATTAAGGAGATCAACTAATGGTATTGATTATACATTAGGTAGAACCATATCAAGCATGGAGAACCATTTAATTTAATTTACTAATAATTTTGGAGGCTTTATTGGAGAAGTTAACCATGAATCATGATAGTTTATAATATAAATGCAATGATCTTTTAGGGAAAGGAGCTAGACCAAAAACCATAGGTTTGTAGGAATCTACTCATCTAGCGACAAACCATGAATCAAACTATAATGTGAGAAATTAGAATAGAAAATAAATTACTTGAAAATAAGGCATATGAACTCACACTAAAAAACATAAGATATTAGAAGATAAATTAGGAATAGAAGGAAGTGGAGTGGAGTACTTATCGAGAGGGAACCAATGCACATAACTATAAAGAAAATGAAGATTAGAAGTAGGAGATACAAAAAATACTATTTTGGTTTTATGAGGAGAACTTTATGAGGACGACTGCTAGAGAAAATTCTTTGTGGAAGAAGGGTTAAGGTGTTAAATTTTTTTTATAGGAAAATGGTAATTTACCCCTTTATTTAGTGGTCTCATGGTTTGGACACATGGTTGGCCATACTATAGTCCAACTATGCACCTGACACTACCCAATGAACCCCCTTTCACGGGCTAGGCTCATGGTTTGACTAACCGTGCATGGCTTGTATGAAATGGATATATCAAGAAACCTATAACACCCACATATGCATGTTTCCCAGTTCAATTGGTTTATTCAAACTTTGTGACCTCTTACTGTGCATTGAGTTCCCCACGTGGTTGAGCTGTACAGTTAGCACTAACCATGCGCTGACCTTGCGACTTAATCCATCTTTCTAATTTCTAGATCTATGGGATCGGAACGAGCCACAAACACTCTAAAACCACTCCTTATCCTTTAGAGGACATTTATTGCATAAAAAAATAGGTTTTTAACATTAAAATAAGATTCCAAACCTCCTAAAAAATCCATGATGTTATAACCTCCCTTCCTTAAAACAACTCATCCCATAGTTTCCATTTCGAGGGTGGTAAAACATCATTTGAGAAAATTTCCATCCCCTGAGCACATAAATATAAATCTCAATCCCAAGATATTCTAGTAAACTTCCATGCCACCATATATCTCAGACCAGTGGAACTAAATTAGTTTAGAGATCCTTCATTCTATGATCAACGATACATATTGGATTCTCCTCAAAGGATTCATCTTCCTCAAGCTCAACGTCCTCAGGATCAAATCAATTAGACTAGTCAGGGTGATACCGATAGAGCTATGATACCAAATAGAATCCAAGCATGGACATGCACCTCTTAGGTAAATCTAAATAATATAATATCATTTTGACTCTCTCCATGATCTGAAAAGGCATGATGTAATGAGGTGATAACTTTCCCTGTCTTCGAATCCATCTATGACCCAATCAAGGATAAAATTGTAAAAAGTTCTAATGTTCCAAATCAAAATCTAGAGGTAGATGATGATGATTGGTATAAGAATTATTTCTAGACTAAGCTATATCCATACATTTATGAATTAACTATACTTTCTTTGAGGTCTCCTGAATGATATGAGGGCCCATTGGTGCCGCCACACGTATTTCCAACTAGTACAGGGGTGAATGACATAGACTTTCATAAAGGGCCTCATATAGAGATATTTTAATCATTTAATAAAATGTATTATTGTTATAAGAATCAATTAGAGGCATTTTCTTCTCCCAAGAACCTCCAAACTAAAGGACGCATTCCTATAGTATATTCTTTAACACCCGTATCATCCGCCCAGACAACTAGTCAGTTTGATGGTGATTTGTTGTACTTAAGAGAACCTATGAAACTAGTGACTTCTTTGACCCTCTCCATAATCATGATGTAAACTAGGCATATCAGTCTAATATGATAGAACTAGGTACACCATGAAGGCACAAAATCTAAAAAATGTAAAGACTCCCAATTTCATCAATTGAGAAGGTCTCTTAGATATGTAGAAAGCGTGTAACAATGGTTAACCTATCAAAAATAATCCATAATGCATCACTACCTTGAGATAATCTTGGAAAAACCTTAAAAAAATACATGGTGAAGTTTTCCCTTTTCCATGTAGGAATTTCCATAGGTTGTAAAATTATAGCAGGTCACTGGTTCTTCGCCTTCATATGCTAACAAGTGGAAAACCTTGTGACGAAAACTTTCATGAACCATCCCAAAGGATCCTGTTTCATGAATCAACAATCCCACTTCCAATTGGTCAGGGGATGATGACTAGGGTCGAGTAGGCATATCACTAACATGGGAGGCCTTATACTAAGTACCTATAGACACACACACATATCCAAGACCATACAATGCTGAAATATAAAAAGAGAACTAAAAAACCATGACTACATACATATAAATCCCACAACTAGAGTACAATAGTAATAAAAAGAAATTAAATAGGTTCAAATACAAGCCCACTATAAATATTATGAAAACAATTCCAACCTGAAATTAAATATGGGACTACTGTCAAGATAACACTAGAACACACCTTAGTCTATCTGGTATCACTAATTACCATCTAGTCTTAGTATGTCTAGGACTCTATCAAAAGGATTACCATTTTCAAAAGACATGATATGCACTGGAAAATCCCATGCCGGGGTGAGTATAACAATACCCAGTAGGGCACCCCAAAACTACAATGAATACAACAAAATAATACATTTATCTCGATAAAGGCATATTTTTACAAAACATATATAAAGAATATCAATATATACTCAACAAAGACACACAGTCTAGTGGAAATTCACAATCATAATGCTATCCTAGAATTCTAGCTTGAGGATTCCGTAAAGCACTCATATGGGAGAATATATACCTAAGTCTGATAACACTGATGATTTTCATTTTAGATTTAATGATCATTAGGTCTCATCATAGGAAATACATACTGAAAGTATAAAGAGATATGATTCATAGATGAGTATCACTCCCATGTCCATGGGGTATACCTACAACTCAATCTGGATTAACCCTCTATGTAAGGAATCAGTGCCTACATAGTATGGGTTACGACGATGCCAAGAACTCCATGTAGGGCATGGATATGGATAGCGGATCTCACTCTATACCTCAAAGAATGTACCCAACAACTCTATCCAAGAAGTATTTCTTAAGGGATCGCTGTCCAAAGTATAGGAGGTGATTCCACTCGAACCCTCTGGGAATTGATATGGGGAACAAAACCTAATGAAAATTTTCCAATATAAAGAGGAAAAGGGATCCAAGATAACTTTTAAGGAGTACATGAAATGTAGTAGGGTTAGATTCCCTACCCCTCGACCATGGGTCCGACCCATGTAAACTGACCATCTTTGTGTCTTTGTCTGGGTGAGAGTACATGGTGTGCTGCCACTAGTCTACCTCATCCCGTGTCCTGGTACATAGTTTAGTACATCTATGCCTGTCCTGGACCTGTCTATGTTGGATTACACTACGTTATCATGCCTGTGTACTCCAACCCATGTCTGTGTACCCTCCAAGGTATACTTCTAGCTTATAAAAGGGGACCACATTCCATGTAACAAGTTCACATACATTATGATACTTATCTCTTTCTCGAAACCATAGACTCTATTGATAGGGGTCCACATAATGTGTGGCACCATGTTTTGTGCCATATAGTGTGAAATTTTCCATATTCTCAGATCTGGATCCCATGACTTCTGTCATTTCATCATCCTTAGATCTGGAAACTGGCTCACTGGAGAATCATGAAGTAAGACCAGATGATCCTTTCCATCATCAATTAACATGTTATGACCGTTCGAATCATTTGGAAAATTCCTTATACTGGTGTTCTTTGTTGCATTTTGAAGAACATGAAAACTGGGTACCTATGTTATCTGATCTATTTCTACCTCCATCCTCACACCACTATCATGTCATGGTAAGAACATATCTATGATTACAAACCATTTCTTTAATAATCAGGTGTGGCATGTTTTAATTTCTAGTATTTGTCGAACCGAACGACAAAAAAAGAATGCCCATGATGAATGAATAATTGGGGTAGAAAAGAAAAAGAACAATAATGAAGTATAAACCTTGGTTGATGTTTATGTTGACCATGATTCGTTTCCATTAGAATGATGAATAAAGAGATGTAAATTTAATAACAAAGAAAATATCCCAATAAAAATTCCCACAAATATATCCCATCCCCTAAAAGACCGATTCACAGATCACTTAGTTGGTTAATTTATTAAGGTTGTTCGTAGAAAAAGAATAGGGAAATAAACCAAATCAAAGAACATCCTACCATGATTCAGATTTATTGTCGATAAATAATGAAGTGGCATCACTATTGTTTGTGAGATATTTTGATTCCATAACATGTGGATCACCGATCTACAATTCGGCGAAAGTTCATCTAAGAGAGATCCTTAATGCTCTCTCCAATGGTTCCAAGGCGATGCGTCTAACTATGGAATTTCATTACAATAGTGTATTTAAATAAACGTCATTTTTTATGTGAATGAATCAAAAATAAAATAAAATAATTAATTATTTTGTTTATTTTATGCTTGTGTTGTTTTTTACACAAATTCTATGCACCAAATAATGTTATATCGTGTATTGTGAAAAACCCATGTTCTAAACTCAACAATGCCCTTATATTTCTGATATGTTCCCTTATTTAGAAGTTATTCGAACTTTTTAGGAAAATTGTTCACATTTTCTACTTAATATATTTAATATTTTTTAAACATTTATTCTGGGTATACCCGGCCTTAGAATCACATGTCATCTTAACGACTAGTCTCAAAATTGATCCACACAATATGAAAAAAATAATAAATGGGAAATTAGAGTCATTAAATTCTCCCCACCTTGGGGATTTACATCTCAAAAATCCAAAATAAGGGCTACATAAAGATATGAGGGTACTGAGCACGAATTTGAGCCTCTTGCTGTCAGGTTCTCTCCAGAAGATTCCTATGCTGCCACCAGACACACACTAATGGAATTATTTTCCCATGGAGGATCCTCTCTTAATTATCTTTGATCTCTACCAAGTACTCAGTAAAGGCAACTCTATCCCTGATGTCCATACTGACCTAGTTGGTAATATGCAAAGGGTTATGCACATATCTCCTCGACCATGACACGTGAAAGACGTTTTGTAGCTAGTCTAACTATGGAGGTAGAGCTAAGCAGTGTGCCACCTCATGAACTCTACGTAGTATCTAGAAGGATCCAATGAATATCATTGATATATTTCCACCATGGCCAAATCTCTATAATCTATGTTGAGGTGAGACCCATTGGAACACATGGTATCCCTCCTCAAACTCCAAAGGAACTCTTCATCTATGCGCATAAAACTTCTGATGGATTTAGTCAGTCCTCATCCTCTCCTAGTGGATCTTCATGTTCTCAGTAGTTTCTCACACCAACTCTGAGCCCATGAGTGTTTAATCTCTTGGGTTATTACAATATAGTGGTGACCTGTAGGGTCACTCGTACAAAGCCTCAAATGGAGCCATACTGATGGTATAATGGAAAATATTATTTTACATAAACTCCATTAGTGGTAGGTGATCCTCACAACTATGAAGAAATTACATCTTGAAATCTTATAGCATTTCATTCATAACCTGAATGGTCTACTCTATCTGGATATCAATTTGTGGGTGAAAGATTGTGCTCAAGCATAACTAAGTTCCAAATGATTCATGAAATCCCTTCCATAACTGACATGTGAAGCAAGAATCATGGTCAGAAATGTTCATCAATGGAACTTCATGGATTCAAATTATCTCCTTCACATAGAGGCATTCCAATATCTTGACCTAAATCTACTCACAAATGGATTGGAAGTGGGCTGACTTGGTGGGTCGGTCTATGATCACCCAGATAATTTTTTCCCATGGACGTGTGTGGTAATCCCATCACAATTTCCATAGATATCCCATCCCACTTCCACTATGGAGCCTCAAGGATTTGATATAAAACTATTAGAAATTGGTTCTCTGTATTCACTTACTGATAAGTAAGGCATTGATAGAAAAAATATTCAACTCCTTTTTTTATCCTTTCCCACAAAAAATCACATCGGAATTCCTAGTATATCTTTTCCACACATGTATGTATTTCCAAAGAATATGTTTTAAACTCTCTGAGAAAATCCTTTCACAACATCACTAGTAGAATTGTGAATCCTCTGAAAAGAATAACATTCCCCCACCTTTATAAAATCTATCAGGAGTATGTCCAGTTGATATATGAGTACATAGGGTCTCATAGTCGATATCCCCCAGCTATGCCTCCCCGAGTCACTGTAAAAGAGGGGGGGGGGTAACAACCATAAACTGAAGGTAAGATCCTCCATCTCCATGTAAAAAAGCAAAACTATAACAAGGTAAATTGATCCAGTTCCTTGTTCAGTGACTACGAACATGATCTCCTACTGAGATAATCTGTTACTACGTTACCCTTCCTTGGATTATATACTATCTTGAAGTCATAATCATAGAGAAACTCTATCCAAAAACTCTATCTCAGGATAAGATCCTTCTAAGAGATGATATACTTTAGACTCTTATGATTATAATAGAAAATGAATTGCTCTCCCATCAGGTAGTGTTTCCACATATTTAGTGCAAATATTACCACTTCTAACTCAACATCATGGATCATGTAGTTTTGCTCATGTGTTCTCAACTGATGTAAACCATTGGAAATAATTGTGTTACTCTAAAAAAACACAATGAAACCAAATTATTTATGTATCAAAAAAACTATGTACTCAACACCCTCCTCCAAAAATCTCAGGATGGGAGAAATCATCAATTTCTACCTCAACTGCTGAAAATCCACCATGAACCTCTCTATCCACATAAAAGGTTGACCCATTTAGGTCAAAGCTATCATGGGTACTGATACCATGGAGAAGTCAAGTATGAATATCTAGTAATATCCAACCAAACCAAGGAATATTCACAGCTCTATCATGATCTTAGGGGGATCCCAACCTAACACTACTTCAACCATGGACAGGTCCACTACCAATCCATCTGATATGATAAAATGTCCCAGAAAGTGGACCACCTAAATCTATCACTGGAACTTACAGAGATTACCGTAAATATGGTGCTCTCAAATTTTGTCCAAAACCATACTCAAGTGTCTCACGTGGTCCTCCTCGAATATAGAGGAAATAAGGATATCATTGATGATGACTACTATAAACTGATCTAAGAAAGGTTGAAAGATCGGGTTCATGATCCACCTGAACATTACTGGGGTGTTCATCATTCTAAAGGGAATCACTAAGTACTAATAGTGATCACAGTGACATTTGAATACTTTATTTGATATATCCCTATACCATACTCACAATTGGTGATATCCAAACCTGAGGTCAACCTTTAAGAACCACTGAGCCCTTCTCAACTAATCACGGAGGTTATATATCCTCAATAGTGGATTTTTCTTTTCATGGTCACCTAGTTTAAGTGACGGTAGTCCACACATAATCTTAAGCTCCAATACACCTTCTTGGAATATAAAACTGAGGATTCCAGGGTGAAACAATGGGTCTAACGAGTCCCTTCCTCTGCAAGTCCTCCAAACTCACCATTAGCTCAAAAATATTTGAGAGAAACATCCAATATGTTGGAATAGATATCGATGCCATACTAGGATGTATATTAATGTATAATTCTATCTCTCAGTGGGGAGGTAAGCCTAAAAAATTCTTAGGGAATACATCCTCATAATCCACCACCATTGTAGAAAATTGGAAACTCATAAAATACACTACACAAAGGGTTTGGATAGACAACTGATGAGTAATCGGGTGGACCCTCCTATGAACGAGTCTATCATATGCTTCCTGGGTTTCCTTTTCACTGAAAAAGTAGAACCAAGTTCCGCTACTAGGGACACACTGCATACTCGATCTGAAATAGTCAATCTAGGCGTGAACTATGTATAACTAGTCCATACCTAATATAATGTCATAGGGCCTCATTGTTGCTAAAAATAGATCCCTATATAAACTTTGGCACCAAGAGTCAATTCACACCATGAGAAAAAGTGTGTGATTGTTGATTCATCTCTAGCAGGAGTCTCCATATGCAAGGGTTGAGTCGAGGGCTCAACTGGAATATCTAAGTCTCGTATAAGATATGTGGAGTGAAAAGAATAACCAGAACATGTGTCTTTTAGTATTACATATAAGGTATAAAATACATATATTGTACCTCGTATCATTCTCAGAGCCTCTAGGTCATAAGCTTAGACTTCTTATAGATGTTCCCTCCTCTATCCTCTAGCTCCCCAAGCCTAACATATATCACCTGGGGGTGGTGGTGGTAATAAGTCAAAGTGTTTATGATGTCCTAATTATCTCCCATCTTCTCTACCATGTCTGCCACCCAATGAAACGATTTGTTCCTACTGATACCTCTCCCTCAGTGGTCCCCCAACAGTTTTAACAATATGGTGGGTCAGAAAATCTCATTCTAGATTTTCCATATCATCACATGAGTAGAACCACCTCTTCCTAGGATAACTGGACCCATCCTAAGAGACATGAACCACAAACCCTCTATCTTAGGACCTCCTCCTAAAACGTCTCAAATGTCCAGCTCCCTAAGGCTGACGTCTACTCCCTTCTATTGAGGTCTCTGTTCCTACCTACCCCATGCCACTAACCAATAGATGTATCTTCTCATATGAGAAAATATCAACCACCAAAGATTTATCTATCACCCTAGCATAGGTAGGAATGAATAGAGAGATAAAACTAGATCTAATGCCTCTATGTAGTCATCACTCGAAGTTTTGATCCCTAAACAACTAGAGATGAACCATATACATCGATTACAAAGAGAGGTTGGTAAACCTTGATCAATACTCAACTACTATCGTGCTACCTTACTAGAGCTACAGAAGCTCATGGATACGTACAACCCTATACGTAGATAGATAGAAATCCTCTCTAAAAAGGAACTCAAACTCTAACAATGTAAGAGTCACCTCATTGTAAGTTTGGGTCACTAATCCCCACCATATTCATACTAATCCATCGAGAAGGCTCTCCACCAGGAACACAATCTGATGTGCTAGTGTCCTGACCAGATGGAGAACTCATGTTACCTCCTCAATCCAGTCTTTAGCTTCATATTGGATGAGATTGACTTTGAACCTGAGGGGGATTTTTCACTAAAACTTGTAATTTTTACTCATCCTGTACACCTCATCCTCTGGTATAATAGGCACCATGTGTTTCTCTAAAATTGGTGGTATATTTGGTGCACCACATGGAGGTAGAACCTTTGGAACTGGTCCTTGTATCGATGTATTAATTCTAAGGGGATTATCCTTGAGACCATGATGCTGAACCATAACTGGAATATATTGTAGAGGAATCATTAAAGTAAACAAGATGTACTACCGTCAATGGGTGTATTTTGAGGGCTGACTCAGGAAGGAAATATAAACCACTACCCATTTCTATATGATGCATGCACCATTTTTCCCCGTAACCAGTGTTATCATGTAGTTAGTCAAAAAGAAGGTGATCCGAGTCCTAGTGTATGGATACATAGGCCACCACACCGACACTAGAGTATCTAGCCAGAAATACGAGCTCAAAAAACTTAACATTATTTCCCCAAACCAATCTCAAAGACTCTTTTCCCATGTTATAACTGACTACTCTAATATCACTCTATCACAAACCTTCCCAAAGGGTCCCATGCCGCAACTCCCCAATCCCACCACCAATAGGCCAAGGGTTAGTGACTAGAACCATGTAGGCATATCAATAACATGGGAAGCCTTATCATAAGTACTTGTAAACACACCAATATCTTCAATCCCATAAAATTCTAAAATGTAAAAATTAAATTAAATAATCATTCGTGAATACATCTAAATCCCACAACTAGAGTATGAAAGGAAGTAAAGGAAAGTAAAAAGAGCCAAATAAAATCCCACCACAAAGAGTCTAAAAACAATTCCAAACTGAAAGTAAAACTAGTACTGCTGTCAAGATACCATAAGAACTCACCTTGGTCTGTCCAATCTTACTAAGCACTGTCTGGTCCTGGTCTATCTTGGACTCTATCAAAAGGTCGATTATCTTGAAAAGACACAAAACCTGCGGGAATAGCCTATGCAAGAGTGTGTATAACAATACCCAGTAGGACATGTAAAAAACACAAAGCATATAACAAAATAATACAATCATCTCTACACAGGTATATGTCTACAACACATATAACAAGAAGATCTAGATATACTCAAAAAATACACGAAGTCTAAAGGTATGTCACAACATTAATTATAGGCTAGAATCCTAGCTCGAGGATTTCGCAAAGCACTTGTTTGGGAGAACAAACTCCTAGGTCTGATAACACCAATGAAATTTGTATGAGAGGTAATGATCATCGAGACTCATAATAGTAAGTACATACTAAAAGTCATAAGAGGTATGATACAAAAACGGAGATCACTCCCAAGGCCTTGGGGTATAACAAAAAATCAATCTATATTTACTAGATAAGTATAAGATAGATTCTCACATAGTGTTGGTCATGATGATACTAATAACTCCACCTAGGGAATGAAGATGAATAGATGATCTCACTCTGGCCCCTCATGGAAGGATTTTAACAACTCTATCCAAGAAGTCCTGCAAAAGGGATCTCCATCCTAAGTGTAGGTTGTGATTACATACTAACCCACATTAAATGGATATAAGGAACACAACCTAATGAAAATTTTCCAATATATAGAGGAAATGGTCTCTAAGACAACTTTTAAATAGTACACGATGTGTAGTAGGGATACAGACCGTGTCCCTCAACCCTAGGTCCTGGCCGTATAAACGGACCATGTTTGTGGCTGTGTATGTGTGAGAGTACATGATATGCTACTTTCTATGTACCTAACCCTGTGTCCCAGTACATGTATTAGCCCATATATTCCTGAACTAACCTTATCCATGTGAGAGTACACATCTTACCCATGACCATGTACTTCAGACTATGTCCGTGTATCCTCTGAGGTACATGCCAAGCTCAAAAAAGTGTGCCACACACTATGTGATACTTATCTCTTCCATGAAACCCTATCCAATACTTAGAGGGTCCCAAACGGTGTGTGACTTCATGTTACACACTGTGTAGTGAAGAATTTTTTAGATTCTCAGATCTGGATCCCTTATTTGCAGCTATTACTTCAACATTTTATCCAGTAACCACCTCATCAGAAAATCCGGAACCATGACCCAATGAGTCTTAAAATCATCTATTAACAAAATCTGGCACTTCGATTCATTCAGAAAATTCCTTCAAATCATTTTCTTCATTACACACTAAATAACCCTAAAATGGGGTACCTACATCATCCGATTTGCTTCCACCTTTATCTCTGCAGCACCGTCACGTCATTTCGAGCCTGGATCTATGATTTCGAATAAGTTTTCCAGGAATCAGGTGTGCAATGTTTTCATTTTTGGTATACGTCGAACCGTGGTCTAAACGAAGAATGCCTAGAACGAATGATGAATCAGGGGAGAAGAGCACAATAACAATCATGAAGAACAAACCTTATTTGATGTTCATGTTGACCACGATTTGTTTCCATTTAAATGATGATCTAAGAGATAAAAATTTAATCACAAAAAAATCTCCCAATAAAAGTCCCCACAAATAGAGCCTATCTTGCAAAAGACCAATCCATATATCAATATATTTTTTGAATTTTCATTTTTCATCATAAAAATTAATAACCTGGAAGGAAACCAAATCAAACAACATCTTAACTTTATTCAAATTTATTAATGATGAAGAAAAAATAAATTTTATTGTTTTTCATGAGATCCTTTGATTCTATTGCACAGTAATCACAGATCCATGATCTGGTGAAAGTTCACTTGAGAGAGATCGTTAAACCCTCTCTCCAATGACTCTAGGGTTATGTGGCTAGCCCTGGAATTTCATCATAACTGTCTATTTGAATACATGTCATTCACGACATCAAAAAGCTAAAAATTAAAAATAAAAAAAATAATTAATTATTTTATTTATTTTACACCTTCGATTACTTTTCCAAAAATTCTCCTCACTAACCAAGGTTATGTCACACCTAGGGTAAAAACTATGTTCTTAACAAAATAGTTCTACCATATTTTTGATTTGGGACATATTTTAGAAGTTATTCCAATTTTCAAGAACACTACATGAACATGGTATTTATTATATTTAATATATTTCAAAAATTTATTACAGGAACACATGGCCTTAGAATCACATGTCTTCTCATCATATAGTCTCTAAAATAATCCCTAAAATTTTAAAAAATAAAACATGGAAAATATAAGTCATTAAATTCCCCTCACCTTTGGGATTTATCTACCAAAAATAAAAAATAAGGACTAAAAAAAGAGATGTGGGTACTAAACATGAATCTAAGAATCCCACTTATAGGTTATCTTCTGAATATTCCCATTATTCCACCAAACACAAACTAAAATAATCTTTCACTCATGAAGGATCATCTCCTGCTGATCCTCAATCTCTACTGAGTACTCAAAAAAGGTATCTTTATCCTTGATGTCTAGACCACCCTAGTAGATAACGTGCAATGGGTCGTGTATGTATCTCCTCAGCTGCGACACATGAAAGACATTGTGTACCTGGTCTAATTGCAGAGATAGGGCTATGTGGTAAACCACCTTTCCAACTCAACAACATATCTAGAAAAGGATAATGAATCTCGGAGATAGATTGACACACTGACCAAATCTCAGTAATCCAAATTGAGGTGAGACCCATAGAAACCCATGGTCTCTCTCCTTGATCTCCAAAGGCCGCTATAGTATATCTGCATAAGACGTATGATGAATATGTGAAGTCCACATACACTCTTGGATGAAATGCACCTTTTTGGTAGTTGCTCACACCAACTCCAAGGCCATGATTAACAAATCTCCTAAGTCTATCCAGAAAATTGGTGACCTGCATGGTCACCCATAAAAGGCCTCAAATGGTTCCATACCAATGGTGGAATGGTAGATGTTATTATATTCCAACTACAACAATGGTTGGTGATCCTTACAACTAAATATGAAGTCCATCATGCATGATCGTAGCATGTCCTCCAAAACATAAATGGTCTTCTCTATCTAATTGTTAGTTTGTGGGTGAAACACTGTGCTCAATTAGAGCTGAGTCCCAAATGATTCCTGGAATCCCTTCCATAACCAATGTGTAAAGAATACATCATGCTAAAAATATATTGTTGGTGGAACTCTATGGAGTCAGGCTATCTCCTGCACATAGAGGTATCCTAGGATCTATATTGAACTTTACCCCCGAATAGATAGGAAGTGGGATGACTCTGTGAATCATTCTACAATCAACCAGATGGAATAATTTACCTAGTACATACATGGTAATCTCTTCATGAAGTCTATATATATCTCATCCCACTTCAACTCCATAACCTAATGGTTTTGAGATAAACCAACTGTAACTTGGTGCTTAGCCTTCACTTTTTGGAAAGTACTAGATCTATAGAAAAACTATGCAAATCTCTTCTTTATCCATGGCCACCAAAACTGACATTAGAGGTTTTGTTACATCTTTTCTACACCTAGATATAATTCCAAAAGAGATCTATGAAACTGTCTCAGTACCTCCTTCCACAAGGTCACTAGTACCATCGTGCATCCTCTGAAAACAACATCATAATCCACACCTTTAGAAAATCCATCAGGAGCATATCCAGTGGATATATGTTTATGTAGGGTCTCATAGTCGACATCCCAAAGCCATGACTCCCTAGATCTATATAAAAGTGGAGGTGTAACAACCATCCACTAGAGGTAAGCTACTTCATCTCCATCTAAAAAGAATAACTTTAATGAGGCCAACTATTATAACACCTTGTTCAACAATTGCGAATAAGATCTCCTTCTGAGAGAATCTACTACTTCCCTTTATATCCCTAGAGTATACACTATCTTGAAGTCATAATCATGGAGGAAATATAT
Source organism: Viscum album (assembly GCA_963277665.1). Taxonomy (NCBI): domain Eukaryota; kingdom Viridiplantae; phylum Streptophyta; class Magnoliopsida; order Santalales; family Viscaceae; genus Viscum; species Viscum album. The sequence goes on from OY728156.1 coordinate 1,541,931,720, forward strand.
CCAATTCCTATTTCTCAAGTTAAGATCCATATGATAGAAGATTTACTTTAGATTCTTCTGATTAGAATAGATGATGAACCACTCTCCCATCTGGTAGTGTCAACACATATTTAGTGTGAAGACTAATGCTACTAACTCAACATCACGGGTCACATAGTTATAATCATGTGGTCTCAACTAATGTGAACCATTGGAAATCAACACCTACCTATTCATCCAAACAGAACCAATCTTGGTTTCTAATGCATCATAAAACACTACATACTCGACACCCTCATCCAAAAGTCTCAAGATGGAAGCAATCATAAATTTCTACCTCAACTGATGAAAATCCTACTGAACTTCTCTTTACACACAATAGGCTATCTATTTTGAGTCAAAGATATTTTGGGTGATGATACCCTAGATAATTCAGGTGTGAATATATGATAATAGCATGACAATCCAAGGAAGTTACACACATATGTCATGCTCTTGGTTGGATCCCAATCTAACACTATCTCAACAATGGCCAGGTCCACTACCACTCTATATGATGAGATAACATGACCTATAATGTGGACCTTTGTAATCTAGAACTAGAAATTTGAGAGCTTCCCATAAAGATGGTTCTCTTAGAGTACTTCCAAAACCTTTCTTAAGTGTCTCACATGCTCTTCCTCAGACACTGAGTACACAAGGATATCATTGATGAAGACTACCCTGAACTGGTCTAACAAGTGTTGAAATATCTGATTCATGAGACCCAAGAACACTACTTGGGAGTTCATCATTCCAAAGGGAATCACCAAGTACTCACAATTACCATATAGACATCTAAATGTTGTCTTCATTATATCATCATCCCTTACTCACAACCAGTGATAGTTTGACCTAAGTTCAACCTTCGAGAACCATCAAGCCCCTTTAAACTGATCAAAGAGTTCATCAATCCTTGAAAGCAGTTATTTTTTCTTTAATGTCACCTGGTTTAAGATTATTTAGTCCACACATAACCTCAATCTCTTGTATGCCTTCTTGGAAAACCAAACTAGGGCTACCCAGGGTGAAAAATGAGTTCTAACAAATCCCTTCCTCTACAAGTCCTTCAATTGAACCCTCATCTCGTGAAGCTCTACAGGATCCATCCAATATGATGGAATATATATTAGTTTCATACCATGGTTTAGATCAATGCATAAGTCTATATATCAATGGATATGTAATCCTGGAACATTCTATGGGATGACATCCTTGTACTCTTCCACTACGGTAGGAAACTATAAACTCATAAAATCCACTTCACCAAGGGTCATTCTACCCAACTGATGAGTAATCAGTTTCACCCTCTTATTCATAAGTCCATCCCATGATTCCAAGGTTTATTTTTCACTAAATAAAATGAGAACTTACTTCCATCACTATGGGCACACCACATTCTCTTCTTGAAATAGTTTTTTTGGGAATAAACTACGGATAACCAATCCATACCTAAGATGAAATCATAAGGATTAGATACCTACAAAAAATATCACCTCTAATAGTTAAGTCATGCTTTCATAACATGTTTGTGATTGTTGAGTCATCTCCAGTAGGAGTCTCTAAGCACAAGGTATGATCTAAGGAATCAACTAGAATCTCTAAGTCTTGTAAATGATATGTGGAATAAAAGTAATGACTAGAACCCGTGGCTATTATATAGTCGCCTCATCGTAAGACTGGGTCACTAACCCCCACCATCATCCTACTAAGCCATGGAGAAGGATCACCACCATGAACACCATCTAATCTATTGGTGCCCTGACCAGAAGGAAAAATTATTTCACTTCCTCGATCTAGTCCTTAGATTCTTGTGGGTCGGGCGCACCTTGGATCTAGAGGGGTCTCTATCATTGAAACTCAAGAATTGGACTTAGGCTGCGCACCTCATCTGATGGTACTGTGGGTACCATGTGATTCTTTTTAGGTGATGGTATAACTGGTGCACCACCTAGAGGTATCACCTTCTAAACTGGTCCCTATATCGATGTCTCACCATTTAGGGGATCATTCTCATGATCAAAATGCTGAATCATAGTTGTAATATGTCATAGAGGTATCCTGAAAGTAAAAAATATGTCCCACAATCAATGATTATATCTAGAGAATTGAATCAAGAAGGACATGGAAACTATAAAACATTCCTCTATGATTCATGTACCATTATTTTCTCTAAAACTAGTGTTCTCATGTATCTATTTGAAAAGCAGGTGATCAGAGTCTTGGTGTATAGATACATCAACTATCACACCAACACTAGTGTCTTTTCCCTGAAAACTAAACTCAAAACACTTAATACTGTTTCCCCAAACCAATCTCACAAACATCAGTCCCATGGTAGAACCTACTGCTCTGATATCACTCTGTCATGACCCATCCCGAAGGGGCCCATGTCATGACTCCCCAAGCATTCCTCCAATAGGACATGGGACGACGACTAGTGCCAAGTAGACATATCACTAACTTGGGAGGCCTTAGACTAAGTACCTATATGTAACGACCCAAAATTTTGAATAAATCTTGTTTCCTAATTTTATGTGTTATTTTATTTTTTATACTCAACAAAAATGTTTCATTTGATTGCATGATTATAATTAAAATGAGACCGATGGGTTTTGACTGTTATATGACCATTGGTCAATATGACCACTGGAAACTAAATGTTTTGATTATTGTCTCTAAATACAAGTAATCTTGGTTAATTATTATAGAAAGAAGATTAGATGGCCTCACCTAGTAGTCTCGGACCGATCGAAGCCCATCTAACAGAACTTGGGAAGGAGGTAGCACCACTGGGCTTTGCTCTGGACCAAACCCAAGCTGAAATTCATCATGTGAAGCTAGAACGGGATCGCCTTCGCGAGAAGTTCAAACTGATAGAAATTACTACTCGTGCGATGTTGGCCGAGCCTCCCTCGGATTCTCTCACCTTAGCACACCTTACACTTAGGTCCTATGCTGGTGTGATAAGGGGCTATGTAAGGAGAACGTAACTGCCTTGTGTAATCCTTTGTTTTAAATAAAAATTGGGATTTATTCTTATGATGAAGTTTATGAATTTTCAAATGACCGGATAAATATAGTATGCATATTTTTGATTAATTTTAGAAAATGGATATTTTAAAAATGTTTATGTAAACCTTAAATAATTAAAAATGTGTAATGATTTTCAAAAAATGGTCTTCTACAATTATGTTCAGTACAAAATTTGGAGTCTAATAAGATCAACTTGATTTTTGATGAATAGTAAATTATGAATAGTGATTTTATGATTAGGATTAGTAATAAGACCAAATGGATTAGTAATCTCACTTAAAGAAAGTTTTAAAATAATCTAGGCACCTTGATTAAGTAATGTGATTCAATAAAATGGTTAAATAACGGTTTCATAAATTATTATTCAAGTATTAGTTTTTTTGGGTGAATAGTGTTTTTTAATTAAAAATTAAATTAAAAATATATAGAAAATTATTTTTATAAAATGGATTTCATTTTTGAACTCAGAGCACCGATATTATGTTATGGTAATTTTTGTTGTTTTTTCTAAAAAAATGAATTTTCAGTGAATAGTGTATTTATTTAAAAAATAAATTAAAAATATTTAGAAAATTATTTTTATAAAATGGAGTTCATTTTTGGAATCAGAGCATTGATATTTGATTAAGGTGAAATTTTGGGATCTTTCTGAGAAAGTTGAATTTTCAGTGAATAGTGAAAATACAGTTTTAGGGTTTCGGTATGTTTAATGACATCATAACTATGTCATGATGATGTCATGAGATTTTTTTTAAGGGTTGTCCGGCCAAGGGTGATGAATTATTGTGTGGGGGTCCCCATGTGGCCTAACTTTATGGGAAGTACCATGGGAGGGCCCATGCTTTTGAGAAAACCACTTTTGAGGTGTCCCTTGGCCATTAATGCCTTGTCCCCTCACTTTCCCTATAAATACCAAGCCCTCCTCTCATCCATTCGACTCCCCACTCTTACACAACGAATTTCTGGTCTCATTACCTCCCAAGGAGTCCTCCCAAGGTGCCCCCAAGCCTTCAAGGTCCCATCCTTTGAGGTTTAAGAGTTACATTTTAAGGTAAGGGATCCGACCTCTCTCTTTCATTTCAAGTAATCTCTTTTATGTCATTCCTTTTATGCTCCATGTTCTTATGTTGGAGGATGTTCTTCTATACTCCTCTTACTGAAATTTTCATGTTCATATAATGAGATATCCCCTCTTACTCTCATTATTTCGTTTTATGAAGTTTTAAGTGGCGCCGTTAGGCTGCCGAAATTTTTGTAACGGATTCTTTCTCCCTTCTCATTTTTCAAGATCTATTTTCATGTAAAGTATTTCAAGTTCATTTTTATTATGTTGGGGTATGATCTCTAAATTTATCATACTGATCTTTTATGATCATATTATGAGAGACCCCATTTTATCTCTTCAATTCAGTATTTTGAAGTTTTAAGTGGCGCCGTTAGGCTCCCGAATTTTTAAGTGGTTCTTCACCCTTCTCGTTTTGAAGTTCTACGTTCATGTAAATTCTTTCAAGTTCCTTTTTTATGTTGGGGTATGATCTATAAATTTATCATACTGATATTTTATGATCATATTATTAGAGACCCCATTTGATCTCTTCAATTCAGTATTTTGAAGTTTTAAGTGGCGCCGTTAGGCTGCCGAATTTTTAAGTGGTTCTTCACCCTTCTCGTTTTGAAGTTCTACTTTCATGTCAATTATTTCAAGTTACTTTTTTTTTATGTTGGGGTATGATCTCTATATCTATCATACTGGAGTCTTATGTTCATATGATGAGAGATGCCATTTGATCTCTTTAATTCAGTATTTTGAAGTTTTAAGTGGCGCTGTTAGGCTGCCGAATTATTTAGGGGATTCTTTCACCCTTCTCATTCTTTTCAAAGTTATACTTTCATGTCAAGTCTTTCAAGTTCCTTTTTAATTATGTTGGGGAATTATCTCTATATCTATCATACTGAACTCCTATGTTTACATGATGAGAGACCCTATTTGATCTTTTCAAATCATTTTTGTTGAAGTTTAAGTAATGCCGTTAGGCTGCCGAATTTTCATAAGAGAAATCTAATTTTTGTCTTCCTTCCATGTTTTTCATTTCAAATGGTATGTCCTTAAAATTTCATTACCATGTCCATATATCCTTCTTATTCTGTTCCCTTCTTGTTTTATGGATTATTTAGGAGTGGGTGACCCATGTCCCCTCTCTTTTCAATGTTTTCTAAAACCTTGTAACATAGCCGTTATGCTGCAGAATTTTCGTCTCAAAATACCTCTCTCTTTTCTCAAAATTATTTTATGTTATAAAGTGAATACTCAAAGATCTTATTTCTACAAGGGTATTCACATATATATCAAAATGTTCCATTTTAAATTCTGGGATTTACATACATGAGACCCGCTTTCCCTTCCGTGGGTTTAAAGTGCCATAAAGATCATGTCTTTAAAGCAGTTTTTAAAACGTTATGATTATGAAATGAAACCCATTTATTTTATTCTATATGGGTTATTTATGAAATTTTTGATGATGATATATGTGGATCACATGATAATAAAGTCAAATTTAAGGGTGCGCCCTGATAGCGCTCCAATGCATTGGGTAATGATGTAACCACTAGAGATTACAATTTTCACGATACCTTTGTGAATAACCTTGGTAATTTTCAAATGACACCTTGGGGATGGACCTTGGTGATATGTTCATGATTGTCTATGTTAAATGATGTAGCCACATCTTCAAGTTATGAAAAATGTTACTTTTATTATGATATATCTCATGATTTCTTTCTCATGCCTTAAAGTTCTTTTCATGACCTTATTGAAGTATCTCAAGTTCACATGTAAAATGTTTCTCTTGTTTTCCTTACTGGGCCTTCTGATCACCCTTTCCTTTGATGTATGTCCCCAGGTTCTGAGGTGCAGTAATGAACCTAGGATGAACATAAGGAGAAGCCTTTCAAGTGTTTAAGAAGAATGTTTTTTTTGTTGTTTCATGTTTTAAGTTCCTGGTTTCCACGACACTAAACCTTAAAGATCCTCGGTTTTGTAAAATGTAATGAAAGTTTATGCGATAAAAAGGCAGGATGCTATAGTTGGTATCAAAGGATGGTTTAATTATTTGTGGAAATTAGGATATGAAAACTCTTGGAAGAACCCTATATAAAAGTTTAAATATAGGAAATATTACTGGTATTTTGGTGAGTATTGAGTAAGGGGTTTCCAAGAAAATAAATCCCTGTCTGGATACGAGCAGGTAGAGGCGGCTCTGGCACAGATGTACATAGGGGTAAAACCCGAAAACACCGCTTTGAGCTAGACTCAAACGGGAACTGGTACACGACAATGGGCATTACTGCACTCTTGGTTACGACACTCCCGGGGGATATGCTTTGGTAAATTCATAAGCTTAGTACGAACCATTGTTAAAGGGACAAAGATAAAATAAAATAAAGATTCACATAAGAATATATGATCATGGATAACCTAGATGGGAACCTAGGGGATCACAAGTTAGGGTATACTTTTCAACTACAAGTTATCCTTATATGCTTTAAGTTTCTTTTCAGGATTATTGGCTAAGTATTGAAGCCCCTAATTATAGTTTCTTTTCTTAGTTAATGGCGGGAAATGGAAGAACATGTCCCAACAACCAATGTGATAGGAAATGCGACGATTGACGTATTAATATGAAAGAGATGATTAGGGGATTAAAAGATGATTATTATTTTAGAAGACGTTCACTATTTTGGGGACCCTATATGATTGAGGTAAATAGATTACTACGGTATTTTCATTGAGGAGTAAGGTTGACTTATATTTTGAAGAATCGATGAATTTAAGGTGGACTTATAGTAATTTAGGTTACTTATGGGAATGATTAACCTATCTTGGGTTAAATATGTTTAGGTTAGATACTTTTGTTATAAGATGTTAGGAGTGGTTGATGTTGTTTGGAGATGAACAATGAAGTTTATTTTGGAAGACTATGTTATCAAATCCTTCTTGTATTTGTTTCAATCTTAGTTTGGTTTATTTTGAGGAATTTTAAGGACCGTTATTTATGGAATGGACTATGATGAACTTTGGGTAGTACCATGGAACTTTGAAGATTTAAAAGTAGTTTCCATTCCTATGGGATTCTTTCTTTTTGAAGAGTTGTTTTACCTTACCCTTTCGGTTTTCAGGATAATGTTTAAAGATAAAAGAAATAGATAGTTAATCTTTTGTGGATTATGTGATTCTCTAGAAGATGATTCTTGTGTTTTGATGAGACCAAGTATCTTTGAATTCTCATAGTTTAGAGAAAAGATTAGTTTTGGGTAGAAACTTATTAAAGGATGAAACTCTACATGAAGGTAGATATATTTCCTTATGTTTTTGTTCTATGTTGTAAATGAATTCCTCAAAGTTATGAAAAGGAACGTAAAACAAAAACGTTGTTGGTTTACGTTTCCTACTAGGTAATCAAAGACCGCTTGCACACATCATAATTTTGGGATTTTCTGGTGGTTAACTTCCTCCTAATCTTGTTTTATATCACTCTCCTTTAGGATGTGACCCTTTGTTTTCTCCTCCATGTCCATGTTTCCTACATGGAATCCTAGTATGAGTAAACTCGGGTGGCCTTTGTACTTCCTTTTCTTTATTTTAAAGTAATGGTGTCACAGACTCCTTTTCCGATGTGGTACATTCAATGAAATTTCAAAACAAATTTTTTTAAAAATTGTGAGGACGCAATTTCTTAAGGGGGGAAGATTGTAACGACCCAAAATTTTGAATAAATCTTGTTTCCCAATTTTATGTGTTATTTTATTTTTTATACTCAACAAAAATGTTTCATTTGATTGCATGATTATAATGGAAATGAGACCGATGGGTTTTGACTGTTATATGACCATTGGTCAATATGACCACTGGAAACTAAATGTTTTGATTATTGTCTCTAAATACAAGTAATCTTGCTTAATTATTATAGAAAGAAGATTCGATGGCCTCACCTAGTAGTCTTGGACCGATCGAAGCCCATCTAACAGAACTTGGGAAGGAGGTAGCACCACTGGGATTTGCTCTGGACCAAACCCAAGCTGAACTTCATCGTGTGAAGCTAGAACAGGATCGCCTTCGCGAGAAGTTCAAACTGATAGAAATTACTACTCGTGCGATGTTGGCCGAGCCTCCCTCGAATTCTCTCACCTTAGCACACCTTACACTTAGGTCCTATGCTGGTGTGATAAGGGGCTATGTAAGGAGACCGTAACTGCCTTGTGTAATCCTTTGTTTTAAATAAAAATTGGGATTTCTTCTTATGATGAAGTTTATGAATTTTCAAATGACCGGATAAATATAGTATGCATATTTTTTTATGAATTTTAGAAAATGGATATTTTAAAAATGTTTATGTAAACCTTAAATAATTTAAAATGTGTAATGATTTTCAAAAAATGGTCTTCTACAATTATGTTCAGTACAAAATTTGGAGTCTAATAAGATCAACTTGATTTTTGATGAATAGTAAATTATGAATAGTGATTTTATGATTAGGATTAGTAATAAGACCAAATGGATTAGTAATCTCACTTAAAGAAAGTTTTAAAATAATCTAGGCACCTTGATTAAGTAATGTGATTCAATAAAATGGTTAAATAACGGTTTCATAAATTATTATTCAAGTATTAGTTTTTTTGGGTGAATAGTGTTTTTTAATTATAAATTAAATTAAAAATATATAGAAAATTATTTTTATAAAATGGATTTCATTTTTGAACTCAGAGCACCAATATTATGTTATGGTAATTTTTGTGGTTTTTTCTAAAAAAATGAATTTTCGGTGAATAGTGTATTTATTTAAAAAATAAATTAAAAATATTTAGAAAATTATTTTTATAAAATGGAGTTCATTTTTGGAATCAGAGCATTGATATTTGATTAAGTTGAAATTTTGGGATCTTTCTCAGAAAGTTGAATTTTCAGTGAATAGTGAAAATACAGTTTTAGGGTTTCGGTATGTTTAATGACATCATAACTATGTCATGATGATGTCATGAGATTTTTTTTAAGGGTTGGCCGGCCAAGGGTGATTAATTATTGTGTGGGGGTCCCCATGTGGCCTAACTTTATGGGAAGTACCATGGGAGGGCCCATGCTTTTGAGAAAACCACTTTTGAGGTGTCCCTTGGCCATTAATGCCTTGTCCCCGCACTTTCACTATAAATACCAAGCCCTCCTCTCATCCATTCGACTCCCCACTCTTACAAAACGAAGTTCTGGTCTCATTACCTCCCAAGGAGTCCTCCCAAGGTGCCCCAAAGCCTTCAAGGTCCCATCCTTTGAGGTTTAAGAGTTACATTTTAAGGTAAGGGATCCGACCTCTCTCTTTCATTTCAAGTAATCTCTTTTATGTCATTCCTTTTATGCTCCATGTTCTTATGTTGGAGGATGTTATTCTATACTCCTATTACTGCAATTTTCATGTTCATATAATGAGAGATCCCCTCTTACTCTCATTATTTCGTTTTATGAAGTTTTAAGTGGCGCCGTTAGGCTGCCGAAATTTTTGTAACAGATTCTTTCTCCCTTCTCATTTTTGAAGATCTATTTTCATGTAAAGTATTTCAAGTTCATTTTTATTATGTTGGGGTATGATCTATAAATTTATCATACTGATATTTTATGATCATATGATGAGAGAACCCATTTTATCTCTTCAATTCAGTATTTTGAAGTTTTAAGTGGCGCCGTTAGGCTCCCGAATTTTTAAGTGGTTCTTCACCCTTCTCGTTTTGAAGTTCTACTTTCATGTAAATTATTTCAAGTTCCTTTTTTATGTTGGGGTATGATCTATAAATTTATCATACTGATATTTTATGATCATATGATGAGAGACCCCATTTTATCTCTTCAATTCAGTATTTTTAAGTTTTAAGTGGCGCCGTTAGGCTGCCGAATTTTTAAGTGGTTCTTCACCCTTCTCGTTTTGAAGTTCTACTTTCATGTCAATTCTTTCAAGTTACTTTTTGTTATGTTGGGGTATGATCTCTATATCTATCATACTGGAGTATTATGTTCATATGATGAGAGATCCCATTTGATCTCTTCAATTCAGTATTTTGAAGTTTTAAGTGGCGCCGTTAGGCTGCCGAATTTTTTAGGGGATTCTTTCACCCTTCTCATTCTTTTCAAAGTTCTACTTTAATGTCAAGTCTTTCAAGTTAATTTTTAATTATGTTGGGGAATTATCTCTATATCTATCATACTGAACTCTTATGTTCACATGATGAGAGACCCTATTTGATCTTTTCAAATCATTTTTGTTGAAGTTTAAGTAATGCCGTTAGGCTGCCGAATTTTCATAAGAGAAATCTAATTTTTGTCTTCCTTCCATGTTTTTCATTTCAAATGGTATGTCCTTAAAATTTCAATACCATGTACATATATCCTTATTATTATGTTCCCTTCTTGTTTTATGGATCATTTAGGAGTGGGTGACCCATGTCCCCTCTCTTTTCAATGTTTTCTAAAACCTTGTAACATAGCCGTTATGCTGCAGAATTTTCGTCTCAAAATACCTCTCTCTTTTCTCAAAATTATTTTATGTTATAAAGTTAATACTCAAAGCTCTTATTTCTACAAGGTTATTCACATATATATCAAAATTTTCCATTTTAAATTCTGGGATTTACATAAATGAGACCCGCTTTCCCTTCCGTGGGTTTAAAGTGCCGTAAAGATCATGTCTTTAAAGCAGTTTTTAAAACGTTATGATTATGAAATGAAACCCATTTATTTTATTCTATATGGGTTATTTATGAAATGTTTGATGATGATATATGTGGATCACATGATAATAAAGGCAAATTTAAGGGTGTGCCCTGATAGCGCTCCAATGCATTGGGTAATGATGTAACCACTAGAGATTACAATTTTCACGATACCTTGGTGAATAACCTTGGTAATTTTCAAATGAAACCTTGGGGATGGACCTTGGTGATATGTTCATGATTGTCTATGTTAAATGATGTAGCCACATATTCAAGTTATGAAAAATGTTACTTTTATTATGATATATCTCATGATTTCTTTCTCATGCCTTAAATTTCTTTTCATGACCTTATTGAAGTATCTCAAGTTCACATGTAAAATGTTTCTCTTGTTTTCCTTACTGGGCCTTCTGCTCACCCTTTCCTTTGATGTATGTCCCTAGGTTCTAAGATGCAGTAATGAACCTAGGATGAACATAAAGAGAAGCCTTTCAAGTGTTTAAGAAGAATGTTTTTTTTTGTTGTTTCATGTTTTAAGTTCCTGGTTTCCAAGACATTAAACCTTAAAGATCCTCGGTTTTGTAAAATGTAATGAAAGTTAATGTGATAAAAAGGTGGGATGCTATACTATACACATGCGCACATCTCTAAGCCTATAAAATGCTAAAATGTAACAAGACAACTAAAAAACCATGCATGTATACATCTAAATCCCACAAAAAGAGTAAAAAAAAGAAGTAAAGGAAAGTAGACAGGTCCAAATACAAGCTCACCAGAAAGAGTCCGAAAACAAGTCCAAACTAAAAGTAAAACTTGGTTTTTTCTCAAGATATAACAGAAACACACCATGGTATATCTGATCTCACTATGCTCCATCTGGTCCTAGTTTATCTAGGACCCTATCTGAAGGTCGATCATCTTTAAAAGACATGGCACATGCAGAAAAAACCCATGTAGGGGTGATTATAACAATACCTAGTAGAAAACCCTGAAATCACAAAGAATACAACAAAAGTATACAACCATATCTATACAGGTATATGTCTACAACACATAGAGAAAGACGTTTCAGATATACTCAATAAATACATACAATTTAAAGGCATGTCACAATTGTAATGCCATCCTATAATTCCATATCAAAGATTCTACAAAGCTATCGTCCTGGATAACACATTTTTGAGTCTGATAACACTAATATCATCCATCCAAGAGGTAACTATCATTGATTATCATCATAGGAAGTACACGCTGAAAGTACGAAGAGTTATGATACATAGATGAGGATTACTCCAAGTCCTCTAGGGTATGCCATTAACTCATTTTGGATTAACCCACTTAGTAGGGGATCGGTGCCCACATACTATTGGTCACGATGATACCAAGAACTCCACCTAGGGCATCAAGATGAATATAGGATCTCACTTCAGGCATCATGGAACGGTTCCAACAACTATATCCAATAAGTCATGCTAAAGGTATCACTATCCTAAGTGTAGGAGTTGATTACATACTTACCCTCAAGGAATGGATATGGTAAAAAAACCCTAAAAAAACTTATCTAAGAAATAGAGGACAAGGTCTCCAAGAAAAATTTTAGGGAGTACAAAATGTATAGTATGATTACACATTATATCCCTCAACCCCGGGTCCTGACCATTGAACGACCTATTTCAGTGTCCATTTCCATGTTTGTGTGAGAGTACATGATGTGATGCTTCCCATTCACCTCAAAAAATGTTCCAGTACACGACTTAGCTTGTGTATTCCCAACCTAGACATGCCCCTGTGGGAGTACACGGTATGCCCGTGACTATGTACTCCAGCCTATGTCCGTGTACCCTATGAGGTACATGTCGAGATCAAAAAAGGGGACCACATTCCATGTGACAAGGTCACACACCATGTAACATTTAACTCTTTCATAAAAACCTAGTTTCCATTAAGAGGGAACCACATGGTGTGTGGATCCACATTACATGCCATGTAGTTGGTAATTTTTTAGATTCCCATATCTAGATCCTACATCTTTGTCCATTCCTTCAGCATTTGATCCCATATACCCCTGTCTAGAAAATCATTAACCATGTCCTGATGAGTCTCTCCATCGTCGATTAACATGTTCAGACACTTAGATTCATTCAAAAATGCCTTTGAATGGTGTTCCTCATTGCGCGTTCAAGAACATGAAAAATGGGTACATACATCATCCGATCCATTTTAACCGCCATCATCGCACCACCATCATGTCTTCCTAAGCCCAAATATACAATTTTTAACCAATGCATAAAGAATAAAGTGCATACTATTCGAATTTTAGGTATACATTGAACCAGAGATAAAATAAAGAACATCCATGATGAGTGAATAATCGAGGGAGAAAAGAATAAGAAAAATCACGAGGAATGAAACTTGTTATATGTTCATGTCAAAATTGATTTTTTTCATCAGAATGAAGAACAAATAGATGGAAATTTAGTTACAAATAAAATCTACCTACAAAAATCTCAACAAATAGATCCCATCCTACAAACGACAAATCCATGAATCAATATGTTATTTGATTTATCTATTTTCATCATAGAAATTAAGAATAGGGAAAGAAACCAAATCAAACAATGTACTAAATTGATTCAGATTGATCACTGATAAAGAAATAAGAGGAATCCTTGTCATTGGTGAGAACATTAATTCTTTTCCACATCAATCATCGATCCATGATCCATTAGAAGTCCATCTAAGAGAGATCCTCTAATGTTATCTCCAACATCTCCAAAGTTATGTGGTTAGCCCTATATTTTTTCATGACAGTCTATTTAAATTCACATTAGTCACTTCTTCAAAAAATTAAAAATAAAATAAATAAAATAAATAAAATAAATAACATAATATTTTTTTTATTTTATGCTCGTGATGACTTTTCCACAAACACTCTATATGGAAGAAGGTTATATTGTTCTTCGGGTAAAGCCATCATTTTGAACTCAATTGTTCCCTTAGATTTTTTATAAGTTCCCCTATTTATAAGTTATTTTACTTTTTCAAGAAAGTTTCATGACAATTCTATTTAATATATTTAATATATTTCAAACATTTATTCTGGGCACACCGAGCCTAGAAATCACACGCCGTCTTAGCACTTGGTCTTGTAAATAATCCATACAATATCTAAAAACAAAACATGGAAAATATGAGTCGTTACAAGACCTGAAATATGACTTCATACCTTAGAACCAATACAGACAACATATGTCTTGGTACATATTGGTAATACTAGGGTGAACTACCCAAATAGAGGCTTTAAATTTTTGTATCAACTATGCCCATATGTCACCAGGCACCCATACAAGACCATGGAAGTGTAGGATCTTATTATCGTTGATAACCCAACTAGGGGGTTGGTTGTCACCTAAGATGCTCAACCTTAGGACTAGGTTTTCTAGATCAAAAATTTGTCTTCTCTGTACCCATTCCATAAGGGAGGATGTCACTGTCAAAGCTGCTAAAACATGATACACATGATATTACTAAACCTCCAGGTGTATATTAGATAATAGGGCCATCAACTGCCACTCAAAACTAGCCTCCTGGTTGGCCTGTGTAAGTGTCTTTGGGCCCAGAGTGTGAGATACTACATTTCCCATACTAGGCATTTAAGAAAGCTCAAAATCAAGTTACTAAAGCCACTCTACCCATATGAAATACCTGATATTCAATTCATGCTGGGTGGAGATATATTTTTGGATTTTGTGATCTGTGTATACAATGAACTGCTCCCCTAGAAAATAGTGTCTCTAATATCATAAAGTATGGACCAAAGCTGTTAACTCAAGGGAATGTGTAGGGTAATTACACTCATGAGGTCTTAGCTGGCAGGACCTATATACTATAACCCGATCTCCTTACATCAAAACCACTCCTAACCCAATTCCTAAAGCATCATAGTAGATGGCATAACTTCTATCCACATCTGGAAGAATTAAAATCAACAGTGAACTTAGTCTACTTTTAACTTCTGAAAGGGTATCTCAGAAGATTTGGACCAGAATAACTTTAAACCCTTTTTAGTCAATCCCATAAGAGGAGCTGCTAAGCGGGAGAAGTTCTTAATGAAACACGTATTGTAGCCATCCAACCACACAAAATTGTGTATGTCAAATACATTTTTGGGATGCTCCAAATAAACCATGGCACTAACCTTGTAATGACCCAATGTTTCATTAATGGAAATCCCTATTGATATAATTAAATGTCTCTTTATGTTTATATAAAATTTCAACTTCATTGGTTTTATGTTAAGAATTTTGACCGTTGCTAATATAGTCGTTGAACAGTGATCACATGATTAGTATAAATATAGGGCCTTAACAAATCCAAATTTACTCAGACAAAAGAAGCGATGACCTCATCCAGTAGAATTGCTCCATACGAATCCCATTTTTCGGAGCTCAGAAAAGAGGTGGCGTCCTTGGGATTCACTCTTGACCAAGCCCAAGCTGAGCTTCATCATGTCAAGCTCGAACGGGACTGTCTACGGGAAAAGTGGAAGTTGATAGAAATTAACACTCGAGCGATGTTATCCGAGCCACCCCAAGAGTCCATCACCATCGCACACCTTACCCTTAGGTCTTATGCGGCTATTTTAAGAGGTTATGTAACTAATCGATAGTACTATGTTCATGTACACCATTTTTGTATATAATAATGAATATAATTTCTTGTCATTATTGATACATTGTAAATAGTTTTTAAAATAAAAATGGTGTTTTTAGTTATTATTTAATTAAGAAATCTATTTTATTAAATTAAGGGATTTTTGAATTAAATAATATTTTAATAAAATATTATTATTATTATTATTAGATTAATTTTATTATATATAAATGATCATGTAATTGTATGAATGCAATTGTAATTTTTATTAAGGTTGGAAAGCCATTTTGGTCAAAACTCGTGAATTTTTGATAAATGTCGGTTTTTATTTTAAAAGTGAAAATTGAAATATTTAAAAAATTATTTAGATAAAATAATTGTTATTTTTGGAATCAGGTCGTCGAAATTATCGAACAATGAATTTTTCATAATTTTCTGAGATAGTCAAATTTTTGAGATAAAATTAAATACTGTTTAAATATATAATGTGTTTTATGACATCATAATGACCCAATAGTGATGTAATAAAATACTATAATCTTTATGTTCGGCCAATATATGTTTTTAAATTAAAATAATGTGATTTTGGGTTTGTTTGGATTACTTTTCAAAGCATTAATGGACCCCTGAAGACTTATTAAACACCTTGTCTTTTTAAATTAATTTCCATGGGAGTGTGACTCAGCTCCACATAAGAAACCCTAATATTTTAAGAAGTTCGGACTTTGGCATTATAAAATAATTCATTCCTCTTCCCTTTTACAAAAACCATTGGAAAAAACCATGGGATGGTTTGTGGTTTGGATTAATTTAATATAAGGGGTCTCAAACCTAAATAATGAAGAATTCCCTCACCTTTCCTATATAAACCCACCCAAGCTCCCACTACCTCCTCACTAAAAGCCTTTGTAGTTCGTCCAAACTCTACCATACTCTCTCTATAATCCTCCCAAGGTTCCCCAAGCTCCCAAGAAGCCTCTCACAATCCTCTCTCTAGCCTTTGGAAGCATACTTCCAGGTAAGGTTTTTTTCTTCCTTTCTCATTTTTGTCCAATTTTCTTTAAGTTGTTTTGCCCTTTTAATTTCAATTATAAAGGTTGGGGTATAGTTTATCACCTCACTCATACTTCCCTCTTTATGTTTGAATGATTGGAGACCCTTTCTCTCTCATTAAATTCCTCCCATGTACACCCGTTACTATGCTGCAATTCTAAAAGGAACTTCTCTCTCCTCTTTTACATTCAAGAAATACTTTTGTATCATGAATCTAAATTCAATTAAAATTGTTGGGAAATGTATATATATGAACTCCTTACTGTCCATTACATGTAAATATGATGAGTAACCCCTTTATCCCTCATCAACCATTTTTATGAATTCTTATGTCACGCCGTTACGCTGCCGAAATCGCACCGATTTTCTAAGCCAATGTCATTGTGTAGTGAATACAATGCCCATTTCTACATCAAGGGTATTCACCTTTATGAACATTTAATTATTGATTGTAAAGTTTCATGTATGAATTACACATTCCTTTATCGTGGAATAAATGATTATGTTTTATGAATCCATGTTTTATGATCCATGTGGCACACTTATGCATGAAATGAAATGTTTAAGAAGGGTTCACCCTTATAACACTCCAATGCATTGGGTAAAGTATAGTATCATGATACATCATGTGCAATGAGTGTTGAATCATTCTAATTCAAGTTCAAGAAGGGTTTACTCGTGCTTTATGTGCAGTGAGGATTTACTCATGCTCCATGTGCAATGAGCCTTGGCTCATGCTAATTCCATGTTAAGTGTTGTTGCCACATTTCCATGTTAAGATTATCATGCTTTATCATGCCTTTATGTTAATGTTTTTCTTATGCTCTATTGATATGCCTATTTTCTAACATGTATTTTACTCCTCATGTTATTCCATGTGTTCTCCCTTACTGGGCTTTATAGCTCACCCTTTTCTTATGCATGTCCTCAGGTTATCCCATGCAATGGTAAGTACGAAGGAATGTAGTGGTCATGTAGATGATGTTTTCAATAAAGATGTCATATTTCATGTTTTAAGTTATTATGTAATGATCCTAAGACACAAAGACACTAAACCTCTCGATATTCTTTGTTGTATCAAGTAAAGTTTTATGTAATAAATCTTGTTTAAGTTTGTAATAAAAGAAGGGTTGTCATAGTTGGTATCAGAGGATAGGTTTAGTTATTTTTGGGATTAGGATTAGAAAACCCTAGTAAACCCTTAGAGACAAGACTAAGTATAATAAAAACATCCCTAAGTTTTGTTAAGTACTGAGTAAGTGGATTATCAAATAAATACATCCCTATCTGGATACGAGCAGGTAGAGGCAGCTCTAGAACATATGTATCCTAGGGGTAAAACTCGAAAACACCGCTTTGAGTTAGACTCGAACGGGAACTGGTGCACGAAAACGGGCCTTGATGCACTCTTGGTTACGACACTCCCAGGGGATATGTTTTGATAAATTCACAATCTTATTATGAACCCTTATTAAGGGAATTAAACAAAATGCCCCTAAGAATATATGTTAGAAAGTAGATCATGAAAAGCCTAGATTGAAGCCTATAGACTCATGAGTAAAGGAAATAAAAGTTTATTTATAAGTCATCAAATTTTGTCTTTGGATTACCCTTTATGTGTTACCCATAACTTTCCTTTTATTCCAGCCAATGGCCGGTAATAGGAGGACTCGGTCTAACAACCGTTGTGAAGATCAGTGTGATTACTGTACTAATGAGATGCCCAATCCAATTAGAGTGAGAATCGTGAAATTTGTCACACTTCTCTCTCAGTGAACTCAAGTTTTGAATAGAAACACGGGTCAAGAGGAATGTGAAAACCCCCTAAGAAAGAACAAGTCGCTATTGAGAGCTTCATGAGACAAAGGCCTCCTACTTTTAGTGGATCATCCGATCCCACGATCGCTGAACAATGGATCAACTCCATTGAAAAGATCTTCTTCATCCTTCAATGTTCTGAATAAGAGAAGGTTCTCCTAGTGGCTTATTGTATGGAGGGTGAAGTTGATCAATGGCAGACGTTGATAAAAAATATGAAGGCTGAGGAGGAGATCGAGGCGTTGGAGTGGAAGGATTTCCAGAAGATGTTTTTTCGATAAATATTTTCCGCACACCCTTCGGCTTAAGATGGAAAGGGACTTACTTTCCCTCAAGAAAAAAGAATAAGAATCTATTGGAGCGTATGAGGAAAACTTCACAAGGCTTGCATGATACGCTTCGGGATTTGTCGTTACCCTCGAATTCAAGGTTGACCGCTTCTTTGGTGGGCTGAAGCCTAGCCTGTGGAAAGCATTAGTGATCCGTGACTTCGACAGCTATGAAGAAATTGTCCGATGTACCCTCAAGGTTGAAATGGAGATCAGATAATCACAGGGGTATCATGGGGACAAGAAGCGTAAGGTAGAATTCAATGTTGGTGGTCCGATGGATAAATCCAACGGTGCTAAGAAGATCCAGCACCCCACTTGCCAAAAGTGCGGAAATAAGCACCCTAGAAATTTCCTTAAGGGGACGAGGAAATTCTTTAGGTGTAGAAGAGAAGGGCACCTAGCTGTTAACTGTCGGAAAGAAAGATCCACGACTGCAACAAAAGATAGGAATGCTCCGTTCAAACCTCAATGCGTTGTTCAATGCTAAAAATGAAAAGAACCGGGTCATTTTTCAAATCAGTGCCCTAATCCAAGGGTTTTCGGAGACAACCAACAACCTCCAAGGCAGCAAGGAAGAGATTTTTCCATCACTTCTACCGAAGTGAAACCTGACAACGGAGTGGTGACAGGAACCCTAGTTATTCATTCAATAATAGCGAACATACTTTTTAATTCAGCTTCTAAGCATTCTTTTATATTTCTAAAGTTTAGTAGAACAATCCCAGCACCACCAAAAATCATGGAAGTGAAGATGTCGGTGAGTACGAAAAATGGGGTAATCATTGCATCCCATTAATATAAGTCCTCTCCTGTTATAATCTTTGGATTGAATTTCCCAGAGAACCTCGTCATACTCCCTCTGGTGTAATTTTATGCAATTCTTGGCATGTATTGGATTTCCTTATATAGAGCCAACATAAATTGTTGGGAGAGGGAAATCACACTCCATATGGATAATTGACCCCCGATTCTTTACAAGTGTAAGGAGGAAGATGGGTCTCTTTTAGCTCCATCATCTCAAGCGTGGATATTACTGCCTTATGAGCACGCATATCAAGCTCAGATGATTGAGTCTAAGGAAGAAACCATCTTTGAAGAAATTCCTATTGTGAGGGAATTCGCTGAAGTGTTTCCCGAGGAACTGCCTGGTCTTCCTCCTAGAAGAGATGTTGAATTCTCAATTGAACTTATACCCGGTGCTTTACCAATATCCAAAACTCCATATAGAATGGCTGTTTTAGAGCTTGAAGAGCTGAAGAAACAGCTACAGGAGAATCTGGATAAAGGGTTTATATACCCAAGTGCTTCACCATGGTGTGCATCAGTCCTCTTCATCAAGAAGAAGGATGGGTCAATGCAGATTTGCATCGATTATCATGAACTTAAAAAAATCACGATAAAGAACAAGTATCCTCTCCCAAGAATTGATGAATTGTTCAATTAGCTGCGTGGATCACAATACTTCTCCAAGGTGGACTTGCGGTCGGGATATTATCAAGTAAGGGTGAAGAAGGAAGATATCCCCAAGACTGCTTTTCGCACAAGATATGGGCACTATGAATTCATAGTAATGCCTTTCGGACTCACTAATGATCCAACAATCTTCATGGACTTAATGAATAGAGTCTTTAGAGATTAACTAGACAAATTTGTTGTAGTCTTTATAGATGATATTATAATATACTCTGAAACCAAGGAGGATCATGAGGAGCATTTAAGAACTATACTGGAGACGTTGCGCAAGGAGAAGCTCTATGAAAAGTATAGAAAGTGTGAGTTCTGGTTGAAGGAGGTATCATTCTTGGGCCATATCATCTCAAGCAATGGGATATATGTGGATCCCTCCAAAACAGATGCAATTGAGGGATGGCGGAGGCCAACATCAGTAACAAATATCCATTGCTTCTTGGGGTTAGCTGGATTTTATCGATGATTTGTGAGAAATTTCTCACGATTTTCCAACCCTATTACCAAGCTTACTCGAAAGGGAGTAAAGTTTTCTTGGAGTGATGAATGCGAAGAAAGCTTCAAGGAGTTGGAAAAGAGGCTTATCACTGCGCCCGTGCTTAGTTTACCCACAAGTGGGGAAATTTTTGTGGTATTTAGTGATGCTTTGAAGAAGGGATTAGGATGTGTGTTGATACAAAATGATAAATTTATATCCTATGCCTCAAGGTAGTTTAAAATACCTGATTGAAACTATCCAACGCATGATCTGGAGTTGGCGGCGGTGTTCTTTGCCTTGAAAATCTGGCGGCATTATCTATATGGGGAGAAATGTGAGATATATACTGACCACAAGAGTCTTAAATATATATTCACACAGAAAGAGCTTAATATGCACCAGGGAAGATAGATAGAGCTCATTAAGGATTATGACGGTTCCATCCATTACCACCTGGGAAAGTGAACAAGGTGGCAGATGCCCTAAGTAGAAAGGATCCAGCGATTCTATCAATGATGATAATTGAGAAGGATCCAATCTTATTAGACTTGATGAAGATGGACATGGGAATCATAGAAAAGGGAATATAATCAATCCTTTCACAAATTATTGCTCAACCATCTATTTTGGAAAGGTTAAAGGATGCTCAAAAGGATGATGTGGGAATTCAAGAAAAAGTGGGAGCTATCGAGAAAGGGAAATCCTCAGAGTTTAATGTTAATGAAGAAATAATTGTGCGGTTTGGGAAAAGAATATGTGTTCCATCAAGTCCGAAGCTGAAGAAATAACTTTTGGATGATGCACATAGTTTAAATTTCTCTATTCACCTAGGGAGCACAAAGATGTATCGAGATCTCTGAGAAAACTTTTAGTGGGATAATATGAAGATGGAGATTGCTGAATATACAACAAAGTGCCTGGTGTGTCAGCAAGTGAAGGCAGAGAGGCAGAAGTCTAAGGGGATGATGCAACCATTGCCCGTACCAAAATGTAATTTGGAAAACATCACCATGGACTTTGTCACCGGACTTCCGAGGACATACAAAGGCAACAATGCAATATGGGTTGTTGTGGATCGTCTTACAAAGACTGCACACTTCATTGCTATTCGGGAGGATTTCTCATTGGATCAACTGGCACAGATATATATCGGGGATGTGGTAAGGTTGCATGGAGTACCACTATCTATTGTGTCTGACCGAGATCCAAGATTCACTTCTATGTTTTGGAAGAGTCTTCAACATGCTCTGAATACTGAACTGAACTTCAGTACGGCCTATCATCCTCAAACTGATGGCCAATCTGAGAAGACTATCCAAACACTTGAGGATATATTGAGAGTGTGCTCAATGGACTTTAATGGAGGATGGGATCAACATCTTTCTCTGGTTGAGTTCTCTAATAATAACAGTTTCCACTCGAGCATCCAAATGGTACTATATGAAGCCCTGTATGGGAAAAGGTGCAGAACACCGACTTGTTGGGATGAGGTCGGTGAACGTAAGATGCTTGGACTAGAAATGGTCGAGGAAATGGTGGAGAAGGTGAAAACCATTCAGCATTATATCAAGGCAGCCCAGAGTCGATAAAAGAGTTATGCAGATAATCATCGATGAGACCTTGAGTTTAAAGTTGGAGACATGGTTTTTCTACGCATATCTCCGTGGAGGAAGGTCCTGAGGTTTGGAAAGAATGGGAAGTTAAGTCCAAGGTACATCAGCCCCTTCGAGATTCTTGATCATGTTGGGGTTGTGGCCTATAGACTAGCACTTCCACCTACTATGGCCAAAGTACTTGATGTCTTTTATGTATCCTTCTTAAGGAAGTACATACCAGACCCTTCACATTTACTCTCTTCTGAGGTGGTACAATTGGAAGATGATCTTTCTTATGAGGAGCAACCAGTGAAGATCTTAGATTGTAGAGAAAAAGTTTTACGAAATAAGACAATGCCCCTCGTCAAGGTGTTGTGGAGAAACCACAAGTTTGAAGAAGCAACTTAGGAATCAGAGGAAGTGATGAAGTTGAGTTACCCACATCTGTTTTAGTGTGGGAAAAGGAAAATTTCGAGGGAGAAATTTCTTAAGGGGGGAATATTGTAATGACTCAAGGTTTCATTAATGGAAAAACATCTTGATCTAATTAAATGTCTCTTTATGTTTATATAAAATTTCAACTTCATTGGTTTTATGTTAAGAACTTTTAACGTTTCTAATATAGCTGTTGAACAGTGATCACATGATTAGTATAAATATAGGGCCTTAACAAATCCAAATTTACTCAGACAAAAGAAGTGATGGCCTCATCTAGTAGAATTGCTCCATACGAAGCCCATTTGTCGGAGCTTGGAAAATAGGTGGCATCCTTGGGCTTCTCTCTTGACCAAGCCCAAGCTGAGCTTCATCATGTCAAGCTCGAACGGGACCGTCTACGGGAAAAGTGGAAGTTGATAGAAATTACCACTCGAGTGATGTTATCCGAGCCACCCCAAGATTCCATAACCATCGCACACCTTACCCTTAGGTCTTATGCGGCTGTTTTAAGGGGTTATGTAACTAATCGATAGTACTATGTTCATGTACATTATTTTTGTATATAATAATGAATATAATTTCTTGTCATTATTGATACATTGTAAATAGTTTTTAAAATACAAATGGTGTTTTTAGTTATTATTTAATTAAGAAATATATTTTATTAAATTAAGGGATTTTTGAATTAAATAATATTTTAATAAAATATAATAATAATTATTAGATTAATTTTTTTTATATATAAATGATCATGTAATTGTATGAATGCAATTGTAATTTTTATTAAGGTTTGAAAGCCATTTTTGTCAAAACCTGTGAATTTTCAATAAATGTCAGTTTTTATTTTAAAAGTGAAAATTGAAATATTTAGAAAATAATTTAGATAAAATAAATGTTATTTTTTGAATCAGGATGTCAAAATTATCAAACAGTGAATTTTTCATAATTTTCTGAGATAGTCAAATTTTTGAGTAAAAATAAAATACAGTTTAAATATATAATGTGTTTTATGACATCATAATGACCCAATAGTGATGTAATAAAATACTATAATATTTATGTTCGGCCAATATATGTTTTACCATTAAAATAATGTAATTTTGGGTTTGTTTTCATTACTTTTCAAATCATTAATGGACCCCTCAAGACTTATTAAACACCTTGTCTTTTTAAATTAATTTCCATGGGAGTGTGACTCACCTCCACATAAGAAACCCTAATATTTTAAGAATTTAGGACTTCGGCCTTATAAAATAATGTTTTCCTCTTCCCTTTTCCAAAAACCATGGGCAAAAACCATGGGATGGTTTGTGGTTTGGATTAATTTAATATAAGGGGTCCCAAACCTAAATAATAAAGAATTCCCTCACCTTTCCTATATAAACCCACCCAAGCTCCCACTCCCTCCTCACTCAAAGCCTTTGGAGTTCGTCCAACCTCTGCCCTACTCTCTATAGAATAATCCCAAGGTGCCCCAAGCTCCCAAGAATCCTCTCACAAGCCTCTCTCTAGCCTTTGGAAGCACACTTCCAGGTAAGGTTTTTTTTCCTTCCTTTCTCATTTTTTCCAATTTTATTTAAGTTGTTTTGACCTTTTAATTTCAATTATAAATGTTGGGGTATTTTTTTGAACCTCCCTCATACTTCTCTATTTATGTTTGAATGATGAGATACCCTTTCTCTTTCATTAAATTCCTCCCATGTACACCCATTACTATACCGAAATTCCGAAAGGAACTTCTCTCTCCTCTTTTACATTCAAGAAATACTTTTGTATCATGAATCTTAATTCCATTACAATTGTTGGGACATGTATCTATATGACCTCCTTAATTTCCATTACATGTAAATATTATGAGGAACCCATTTCTCTCTCATAAACCATTTTTATGAATTCTTATGTCACGCCATTACGCTGCTGAAATCGCACTGATTTTCTAAGCCAATGTCATTGTGTAGTAAATACCATGCCCATTTCTCCATCAAGGGTATTCAACTTTATGCACATTTACTTATTGATTGTAAAGTTTCATGTATTAATTCCACATTTATTTATCATGGAATAAATGATTATGTTTTATGAATCTATGTTTTTTGA
Organism: Viscum album; assembly: GCA_963277665.1. Classification (NCBI taxonomy): domain Eukaryota; kingdom Viridiplantae; phylum Streptophyta; class Magnoliopsida; order Santalales; family Viscaceae; genus Viscum; species Viscum album. Next base: position 1,541,956,454 of record OY728156.1, read on the forward strand.
TCCATGTGGCACACTTATGCATGAAATGAAATGTTTAAGAAGGGTGCACCCTTATAGCGCTCCAATGCATTGGGTAAAGTATAGTATCATGATGCATCATGTGCAATGAGTTTTGACTCAAGCTAATTCCAGTGAAATGAGGGTTTACTCGTGATTAATGTACAATGAAGATTTACTGATTCTCCATGTGCAATGAGCCTCGGCTCATGCTAATTCCATGTTAAGTGTTGTTGCCACATTTCCATGTTATGATTATCATGCTTTATCATGCCTTTGTGTTCATGTTTTTATTATGATATATTGATATTACTATTGTCTAACATGTATTGTAATCCTCATGTTATTCCATGTGTACTCCCTTACTGGGATTTATAGCTCACCCTTTTCTTATGCATGTCCTCAGGTTATCCCATGCAATGCTAAGTACGAAGGAATGTAGTGGTCATGTAAAGGAAGTTTTCAATAAAGATGTTGTATTTCATGTTTTAAGTTTTTATGTAATGATCCTAAGCCCCAAAGACACTAAACCTCTCAATATTATTTGTTGTATCAAGTGAAGTTTTATGTAATAAATCATGATTATGTTTGTAATAAAAGCAGGGTTGTCATACACCTTTTGTAGTTCAATAGATACTCAAAATTCCAACATAATATGACCCAAGAAGTGAACCTTATTGATCTAAAATTAGCATTTTATGAACTTAAAATATAGATAGTTTTCTCTTAGTGTATTTAGTATGTTCTCAAGATGTTTGGAATGGTTATGTTGGGTATTAGAATACACTAATATTTCATCCATGATGAATACCAAAAATGAATCTAGATACGGTTTGAAAACCGGATTCATTAGATCATAAAGACTTCTGGTGTGTTTGTGAGGCCGAACAACATAACCAGTTACTCATACAAGACATACCTGATTAGGAAAACTTTACATGGTATATCTAATGGCATTACAATCTCCTGATAATAGCCTAAACTCAAATCAATATTAGAGAAAATTGAATCTCCTTAGAGCTTATTGAAGCAGCCATTTAGATGAGGCATTGGATATCTGTTCTTTACCATAATCAGGTTCAATCATCGGTAATCCATGCACAAAAAGAGGGTACCATCCACCTTCTTAGTGAAAATGATAGGTTAACCTGATGGAGAAGTATTGGGTCTTATAAAACCATTTTTCTCTAAGCCTTATAATTGCTTATTTAGTTCCTGGAGCTCTATAGGTGCTACCTTATAGAGGGAATGAAAATTGGTTCCACACCTTCCACTATCTTGATAGAGAACTCCACCTCTCTCATAAGAGGTAATTTAAAGAAATTGTTAGGGAATATTTCCCTAAAATGATCTGACACTTGAAGAAATTTCAAAAATTGTATTCCCTAATCACTCATAAAGAGACTATCAATTTGGGTGGTCACTCATCCTAGCCCATGATGCTATAGTACCTATTGACTCACCCAAAAATCCCATTCACCTTTATTAATGTAAAAAATACCCTCAGGCAATGTAAAAGAAACCCTTTGATGATAGAAATGAATATGGGTGTGGTATGGAACTAACTAGTCCATCCCAATAATGATGTCAAATTCAGTCATATAGAGGAAAAAGATATTCCACAAGAATCTGTACCCACCTATCTCAAGGGTGAACTCTTTATACTAGCATAAACTCTCTGATCAAACTGCTAACCATGTGTTGAGGGTTATCATGCCACTCAAGAATTCTATCTCTTTGACCAAACTTCCCATAATTTCAAAATATATAAAAGATTATGAAGCACATATATCAAATATGGATGAAACTAAAGTGGAGGATACTATAATAGTACCTCATACTTTAGAAGCCCTAGACTCTGCTACTTAGGTGTAGGCTTCACTGCACAGATATGGCCTAATATGTGACCCAGAGATGCAAACTGACTACCCTGAAGAGGTCCACTATACAGGCAATGAACCTATAAAACCTAACTACCTCAGCCACAACTACCTCCTTATCCTAATCAACCAGTAGTAGACAAGATCCTACCCTGACTCAGAGATATAGATCCTATAACCAAATTTGGTGTTGGTAAAAATCCCTTATCACTAGATATGGGAGGGAAAAATCAGTAGAAGCTCGAAATGTGATCCATCTCACTACAATATAGACACTCGATTGAGTTCCTCATACACTGGGGTTTCTTATGGAATTCCTTACCATACGAGTGGAACACCAAATAGATATTAGTGCATGTTATCTGGCTGTCATTGCCTCCACATGCTCCCTCAAATCAACACATCCTACTACTAGACAAACCATCTTACTATCTCAAAACTTCATCACCCTAAATCATGTTGCTAGAATTTCTCATGTCCCTCTCTATGATGAGGGAAAGGTTCGGTATCTCATAAATGGTGGTTAGATGGAATATGTTCACCAATGATCATATGGAATATGGAATCCCATCCCCAAACCATCTTATAGTCATCAACTCATCACCATTTAATGTTATTGAAAAATGATGAAGCTCAGTGAAGCGAGTTGAATACTTCATCACTTACAAGGAACCCTACTGAAGATTCATAAACATTTTGGTTTAGTCTACTCTCAAGGTATGTGGAAATAAGTAGTCAAAAAATGATATCTAGAAGCTCACCCAAACCATACCCTGATATCATCTAGCCTGGGTGATGATGTCCTATCAACATTTAACAGATTCATGAAGCATATAGGTAGAGAACTTGAATCTCCACTCTAGAGGAAATTTCAAATAATTAAAAGATCGATAACATGGACTCTAACTAAGATTTTGTAGCCCGAGGACCACCATCCCCGCAAAATATGAGAGGTTTTTGCTAATATAATTTTCATGTTAACTCTGCTATTGTATGGGTAGGTCACAGAGCTCCCTATATAGATGGTATGATGCTGAAGAAGATATATTAAAACTAAGCATCAATTCCCAGTGGATGATCAATAGGGGGTTCCTTAGGGGGACCTACTAGAGTTAATACTAATGGATCATGGACCAAACCTCTAGAGCATGGTCATCACCACCCTCCTGAAATATGACTCGAGGATTTCATAGTGGCATAGCTCTATAATTTCGAAATGCATTCCTGAGATAGGATTTAGCAACAAAAGGTAGAAATGGCGATAATTGGAACAGACATATACAAATCCTTCTTATAAACAGGTCAAACCTATCTGCTGGATTCTAATGCTTGGTCTAGGTGATAAGGAAGATCAAAAGGTATTAGAAGATACACTACCCACTATCACACTACTAATGTTGGTTCAGGTTCAAGGTCTCATATAACATAGAAAAGGTTCTGATATATGGAGTGTCAATTGCAAGGTGTAGAGGAAAACACCCTTTAACTTTAAATTAGCATCCCCATTTATTGGTATGCAATTCATTTTAACCATTAATTTATTGAAATTAATTATTATTTATATGGATATAAATATCTTAGTGTAGTTAAATTTTTTACCATTACCAATTTATATAGTCCAAAAACTTTTAAAAATACAACTGGTACGTCAAGTAACTACAACCTGGCATTTACATCCGATATCAGGATGTAATAGGTTATGTATATTGATTTTATTGAATGAACTAACAATGAAAATTTATATAAGCACATGCTTTATAAATTCTAATTATTAATTATCAATCAAATCAACTAACATTTTAATCTATAAAACCAATGGTTCATGGATCAAATATGGAACAATAAGTTAATTAAGGTGTCATCATTAGTTTATATGGGAGAAAGAGTTTAGATTTATTTAGGAACTTTAATTAATCTAATTATTTTATCCCTAAAATATATGTTATCACATTTACATATATAACAACTGAGACCCTAATTATATGCAGTAGGAAATGTACATGAAAAAGTAAACGTGGCAAGAAAAATTCCTGGATATAAGTCCTAAATTTCCTAATATGATGCATGTGATGATCTATCCTTACCATAACTGGACAAGGAAAAAGGAAATACATAATAATGACATCATAAATGAGAACATCATAAAAAATGTGTGTCACCCAATGGTGAAATCAGTTCAACTACAACATGAAAAAATCAATAACAATAATAACCCATCCTATATAATTTGGGTTTCCCTTAGAAGTGGTTCAGCTAATCCCAGGCACAAAATCATTAAAATATTCTAACACTTCCCTAGTCTCCTATATAATACCAAAATATTAAGAAAAAAGGAAAAAAGGATTTGATGCCACTTTATAGCATCCTAACCCAGAATCCATAAAGTGGCCCCCATGATAATAAGACAAATTATCTCAAGTGCACGTCGCTATATGCTAGATGTTGCCGACGAGAAGCGAGGGCCTAGAGTGTGTTTGTGGGGTGACTATTACATCATGAGTTATAGTTTAACACATTATTAATATAAATATGATAAGTAATGAAATCAAAAAAAAATACAAAGAGTAACCGAATAAGAACAATAAACCATCCAATATAAATAAATAGGTGGAAGCTAAATCATAAATAGATACCGAAAATGATAATGATCATGTCATATAGATTTAAAAAAATGAGGTACACATGATATAAGGGCAACAAGAATTTACACATGCTATAAAAAAATTCAAAAAGTCTAAGAGATGCCACTAAATGAACCATGAGCATTGGTTTGGTCCTATTCTCCTGTATCCTAGTATTGAAAATCAAGCATCAGAAGACGGAAACTTCCCTTTTTCTACACCTATAGTTACGAAGTCTACTCGGGTAACAAGGGAAGCCTGAGCAAGGAGTGAGATATACTAAGTAGGACACCACAGATGGTGTCTAGAAAAATTCAATCCATCTATAAAAAATGAGAAGTGTTTAAGCATCGAATAAATATAAATTAATAATTAAATGTAACATGTTGGCTCATGTTCCTCATGGATACCCGAACAACACTACCTACTTCAAACTAATCACAATGTTTCGGAATCAAGGTGAAACTATACAATTATGTTATGGGTGTAATGATAATATGTGGTTGTAAGAAATTATCAAGAGATAGAAGAACCCAAACATGTGATTTGGCTTAGCGAATGTGTCTCTGGATAAATTTTTTTTCTTAATCTTTAATAAAATTCATCATTTGAATTTACTAAGAGGCAGCTTGAGCCCATCCAAGGCAATCCAAAAAGGAATCTCAATTATCACTCTAGGGGCACTATAATTACCCCAAACTATATGATTCTATCTAAGGAAATCTATAAATGGAATCCCAAGTATCAATCTCAGCCTGGTGTGAACATAAGAACCTCTGATTATATCATAAGTATATCACATAGGTGATAGAGTATCACTCTTTGCATGGTAAGACCATATTTCCACCAATCCCACCCACAAGTTCTCCCCTAGAGAACTGATATCACTCACAAGGAGGCAGATAATACACTTAGTGATCCCATATAAGGCATTCTAAGTGTCACTCCCTGTGTATTTAAAATTCATTTACAAATTCTAATTATAAAGCATGATGATCCTATCAAAGGAATACTTAAGTCGGGACCCATGTATATCCCTTAACATGATACTATGGTAAGCTTAAAAATCCATAACTCATATCATTTAACAATTCATTAATGCCATAAAACTTTATCCAAGTTATCCAATTCATTTATTATAAGGAATATCACACAGCTAAAAAGGTGGTTTAGCAATTTATGACAAGGGGAATTTTGGCCCTTAAGGAATGAAACACCCCTGGGGTGTTTCATGTCAAGGAAATCAACCAATGTTGTTTATTTTCCATTATATTGGACCATACTAAGCATGAAAATCCATTTAATTTATTTTTATAAGCATTTTGGAGGCATCAATGGAGAATAATGGTTCGTGGAATGATAACACATAATATAAATGCTTGATACTTTAGGTAATGGAGATAGACCACATACCTTATGTTCATAACACTCTCCTCATCTAGAATATACCATTTAATTGATCTAGAAAGGGAGAAATTAAAAGAATGGATAAATTCCCTAAAAATAGGGCATACAATATTGCAATGATAAAGCATAGGATATGGGAAGATAAAATTGTAATAGAAGGAAAAGAAGTGGAGAACCTATCAAGAGGGATCCAAAACACCTAACAGTGAAGAAAATATATATAATATGGAGGAGATACCAAAAAGAATATATTATCTTGAGGAGGAGAGATTTATGTAGACGATTGCTATAGAAAATATCAGGAGGAAGAATGGTTTAGGGTTTAAAAATATTTTAGGGGTAAAAGGATAATTTAACCCTTTATTTAGAGGTTATATGGTTTGGCCACACAGTTGGAAAAACTGTGGGCCAACTGTGTTCCCAACAAATCTCAGGGAACCCCCTCATAAGGGATAGGTGTATGGGTTGACTAAAAGTGTAAAACCCATGTGAAATTACTCTGTCAAAAATCATGTAGTACCTATACAGGCATGGGTCCTAACTCGAACTATTCATTCAAATCGTGTGGCCTCTTGATGTGCACTGATTTCTCTACACGATTGAGACACACAATTAGCAGTAACCATGAAATGACCATTCGGCTTAACTTGTCTCCCCAATTTCTAGATCTCTAGGCTCCAAACAAGCCCCAAACTCTCCTGAACCACTCCTTATCATTTAAATCACATTAATAGCATAAAATGGTAGGATTTTAATAGTAATATTAGAGTTTATACCTATTCAAAAATCCAATATGTTAAAATTTTTGAGATAATTAATTAAGAATATCTTGGTGTTATAATTTTATGATTTCAAATACAATGATTTGGAATCAGTTATGAAGAGAAAATAAAGGTTTTATCATGAGAAATACTTGAGCAGTTTTAAAGGATAATTAAATGTGAACATTCCACATATAATCATGTACACATGGTAGATAGTAATTGGAATGAATATTTTTGGAAAATCAATTTAATAATATTAATAGAATAGGAAGGACCCCAAATAATGGGGAATGGTTCTGTGCGATTATTTGTGGATTGAAGATCTTGGGGGAACAAAAACAGGTGATTTGTTTAGAGTATGAGTATAATAAGGAAAGAATAAGTTGGAGAGTGGTGTTGGGAAAATTATATACTTCAATTTTTAGAGATTATCTATATTAAAGAAAGAGAATGAGAGAAGTATGTGATATTTAGAGAGTGTATATATTGTGTGTTGAGGAAGAAGAAGAAATAAGAAGAGGAAAGAAAAATAACAAATAAGAACAATAGAGTTTATAAAATCCATAACTTCTTCCACACCCACACACACACTCAGTATGTTGAGACATTTAGATAAGTATAAGAATATTGAAATTAAATTGATATGAATGGAAAAATTTTCATGTTACTTTCATAGATTGTCTATTGAATATCGAAGAATATGTTAAAGGAAATATATATATAGTTTATACTGGTTTAGTTTGGTGAATTGATGAAATATCTAATTCAATTGTGAGTTTTGGAGGGCCCCTTGGAAACTGCAAAGATCCATTATAAAGAACCAGTCGGGAGATACCTTAGGATTTTTGGGAGATAGCCTCTAGGTTAAAGATGAAACCTTCCCCACATGTACCCACTTTATTATACTGGTGGATATATTTGTCTTATACTCAAAATGAATATATGAATTATGTTTTCATCTAAATCATTAGTGAACCTTGTAAAAATACAATGCACTACTGCTCATGTTTATTTACTACTTTGCATGCAATGCAATGTGTTGGAAATCCATATGCCTTTCCATTCACCATTATAGGTGAAAAGGTCTGAATAGGAATAAGTGTAATTAAAATAGAAAATAATTTAGTAAAATTGGTTAACACTAATTCAAAACCTCTATAAGTGTGACACATAGATTATTGATCACTATAGAAGTCAATTTGTTTTAAGAAAAAAAAACTGAAATTAACCTTGGTAAAAGTGAGTAACCATGGTAAGAGGTAAAATGAGGGTCATTGAGTTAATTTAATGTTTAAAGTAATAAAATATTTCTAAATTGGGTGGATAATAGGAAAAAATATCTATCTCCTCTATTCTTTCACATTGTATCCACTTTCCATGATAAATTACATTTCTTATATATTAAAAAGTGAGTATTTGTGAAAATGCCACTAAAGCTCACTATGTAAATACCCATCCTATATCCAATTATATCCATATATATCTTTGTTTTTTTTCTCTTGAAACCTTACCCAAATTCTCTCCCAAAAAATCCTCTAATTTTTTTGATAACTTCTAGTCACAAGTAGGAGCCCCTAAATGTTCATTTCCAAGAGGGTCTCTAAAATAAGATTTAAATATCCAACACAAATGTTATCTTCTCCTAAATTATTTTTATTTGTATCCTTAATCCACCAATTCATAGACTAGGAAATATAAATAATAATTAATTTAAATCCTTACTCTTATTCAAGAGTGATATTATAATGATACAATAATACTTTCTTTCCCATCCATTCATTCTAACACGTTGCTGTTTAGGTCGATTTTACCACATATATGGAAGATATTGTAAAATTTTCACAATTATTGTTTAAGGAAACTCAAATAATTTTAATATATTTCAATAATTATTAATTTAATATGTTCTCATAATTATGGAATGTTAATATACATTAGTATATTTTTAATATGTTTAATTCTTTTTATTAAATCACTAATGAAAAATGGAGCATTTCTAACCCCTCTTTATAAACCATTGTTGTTACATCCATAAAATAATCATTAAAATAATATATATATATAAAAAATATGAAATCTTTTAATATTTTGGAAGTGAGAAACATATGATCAAGGGGTACGGATTGAATCCACCAAACCAAATCAATCATGGGATAAACGAAACAATTAATGCCCAAATATTAGTTTTAATAAGGAATAATTATTAAATGTTTAAAAAGAAATAATAAATTGATTATAATAAGTAATATAAATATAAATTAATATCTTCAATATATTATTAATAAGCCTAAATCAATTGTAAAAGAGGTTATAGTGCGCCAGACCAAGCGAGAATCTGAGGTAAGAGTTTTTCATCTCAATTTTACTTTATTAAAGAAAGTTTCATATCATGAACATCTTTTACTTCATTTTGTGTATATACTGTAATATATACTTAATTTATCATTATTTATGTTTAATTCATGGGTTTTATAATTTTATTCTCTCTTTATGTGACTTTTAATTTAAACATTACCTAAGTTGTAAGGGTTTTCTTAACTCAATCTCTTTTTCATATAGTTATACAATTTATTCTTTTACCATGTTCTCCTATGTTATATATCTTATAAGACTTATCTATATCATATTTTATTTTATATTTTCTTTAGATAAATTTCATTTTCATATATGATATTATTCTTTGATGAATTTCTTTATAAAATTAAGAAATTTTTAAGAAACATTCACATCCTATATATTAGATATTTCTTATCCATGTCCATATTATTTCTTAATATTTTTTTATCATTTATTATTTTAATTTAAATAATTATCCCCTTTTATACCAATCACATTTCTGTTCTATTTTTTCCAAAGGGAATTCTATATTTCTTTTATCAATATGGGTTTATTTAAAACCACTAAAAAATATTAAAATTTAATTCCTTCTGCTTCTTTATATTTTTTATCTCCCACTCTATATTTGTTATAATTTACACTTATATATTTTTAAGGTTCCATTGTTTAGATGTTTAGTTTTATAATAATTTTTGAATTTTTTATCATTTTTTAAAAAAATGATTTTGGAAGCGAATTATCACTTCATTTTTATAAAAATGTCACAAAAAAAGAAAACCATTTTCTTGTTTTCACTTCTATTTTTTTCTTTGGAATGTCCATAATATTTTGAATCTTTAATATCACTCATGTTTCTCTATCTAAATATCATTTTAATCTGTCTCTTTTAGGTGATTGAAATCTTGATATCATATGATCAAATTCTTGATGGTTTCTTATGTTATTCCTTAGGAAATGTTTTGAAACCCATTTTCCATCCATGGTTTAATTTAGATTTAATATATTATTAATTTCATGAGGCACAAATATGTATAATTTATAATTTTGATGATCCAAACCAGAATTATATATCCTTCTAATTCAATGGGTATATCCTTATATCTCATGAGATTTCTTCTCGATGTGAATAAGGATGATTGATCAATTTTTTAATTGAAATAAATAGTGATTCCTAATCTACTATTTTATGGTATGTGAGTTTTTATGACCAATACACTAATTTTTGATGTTTTGGGTGGTTAAAATTGATATTTATAATAACCCTGCTATTTATTACACACATAAAAATGATTTATTTCATAAAATTTCACTTAATATAACTATGAGGATTGATAGGTCTAGTGTCTTGGGAAATTAAGAATATTAAATAACAACTTAGAATATAAATCACAACATATTTATTGAAAAATTATTTTACATAACCACAACATTCCTTCGTACTTAACATTCATCGGATAACCTGAGGACATGCATAAGAAAAGGGTGAGATATGAATCTCAGTAAGGGAGTAAATAAGGAATAACATTAATAATATAGTAAATTTTAAGAAATAGTAATATCAATGCAGAAAAAGAGAAACATGAACATAAAGACTTGATATAGCATGATTATCATAACATGGAAATATGACAACAACATTTAACGTGATATTAGCAGGAGACAATGATCATTGCACATAGAGCATGAGTAAAACCTCATTGCCCTTGAATTAGCATGAGAAAACCGTCATTGAACTAGAATTATCCTGAGTAAACCCCCATTTTGTTTAATGTTTCATGATAATAATATTTACCCAATGCATTGAAGTGCTATCAGGGCGCACCCTTTATAAACATTTCATTTCATGTATAAGTGTGCCACATGGATCATACAACATGGATTCATTAAACATCATAATTTATTCCACTAATAAGAGATGTGGAATACATAAATTTAAGTAGTCAATCAATAGTTACATGTTTGTAAAGGTGAATACCCTTGATAGAGAAATGGGTATAGTATTCACTTACATGATGATTTTGGCATGGGAAATTTTGGTGTAACTTCGGCGGCATAAAAATGTCAAATGAAAATCATAAAATGGGATGATGATAGATAAATGGGTATCTCATTATTTATACGTGAAATGGAAAGTAATGGGGTCATGGAAATTAATATACCAACATATTTAATCAAATTTATATGAATAATGTAAAATATTTTCTTGAATTTAAATGAGAAGAGAGAAATTCCTTCTGGAATATCGGCATGGTCACGAGTGTACATGGGAGGCATTAATGAGATAAAAAGAGGTATCTCATAATTAAAACATAAGTATGGAAGTGTGGGGGAGGTTCAAAATCATACCCCAACATTTTTAATTGAAATTAAATGGGTATAACAACATAAAGAAATTTGGACAAAAATGAGAAAGGAATAAATCTGTTACTTGGAAGTGTAATACCAAAAGCTTGGGAGAGGATTTAGAGAGGATTATTAGGAGATTGGGGAACCTTGGGAAGATTCTAGAGAGTGTAGGGAAGAATAAGGATATGATTAAAAGGTTTTTAGGGAAGAGAAGTGAGATATTGAGTGGGTTTATATAGAAAAAGATAGGGAAATTCTTTAATATTTCACAAACTTAGGTATTGGAATCTATATAATTAAATATTTAAAAACACAAACCAACCAATAATTTTTGCCCGTGATTTTTTCCAAAGGGTAGTGGAAAAATTATTTTATAATTTAAATGGACGAAATTATTAAAATATTAGGCTTTTTTATGTAGTGGTGAGTCACACTCTCAAGAAAATCATTTTAAAATGTTAAAATATTTTATAAGTCATAGAGGGTCTACTAAGTCATCATAAAATTAATCAAACAAATTTAAAATCACATTATTTTAGAGTTAAAAAATATATTGACCGAACACACATTTTATAATATTTTATTACATCACTATTGGGCCATTATGATGTCATAAAACACATTCTATATTTAAATGGTATATATTTTTTACCCAAAAATTCAACTGTCTCAGAAAATTATAAAAAATTAACCATCATATATTTTCGATGTCCTGAATCCCAAAATTATATTCATTTTATTAAAATAATTTTCTAAATATGTGAATTTCTATTTTTAAAATAAAAAATATATTTTTTAAAAATTCACGGGTTTTGACAAAAATAGTTTTTAAACCTTAATAAAATTTAAAATTGAATTCCTAAAAAGTATATGATCATTTATATTTAATAAAAATAAATTTAGTTATAATTTTTCATTAAAATATTATTTAATTCAAAAATCCTTTAATTCATCAAAATAAACTTCTTAATTGAATTTAAATATTAACTAAAAAAATACTATTTGTGCTTTAAAAAAACATTTACTAAGTAAAAATAATAAAATAATTGTATATTATTTATAAAATATAATGAACATAATAATAATACTAATTTATTGTTACATAACCCCTTATAACACACTCATAAGACCTAAGGGTAAGGTTTGCGATGGTGAAATACATTTGGGGAAACTCAGATAATATCGCTCCAGTGGTAATCTCTATTAATTTCCACTTCTCCCATAGGTGATTTCATTCAAGAATAACGTGTTGATGCTCATCTTAGGATTGGTCAAGAGTGAATCCCAGCGATTCTACCTGCTTTCTGAGCTTTGAAAAATGGGCTTTATATAGAGGAATTCTAATGGATGAGGCCATCACTTCCTTTTTCTGAGTAAATTGGATTTGTTAAAGCCCTATATTTATAATAATCATGCGATTACTGTTCAACGTCTATATTAGAAATGGTAAAAATTCTTAATGGTATTTTAAAATCCAAAAACATAAAACAACAGAAATGCATATGTTTTATATAGCCATTTTACATAATAAGACATTTAATTAGATTAATAGTAATTTTCCTTAATAAAAGTTTGGGTAGTTGCAATATTCCCCCCTTAAGAAAGTTCACCCTCAAAATTTTCTTCTCAAACACTAAAATTGATGAGGGTAACTATTCTTCATCACTTACTCCGATTCCCACATTGTTTCTTAAACTTGTGGTTTCGCCACAACACCTTGATGAGGGGCATATTCTTATTTTGTAGAACTTTTTTCCTACGATATAAGATCTTCACCATATTCTCTTCATAATAGAGGTCATTATCCAATGATACCACATCTAGATTGAGTACATGTGATGGGTCAGGTATGTATTTCCTCAAGAGTGATACATGGAATACATCATGTACTTGAGACAGGTTTAGTGGGAGTTCTAGTTGACTGACCACTGTTCCAATGTGATCAAGGATCTCAAAAGTGCTAATGTACCTTGGAATAAGCTTTCCCTTATTCAAAAATCTCATAAATCTCTTCCACAGTGATTTAAAAAGGAATACCATGTCTCCAATGTCAAACTCTATGTCTCATCAATGATTATCAGCAAAGCTCTTTTGTCGACTCTGAGCAGCTTTAATGTGTTGCTGGATGGTCTTAACTTTCACCACCATTTCTTCGACCATTTCTAGACCTATTAGTTTTTCTCCCCAATTTTATCCCAACATATCAGTGTTCTGCACCTCTTCCTATAAAGGGATTCATAAGGAGCCATTTGGATGCTTGAGTGGAAACTATTTTTGTAAGAGAAATCAACCAGAGGAAGATGTTGATCCCATCATCCTTGAGGTCCATTTAGAATTCTCTCAATATGTACGAAAGTGTTTGGATAGTCCACTTATATTGGACATTAATTTAAGGATGATAATCCATACTAATTTTTAGCTCAGTATTCATAGCATGTTAGAGACTCTTCCAGAACATAGAGGTAAATCATGGACCTTGATCAGATACAATAGGTAGTGGTACTCCATACAGCCTTACCACTTCTCTGATGTATATCCATGCCAGTAGATCCAATGAGAAATCCTGTTGAATTGTAATGAAGTGTTCAATCTTTGTAAGAAAATCCAAAATAACCCAAATAGTATTGTTTCCTTTGGATGTTTTCAAAAGTCCAGTGACAAATTTCTTGGTGATGTTCTACCATTTCCATGTTGGTATGGGTGATGGTTACATAATCCCCTTGGACTTTTTCCTCTCAACCTTCACTTTCTTACATACTAGGAACTTTGATGTATACTCAATGATATCCTTCTTCATGTTATCCCACCAATAATTCTCTTGAATATATCAATACATTGTTTTGTTTTCTAGGTGAATAGAGAAATTTGAACAATGTGCAACATCCAAAGTTTATTTCTTTAACTCCGTATTTTATGGAACACATAATCTTGACCCAAACCTCACAATTACTTCTTCATTAACATTTAACTCCAAGAATTTATCTTTTTTGATAGTTTTCACTTTCTTATGAATTCCCACATCATCCTTTTGAGAATCCTTAAACCTTTCCAAAAGAGACGGTTGAGAAAACATTTGTGAAAGGATTTATGATTTCCCTTCTTTATGATTCCCATGTCTATCTTCATTAAATCTAAGAAGATTAGATCCTTTTCAATTCTCATAAATGATATAATAACCGGGTCCTTTGTAATTAGAGAATCTCCCACCTTGTTCGCTTTCACAGGGTGGTAATGGATTGAGCAGTCATAGTATTTGATTAGATCTAACCATCTTTGTTGGCGCATATTCATCTCTTTTTGGGTGAATATATACCTGAGGCTTTTGTGATCCGTATATATTTTAAAATTCTCCCCAAAGAGGTAATGTCACTAAAATTTTAAGGTGAAAATTACTGCAGCCAACTCCAGTTCATGTGTTGGGTAGTTTTTCTCAAGAAAGTTTAATCACCTTGAAGCACGGGTAATGACTTTGTCATTTTTCATCAACAAACAGCCTAGGCCCTTATTCGAATCATCACTCAATACCATAAAAAGTTCTCCACTTATGTGTAGTGTGAGGACGGGCGTAGTGATAAGCCTCCTTTTCAACTACTTGAAGCTCTCTTCACATTCATCACTCCAACAAAACTTGAATCCATTCTGAGTTAGCTTAGTAAGAGGGCTTGACAATTGTGGGAAATTTTCCACAAATCGACGATAATATCCAATTAACCCTAGGAAGCTATGGATATCCATCACCGTTGTTGGCCTCAGCCATCCTTGAATTAGAGCTGTCTTGGAGGGATCTACAGATATCCCATTGCTTGTGATGATATGACCCAATAATGAGACCTCCTTTAACCAGAACTCAAACTTGGTGTACTTTTCATAAAGCTTATCCTTTTTCAAGGTCTCTTGTAAAGTGTTTAGATGATCCTCATGATCCTCCTTGGTTTTGGAGTATATTAGAATATCATCTATAAATACTACCACAAATTTGCTGATATAATCTCTAAAGGCACAACTCATCAAGTCCATGAAGACTGATGGAGCATTAGTGAGTCCTAAAGGCATTACTATGAATTCATAGTGCCCGTATCTTATACAAAAAGCATTCTTGGGGATATCCACCTTCTCAACCTTACTTGGTAATATCCCAACCACATATCTACCTTTTAGAAGTATTGTGATCCACATAGATGATCAAATTGGTCATCAATTCATGGTAGGGTATACTTGTTCTTTATCATGATTTTATTTATCTCACGATAATCAATGAAAAGGCATATTGACCCATCCTTCTTCTTTATAAAGAGGACTGGTGCAGTCCATGGTGAAGCACTTGGTCATATAAACCCTTTTCCAGACTCTCTAGTATTTGTTTATTTATCTCCTCAATCTCCAAAACAGACATTCTATATGGAGTCTTGGATATAGTCAAAGCCCCAGGTATAATATCAATCGACAATTCAACATCTCTTCAAAGAGGAAGACTAGAAAATTCCTCAGGAAACATTTCAGCACATTCCCTCATAATAGGCATGTCTTTAAGGATGGTTACTTTCTTAGACTCAATCATTTGAGCAAGATACTCTTTCTCATAGGGAAATAATATCCATTCTTGAGATAATGGTGCTAAAAAAGATACATCCTCTTCCTTGCACTTGTACATAATTGGGGTTCGATTAACCATATGGAGAGGGATTTCCCCACACAACAATTTAAGTTGGCTCTATATAGGGATATCCAATCCATGGCAATAATTGCATCAAATTATACCATAGGGAGTATGAAGAGGTTCACTGGGAAGTTAAAACCACAAATTGTGATAGAAGAGGAGTTATATTCATGGGATGCAATGATTTCCCCATTTTCCATTCTCACCGACATCTCTACTTCCATTATTTTTGATGGTATTGGGATTGTTCTACTAGAATTTTGGGATATAAAATAATGCATAGGAATAAAATCAAAAAGTATTTTTGCTACTTTTGAATTAATAACTAGTGTACCTAACACTACTTCATTGTCTGGGTTTGCTTGAGTGGTAGTGATGGAAAAAGTTCACCCTTGGTACCTTGGAGGTTGTTGGTTGCCTCCAAAAACCCTTGTATTAGGGAATTGGTTTGAAAGGTTCCCTGGTTATTTAATCTTGAAGCAATGAACAATGCATTGAGGGTCTAACGGAGCATTTATATCCTCTTCCTGAATAGTGGGTTTTTCTTGTCAGCATTTAATGTCTAGGTGCCCTTCTCTTCCACACATAAATCATTTCCTCATCCCCTTTAGGAAATTTCTTGGGTGCTTCTTTCCACACCTTGGGCAAGTGGGGTGCTGTAATTTCTTAGCACCATTAGATTTATGAATCAGACCACAAGAATTAAACTCCAAATTAAGCTTCTTATCCCCATGATAACCCTGAGATTCATTGATCTATATTTATAATTTTAGGGCACATCAGAAAATATCTTCATAGATATCGAAGTCACAGATCGCCAGGGATTCTGGTAGGCTAGGTTTTAGTCCACCAAAAAAGCTGTCAACCTTACATTCCGGGGTAATACCGAAGCCGGACGCATATCATGAAAGACTTATAAAGTTTTCCTCATATAATCCAATGGATTAATCATCTTTTTTCTTAATGGAAAGGAAGTCCCTTTCTACCTTAAGTTGGAGGGTGCATGGAAAATATTTATCAAAAAACATTTTCAAAAAATCCTTCCATTCCAATGCCTCAATCTCTTACTCAAGATTTTTATTTTTGATCAATGTCCACCATTGACCAGCTTCACCCTCCATATGATAAGCATCCATAAGAAACTTCTCTTGTTTAGTACATTGAAGGACAGAGAATATCTTTTCAATGAATTTGATCCACTGTTCAATGATTGAGGGATCAAAAGATAAATTAAAAGGAGGAGGCCTTTGTCTCATGAAGCTATTGACTGTAGCTTGTTCATTCTTGTGTGTGTGTGTGTGGGGGGGGGGGGTTGGACATTCCTCTTGATCTATGTTTTTGTTCAAAACTTGAGTTAACTGAGTGAGTATCATGATAGAGTTTTCGATTTCCACTTGCAACAGATTGGACATCTCATTAGAACAATCATCACATAGATCTTCAAATCAGTTGTTAGCCCGAGTCCTCATATTACTGGCCATTTTCTGGAATAAAAGGAAAGTTAGGGGTAACACATAAAGGTTAATCCAATGACAAAAGAGATAACTTATAAATTCAATTTAATTTTTTTAACTTATGAATTTATAGGCTTCAATCTATGTTATCCATGATCTAATTCCTAAAATATATTCTTATGGGAATTTTTTTATTCCCTTAATAATGGTTCATACTAAGCTTACGAATTTACCAAAGAATATCCCCTGGGAGTTTCATAACCAAGAGCGCAGCAAGTCCCATTGTGGTGCACCAGTTTTTGTTCGAGTCTATCTCGAAGCAGTGTTTTTGGGTTTTACCCCGAGATACATCTATGCTAGAGCCACCTCTACTTGTTCGTATCCAGAAAGAGATGTATTTTCTTGGTAAACCACTTAATATATACTGACCAGAATTTAAGGATGTTTTTATTATACTTAGTCTAATCCTTAAGTCTTTGATTAGGGTTTTCTAATCCTAATCCCAAAAATAACTAAACCTATCCTCTAATACAAACTATAACAACCCTGATATTTATTAAAGACATAAACAAAATTTATTACATAAACATGCACTTAAGACAACTCTGAGGATTGAGAGGTCTAGTGTCTTGGGAAATTAGGACCATTATATAACAACTTATAACCTAAAACACAACATCTTTATTGAAAATTTCTTTTACATGACCACAACATTCCTTCATAATTAGCATTGCATGGGATAAACTGAGGACATGCATAAGAAAAGGGTGAGCTATAAAGCCTAGTAAGGGAGTAAAAAAAGAATAACATGAAGAATATAGTACATGTTAGACAATAAAAATATCAATGGAGCATAGGATTAATATGAAGATAAAGGCATGATATAGCATGATTATCATAACATTGAAATGTGGCAACAACATTTAACATGATATTAGCATGAGCCAAGGCTCATTGCGCAAGGAGCATGAGTAAAACCTCATTGAACTTGAATTATCATGATTAAGCCCTTATTGAATTTTAATTATCATGAGTAAACCCTCATTTCACTTGATGTATCCGGATACTAATCTTTACCCACTACATTGGAGTGCTATCTGGGAACACCCTTCATAAACATTTCATTTCATGCATAAGTGTGCCACATGGATCATACAACATGGATTCATTAAACATCATTATTTATTACAAAAAAAAGAGACATGTAATACATCAATGTAAGTACTCAATCAACAATTACATGTTTATAAAGTTGAATACCCTCAATATATAAATGGGTATGGTATTCATTTACACGATGGTTTTGGCATGGAAAATTTTGGTGTAACTTCGGCAGCATAACAATGTCAAATAGAAATCATAAAATGGGTTGATGAGAGAGAAATGGTTATCTCATCATTTATACATGAAATGGACCATAAATGTATCATGTAATATAATATCCAAATATATGTAATAGAATTTAGATGAATAATGTAAAATAATGTCCTGAATATAAATGATAAGAGAGAAATTCCTTACGGAATTTCAGCATGCTAACAGGTGTAAATGTGAAGAATTAATGAGAGATAAAGAGGTATCTCATCATTAAAACATAATTAGGGAAGTATAGATAATGTGTGAAGTCATACCCCAAAATTTTTAATTAAAAATAAAAGGGTATAACAACAAAAAGAAATTTGGACAAAAATGAGAAAGGAAGAAATACCTTACTTGGAAGTGTGATCTCAAAGGATTGGGAGAGGCTTGAGAGTGGATTATTGGGAGCGTGGGGAACCTTGGAAGGATTCTAGAGAAAGGAGGTGAGATTAGGGAAGTGATACAAGGGTTTTTATCGAAGATAAGTGGGAGCTTGGGTGAGTTTATAAAGGAAAAGAGAGAGGAATTTTTTAATATTTCACAAACTTAGGTTTTGGAATCTATATAATTACATTTTTAAAATCACACACCAAACCATGGTTTTTAGACATGTTTTTTTAAATGTAAGTGGAAAAAATTATTTTATATGTTCAATAACCGAACTTATTAAAATATTTGGCTTGATTATTTGGAGGTGAGTCACAATCTCAAGGAAATCATTTTAAAATGTTAAAATATTTTATAAGTCAAGGAGGGTTCATTAAGGCATCATAAAATTAATAAAAAAATCTAAAATCACATTATTTTAATGTTAAAACATATATTGTCCTAACATTCCATTTATAGTATTTTATTACATCACTATTGGGCCATTATGATGTTATAAAACACATTATATATTTAAAAGATATTTAATTTTTACACAAAAAATTGACTCTTTCAAAAAATTATGAAAAAGTCACCATCAAATAATTTTGACTTCCTAAATCAAAAAATGATATGCATTTTATCCAAATAATTTTATATATATGTGAATTTACATTTTTAATGTAAAACCCAACATTTATTGAAAATTCATGGCTTTTGACAAAAACAGTTTTCAAACCTTAATAAAAATTACAAGTGTATTCATAAATATTATACGATCATTTATATTTAATATAAATTAATTTAGTAAGAACATTTCATTAAAATATTATTTAATTAAAAAATCCATTAATTCATCAAAAAATATTTCTTAATTGAATTTAAATATTAACTAAAAATAATATTTTTCCTTTAAAAACAACATTTACAAAGTAAAAATAATAAAATGAATGTATATTATTTATAAAAAATAATGAACATAATCATAGTGCTAGGGTATTGTTACATAACTCCTTATAACACCTGCATAATACCTAAGGGTAAGGTGTTGGATGATGAATACTCTTGGGTGGCTCAGATAACATCACTCCAGTGGTAATCTCTATTAACTTTCATTTCTCCCTTAGGTAGTTCTGTTCAATCTTAATGTGTTGAAGCCTGGCTTGGGCTTGGTCAAGAGAGAAGAACAGTTATGCTACCTTCTTTCCAAGCTCTGAAAAATGGGATTCATATGGAGAAATTGAACTGAATGAGGCCACCACTTCCTTTGTCTGAGTAAATTGTATTTTTTAAATCCCTATATTTATACTTATCATGTGATCATTGTTCAATGACTATATTAGCAAAGGTAACAATTTTAACCGTATTTTAAAATAAAAAAACATAAAACCAAAGAAGTGCATATGTTTTATATAACCATTTTACATAATAATACATTTAATTAGATCAAGGGGAATATTCATGAATAAAATTTTTGGTCCTTACAATATTTGTTACGTTCTATATAATTATATTTATTCCACACTTTTAAATTATGTTTATGTGGCTCATGATTATTGTCCGAGGAACTCAAATTTAAATGTGAGTGTATATGTTATGCTTTCATGATTATTTATTTATATTTCCAATTTCATATGATATTTTTCTATGATTATTTTTAATTCCTCATGACCATTTCATATGATTCCATGATCTTATTTAATTAATCATGTATTTCACTTAAGTTTAAATTTTCTCATATGTTTATGATGAACTGATAAAATATTCCCGACTCTTTGATATTTTTTCCCTTACCGAGTGTTTGAGATAAAACCTTTCTTATGGTTATTATTTCCCTAGGAACTTATATAGAGAAATATGAATCTGTAGAAATATTTTATGGATGCTTTTTTGGGAGATATTGATGTAATTTTTTATGAAATGGAATTTATATATCAAATCTATAAATACATTAAACCATTATGTTCTTGGAGTGTGTTTTATTTTTTATATACAAATTTTGATTATCCAAAATAATGTATAATATATATATATATATGCAAATTTTATGTCATCTCATTCATTCTAATATCAAACATAAAAATATTTCGATAATTATTGAGTGAAAACTTTCGTAGGGTAAAATTTGAGAAAAAATATTGGTTACTATCAGATCATTTCCATAAGGATAGGTGGTTTAGTACTATAAAATACTTATATATAGTGAAAGATACAAATAAAATAAAAAAGTGGGGTGTTTTCTGTGTGAAATAATCTAAAATTGAATGATATTTTGAATTTTCATAATTAAAGTTTATGTGTGTGTATGGGTGTATGGTATATGTAGTAAGAGTAGACAAAAACTGGGAGACATGAGTAAAATTTAGTTTCATGTTAGGGTATTTACATTAGAAAATGATATTGGGAAATATTCTATGATAATTAACTAATATAAGTGCATTAAAAACGTGTAACTTCCCTATAAATCCACTATAATGGTAATTTAGGGCTTATTAATAAATTCAAGGGTCCCTATAAGTTTATAATTATCCCTATTGAGCAGTGGTTATGTTCTTTGTATGCGTTTTTATTTCCACTACACCCTTATAACATTAATCCATCAAGATATTGTGATTATTAATTATGTTCATGTCTAAGGTTTCAATTTTCATTCCCATACTCTCACCCTCAGATAAAATCAGCAATGGATAATTATAGATAAGAATTATTAAACTAAGAAAGAATAATAAAACATTCGGGGTTCAAAATGGAAAAAATACAAGAAACAATTACACCCTCTCCACTCCCACATACAAAACTAGGTTGGAATTCTTGAAATAATAGAAATAATTACATGAAGAACAATACCCCTCATTTATGTAGCATTGTATCCATTGTTCATAGGGTTACAATAGAACTTCTATAATAATTTGGATAATGTTGTAAGAGATGGTTCAGGTTTGGGGTGGTGATGTCTAAGAGGGTGGAATGGTTGATTACAATGAACTGAGTAATAGTGGAGATAGATGTGTAGAAGAGAGTATGACTGGGAACATGGAATAAAGATTCATTTGTTATATAAAAAAGTGTATAAATCTATCATTGTCTTGAGATTCCCAAAAAATTGGAGAATTAACTCAGAAAACCCCCCTTGATTGAGATGTATCTATGTGGATCAATCTTTATAACTTTCCAGGGTTCTAGAAGATTCCAAGACCTCCCACATATTGGGATTGGAAGACTAACTTGATCTAAATTCTTTTTATATATTTGGTATCCACTTCCCTTTGTACTTTACTCAAATTACTACCCAATTGAGAAAACAAAATTGTAAAAAATATTTTTCTAACTTACATGCATTCTACTTTAACATGAGATTAAATCCAGGGTTATAGTGAGTTCTATAAATTAATCCCATGAATTTATTTAATTTTCTTCAATAAGGGTGTACCATTTGGTAATTTGATATAAAATTTTGAGAGGCTGAGACTATGCCAGGCTGTATGAGTATATTGGACCAAGGTTGTGGTTCTATTTAGGTCTAAGATAACATTGGCTAAGGATGTGTGTCGATTTTATTTCGAACATTAATTTTCCCAAGTTAAGAATATGGTTGATCTTGAGTGTCTTTTTGAGATTTTTGAAAGGTCATACGGCTATCATGATCTATTGGTAGGCCTTGAGGTTCCATTGTAAATAGAGAGTACATTGGGTAAGTGATGACATGACACTATAGATTGAGTATATGATTTACATACTTGAGAAAGTTTTGGATATCTATTTGTTGTGGGGGAGCCTTTATGTTTTGTTGGCATGTAGAACATGGTGGATATAAAATTATTACTTCTCTATAGAAATTGATTCAATTAACAACACTCACCAATATTGTTCTTGGGTAGTAATAATGACATGTCACCACCTCTTGAATGTGATGGTCAAGCAACATGGGATTCCCATGGATGAATGGAGGTTTAGTTTACAATGGAAGGTACAAGGATTAAATAGATTGGTGATAGGAATTTTTTAATTTTAGAGGAGGTGAGGTCTGATGATAAATATTAATAGGGATATCAATGAATGGATATGATGAATTTGGGGCCAAATTTAACAGTTAGATAAGTCCCTTGGTTTGATGTGAATTATCCTAGTGCATTAATAATATAATTCCAATTTCCATTTTTACACATCAAATATGGAGTGTGATGGGAACTTGCATTTAATTATTGTCCTTACTTGAGACCATCAACCAATTTTACTATGGGAACTACTTCTCATTGAATGTTATCCCATATTCCCTTGCATGTGATGCAATATTATCATGGGATTTAGACCTCTAACATCTATAGGACAGCTACTTGATCATGGGACTCTAGTTCTTCCCTAGATAGTCTCGGTATTAGGTTGACTCCCCCCTCCATATGGGTGTTCTTAAGACTGATTGATTGTCCGAGTGATGAACCATTTTCTCCCTTATTGATTTCTTATTTGTGAATAATGTTAGCCCTCAATTAATCATTTTTAAATCCTTTAAATTCATAAAAACTCCTAATAAGTGAAATAGAAATTGTTATCATAATAATTTTTTTCAATAATGAACATATTTTATGAATTTCATGTATAAAATATCTGAAAATGAATTCAAATTATATATCAAACAAAATCTATAAAATGAAAATTATTTATATAAAAACACATAATAACTAAAAAAACATGTATATAATATAATTTTAAAAAAATAAAAAAATATAACAATTTTTCCACACACTTGAGAATTACTTCTCCTCAAGTAAGTTTACTCAACAAGATTTGACCATGAATCCATATTCTCTCAAGTTTAGGCCCAAATTCCTTGATTTCTAATTTCCAAGTACTTATTTGGATATAAATGTTGGACTTGAAGAAACTTTTCAAATCCCCCTCATTATGTTCATCATCTCACTTCAAAATATTACGTAATCAAAGGTTCATCACTATGCACTGACCATATAACTCCATTTTTCTCTTGTAACATGAGTTCAACATTCACCTTTACATTCACCCCTCTTAACAACTTGGCATATTTTTTTCCATTTTTTAGACATGATATGTAAAATGAACCTATTCATTGAGTATGACTAACATGTAACAAAACCATCCCTTGAAATATTCATCCGTTTGTACTAATTGTAATAGATAGGGTATGGTAGTGGGGTGAGGTAAGATAGCTCTTTATTTAGTAATTTACTCATATTTGATGGATTTTTATCTTTTTAGCCACACACCCCATTCTATAAAATTTAAATCAAATATATTTATTATCCTATTTTCTCATACTTATCCAATTATAATAGTTTATCTAGATATTACTTAGGGTGAACCATTTAAATATTACTTTTAAAAAATAAAATTAATCACTAAATCTTAGGTTCATCATGATAATGAAAACATGCCAAATTTTGATTCACCTGAGTCTTATCTTATTGAAACTCAATGCATAAGTTCTTTTATAAGTGTTTGAATATCTTCAAGGTAATTATTTCTCCTTAAATTAAAATATAAATATTTTAGTCAAAAATTATTACTCAAATTATACATCACACTATAAATTTTTTCACTCATATACTTCGTTTTCAGTGTGTAAATCAATGAAATTACAAATCATAGAGATGCATTAAATAATTTTAATCGTTAATTACATCATTATGGATGTAAAAGTAAGGGTCAGTAGAAAACTCCCAATTCTATTGTAGCTCATCATGTGGAATTTTTATCCAAATTTTCCCAGATATTGTTTTCAATTTAACACCTATAAAATATCAATTAATAAAATAAAATGTGGTTATGGAATTATTCAAAAACATTTTTTTTAAAAATAAAAAACAAAAATACTATGGCTTATGATACCCCTTAAAAAGTGTCTTTTTTATAGAATCAACATGACACTTATTCTATGAGATCTAAACTTGACCATAATGAAGTTGGTTCTTCACAATTGGAAGTCAAGGAGGCTTATTTACAACTGATTTGCCTTTGATGATCTGTGTTTCTATATCTAGAACTTTCTACTGGAATATATATCCTTGTAGATAAGTTTATATATTAAGTTTTACTCTTAAATCTTCTTATCTAAAAATAGATTAGAATCATTGGATTACCACTCTATGGTAATTTTTATATGTTTACCCTATTATATTTGTTCATTTCAATTTGGGAAGAATTATCTTTAAACTTTATCCTTTTTCACCCCTTAAGTGGTACTTTTTACCACATTATCATTCTTTTCTTAGGGATTAAATTTTCCAAAATGCATCTAATTTTGAATCTCTTTTAAATATTGAATTATGCTTTTGATACTAAATATTAACCTTTAAGTCACTTTTAGGATCCTTTAATATATTGTAATGTGAATTCAAAATATTTTCAACTCCCTCTCCATATTTTTCCCTTCCTTCTAGGTTCCTTTTATATTAATATTTAATCTATTTATCAGTTCTAATTTCAATTTTATTCACCTTATTATTACATCCAGTCGACCACTATAAGAACATATTAGGCTGTGAGGGTTGAATCAGATGTGACCAATTTTTACCTTAACCAATTTATTCTTTTAAATATTTTCACCCCATTGGGCTTTATAACCCTTATTTATTATTAAATCATTTATGGATATATTTATCTTTTTGCCAGTAGTAAACCCCCACATACATTGTAAAAATGTAAAAAATGATTATCATGTGGTATTTTTACAAGGTTTGACCCTAATGTGGGAAGCCTACACCCTTCCATTTTCAAATCCCATCGAGACATAGATTCTATAGTAATATTTGAATCACCAAACACAAGTGGGTAGCTAGGGATTATCCAAAAACCCAGTTCACACAGTCCTACTCATGTGTTATCACTATATAACACAGGTGAAAATACTATACTATACTATAAAATTTAAGATATTATAATAATGTATCCTATAATATTTAAAATGGAATCACACTATCTAGTTATCAATTTCATTATTCACTTCTTAAAGTAGATGAATAATCTATATAGGGATATCTCTACACCCATAAATGACAATCTGATTTCTTAACTGAAGTGATTTTAACTAACTTAATATCTTCACAGATGAACCATGCATCTAAGCCACTATTCTTTCCTATATCCCCAATTCTATGAAACTGAATGCTAATCCTTCAATTCCGACTATAACTAACTAACAACATAGATCATCACATTCAATTCTTCTTCTCTTATTTTATATTATTCAAAACCCATCATATTGTGCATGATATGCTATTTTTTTATTTCCTTACTATAATTTTCACTGGATCCTCATACCCCATTATCCTTCAAGAGACTTTTATTCTCTCAGTTAACTCAATCTAACAACATAATAACATATCCTTATTCTTTTTATATTTATTTCTTATTAATATTCTCATTTTTCTCAAATTCATGGGTGGCTACATTAATTTGTCTATTATTTTTTAAAAAATAGAAATAGAATGCATATAGACATAGTAATTGTAATCTCAAAATCAGAAATATAAAATTACTATTTCTAGATTTACTTGATTTTTCTTTTACTTATTTTTCTACCCAAAGGATATTCCAAAAATACCCTCATTTAATGCATATAATATGGTAAAATATATTTTATTATTATTTTACAAAATCCATGATTCATGTTCCTAAAAAAATACCACTGTTAAAATATACACTTCAATCTCTACAGCCATGTAAAAGATATACATAAAAAATATCATATGTCATGACATATTCTATTGTACATGATTTCTTCACATGAAATTATATAGAGAATTTGGGTTGAGTTTTTACACAAGTGTATAAACTCAACACTCTTACTTATTATTTCTTTTAAAATATACTAATTCATAAATTACTTATGCTCTGATGTATAGGTCAAGCTTCGATGTAAATTCATCTACAATAGTCTTGAAAACATAATAATTTCATTAAATCTCATTTAAATATACATGCATTCTTCCATATATTTATCTTCTTACCACAATCTTTAAGATCAATTTCTAAATCATGAATCTGGGATTTACAATGCTTCATGGAATTTTAAATCCGAACAAAAAACATCAACATCATCAGATTTATCATTATTTAGAGTATTATAATTCCAAAATATTAATTTTTCCTTAATTATAATATCTTATAAGATCATTAGGATATTTTAATATATCTCACAATAGAATGAGGGATCCTAAATGTTTTATAAAAAAACATCATTCAATCGAGCTCAAAATTTACCTACACGTGAACACATATAATATACGGAGACTAATTCTATATAAAATGTCTTATGGGCTCAGAGTTTTCTGAAATTTAGAAAACTCAAATATTATCCACTAGGTCAGATCATATAAGACCTTACAGAATTTCTTATATCCTTCTAAAATCTCTTACTCGAATGATATATCTATTATGCCCTATTGAAATATCATATTTCATATGAATTTATCCATTTTTTAATTTCATCATAATCAAATGTCATATAGGCTTCAAAAATTTCTTGTAGGCAACTTAAATTGCATAATTCACTTTTGCATAAGAAAAATATCCAATGTTTGGCCAAAATCACTTACGTATATATGAAATAACTTTGATATATTTTTTTGTTCAATAAATATACTAATAATGGATAAATTCTATTTCATGTAGAAGAATTTACGCACCTGCCGACCCAGATGTATTTCACATAGATAAAAAAAGTTGTAGATTTAATCAGTTCAACATGGAACCAACTCATACTTTCACCTCTTAGGGGATGTTCAAATCAGCTGTTATAAAATTTCTAGAAACTGCATGCACTTGGATAAAAACATTAAAAAAACTAAATGTTTAGTATTTATCCCCATTTTGTTATATATTCACTACTCCATGTTTAACGTAATGAATATGTATAAAAATAGTGATAGGAGAATGAAAATCATAACTCATCATTAAATTTGGAAGGGGTTTTCAATATTTCTTGATTCAAAAAGATTTTTAATACTCGAGTAGCCTCATGCATTTTGAAATTTCCCCTCAAGGGATTATCTCCAAACTTAATCACCTCCACTTCCTAGTAATTGGGAATAATTAAATTTAATTTA